>CAWUFW010000238.1:2400000-3600000 GCA_963921515.1 Calotriton arnoldi | reverse complement strand
CTAAAGTTTTAGGTCTCACTTGTCACTTGAAATCGTAAAAGCGTATGACGTAATGCCAGGACTGTTCCCTATTTGCACCATGAATAAACAAGATGAAGCCTTAGGGAAATTCTTGGGTTCAAAGGGGTTAATTAGTTTAAATGGTAGGGTAGAATCTGATCGCCCAGCAATCCAGACATTTAGAAAAGGTAACCAACACTGCCCCATAGATTATGTGTTTGTGCACGCATGGAACTTTGATAGGGTAAAAAAGTTTAAGGTAATCCAGCGCAAGGAAAGTGACCATAATGCCCTTTATTATGAATTAACGAGGGGGCCCATAAAACATTGTGAAAGAGTCCTTCCTCAAACTATGTCATACCCAAAACGTCTGACTACAAAATTAACAGAAGAATGTTTAGCGACATTAGCGAGTTTCCAACAGAACGTAATCTTGGAGGAAGCTACTGATCAGAAGGTCTCATGGTTTGAGGATAAAATTAACCAGGTTGTACAATGTCTTAGAGTTGACCTAAAAAGGAAGGAAAAGGGTGCTAAAGATACACATTCAAGATACAGAAAGCAAGTAAGTTGGTTTGATCCTGCGTGTAGGGAAAAAAAAGGATAATAAGGAGAGTAGAAAGATCCGTGCGGCTAAGGTATGATCAGGGGGGTCTAACTAAACTAAATAAACTAAAGAAAGAATATAAAATACTAGTAAGGTCTAAGAAGAGGATTTTTAAAGAAAAATGTTGGGATAACTTACTTGAAACAATAGAAACAAAAAATGTTAAAGGGTTCTGGAAGTTGATCCAGGCTGCCTCAGGCCGGACCCCTGGAACCTTGAGCTGTGTAGTCGATGAGGCATCCTGGGAGGAGTATCTAGGCCAACTATATAAGGCAAGTCATGCGCCTGAAATAAGTAAGTTAAGTGCCCTCAAAGGAAGGGTAGCAAAAGAGTTAAAATCATCCTTCGCGGTAGAAAAAGTGAAGGAAACTATTAGGAAGTTAAACCTAACTCGAGCCGCTGGGCCAGATAATCTACCTGCTGTGATAATTAAAACTCAGTTAGACTGGTGGGCACAATTTTTCTCGCAGATGTTTTTAGCTGTCTTAGATTCAGGAATTATCCCAAAATCCTGGAGGGGGGCCGTGATTAGGCCTCTTCACAAGAAAGGTGATAGGAATGATCCTAAGAACTACAGATTAATTAATCTGTTAGATATTGGAGTGAAAGTGTTCTCAAAAATAATTCTTGGCAGTTTGAAGGACTTGGTGGAGTTACATTCGATCGTGCCGGTGGAACAAGGAGGCTTCAAGGAGGGGCACTCAACAATAGACCATTGCTTTGCCTTATGGGCATTAGCGCGGACATCCATGGAGCAGCAGGGCAGATTATACTGCTGTTTTGTTGACTTTCGTGCAGCTTTTGATCTAGTAGATAGGGAGTACCTTTGGGAGACGCTAAGAAGTTATAACATCCCGGAGGATCTCCTAGCAATAATTCAAGAGTTGCATAGACAGAACTGGGCACAGGTCATTAAAGATACAATGGGGGGTTTGACTCCGGAAATAGCAATCAATAATGGCCTAAGACAGGGTTGCGTATTGGCCCCGCTTCTTTTTTCAATCTTTCTCGCAGACCTACCATCTTCTTTGATGACCGGTAAAAGTGCAAGTCCAAAATTAAATGGGAAGCATTTATCCTGTTTACTGTATGCAGACGATTTAGTAATCCTTGACCAAACAGAGCTGGGTCTGCAAAGGAAGTTAAATGCGTTCAGCACATATTGTGCAACTAAACGTCTTACAGTGAATATGGATAAAACAAAAATCCTGTGCTTTGGGAAGAGAAATCAAAAGTTTAATTGGTCTCTGGGGCAAACGAAATTAGAGACTGTCAACCAGTATAAATATCTTGGAATATGGTTTGACAAGTCTCTAAAATGGGGTACGCACCTGAAGGCCCAGAAAGTAAAAGCCCTAGCTTCAGTGTGCGGGCTGAAAAACTTCAATCGTAGTTATGGTGCCATGTCCCACAGACCATTGCTGAAGGCTTTCAATGCAATGATTCCCCCACAAATGCAGTACGGTGCAGAAATGATATGTCTAGGAGGGAAAAGTACCTGGAACAGTGAGGAAGGGAAATGTTTAAAAGCACTGATGTCATTACCTAGCTCATCAATGTTACAGTCAATTAGATTGGAGCTAGATGTGACCTCATGGAATGTCCAGGTGCAAGTGGGTTTGCTAAGATTCTGGAAACGGATGGGAACAGGAGAAGAGATGAAAGTGTCACGATGGTGTATGGAGGAGATTCTGCGGAGTGAACTAAAGTGGGCGAAAGAAACTTTATTCCATCTGTGATAAGTTAAAGGTGAAAATGGACCCGCAGTCCCTGCATATTGTCAAATCGAAAAGTGAGCTTAAAACTCTAGGGAAGGAATTGTCTAGACTGAATGATATGGAGTAATTGTTAAAGAAAGAGTCTGTGCAATTCATGATAAATAGCTGGAGGAAAGAAAATTGGTATCCCTACTTAGACACCCTACCAAATCAAGGGCTTAGAATGGAATTATTAAGGGTGAGAATTGGTATCAATCCCGCTCGGTCAAACGACAAAATAAAAAGGGAATTGATGTGTCTAGATAGCAGATGCACATGCAGGATCGGTATGAAATGCAATTGCTTGCATATTTTAATGGATTGTCAAAAATTGGTAGTCCAGCGAAAACAGTTTTTACGACCGATTTTGCTAAAATATAGTATTAGGTCCCGTTTGCAAGCAATTGAGCTCCTCACGGACATGCATCAGCTTGATATCGCTATAGCTGTGGCAAAGTTTATCCAGGCTGTCAAAAGGTTGTTTATGGAATAGGGAATGGAGGGTTAGACTGAGTAATGAGGAATAGAGATTTTAAGATTTATCCTTTTTAACGTTTTAAAACAGGTTTTTAGTATAGTTGGATCACATATGGGATATTTGATTGTTTTTTAGCCTTTGTATGGAATTGTTTTTAATAAAACTATGATGGAGGATATGAAAATTCATAGTTCATAATGGAATGAGATGTTGATTTTGTAACAATTTTTAGAATTTAAAAAAAACAAAATGTGTGTTTTATGTGGTTTAAAGATCTATGGTCTAAATAAACTTTATTCTGACTTGAGGTCTCACTTGTCTCACCCCCAGATAGACTATTTTAACCATCCATTTCTTCAAATTTCCAATCTGAAACCTAAGATGATAGGTCATCCACGAATACAACATTTGTCTCACCCCAGATAGACTACTGTAACCCTCCTTTTCCTCAGATTTCCGATCCAGACCTAAAATGATAGGTCATCACGGATTACAACACTTGTCCAACTCTGTATAGACTATTGTAATCCTTGTTTTCCTAGGATTTCCAATCTGAGATCAAAAATGATAGATCTTCCAGAATACAATTTTTGTGTTACTCCAGATAGACTACTGTAACCCTCCTTTTTTTCAAAATACGGCTCCAAATTTAAGATGATGGCGCATCACGAATTAGAACACATCGCACCCCGGATAGACTATTTTAGCCCTTGTTTTCTTCATATTTCCAATCTGAAACCTAAATGTTAGTTCATCATAGATTACAGCACTTGTTTTACCGAAAGAGACAATTGTAACCCTCCTTTTTTTAAATTTTCAATCTGAAACCTAAAATAATCGACTATCACCAATTACAACACTTGTCTCACCCGGAATACACAATCATAACCCTCCTTTTTTCGGATTCCAATTCAGGCTCCTTAACATACTTTAGATTGTGCACAACTAAGCATTCAGCCTCACAAATGATACATGCTGCAGACAGCATGATTATCCTTTGCCTTAGTGAATATTCATTAGAAGCCCAACCATCATTGGGCCACATTTAAGGTCATGGACTTCTTTCAGAAGGCCCATTGCCCAGTAGCGGTCGGTGGTGGGAGTGCCGCCGGGCGCTGACGTGGGGCGGGGGAGGGGCAGGGTGGGGGGTAGTAAACTACGGATTACGGACGATTACAGGTAAGTACACATATAAACAAATAAAACGAATTTCGTTTCTCGCGCTGCATCGCCAAATGTGATGCAGCGCGAGAAACGAAATTCGATTATTTATTTATATGTGTACTTACCTGTAATCGCCCGTAATCCGTAGTTTACTACCCCCCACCCTACCCCTCCCCCGCCCCACGTCAGCGCCTGGCGGCACTCCCACCACCGACCGCTACTGCCATTGCCACTACTTTTGAGAAACCTGTGCTATGTAGGAAACACATGAAACAAAAATTAATATTTGTAGATTATATGTTAGAGATTCAGAACCAAAATCCTGAATGAGTAATGCAAAATGTGATTGGTCAGTCGGAAAAGCGCTTACAAATGCCTGTAGACTGCTCTCAGTATTGCAGGTCAATAGGCACTGTGATTGGTCAGGTTAGATTTCATTGCCAGTTGAGTGTCATTGCACCTTGTAAATGTCCATTGACTCTATTTGAGTAAACATCTTCCGAATTCGATTTAACTTTCATTGCAAATATTAATTCTAAAAAACAGTTGATTTTACAGAAGTTATTAATTCTGAATGAATTACTTACTTTGCACCTACACCTATTCTGAGCCCCTATTGACTTTCATTGAAATGATTGCCTCTGAATTGCTGTTGACTTCCATGGCCCCTACCAATGCTGGAAAACACCTGATTTCCAATGTAATCACAAATTCAAATTCCTACTTTTCATCCACTGCTGTTACAAACCCTAATTGCTTTTGACTACCATTTCCATTGGTAATCCTATATTTGGCAGTTAAAAATTCTGACTGCCTATTGACTTTTTATGTGATCAGAAATTTGTATTGCAGTTTCACACTGCAATGAAAGACTATGTCGTATACATATTTTTTGCAGTTTTACACAATGCAAGGGCATTAGAGCGCTTTACATGAGAGCCCTATTACATTCAGCATTTCTAGGCATGGGGGTCATTAAGTGATTGGCCAAGAACCACAGGATGTTGAGAGGAGGCAGGGACCCAAACCTGGTTGCCACGTTACAGAGTCAGCAGCTCTGACCCATGCAAGTATGATGCAGTAGCGGCTCCTACGGGGCAGTAGTGGTGAGCGGGGGTGGAAGGGGTTAAAAAAAATAAAGAAAAAAAATAAAAGGAAAAAAAATTAAACTTACCTGCCGGCCGCCACTACTCCTCCGTCCTCTTCTTCTTCTGTCCACGAAGGAACAGGAAGCACCCAGGCTTCCATATGCCCCTAGCCAATCATGATGATGCTGATAGCAGCGTTGTGATTGTTCTGAGCGGTGTGGTTCGGCGCTCAAACAGGGACTGGGATCCTGGGCACGTTCTCCACCCAGGATGGGAAACACAGCCCGATGGAGAACATGCCAAGTGCGCATGACAGTTTGGGTGGCCCAAGACGGCCGTGCAAATTATCATGCACACTTAGAGAGTGCCCACCACTCTCCCCACTGCTCTGTGGGCAGTCCAGCTTGCCCCACTCCTACAGAGGAGTACTGAAAAATAAAATGATAATAACATGCTGTTATTATCATTTTATTTTTCATGTGGGGCGACGCTCCTCCGCCTTAGCGGAGGAACTGCCCCTGGTATGATGAAGGATTACACGTTCAGACATATCAGGTGGGCGAGCATGTCACGCTTTGGCTAAACATATCGCCCGTGTTAATGACATCACTTTTTGTTTCGGATACAACTCACGGCGTTCTCACTGAGCGACACCATGTTAAATTTTTGGTTACCAGAGCTTTATAGATCGATGCGTTTTAAGGATCTCTTTTAAAAATAAAAAAAATCTACAAAAGCATGAAAAATGATTTAATATGAACATAGATTTAACAGTGTACCCATCAGAGTTGCAATTTTTGTGCAGCATCTGCAAAGCAACCCCAAATTATTTTTGAGCTGCGTCTTTAATACCATAAAAATGGCATTGGGGAGAATTCTCAGGATCTTTGCCCCATTATAATATTTATGAGGCAAAAGCTTAGTTTGTAAATCCCTCGGAAGGCCACAATCTGTGCTTTCACATTTTCAAACTGCCTTATATTTTTTTTACTGCAGTCTCTGGTCCCCTGGACCATTGCATGTTCTCCTAATCTTCTTGCTCACCTTCACAAAGTAGAAGTTGTCCTTCGTAGACAGCTTCCGGGACAGCTTCCACTCTACAAATTGAATACCACCCCTATAAATGGTTTGCGACCTCTGTTGCAGTCTCAAAGCATTGATGCATTTCATTGAGATAAATTTGGAGGGGGGGGAGGGGGGTGCATCCCTTTCACGCCCATCCTTCTTCCAAATCTCAAGGTTTCACAATGTATAAGTTGTGAGTTGAAAAGATATTTCTGTAGTGGAGTGCACCTTTCATGCATTGTGACTTAAGCCCTGATTACAAGTATAGGGGCTATTTATCACATCTGATAAATAATGATACCACAGGTACGTTATTTATTGGGTGGTATAAATAACACCTATTACAAGTTTGTGGGGAATATCATGTAGCTTTTTGGGTTTAGTGCACCAAAATCTATATATGGTCTATACCAGATACTTTTCCTCTGTTAAATTTCCTGCCGATATTTAACGAAGGTTGAGGTATTTAACACATCCGATAATTATTAGATGCTTTAAACACAACCAATCTCGTAATTTGGACCCCTGCGAAAATAGGGTTACCCGGGGTCGGAAAATAGCGACCCACTCATAATCAGGCCTTTAGGGTTTTATGGTTGCACAGTCTGCGATTTTAAGAATCACAGGCTTTGTGACCGCAAAGCCCTTCAGTACATCAGACCCTATACGTGTTTCCCAGTCTCACTGAAGCCAGACCTCACAGATTACAATTCCCACCAATGCTGCCTTTCTTTGAGCCTGGTGCAATAAACCATGCTCTTTGCTCTGTTACATGGCATTTGCATCGCATAAAAAGAAAGGACATTTTCATAAGGAACATACACGCACGTTTGCTATATCAGTGAACAAAATGTTTATTTTTCCTACAATTTTTTTTACGCAGAACGAAAAAAAGGACGTTTTCAATTACAGCTTCAGGGTTCTCATCTTGGATGGTCCTGGCTCTGGTCTTGCTCAGTTTTCATCTGATGTGACATACTAACCTGGCTGGCTAGCGTTTAGGAGTACATCTGGGTGAAATGGTAGGGTCTGCCTGAGAAACAATTGGACATGGCCTCTTCCAACTTTAGGGACCAAGACAATTCCTGACAATTAATTTAGGATGTATACCCCACAAAAGAGACTGAGAAGAAAAAGGAATTATATGTGGTCCTCAAAAGATATCACTAAATATACACAAATGCTCCCTTGGTATTTCAAAGGGATATTATTTCAGGTCCCCTGTTCTGTCGCAGATATCACAAGATATTGGAAGAGGACAACTCACTCACTAAGAATCGTGGCATGCTTCACCATCGGTGTCCTCTCCACATCTAGGTAGGTAATTAACTCCACCTTAATCAGGAATTCAGAAATATAGTGAACTGGATAATAACGGGGATTCTAGTTTAAAATGTTTTGAGTATACCCAAAAAATTTCTGCTTTATTTGAAGGATCTCTTTGACGTGGTTAAAATAAATTAATATTAGAAATTGGATGCAATCACAGGCTTTTACTCAAAAAAGTTCTCTGGAGGCCCAAAATTGGCAAGATTGCATAAGGAAGTTGGAGCGCCCTTCCCTTCATTATTGAAGAAATGAAACAACAAGCACCCCAGGGGTACTCAGGAATTGATACAATTTGAAGGGGCACCAAGGGCACCTATTTACTCCTTACAGCATGAACTTGGGCTCCCAATGAACTTCTTTGAGCAAAAAACGTGTGATCTGCTCAAGGGTTAGCTGTATTGAATGTATATAGGACTCTGGACATTGTGGATTTAAATGAAAACCATTTTCTTTTTGATGGAGTGTTGGTGTTATGTATGGTTTCCTGGGGCATAGGGAATCACTATGTTATAGTGTGTTCTAACTGTGGTATTCCTTTGTAATTATATAATGTGATTGTTACTCGCTTGCATTTATGGGAGACAAGGCTATTCTATGCAATTAATAAGATGATGCTATTTGAGCAAAGGAAATGTGAAAAAATATATAACTACACACAGGATTAAGTTACTGCGTTGTGTATCTGATTAATTAATTGATAGCTAGTGGGGGTTTGATGTGTATGGCGCTCTGCTTTAGTTGACCCCTCCCCCACTTAGGCTCTACAGGATCAAACCCCTTCACTTTTATGCTTCATCATTGGCCACCTCACTCCAACCTGGTGAGGTAATACTACCAAGGCAGATTCGACCCCGACAAACGAGGGAGTTCTTAAGATATACTAATCACCTGAATAAGGCAGGGATCCAACTAAAGTTAAAAATACTTCAAGGTGTACCACAGTAGTGTCCTTTTATTGGGTGGTACCTTTAGTACGGTTAAAAAGATTTTAAAAAGTCAATACTTGGAAGCTTAGGGGTACATGACTGCATCATCATTAAGATCTGCCGGCATGAATCTGCCCTCTCCAGTGCCATGTAGCTGGTCAGAGGTCTTCCTCGGGGCTATCAGGGGATCCCTATCTCTAACTAAATCAGTACAGTACACCAGAAAAGACAGAAATGTCCTACCTTTCCTGATAATGACATTCAACTTAGAGTATAAAAACAACAACATTATTGTTGCTACCAGTTGTCGTGCTCTGATGGTAACAGTCTAGCAAACAAACTTCTTATAACAGCACGCGTAATGAGGAAGTGGCATATGCAAATCACACAAACACAGAGCATGCATATCTTGTGGCAAATTGTGAAAATTCCATGCATTCTTACACAATTTTATTTTCTCTTACGACTTACCCTACTCAGGGTTGTCATTCACTTCATGGTCTGGAGGGGGTTGGCCACTCCTGTAGTCACACACTTCATTATATTGAATATGGTGTTAATAATATTATGCACTGATGACTCGTCTTAACATCATTTCATTTATTCAGTGACTTATCTCATCACCATCTCTTCACCGTCTTGTATATAGCATACACATTAAGTTAACATCAGGGCTTAATTTGTAAAAAAAAAAAACATGCCAGGGCACTCATCAGGAAGCCACTGCAGCTTGCACCACACATTGCCCCTGATATGCTGCCAATGTTAGTAACAACCAATCTACCAACCATCACACTCCCACCAGTGTGACAATTCTGACTATTTGAGGCCCCCAAATCTATAAGAGTAGCTTGGGCGACAGGTAATAGTCACTTTTAATGTCTATTGAATTAACAATTAACTGTTGTTCTGGTCATCTCTAAATTAGCCAGACAGCACCACCCTGTGGTAGACTGTCAAGCTCTGGTGTTGTCAATTAAGTGCCAGTGCCTAGCGCCGGAAACCACTGTCTCAAATTAAGCACTGAGTTAGCTCGCAAAAGAAGCGGGTAATCAATGATCCGCAGATCGACACTTCCCTAGACTCTGTTGTATCCATTGTATTCAGTAAGATTATGTGCTTAGCCAATGAACGTTACGTCTTTCGTCAGCACCTCTTTTTCGACCACCTCTGTCCCTTCTTCAAGGTAACAAGCAATGGCAATTCCACTCATTAAGCACTCTTATGCAGATCTTGCTAGTTCAACCAATTTTTGATCAATCTCTCTACTGCCTTTTATGCAAAAATAGCCAGGAGAGAAGTTCATAAACAACTCACAATTTCTGTGAAACAAACGCTATTCTGATGAGGCACAAGCTGGTTTTTGGGCATTTCACAGAACTGGAGTAAACATAACATAACATATGTATAACGCACGTTCATCCAAGGGTATCTTGGCACTGAATAACAGATGTTTATTGTTACCCAACTCAATGGTACTCATTTTATCAAACTCAAAAGGATGAAAGGCTGAGTGGACCTGCCAGTATTTGAATCTGTGACCCAGGAGCGGCCTGTGCAGGTAAGAGCGGTGAGGCGGTGGGGTGGGGAGGGAGTCAACAGATGACAACGAGGGAAAATAAAATATAAAAAAAGAAAAACACTTACCTTGCGCTCGCCACATTGCCGACTCGGAGATGCGGTGAGCGCAAGGTAAGTAGTTTTCTTTTTTTTAAATTTAATTTTCCCTCACCGTCGACTACCTCCCCACCCCGCGCACCGCTCTTACCTCCACGGGCTGCTCCTGCTGTGACCAGGAGGTCGAACACAGGCCCCTACAGTGGGCGCATTAGTCCACTAGGACCACCAGGCCCGGAAGTGACTATTGTAACAGTCACCTGCTGTACATGATCCAGAATGAGGCAGGTGTTGTGTCTAGGGTGACCAACCGTCCGTAAATTTCACGGACTGCCCGTTATTTAGGCCCCTTGTCCGTTGTCCGTGAGCATTTCTTTCACGGACGCCTTTTGTCCGTAATTTTGGGGATGGCAGCAAGCTGTGCTGTTCCCCTGTGACAATCGGAGCCAGCTCGCACTTCTCCGAGGCTGCAGCAGCCCCTCCCCGACCTCGCTCAGTCTTTGTACAGGCCCATTGTCATTCTGATGTGGCTGATTATCACCTCAAGAATGACAATGGGCCAAAGGTGTAGGGAAGCACCCGGGGTCAGATAAGTTCCTAACTTTGATCTGTGACTCGCAGATCAGCACAGGGCAGAATAACAAACAAATAAATAAAGCAAGATTAATCACTGTGATGCAGCTGTATGTGTGTGTGGGTGGGAGGGGGGTGGTGCAGAGGGGCAGAGGGTGCCGAAGTAGCCAAAAGCGGCGACAGAAAGAGAAATTACAATAATGGTAAATCAAAAAGAAGCACAAGGCAAATGTAGTGAGAAAGCGAAGGAAGAATAGAACGCAAATAATGAAAGAAAGCTGGAAAGATTGAGAAAGATTTAGATTTAACAATGGAAGGATGGACAAGAGGATGATCAAATGGAAAAAAGGAACACAAAATGAATGTTAATGTGTAATATGGAAATATGAAAAGAAAATGAAATATGAATTTAAAAAATAGAGAATGAGAGACAAAATGAAAGGATGCACAGACAGAAAGATGGGAAAAAAATGGAGGATGTAAATAAGAAAGTAGAGAACAAAGGTGGATAGAAAGAAGAACATAAGGAAAGAAAGAAAATGAAAAGACGGAAAGAATAAAAGACAAACGTCAATATAGGTAAATGCAGTTTTTGGCCAAGTTTCTTTCCTGCTGTAAAAAGCATAATTTTGCATTGTTTTTGCAAATTTTCATCAGGGGAACAATTTTCACAGATTTCAAAAGAAAGACCAGGATAGCTCACTTTGCTCCTTTATTTAGTGCCATATAAAGAGGGGGGTATTTTATTTTTCTGGCTACTCCCTTGCAGTGGGCCCTTGTGTGGTTACAGCATGTGGCGTGCCGTCCTCTGCATAGGCCTAGGGCACAGCATGCTGCTTTTGTGGAGGAGCCGTGCTGGAGGACTAAGCTACATTTTAAAATATCCAACAGGATGAAAGGCAAAGATTTCTGAGTGCTTTTCGCGCCTGCAATTTTCGGGCCATAACAAAAATATCTATTTAACTCTGGTGATTAATGTATCTCTTGAAGAGATCTGAGTTTTCACTAATCCCGGTTTTGACTCATCAGAAAGAAGCATAGAGGCATAATGCGCCTCTTGTAAAGCACAAAGTGTAACATGCAGAGCAAAGTATTCATTTGTATAATAATTGTAAAGACAACCCCAACCACTATGTTATGTGTTATATCCTCAGTTTGTATTTCGGGGTCACTGGAATTATGCGATTGTGCGGCTTCAACAGTTTTCGCATGATTATGGATTTGCCGCATGTGCCACATAATCCATCATTAGCTGAATATATCTGAAGATTCTAATTTAAAAACAGTTTCTACCTCAAATGGTTAAAAAATAACTAAAAGGCAGTGACGTGTTGCAAAGGCCCTTTGTAAAGGTTGACTGGTCACCTTCCTTTGCATATTACTATATTTGGGTGTTATACGGCTACTAATGAGGTGCAACCTATGACCAAAAAGTGTTAAAATGTGCAAAAATGAAAAAATAATATGGTAATACTATGACAAAATTTGCAGCATTACGCTGCATAAATTCCCTTTCCTTGCCAAATAATTTAGTCAACCCTGCAGCATAATTTGGCCCTACCTGCTGCATAATTTCAGTGGCCCTGCATATAGTACCTACCAGTATGGATGCCATATGACTCCTACACCTTGTAGCCCTCATTGTCTTAAGTAACATTTCCTATATCTTGATTTACATACTTATATGAGTCATTGTCTCTGAACAATAAGTGTATGAGCTAAAGCGCTCAACACCCTACATTGGGCTGAGCACCACTGTAAAATAAATGACATACACATGAGCGAGGGTCTATATAGAGATGAGGGGCACCATGGGAGGTTGATAGTGAGGGAATCTGTGCAGAGGGAGGTCCTTGGTGAAGGGGTGTAATGACGGCTGAAGGCGTCTGCATCCCCTGCAGTGCGGGTGGGACAACACTTCAAAGGAACCCCAAACTTTAAACAAAATATCATATGAAATACCACAATAAGACCTGCACAGTTGCTCAAAGCTGTGCACATACCAAAACAGTGAGGGGCACGATTGTCTCAACTTAATATAAACTTATTTTGACGTGTATTTATGTTGGTTGTCTATTTACTTACTTATACACTATTGTATGACCGCCTCTGATTTGTCTGAAAACGTACCTTTTGTCCCAAATTTCTGTCCTGAATTTTGACCTTCTGTCCTGAATTTTTGTCCTGAATTTTGACCCTATGTCCTGAATTTTTGCACTCACTGTCCTGAATTTGCACCTATGCCAGTTGGTCACCCTAGTTGTGTCACTTATTTTATTAGATCTTTCATCTACAATTGACACCATGTCCCATTCAGCCTTAACACCCAGACTGCAGGAGTCCGGTGTCAAGGTCATGGCCATTGACTGGATTAGATATTTCTGATCTGGGGATCTCCATTTCTCCTTTAGGGTCAACATGTCGCAATTTTGCTGTGAACAGCACTAAGATTTGTTTTAAAAGGTCACGCACATGCGCAAACACACTCGAACACCCAGACCGGGCTACAGCACCTGTCAGAGCGGGAAACCGCAGTCGCTTCAGGCATAACCCACGTGGTAGAACCTCGCGTTACCGCAAGCCGTTGCCGTGGCAACACAAAATGTTTCCCCTCTGTTTTGTTTTTTAATCTTTGGCCTCTCCGAATGTGTTCCCTCTCGGCCCCTTAATTAAAGCGAAATGAAATAGGTGTTGCGTGCCTGTGTTTCTTCTCACATTGGTGAGCGCTGAGATTTCTTTTTTTTCTATTTTTATTAACATTTTTATGGCCCTGCCGTAAGAAACGTAGCAGGAGCTCTCATCACACTTCCAACATGTCGCTTTCAGAGTCCACATGGACCAATATTTGAAGAAATTGTTGCTGTTCTGTTCAATACGTTACGCTTATGTTTCATTTGCTGATTAGTCTCGGTTTCATATTCAGTCCCGACCTGGATATATTATTATTACAGGCATTATATAGCCCTTGAAGGAAAAATGCCTTTTAACCGCGCTGCAATGTAACTTTCAAATTCATGCACGATTCTCTGAGCTTGAGAGATTTATAAGGTGCGAACATGCGGCTGGGGTGGTCTCAAGACTACGGTGTTTCCGAGACTCTAGTTCACATGCTGAACTGAGAGATACCGCTTGGAAAAGCCATGACGTCATGGGTTTCTGGAAGTTCTGATGGAGTGTGGGCAGAGAAAAACAGGGAGTTCCAGAGTTTGGCACCAAACACAGTGAGAGCCCACCTACAAGTGGCATTACTGTACCTTTTTTGGGCCATTCTGACTTTTGAATTCTTACGTTACCACAATGATTTCCACATGTTTAACGAAAATTGTAGACAGTTTCCGGGCTTATTTCTCCCTGCGTTTTTTGCAGGTGGTATGTGCCAAGATATACCACACTACTTGTGATCTTGATGGGATTGAAAGCTAGAGTTTTTGGCAAAAAAACTGATTTTCGGCCAGTCCTGGAATTGGAAAAACTTGACTCCAGGACCCATAAGTTGGGAGTCAAGATGTGGCAACAAGAAAGGAGGTGGTGACGAGGGGCGGCGTTATTAAAAGCAGTCAACTTATACCTTTTTAAAAAAAAACTCTGCCGCAAAGAACTTGGTAACAAGGAGAAAGGTGATGGTAAATCTCTTGTGGCTTAATTGGTTGCAAAGGTTGCATTTTAAAATAACTTATAGGGTTAAGGTACCTGCGGCAGAAAGCTTTCTGTGGCCGGCAAATGACAGGAACAATAATAATGGTAAGATAGCTCTGGTGGATAATGCACTTGCTAGAGGGATCCGTGTTTTGTCTAGTCACAGTTTTGACACATAAAGTAGTGTCAGCGCGCAGCCGCATACATTAAATCTCTTTTCAGCACACTAGCAGCGGATCAGGAGCAGTGTGGTCCATGCCAGACTTTGGTGTTCCTGACTGAATCAGTCTTTCTTAATAAGCAATGTAAAGATTGTAAAGAATGCAAAAAATAAGCATTTCTGGCAAAGGTTGGCAGACAACGATCTTGGGTTTAAGATTTAGTTGATTAATTAATGTACAGAAATGCATAAGCTGAGCCAATAATCGAGAAATTAACCCAACTGGACCCAACCCCTCAGCCTGGGACGACTCCTGGTGGCCCACCTCCCTGGGCGCCGCCCCTACACCTACCAACCACGCACGCAACCTGGGAGTCATCCTCGACTCGAAACTCTCCATGACCAACCAGATCAACGCTGTCTCCTCAACCTGCTTCTACACCCTCCGCATGCTCCGCAAGATCTACAGATGGATCCCTACCGACACACGAAAGACCGTCACACACGCCCTCATCAGCAGCAGGCTCGACTACGGCAACGCACTCTACGCCGGAGCCCCTGCCAAACTCCTCAGCAGACTCCAAAGAATCCAGAACGCCTCTGCACGCCTAATCCTCGACATCCCCCGCCGAGACCACATCACCCCCCACCTGAGAAACCTACACTGGCTCCCCGTCGACAAAAGAATCACCTTCAAGATCCTCACCCACGCACACAAGGCACTCCACAACACCGGCCCGGCATACCTCAACAACCGACTATCATTCTACGCACCCAACAGGAGACTCCGCTCCGCCGACCTCTCCCTGGCTGCCGTCCCACGCATCCACAGGACCGCCTCCGGAGGCAGGTCCTTCTCCTACCGCGCCGCCAAGACATGGAACTCCCTCCCTCTCCACCTTCGGCAGACGGAAGACCCTCAGACCTTCAGGAGACTACTCAAGACCTGGCTCTTCGACCACTAGCTGCAGCCCCCCCCCCCTCCCCCAGCGCCTTGGAACCCTTACGGGTATGTAGCGCGCTTTATAAATGCTTGATTGATTGATTGATTGATTGAGCATACAAAACGAAACAGAATACAGCAAAGAACTCTTTAGAGGACTGGTACAAATCCAGCAGAGATCAGACTTCTCAGAATGGGGAAAGGGTCTCCTCTTCATCTGTAGAAGCCACGTTCTTATATAGTGTTTTTGCAAAAGTTTCATATATCTACTACATTAGTACATGGTTCACACACTCATAACCAATAGGAAAAAGGTAAAGAGCAACAGTGCAATGGAAAACATTCAGAGATTTTCGCACTAATTCTAATACACGGAGCTCTAATATTCACAATATCTGTTCTCAGCACTTGAAATGTTACATTTTATATGATGCAGTCTGGGACAGTTACTCTGCCCTTGGGAAAGCACACTCTACCCAAGCAGCTACAAGAATTATTTTCTCAGCTAGTGAACTCCTTGCGCCGCCATTGCGTCACTTTTTTTGACGCAACGGCGGCGCAAACTATGCGGCCTATTTACAACGTGACGCATCTAGGGAGATGCGTCGCGTTGTAAAGCCCTGCGTCACATTATACCTGCGTCAGGTATAATGTATGCAGGGTGGGCATTCCCACGCAGGAAGGCCTCGTAAAAGTGACACAGTGAAATCTACAAGATTTCACTGCGCCACTTTTAGGACGCCACTGCGTCAAAACCTTACGCTTGCTTGAAGCAGGCGTAAGGAGTGACGCAGTACAGTAAGAACAGGCCTCAAAATACATTGCTGGAGTTGCGTCGTGCTTGTGACACAACTCCAGCAATGCTTGACTTTTGGGCCAACAGATGCGTCAGAATTTCTGACACATCTGTTAAGCCTTGCGCCATGGAGCACTGTATTGTACATACAGCGCATCCATGGTGGTGCAAGGACATTTGACGCTGGCGCAAGGAAACTGACGCATCTATGCAGATGCGTCAGTTCCTTGTAAATCTGCCCCTAAAGGTCTTTATTATCACACAGAATAAACAATCATTCAAGTCACGTGGTAGACAGCAATGTCACAGAAAGACAGCCGACGAAGCCGAAGATGTCCTAAGTTTAAAAATACACATGTTCATAAGCAAACCACTTTGACCCCCCCCGATGATTCTTGATAGTATCACTCTCCGTTAACCACAGACACCTCAGGACAGTCGTCACTAGTTTTGGGCCCTTGAATCTAGATCTTTCTAGCTCCTTCATGTCATCGTAAAGGTCAATTTTGTGACACCTCAAATTCGACATCAGTTCGTTTTCTCTTCCTCCCGTTCATTGCTTTCAGGTTCTTTCCCCCATAATTTAACCCACCATTTGATGAAATTTTTCCACAAAATGTAAGAAAGAGATGCCTGTATGCTGCGCCTATTCGTATCAACAACAGAAGAGTTAGCAACAATTATAGTATTCTGCCTCTTACACTGCCTAGCCATTCACCTACTTTAGTAAATTCCTTTTCAATAGAGCCAAATATTGAACCTATTCCTTCCCAGGCACCGGTCTCTTTCATCTCCTTTAACTTATAGGTTACGTTAGTGATGTTAGTAATGTAGCTTTCAAGCTGATTGTCTACTTTGGGAATGTACACACAACTTTCCCTTGCATGAGTTACCTTGCAGCCTCCTCCTCCATTTGCTAAAACCATATCAAGCACGAGGCGTTTTTGCATTGTATAGCATCATAGCTCTCATTGCAAGCAGCTTTTTGTTAATTACAGTTAGCGCACCAGCAGTGTTAGCAATCTATCCACTAGGGCTGATCATTTTCTAATCTTAATATTGTTAAGCGCCAGGTCTACTGAAGGTGTTAATGCTCTGAAAATGTCACTCCTTATCTGTCCAAAACTGTGTCAGCTTAATCTCAAATAGATGTCAGGTCTTACATCTAAATTATTTGTGTGACAACTTTCTAAGAAAGCTAAAGTAGCATAACTTCCTACCCAATTGTGCTGCAGCTTGAAATAAGTTGACTTACCACACACATAATATGCACCCTGAATGCTTACTTCTAATTCTGCAAAAATTCTACCGGTAGCTAAATAGCGATAGTCACAGTCACTCCATCCTACTTCTACTGTTGTTTAATTTCCTTCCTGTCTATGGACCATACATAGTGTTCCCTTTTTAGGTCTCGCCTAATCAGCGCGCAAGCGCTGCTTAGGAGTGACCTCTTGGAATCGGTCTGCACTTTTTGGAAAACTCGTGCATGTACTGCACTGTTTTCAATGAGCGCTCGTGCATGTACGGCATCCACCTTGCGGGAGCGAGCAGCTTCGCCATCTGTTTCCAATTATTGCACCCGCGCCGCGCTTGTTAATTGGAAACAGATGGCGCTGCAAGGTAGATGCCGAAACTAATAACACAACCAGAGGGTCCCTGAATATCCAAATACAGGGAGAGGGGGGCAGGGAATATCAAAACAAGAACAAAACAAACCCTCTCCCTTTTACTACTTCAAGCAATAGGTATACCTCCTACAATAAAAATATTGTCATTGTCCCAATAAATAAGAAAAAGTTATTATTCTTCTGTTTATATCAAAACATTTTCTTTATTTTGTCTAATTTTCATATAGATTATTTATATAAAATTCTTGATCAGAACAAAACAGAAATAAACATAAACAAGACCCCACCTCAATGAAAAGGCACAATAACCATACCATACACACCAACACCAATCATACACATACATTCATATCAAAAACATAACTACACAATCACAAGTACGTAATACATAAAGTACAATTAATATGGACAATACAAAAACATCATATCACAATAACAAACAGAAGAAGCACCCAATACAAAAACATCATATCACAATAACAAACAGAAGAAGCGCTGACGCGTGTTTCGGAGTGGAATTAGACCAACAATTCCTTCGTCAGGGCGCAGAAATATAGATGACTTGGTGGTATTTAACCATCCGATGGACCTTAGCATCTAGGTATTATGTATAGAGTGGGGCTCCTTATCACAATGTGATGCAGTATAAATATAAAATTCAACATATGAAGTAAGATAAGACAAAGAATCCTAAACGAAGTATGCTTCAGCAATCCCTCTTCTGAATCAAATATGCGGAAGGGGAAATACCGGTGTGGCTCAACATCAGAAATCCAGAAGATTACAGAGAAGATATTAGCAAAAAAGTTGAGACGGGCTTCACACAGACTGATGGAACATAAAAAGGACGATTCAATGAGTAAGTATCGGTAGTGCCTAACCAATAGAAAGGCTGGCCTTAGTTCAAATCCTCGGGGACATTCAAGATCAATACTCCATTAGACCGATGAGCCGAATAGTATTCCATTTCTGCTGACGATACGTCAAAAAATGAGCCGGACACGGAAGGTCTCTGCCACAGTCAGAGTCAAAGGTAGATGCCGTACATGCATGAGTGCTTTCACTTTCTTGCCGGCTCTTTGCTTCGTCCTGCTAATGGCTCCTCCCTCCTGTCGCCTCCCCTGTTCTCACTCCTGTGCTTACATCTGGCCTACTGTCACCCCTCACAACCCGCTGTGCCTTCTCCCCCCCTCCCCACCTAGCCCGGGCTCTGCTTTCCGCCGAGGTCAAATAAATAAATAAGTGTATCATTTAGTAAATAGCTGTGCACCTAATGCCATGTCGGCACAGACAGTATCAATATTGTACTAACAGGGAAATAGAAACACTCTTTAAAGGTGGGGAGCATTGTCTGGAACAACCGCCCCCCCCCTCCCTACACTTACTCGGACACCAGACCCAGTTCCTCGCCTCCGCCAAGTGCCCGACCTACCCCTGCCTACGGGATGAATGCACTAAAGGCAATACACAGAAGAGACAGCGTGTGCTCCGCCCAGCCTGGACCAATCCAAATGCTTTTAATTGAATATGCAGCTTTTCGCTCACGTATCATTCGCAATTTCATTGTTTCAGCGCACTTCAGCCCTCACGGAACACGCTTCCGCGCGTTGACGTTTCTGGCCGTTCTGTGGCCCAAACGATAACTTCAGATGTTTTCTTGTAGAAAATTGTGCCGTTTACCAGCTGCAACTATCCCTTCTACGTTCATTAAATTATGCAGTTTTTTTTAACCAAAATTATGAAAACTAAACGGAGGTACCTGCACAGAGTCTGCGCGTAGGGCGGGGCTCGTCCATCTATTTTGCTAGTTCCTGAAATATTTTATCTGACTGGGCGAAGTTCCAAATTGGAATGCCAGAGTACTTTGTTAGTGAAGGAGAGATCCAAACAGCCCACAACAGTAGGGGAAGATGAAAATGTCAGCCTGCTCTCCTATGGGGTAACTCTTTGATAAAAAGCATTTCAAGTGTACCCACCTCCCCCCCCCAAAAAAAACCACACACTCACACAATACTTTAACAAGCATTGGCATAGCCAATAGGTCTTGCCTTTGGGATATTATAAGTGTTTAGCCATGCAACAGTTGATGTTGCACCAAGGATATTGTGCTGCATAATTAAATACTTATAAGGTCCCAAAGGCGAGACCTATTGGCTATGCCAATGCTTGTTCTCCATGTCTAAGTTCAACTTTGGATGCACCTCTTTCTTTTCCCCTTTTTGATTTTTCCACTTTCCCTCACCTGACGTTCTTTACTTACCTTTTCCTCCTCCTTCCTGATCCTGTCATTGAACTCGTCTATGCACATTCTCTCATCTTGACTAATCTTGCAAGTTAATTCTTTAACATCAAGGTTAGTGAGGTTTGCATTAGTTAGGGGGGTTAAGAATTCCATCATACACTCATGCGTGTCCTTTCTCTTGAATATTTTAGAAAACTGATAAGCATGCTTTGTTGCCCAAAGATACAGGTTAGAATCTCTAGTAACTGGTACATTTTCTGACAGACATTCATAATTGTAATAAAACAATTTTATTGAACCCTGATTGTAAAACAAATTCATAAACACATTACAGGAAAATGCATAGGTTAGTGGCAGGTGGAAATAGGCAGCATTGTTCACCGCAGAAGCTGGACGATAGGAACCAATGCAACAATTGTGAATATCCATGAGTTTCGTATATTCAGACAAAATAAGATAATAGACATTATAATTGAAAACGCTCTGTGCTAGGGGGACATGAGAATATCTGCTTACATGGGGCTCCTTATTAGCAGCAATAATACTGGCATTGTTAACTCGCTTTGGCAAAGCAACTTCGTCCAACAAATAGAGGTCTAACATCCACCCAGGTACAGAAAAGGCTGAAAAACGTAACCAGAAGACGAAACATGAAGAGACATTTTGATGAAGTCAAAGAACGATTTAGCAAGTCCTGGCAATGGTTTGAAGTCTAAAGATCCCTTAGGCATCCAGTTGACGCAACAATGGTCATAGTAGCTTTCGAGATAGGGTAGTGACGATTGGGTAGGAACTGGAAGAGGCACGCGTATTGCTACTTGTACTGACACTTACTTGATCTGGGGTGAAATGAGAATGGCGCAGGAACCCTGTAAAATTGTCTTGGTAGTTTTGGTAGTTACTGCAGCCTTTTCCAGAGCGCCCATGTGATAAACAGCGATAACGTAAGCAGAACTAGCGGAGTAGCGTGGGTTGCCGGCGCCTGGTGCAGGCAAGTATCCTTCCACTTTTCTTTAAAAATGTTGCGCCCCTAAGAATGCCCCTAAGAATTTTGTGCCTGGGGCAACCGTCCCTCTGCCCCCCCAACCCCCATGCTACGCCACTGCGCAGAACCACACATCATCACTGTTAATCGTCGTCTGATGTTAACTCATTTTTTTTATGGTTGTTGATGTTATTCTAGCCTGAATGTCTTTTAGGTTTTGGCATCTTCTTACATTTTGTTAATCATCAGTGAATTTTAGCGGCGGAGCTCCATAAGGTAAAAAAAAAGTGCCTCAAATCTCACTCCCTCGCCAGTGTAATAAAAATCACTCTTCTTCTTAAATATTTCCCATCTCTTAAGATCTGGGGAAATCGCCTCTGTTTCCTACAGAAACAGATCAAATGCTGGCGCGCAAGCAAGTGATGAAGTGTGCACAGTTCCCAGTCTAGTGCGCAAAACAAGAGCGGCCAGATCTGCCAGACCCACTCAGCCGGCGCCTTGATCAACAGAACAGCGAATACCTAGGCTCTCTCTGTGGGATTCCTCTCCAGGACACCAGGAAGCGCATCTTGCTTTGAGCCCTCTCTTCCTATAAAGAAAATGACTTATCCAAAACCAATCAGGCAGATTCCAAAATGGCCGCCAAAGGCTTGCCGCAGCCAGAGACATACCAGGCCCTGCTCAAAGCTTTACAGTTTATGAACTGAGAAATAGGAAGTGCATTGGGCCGGCCGTCACGAGGGCTCCAGATGTCTCCTTGCTTGTTAAGCTGCTCTCTTCTGTGCATTCCCCTCTCACCCCAAAGCATCCTGTTTTCTCACCGAGGAAACCAAGACCTGCAAATCCCACCATGTTTTGGGAGTCGAGTTAAATAAACAGGATTGGTCAAAGTAGATTCCATTCTACTCAGGACCATCTGGTCAGCAGAGCCGCTCTGCTTACTGTAGCTCTACCAGTGACACTCTCGCTTGTTTTTGACTCCGCCACTGGCTATCATGCTGTCTGGGGTCAGAGATACCCGTGGGCATAGGTCGGATGGAATTACACAATTTGAATACATGGAAAGATAGTAAGTCTCTGTATCATTAGCACTGTAATTTATTCATATGCATGTGTCAAATTGGGACAACCAGAGTAGAGAAAAACAGTTTTTACCTCGTCCTGTATCTCTAAGAATCAACAAAAATTGACATTCGAGGATGTTGCTTTGTTTGATGATGGATGTCTGTGTTCTGAGACCGAGTGTGACGTCATCAGGGACCGCCAAGTGAAAAGAAAAAGCTTGTTCTCTTACCCGGTCTTATAACACCACCAATCGCCAACATAAGGGTTCTAGAATGTCCTTTGGTTTGATTTTGCCTGTTTGGGTACTGGGACATATTGTGACATCATTCAAGAGATGGTCCTTCTAAGGTGATGGTTGAGACAGTCACCCGGCGTCACCCTGTCTTCCGATGTCTACACTATTGTTCACGGAACTCTGCCAGTAATTCTTCCACTATAGCTTCTTATATAGTGGACGGAACAGGCCCACGTGCATCCGAGCATTGAATGGTGGAAGTAAACAAAAAGAATGTCTCAACAAACACATGAAATCAAATCAAAACTGGAGAGAAGAAAGCACCAAGTAGGTAATGAAGCAATATAACATAACTATATGCCATGGGCCAAGAGCAAACCTTTTGTTATCACTACAATAAAATACATGAGACCAAAGATTCAAAGGTTTGAGGGTAATTCAGGCTTTATTGCGACAGTGACATCTGGTGTACAGTCCAGGGAGCAGAGATATAGGACGCAGATGGAGGAAACATATAATGTGCATTGAGTAAGTTAGAATGTGTATCTCAAAATTGGAGTTTTAAATATTGTGCTACCATCAATCAATCAATCAATCAACACTGTGGTTGGTGTGGTCCAAAATACATCGATAGGATAGATAAAGAAGGAAAAAAGTGAAAACACTTAAGTACATTGTTGAAAGAAAAGCTGCGTACTTTAAACATCAGTGTAGAATGCTGTGAAACCGTAGTCCTTCATTGCTGTTTAAGCTACTTTTAAAAGACCAAACGAGTGCACATACACATGTTTAGCTGCATATGATTAAGACTATCTATAGTCGAAACGCGTTATGCTAAGAGATTTGCCTGAACAAAGGACTATCACCAATGCACGTTTGGATGGGCCTGATTGCACGGACAGAGAAGGACGTGCTATTCTTATGGAATATATATGTATATATATATATATATATATATATATATAGATATATAATATTGGTGGCCCCTCAATCCCATGTGACCCTAAAACTGAAAACATAAAAGTGCGTTTTACAGATGATGTCAGGCTGCAGGGTCTAACCCAAACATGTTCAGTTCATTAAGATTACTTATCACAATTTCAATGCATTACCATGAAACAAATCCTTCCGTAAAGCGTGTGTGTGAACTATATATTTATACTAGTCACAAAGATTATGAGTGATTAAAATTACTAGTAAGTACCTGCATCAAAATTCAAATTGCATACTTGCTTCAAACCATTCCCAAATGTGGGCCAGTGCGTGACTTACAGAGTTGTCGGGACACCCCAGCATAAGAATATCCGCGCCTGTACTCTTGGCTCGACTTTATAGAATAAACACTATTGGTGGCAACCAGATTTCTTCAAATTTAACAACATATGGCAAATTAGTAAACTATGGCACAAGTTCTCCATGGGTAAGACAGACCCTAAGCAGCCAAAGATTCCTTTTGAGAGCAAACGTCAAACACGCACAACAGAGGCGTGCTCTGAACCGGACACTGCCCAGGGACCTAAAGACATGATGGAACAACCGGAAGAAGACATGCGATCTATTCTGTTGGATGTGCGTTCCAGCCTTAAAACAATAGACAATGAAATAGATGCACTCACCTCAAGCCTGGATACAGTTAAAAAACGGGTAGACGCTCACGAAACTCGTTTGGACGTCCTGGAGAACAGACTGTAGGACACTCAAGACTCTCAGGCAGAATCCAGAACACAAATATTAAGCATGGAGAAAGTCCTTGCTGTGATTAAAGCCAAGAATGAAGATTTGGAGGCGCATTCTAGACGCAACAATCTAAGAATTCTTGGCCTTCCAGAATCTACTGCAATCCCGAAAATGGAACCATTTATTGAGAGTCTGCTGTGTGAACTGTTCGGCCCGGCGTTCTCGCAGGTCATGATTGTGGAGTGTGCTCACCGGTCACTAGGCCCCCGGCCGCCGCCAGGAGCGCCGCCACGTCCAATAATTGCACGTCTCTTGAATTATGGGGACAGAGACGCAGTCCTTAGAGAAGCCAGATCAAAAAGCCCTATAACCCACCAGGGAAACCAACTATCCTTTTTCCCTGACTACAACCCTGCTGTACAGGCAGCACGTAGGGAGTTTGCACCAGCGAAACGCATTCTACAGAACGCCTCTATTCCGTACGCCATGCTGTATCCGGCTAAGCTAAAAATCAGACATGATGGACAATCTCACTTTTTTACGGATGCTAAGTCGGCATTAAAATACACCAAGCACATTTGCCCGCGGAAGCCGCCTTATCGCTCTTCGCAACAATCCGTACCTGAACTGAGCCTGAGTGACAATGATTGACAGATGGCGATTCCTCTACTCTCTGTCACAAACCAGTCCTGGGCAGTACTTGATTGTTCATACTGTTATGTTTTTCAATAACTGCGATTCTGGCTATGCTCATTTTTGTACATCAGCATTAGTCCTACTACTGGCCAAAGAGACAAGTACTACTTTGTTTACTGCTCAGTTTGACTCCTAGCCTTCTAGTTGGCAGATTCCGTTTCACATGTCAAAGCCTGGCTACCCTGCCCTATGGCAGGTTAAAAAGCCGACGCCCCAGGCCCCCACAGGGAGCTCTCCCATGTGCCTATGTTCTTATTTTGTTACAGGGGTATCTCAGGGGGGGTGGTTATCAGTCACAAGCTAATTGGGAGGTTGTTGTGGGAAGGGGGTGGGACAGGGAGTTCAAAGCATTTACAGACACACGATTATTAACCGCACTGCACTTGATAGACAGGGCAAACTCTCCCTTATGCAACATGTTGGTAGCAACACGGACATCTCCTTACTTCATTATTGCCGCTTCACAGTACATCCTCCCAAAGCATGAAACACGCCACTCAATTTTTCCTGCTAAACCATGACTGAGACCAAATTCCTTACTTGGAATCTGAGAGGGCTTAATGACTTTAGAAAGGAAAGGATGATCCATACATATTTAAGCAGGCACCATATAGACGTATGTTTCCTCCAAGAGACCCACTTGAAGCACGCTACTGACCCCAAACTGAAACATAGATATTGGGGGGAGATACACTCGGCCTCATACTCCAACTACGCCAGAGGGGTCTCGATATTGATTAGACGGGGGCTTGGCTGGTCAACTACACACGCGCAAATAGACCCTGACGGACGATATGTTATTCTAACGGGCTCCCTCATGACGACACAGGTCACCCTGGTGGCCATCTACGGTCCAAATGTTGACGACCCGCAATTTTTCCTTACTGTATGGGCTAAGATAAGGCATGTATATCTAAGCAATCAGGGGTACTTTGATCTATCCGCTCTACTCTCACAAAACTGGAACAGGAAATTAAATCTCTTGAGCTTCTGTTCTTCGACTCCAGAGACCCTAAACAATTGGCTTCTATACGGAGTAAAATCTCGGAATTTGAAGCAGAGGCAGAAAGAGAGACCAGATTCCTGGGGAAAAATGCAAGAGCACGCAGCTATGGAGAGGGCGACAGGCCAGACAAGACCCTAGCTAATGCGCTTAAGCAACACACCTCCCCTAATTTTATAGCTGAGTTGTTGGATGCAACTCCTCCCCCATTCGAGGGCAAGTAGCCACTTATGAATATCTGACCAAATTTTACTCTTCATTATACACCGCCACGCAAAATGCACCTAACCCCGACCTAGGCGAATATTTGGACTCAATCGAGCTGCTCTGGCTTAGCGTGGACCACAGAGACTATTTAGATGAACCCTTCACAGCCGAAGATATCACACAGGTCATTAGTAACCTAGCGGGCGGAAAGGCCCCAGGGCTAGATGGGCTGACTACCCTATTTTATAAGACATATGCGGAAGAACTTGCGCCCCGACTGCTTGACGTATATCAAGAATCGTTGGAAATTGGTATACTGCCGCCAACCATTCGGGAGGCAGTTATCATCTCCCTTTTAAAACCAGATAAGGTAATAAACCTCTGTGACTCATACAGGCCCCTCTCGCTAATTAATGTTGATGCAAAGATTCTGGCCAAACTGATCGCCAACAGACTACAGCCGCTTTTGCCACTTATGGCAAGGCCCAACCAATCTGGATTTATTCCAGGCAGGTCAACAGCCCACAATCTGCGTACATTCTTTGCCACAATCCACCAAATCGACCCTCAAATTCCGGCCATCGCAGTGTTTCTGGACGCAACTAAAGCGTTTGATTCTCTGGAGTGGCCCTTTTTGTTTACCATCCTACCTAGGCTGGGCTTTAGTCCTAATTTCATTAAATTGATCAGCCTGTTATATACCAATCCCATAGCCCGACTCAAACAGAATGGTTTAATTTCGGAACCATTTCCCATCACCCGCGGAACCAGGCAGGGCTGCCCCTTGTCACCGCTACTTTTTGCGGTAGCCATGGAGCCATTAGCTGCTAGAATTCGCCAGCATCACTCAGCCTGTGGACTAGTTTTCACAGATAGAAACCTTATCATCTCAATGTACGCTGACGACATTACACTATACATTCGTAAACCAGACGACAATTTAAACCCAGTATTAAGAGAAGTCCTCCGTTATGGAGGAATGTCCGGCATAAAAATCAATTGGTCAAAATCCTCTATTCTACCTCTTACAGATGCCCCACTAAATACCACATTGGAATTCCTGCTTACATGGGTGGACGATGGCATTAAATACCTGGGCGTGTGGCTAAGCAAAAACCAACAAGACATTTGGCGCTTTAATTTTGGCAAATTATTAGACTGGCTGGAGGGCAAGTCGAAATTCTTGGCCGCTTTGCCTCTGACACTAGCGGGTAGGATTGCCATTGTTAAAATGATAGTTCTCCCTAAATTACTATACCTATTTGTTAATATACCTATACCCTTAACTCAGGCTTTTTTTTAAATCTCTGTGGTCCATCATGATTGCCCTGGTATGGGCCGGTGGCCAACCCCGGGTAAGCTGGGAACTGTTGACCCGTCCACTATCGAAGGGACGAATGGGAGCTCCTGACCTCGAGCTTTATGCATTATGTGCACAAGCACAATTTCTTCACTTTTGGGTACCTCCTATCCCATTCCAGCCGCATGTGGCCACTGAGAGGGACGTAGCCGACCCAACCCCCCTACACGCGGCTGTTTATAAACCCTATCGTAGAAATGCTAACAAAATAAACACAGTCGAGACCCTACGTTGGGCTTGGGAAGGTCTGAGGAAGCAGACAGGGACCCCATTACTATACGCACCCTCCACACCGTTTGCGTTCCACCCACAATTTCCCTTTCTACATGATAAGGGGGCAATCACACATGCCCGTAATATGGGCATCGCTACATTAGGCGACCTATATCCACTAGGCACATTTTTGGAACCGCCAACGTGTCAGGGTGACACACAGACACCAATCCTGGAAATTCTTCTATATTATCAATTCCAGGCCACCTGTAAAACAATACATCCTACTTTTCCAACTTCTCCTGATATTATGAAACCACTAGAACACTTATTAACCACACCGACCTCTCGTAAACTGGTAACCCGGCTCTATACTCTCACGCAAACAAGTACCCCATGGGTAGCCCCAAGACCTCTAGAGCAGTGGAGGAAGGACTTGGTAGATTTGCCCACAGATGAACAATGGGCGTTTTGTTGTTCACAACTGAGATATTTAGCCCCTAACTACAAGCTGAGGCTTATACATTTTAAATTTCTACACCGGTATTATCGTACCCCCTTACAGTTATATAAACTGAAGCTGCGTCCGGATTCGCGGTGCTGGAAATGCAAACGTGAAGCCACCACCTTTCTACACATTGCATGGGATTGCCCAGTTATATCCAGATACTGGGGGGAGGTGTGTGACACCATACAGGCCATCGCTGGTCTGCCACTGGTATGTTCCCCATTGGTTGCATTGATGGGATATGTGGAGGAGACCCCACCTGAGTCACGCCGCCTCACGGCTATGTTGCTGCTGCTCACAAAACGCAGACTAGCTATACACTGGGGAGCCCCTAGGTGCCCCTGAGTTCCTGAGTGGATCCGAGACATAGCTTATTGTCAAGAGCAACTGGCAGCATTTTGGGATCTCCTGCCGATGGCATCTCGCCCGAAAGACATTTGGGAACCCTTCACGACTTGGCTCAGGGAAAGAGCTGTACACCTCCCTGATGACTCTCGGTCAGTGTCAGCTGTTACCCCGCCGAAAACACCCCAATAGTTGCATTAACTCCTAACACCTTGAGTAAGCTAGCCTTCCAATAGGATTATTGCACCCCCCGCTTGGCGCACTGTGTTCATGGGCTGCCGACCCCACTCTCCCTGATTCAGACGCCCTGACACCCGAAGACCTGCTCTGCTCACATATATCGCCATCAAGTCTCAATAACCATTATTTTGTTGATTGCTCTAATGTTTATGGAATTGCATTTCATTCCTGAAGTATATACCTGTGAAACGTAATTGTTCTGTACAGCTTACTGTTGCCATATTTCCCTTGTAAGATGTCCAATTTGCAGTCTATTGTGTAGTGCGTATACATGAATCAGTTCTGCTATATGTCTACATAAAACTAAATAATTAAAAAAAAAAAAACTATGGCACAAGATCACGTTTGAAGAAGGGACAGATATGTTGTGCTACGGAAATATCTATCACTCTCGCGTGATTGCCAAAATAGAAATATGGCTATTGAAGTATGGTCTACATTGTAAAAACAAATTCATATCAACCAGAGAAGGAATACAAGATAAATACACCAACTAGGAACAGTTGACCACAGGTTGTATGAAAGGCCAATTTGACTGGCTTGCATTGTATTGTTGTCACATGAGCCAACAAACATTGGCAAAGCCAATAGGTTGCGCCTTTGGGACCTGTTGACTTTGCCAACTGTTTTTAGCGATGCTGAACAACACAGGACAGCAACGAGAGAAGCACATAGGCAATACAGAGGAATACAGAGAGCAGGAAGCAGAGAAGACCACTGATTAGAGCAAGTAAAATGAGCATGGGTGGTGGAAGAGAAGCACACAGGCGAGACAGAGCAACTCAAACACGAGTGAGGAGAGATAAGCGCATGAGGAAGACAACTGGAAAACACATGCACTCACATGGAGCGCTTAAGCTAAAATAAAAAATAGTTTTCTAAAAGTCAGCAGTTGAAGGTATACAACCCAGCTGATCTGAGAAATGGTAAATAGGCTAAGTTCCATGGGAGGGACAAACGCAGAACTGACAAGATGCAACATGGAAAGCCATTGATTAAGAAGCTTTTAGTAAATGCTGCAGACCACTTTGGAGCTGTGATGTCATTCCTGTACCCGTAGTGGGACATTCTCCTCCCTCATGACTTTCACATTTGCTTGTGAGTAGCTTTCCATCCAAAGGCAAGATTTAAGGCAGGGGTAGAATACAAAATGAACATAGCAGAAATCTTAGATTCAACAACAGAGGTTTCAATCCAAGATGAACCTAACACTGGTGAGAACAATGTTCCAAAAAACACACAAAAGGAACCAGTAAAGACACTATTTATCAAGAGGAAAAGTGGAGTCTGTTCTACTGAGTTTCTCACTTATGTTATGTCAAACTGTAAACAAATTGCTGCTATTTTATATACTGATCTTAAGACTAACACTGAAATAAGATTAGTTAGAAACACAACATTTGACGTATGCTGATAATAGAAATTAAGTAGTGCTTAAATGGAGCCGATAGTCTCCAGTGCTCAGCACCGGCACTTAGTTGTCAACATTGGCACTTATGACAGTCTGCCACATGGTGGAGCTGTTCGTCTAAATTAGAGATGAACACAACAACAGTTGTTTAAAAATAATACACTATACATTAAAAATGACTAATACCTGCTGCCCAAGCCTTAGGGGGCCTGGAATAGTCAATTGTCACACTCATTGGTGGCGCTGGCAAGGGCAATGGGTTGTGCAAGATGCAGTGGCATCCTAACGAGGGCCATGGCACTTATTGTTTTACAAATTAATCACTCTATTCTTTCGTTTGCTGTAACAAGTTCATCACTGGCCTCACATCCACAGGTAACAAGGCTCATGGTGTATGTCTGTTCTCATTAGGACTGGCAAACTTATTTATTTATTTATGCATTTTTTTATAGCGCAAACTTTACCTAGAGGTGTCAGAGCGGTTTACAGTAGAGGAAAGTAAATTACATAATGAATAAGAGTAGCATGAAAGTAGGTAAGACTACTAATAGGTACAGCAGTTACTCGTGCTGAGAGTTACGGATTATAAAGTTACAGATTCATTCACGACTGCATAATAAGAAAAGGTGGCATGTTTAGGGTTATACAAGTGCAGAATACATATTTACAAAATTGAGACAGAGGATCATAGTAGCTCTCATGAGTGTCATGTGGCAATCAGGGTCATGACCTGGGATGAGAGGGCGTGTGCCTGGTGGGAAGCTGGGCGAGGAGAATTATTGATAGAAGTGTCTTTGGAAGAGAAGAGTTTTAAGATCTGTTTTGAAAGTCCGGAAAGAGGCAGTGGTCCGAAGTTTGGAGGTAGGGAGTTCCAAATTCTAGTCGCATTACCTGAGAAGGATTGTGCAATAAGTCTTTCCCTTTTGAAAGTAGGAGGTTCGAGCAGTACATTTTCAGCATTGTGTGAAGGTCTGGAGCCGCCCGAGCTTTGAGCTGCTTGGGATGTGTTCAAGGACACTGTGATGTCAACAGTTCTTTTCAGAATGTATCAAGCGGGCGTGGTTAAGTGTGCTTCTGTGTGTGCACACTACAGTGAAGCATGACTTCCTCTGACTGGCAACTTCTGAGCACAGGCTCACATAGAGGTGAACTTTTATTGTAACGATAAACAATAGCGTTGTATGTGTTTAAAAGAATGCAACCGGATGTCCGTTGAGAGCGTTTTTGCCAGATGGCTAGTAATGGCCATGCTTCAATTTAAAAACGATTTCAACATCTGTTTTTTTTATAAAAATACATTTTAAAGTTTCACATTATTGCAATCCCCTTTTACCTGAAACACATCCCAACATGCGTGTCTCCTTGCCAGACTTCCAGTGTGTACAAGCTTAGTCTTCACAGCAACACATGCCGACAGTGCATAATACATTCGTGAAGTAATCACACTTGACACTCCATAAGTGTAAAAGGCCATTTATTAGGACAGGATTGCAAATAAAAGTTCAACAACATAGAAAAACATCTTAACCAACCTCATATTATATCCCCACCTCATTTTTGCTTCCCCCAACTTTCACCCAATCCAGTTGCTTCATTCTTCCTCACACCTCTTACCTCCATGATCTCCTTCCTTCCACAAACTCATTCTCCCTTGCTTTCCCAAACATCCTTCCAACCGAAAACTTCCTTGTCTTATCCCAGGGCATCCTGGGCCCTGTCATCCTTCGCCTGCATACACCGCCCCCTGCCGGGGTGGTGGGTTGGCCCGTATTTGACTCCCTACCCCCCTACCCTCCTGCCACATGATATCCCCTGCAACCCGTTCTAAATATGGCCTCCAAGAGGACCCCAAACACTACTCCCATCCTGCTTACCAACTGCCGGGTGGGTGGGTGGCAACAGAAAACACCTGAATCGCAAGGGGCATGAGCCAGAGAGAGGCTGACACTCTCTCTGCACTCCTATATAATCCCCCCTCTCGGCCCCTCCCCGCCCACCACCCTCTTATCCTGTCCTGCCACGTCTATGCCCATCACGAAAGATCCCATGGGAAGGCTGAGCTGCGCCCCTGCTTCCAATGGGACACTCCAATCCCCCGTCAACCACATGTACACACTTCGAGTGCGGCCAATGCACTGAGTTCATCAGACTTACAGAAAGCGGCCCAGCTGACTATCAGCTCCTGATACTCCGAGGTGAAAACTCGCTGCTTCAACTGAGGCAAAAGCTCTAAGCAGCCCAAATCAGGGGAGAGGATGTGAAGCAACGTCCAGAGCTGCTGGAACAGGGGAACCAGGTTCGAGTCTCAGCGTCAACTCAAAATCTTGTGATTCTGGACAAATCACTTACTCTTACAGGGTCTAAAAAACAAGACTGCACTATGGGTAGCCTCAAAAGGGCAACACATATGAAAAACGAAAAGCACATTATTTGTACAATAACAGCTAAGTATTAAGAGATACGGGCAAGCGTTGGAGAGGGGTGGGGGATGGGACAGTTACACAGAGAAGGGGTAGGTGGGGAAAGAAGCACCATCCACAAGTAGGAGGGGAAAAAAGAAATAATACCTCAATCATAGTGCGAACCATGCAGAAGTAGGAGGGGGAAAATAAATAATACCTCAATCACAGTGCGATCAGCAGACAGGCACTAATTAAGTTGAAAACCAATAAATTAATCTGTGCTTGGTCCATGCTCCACAGAAAATGAAGGAAGTGATGCTTAGCATGTGCTGGCCAATTAGGAGGTAGCACAGAAGAGTGACAAAGAAGTAAACAAATGGTAAGCAATGGGCTGGCTGAAAGCCCCTTGTTGTACACAATAGTCTCGCAAGTGAGAACGGATGCGCAAGCAGCGCATGCATTGTCCCAAGCGAGATCTAAAAAGGTTTGTGCGCTTGGAATGCACTCAGTAGGCACAGAGTGGCGCCTTATGCCGTACATGTGATGTTGTGAAGTACAATATATGACTAGGAACTATATAATCTAGCCACATCACTTGTGACATGATGTAAAGTCAATGTCACAGTGTAACCATCCGCAGTATGCAGTGACTCTGTATTGCCCTCATTAGTATTCACAAAGAACAACTAAATCTGTGTGTAGCTAGATGTTTAAAAGGAGATACACTAGTAAAGAAGGTCCCTTTAAAACATCAATAATTCCTGGAATAATCAATACTTTAGAGATATAGAATTCTCGTCCAATTAATCGAACAAAGTTGATTTTCTGAACCCTGCCAGAACCTTGAGACACCTCAGTCCTGAGGCATCTACCATTCTCAAGTGGCAAATCAGTTGCTGTTGTTGCACTGCAACTGGTTTGCATCCTAAGAGTACTTTTGCACAGAAATAAATATACTAATGTGTCACAATACAAAAATGACCAATTGGTAGGATTTGCAGGATCCTGCACCATTAATATTGCTGGCTCGGTGCGTTTAAGGGACAGGGCCTGGAAATAAAAACTGCTAATGTAATTGGGGGAGCATAAAGGTGGCCAGTCTATGCCCCCTCCAATGTCCAACCACACTTTCACACGGTGGAAGCTGCTTCTCATTGATGGCTTCCACTTTGCCAATATTGTACCACCCCATAGAGGAATCGGTATGTTATCACAATTAGTGACAAAGCATCGTTAAATGTTTTTGGAGTTTATAGGAATTCATAATAAGGGGGAGGCCACTTTCATGCCCCGTCGTCTCTAATCAGGAGGAGTTGTAATGAGCCAGAAAGACATTTGTGCCTCAATGTACCTTTTGTAAGTTGTAACTTTGGGTTTTGAAGTCACAAAGCCTGTGATTTTGCGAATTGCAGGTTTACAACTGCTAAAATACTTTACTACATCAGCAGAAATGTTTGAGGGAAATTGAAAAATGGAAATTAACATATTGTAAACTAAAGTTACAGCAGTGAAGCAACAGTTTCCAATCAATCAATAAATCAGGTTGTACATGTAAAGCGCTACTTGTCACCCGTGAGGGTATCCAGGCGCTTGCTGCAGTTTTCAATCGAAGAGCCAGGTCTTGAGCCCCCTCCTGAAGTCGGCAGCGAGGGTGCGGTGCGGAGGTTGGGGGGGGAGGGGGTGTTCCAGGCTTTCGCGGCGAGGTGGGAGAAGGAGTTCTCACTTTCAAAAGTTCCAGATGTCAGCCCCAAGTCAGACCTGCATTCAAGGTCACTCCCAAATACACATATTCCTTCATATTCTTCAAGTTTACCCATTGCATCTGAAATATTATATTTGCATTTTCAAGGGCTTAGGAAATCGCATAACCTTTGATTGAAGTGATTCATCTGCGTCTCATTTCATATGTATATGCTGACTGTTCATTAAGACTACCATGAAGACATACTTGGCTTTACAAAAGAAAAATTGTATTGACAGTATAAGTAATGAGTTGCAGGCCAATTCCAGCCAGCTGTGGAGGATTGATTCAATGTCATAATGCAGGTCAGTGATGAATGCATTAACTAACATGAGTCAAATACACACTGCTGTGTAGGTCTGTTTTATTTAGCGCAGCTGTCTGCAAGACTTAGTGATACCAATTCTATAAAACTCAAAGGTACTCAATGCATGGCCTTTGGGCCACTGGCGGCCCAGCAGACCTTCCCTTGCTGTCCGCAGACCTCCCTCTGGGAACATGGCAAACTTCATCAGAGAAATAAAGCTGTCCAAGTAAAATTCTTTTAGGTCGAAGCATACCTGTCTGAGTTGCAAAGACTTCTTGGGGACATTTGGAAAGCTTCCCTGGGAATACATTCCACCCATTGATACCATTAGCTTTGTGCTTTGTAACTCACAGTTGTTTGCTTTCTATTTGCTGGCTTCATTTGTTTTAGGCTATCCAGTATGTCTTTGTCTCTCCCGTGGAGCATAGCTAATTTACTGTATTCTCTCATGAGTGCCCACTTTATGTAAACAGGCCGGTATATCGTGTTCACATTTTGTCACATTTGCTGTGCATTCAAAGACAGAGGTCAAATGTCAGGCTCCGTCTTCCGAGCGAGCTTGGTGTTTTCTTTTCTTTCTCTAACTTCAAAGTGAGAGTATTTATGTGAGAATCATGCTGGGTACTGGGGGTGTGCTGGAGGAAGGCCGTACAATGTTATTCTTTTCCAGCACACAACAAAATTTAGATGTCTGTAAATGAACTGGGCAATATTTAAGAAGATATCAGAATTAGGGAAGCACTGATGAAGCACATTATTTTATAATTCTGAAGTGGGGTGCAAATACATATATTAATACGATCAAACCAAATCAATACACTTTGTGATGACATTTCCACATATTTATGTTTGTGTGCTGTATAGTTTTATCATTAAAACTGGATGTCTGTGCAAATGTAATGGTTATTTCAATTGAAAATGTGTTGTCTGTAATGGCAGTGCGCTACTCTCTACATGTATACCCTCTACTCCACAACACCGTATGACACTATACTCCCCTATATGCTACGCAACTCTGCTCTATGCTGTGCCATTCCATGCTACTCTACACCACTCTGCACCACTCCAGAACACTTCCAGGCACCATGATGCCACCAACACTTTAAGTGCCTGAGCAGATAGTGCCTCTAGAAGGAGCACCAAGGGAGGAAAAAACCAGAAGGCAAAAAACGTCCAATGAAGTCTGCCTGGCTCCAAGAAGACAAGAGCGTAAAAAGAAAGGACCCAGCAGAAATATAAAGGAAGCAAGAAACACAACTGCAGACTCTAGAAAGGGAGGTGGCATCCCAGGATTGACAGAAGCGAGGTAAAACTTCGACAGGTGCGAGGAAAACCATCAACAGGAGCGAGGAAAACCATCAACACGAGCGAGAAAACAACCAACAGGAGTGGGGAAACACACCAACAGGAGCGAAGAAGTGTTGTGAAGCAAGGAAAAAGAAGAATCTAACTTCTTACATACCCCAAGGATAGGAAATTACCTCATAAAATAAGGCTGCCAGGATGAGTTGGGAACATCTCATTGAAAGCTATGTGATAGCCGCCATCTTGGATTGGGTACTATTAATCCCATCAATCCTTCCTTAAGGATTCTGGCATAGTGGCAGAAGAACCCAAGGTGTCCTCCAACGTGGACCCCGGAGAGAGGACGGTAGGTGACTGCACCATGGGGCCGGCTGCCTCAAGAGAAGGCTCATGGAAGAGTGCGTTGGCTGCCCGCTGGTGTCTCTGCTGCCCTGCTGGCTGCTGTAAGGCACGTCCAGCTGTATCAAGCGGGATGCAAACAAAACTGTCGGGTGCGAGCTGCAAAGTGGCCAGCAGTACAACAACTCCTCTACACCACTCCGCTCTACGCCGCTTAGTGCGACTCTGACACTCCACTCTAGGTCACTTTACTCCACACTACGCCATTCCATCCTACGACATTCAACTCTATGACACTCCACAGCACTACCACACTCCACTGTATGTCACTCTATGCCACTTTACTCCATGCTATGTCACTCCACTCTATGACACCTTACTCCACTCCATAACACTTTACTCCACTCTATGCTATGCCACTCTATGCTGCTCCCCTTTACATCACTCCACTCTACAGCACACTACTCCACTCAATGGCACTCTATGCCACTTTACAGCACTCCTCTCTACTCCCTTCTACTCCATTCTACTCTTTGACATGACACTCTACGCCCGCCACTCTATGCCCCACCACTATATGCCACTCTATGCCACTCCACTCTATGACACTTTACTCCACTTCAATCTACTCCACTCTATGACACTCCACTCTATGCCACTCTGCTCAACTCTACACTGCTCTGCTCCACTCTATGCCAATATATGCTACTCACAACACTCCACTCTATGACACTCCACTCTATGACTCATCCGCCACAGTCTACGGCACTCCACTCCACTATACAACTCTTTACTCCACGCCACTCTACTTTACCCCACTCCACATTACGACACCTTACTTCACTCTATGACACTTTACTCCTCTCTATGCCACTCCACGACACTCTACGACCCTCCAATCTATGACACTCCACTGTACAACACTTCAGTCTACGACACTCCACTCTATGATGGTCAAGGCGAGCTTTGTTTACAGACTGACTACATGCGAGCAGAATGACGACTAGTACCCAAAGCCTCTCCTAGAACCCTCTGGAGTAATATTGGCTCTGTAGTAAAATCTTTCTTCAATGATTTGAAAACCTCTTCTGCTTCTTTAGACCAGGTGAATGAGGTTCCTTTCTTTAGCAACTGAGTAAGAGGAATGGTTTTTTGAAAAAACTCTCTAATAAATCTTCGGTAGAAGTTGGCAAACTCAATAAAACTTTGAACCTCCTTCCTAGAGGTCGGGGCATTCCACTCGGTAACTGCTTTCACCTTGTGCTCAGCCATCGTTATACCACCAGGAGACACGATGACTCCCAAAAACTCCACAGATTCAGCACTGAAGATGCACTTTTCTAGCTTCACATATAAGTTGTTTTCTCAGAGCTTTTGTAGGATGCCTTTTACTTGTTCTCTATGTTCTTCCTCAGTTGCTGAGTAAATTAAGATGTCATCAATATACACAATTGCACATTTGTCTATAAACTCACTCAGTACATCATTGATAAAGTATTGAAAGGCAGCTGGTGCATTGCAAAGTCCATAAGGCATAACTTGATATTCAAAGAGGCCATACCTTTTTTCCGAAAGCTGTCTTCCATTCATGCTAAGCCCCTCTTAGGCTGAGTTTTGTATAGACCTGTGCTCCTTTTACTTGATCCAATAGGACTGAGATCAAGGGTAAGGGGTAACGATTCTTTACAGTAATTCGACTGAGGGCTCAGTAGTCTGTGCACATTCTCAATTCTCCTTCTTTCCGAGGAACAAAAAATAATGGAGAAGAGGCTGGAGACTGAGAGGGTCAGATAAATCCATTAGCTAAATACTTCTGGATATAATCTTTTCGGTGTTGGTTTTCCTTTTCGGTTAGTGCGTAGATTCTGCTGCATGGCAGGTTGGAGCAGGGTACTTATTCTATTTTACAATCATAGGATTGATGAGGAGGGAGCTTTTCTGCCTCTGTCTCATTGAACACGTCCACAAAGTCTTCGTATTCCGTGGGAATTTCATTGGTATGGATCACGCACACTGAGAATCCTTCATCACATAACATAGTGGCTGGTCCTGGTTAATGGGGTCAGCAGCTCCTCTCCCAAAATTTATTTTACAATGATCCAAATTCATGATGATGGTTCTGGTTCCGGAATCAATAGTGGGGTTATGTTCTGTCAACCAAGGCAACCCCAAAATGAGCTGGAACTGGGGAGCATTGATTAAATTCAATTGAATAATCTCTCGATGGCCTTCTTGGGATATCAGTTCCACCGGTTCAGTATGACTAACAATTGGTCCTGACAAGAGGCTGGTTCAATCCATGGCCCTTACTGCTTCACTCTTGAGTTTGCGTACTACTTCCAAACCAATTTTTTTCAGCGAATTTTAAATGTCAGAAAGTTTCTGCAGCTCCTGAATTGATTATTACCAAGACCTCCGATAGTGCAATATCTCTGAACCTTAGTGTCATGGATTGCTCCAGATGAGGAGCTGATGATTGTAGTGCATTTGCTAGATGATGGGTCTTTAGAGTTTTCTCTTCTTTAGCACTTACCAGTCCAACTCCCCCTACTGCTGGTGCGGCAGATTTTCCTTCTGCAACTGCTTTGGCTTCTTTGGACAGATGTTCACAAATTGCCCACTGGGTCCACAGTACAAACATAAATTCTTTAGTCTTCTCTTATCCTTTTCTTCTTTGGACAATGGCACACGGATGGTGCCTATCTGCATAGGTTCTACCCCTTTTCTGGTTATCTGAAACTCTGGAATTCTCCAATCTTACTCGATCAAACTTCGGTACACTTGGGCAAAAATCTCTCTTTTCACCTCTTCTTTCTGTTTGTCGGTAGTCAATTTCCAAAACTAGATCTATTAGTGTTGAAATTTCTGTAGGTCTATTGGGTATTTAGGCCAATGAGTCCTTCAATTCATGTTTTATTCCTTAATATAATAATGCCGCTCTCTTGTTTTCTGGCCACTCTGTTTCCACAATCAATTTATTAAACTGCACTAGGCAACCTTGTTTGAGTACCAATAATTCATTATCCATAGCCTGGGAAACTCTCCTCCTGTAAAAAATTCTAAGAAATTATTTTTTGAACTCTTCAAAATTGCACAGAATAGGATCATCTCTAGAGACCAACGGCATTGAACAAGATGCTGCATCACCAATAAGGTAAGAGAAAATAAAAGCCACTCTGGATTGTGCATCAGGGAAAATCAAAGATCGGCACATGAAATGAGAGAACATTGGGTTAGAAAAATATGTGCCTTTTGAGGATACCACTAAAGCACTTCGGGGGTGCTAAAGAAATCACAGGTGGCAAAGAGTGAACTACCTGGGTGGTTATTCTAGGTACGGAGTCTGATGTAGAACTAGAGGTTTCGCCTAGAGGGGATGAGGGGGCAAAATGAACTTCTTTCATCTTAGATGCTAACTCTGGAGTTTCTCTGCTGGAAGCTATTATGTCTTGCCTCAGACTTTTATTTTCTTCCCTAATGGTCACTAGCTCTTTTTCGATTGCTTCTAATACCTCTCCCAAATTCTTTGAATTATATCCTTCCTTTATCCTGCTCAGGTGAAGTTAAGAACATGGGCACTTCACTCTGTCAAGGTAAGCTTTGTTTACCAACTGACTACACAGGAGCAGAATGACGACTAGTTCCCAATGCCTCTCCTAAAACGCTCTTCACTCTCCAAGTGGAATAACTGGAGGTCAAGAGTGCTCCAAGGGGGGAAAAGGGATGGGGAGAGAAAGAAGAGACTGCCTTGTCTGGGTCTTCTGGGTTGTTCCCTCTCTCTCTGTCTCTGGTATACATCTTTTCTTGAGATTAAAATTCGTTGTGGAGTAGTAATAACTACAAGAAACATGCTAAACAGCTTATTAACTCAAAACATCTACACTTGTGCTATCTTTTAAACATTTATGTACATAATTAATCTGACAACTGTCAAGTCTACATACTCCATTAGACAATGGCCTTTGCTTCTCTTCTGGAAATGGTGCGTAACAATGTAATAAGGATTCTTCATTAAATTTTAGTTTTAAAACACACTCTTACTTCTTCTTACTGCTTTTCTCTGTTCTATTCTTACTCTTTGGTTTATATTAATAATAATATTGTACCTTCTCATATAAATATAGTAATAACACAATTAACTTTTGACACTCTTTCTTTTTCAGGAATACTTGCATGGCCAAAGTTCGTTTTCTCAGGAAGGCTGCAGACTGAAAACGGACTCTCAGGTAATTGTCAGCTCGTTGAGTATTTCAGGCTTTTGCATGAATGTCTGTTCTCTCAAATTAATTTTTAACTGTTTGTCTTGTTTCTATGTTCTCTCCTTCAGGGAAAAGCAGAACATCTTTTCTGACACTAATTCCTTGAAGCGAAATGCTGATTGGAATTTACTTGTTGATAACTGAGTCGGGGCTCTAATGCCAAGCAGAAGCGTAGAGGAGACGCTACTCTAGACTCTGTTCTGAATTAATTTATTTACTGACTGATATGGCGCGACTCAATGACACTTCTCGACACAAAGACATGAGCATAGAGGAGATGCTACTCCTTACCTCAATAACTCCACCCAAAAACACTACACAAAATGGGGAGAAGGAAGCCCAAGATGCTGATAAACGATGCCATAATTTCGACGCCACTAACCTATCTATTTACCAACTGTACGAGGAGACTTAGGGAGAGAGAAAATCTTTGAGGAAAATTCTGGGTGAAGTGCGCTGCTTCAAAGGCAGCGCATGCTTACATTCTGCTGAGGGAGATAAACTAGAAGAACCACTAGAGCGAGTCGGTGTCTTCTTCCATGGCGGCCATCTTGAGACACCTTTGGTGCATGCAGTCTTGCTGTCCAGCCAGGAGACTCTGTGTTCTGTAAGTGTCAAGAATGTTTTCTAATGTTCTTGATTCTGATGGTACACTCACTATGGGCTTTTTGTCTTATGTTCTTCTTCCTGACACTGGCACTCTGCTCTATCTATGCCACTCCACTTTGCACCACTCCACTCTACGCCACTCTACTCCATTCTATGCCACTCCACTCCACACTATGCCACTCCACTCTATGACACTCTATGACACTCAATTCCACCCCATTCTAATCCACTTTATGACACTCTAATCCACTCTACGCCCCTCCACTCTATGCCTCCCCACTCAACTCCACTCTACATCACTCCCCTCTACACCACTCCACTTTACTCTACCCCACTCTACTCTACAACACTCTACAACACTTCACAACACTCCACGACACTCTATGCCACTCTACAACACTTCATGACACCCCATTCGAGTCTGCACCACTCTACTGCATTTCCCACCACTCTACTCCATGCCACTTTCCTCTACGCTCTAACTTTTAGCCACACTGAACGGTAGCCACGCTGGTGTACAACGTTGCTAAAACACATTGGCAAAGCCAATAGCTCCTGCATAGGCGAGAACTAGATTGTTTCTGTTACTGCTACTAACCAAGTAACATCGTTATTTTGATTCTGGGCTTTTTTTTTATATGTCAGTTGAGCTTGTTTCATGAGCAGGGCTGTCCTGCTCATAGAACCAGCTGAAATGATTTAGATACAAAGCCCAGAATCAGAAAAAAAAGTAAACAATGTTGCAAGGGTACATTTGTTTGTGCTTTTCTGGATATGTCTTTGTTTTGACAGCTAGTTCAGCTAGTACTGTCAGCAAGGCACCCCTGCTTATAGGTGAAAGGTTAGCAGAACAGACTAGAAGTGCTTAGAAAAAGTATGGTAAGTGTGAACAGGAGTAAAACAGGCAAGGGTTAGTGAGTGCTAGGAGGAGTTCAACAGGTAACTAAAAAGAACAAAATAATCTTTAACATACAGGTAACTGCATATAAAATGTAATGCACATGAAAAATGGATGCAACTTAAACCAATATATATACATAGATTGTTTAGGTAGAAAACGCCAATCTGATCACGACAGACTCCAGTGTAAATAGAGAGCCATTGACTTGAATCCTGGTTGGTGCATTGGGGAAAGCGATGTGTATTAATAGTGCTACTGGGTCCCATCCTAGAACAGTAAGCACTGTGAATATATGTCATTTGTTCAAATGTATTACACACAGTATAACATAGACTGAAAAAAATAAAAATGTATTGGCTACACAGAGTATAGGATAGGCTACTGCAAAAAGACTTGAAAGGATAATTTTCTACTGATCTTTTGAAAAGGTGTGTGTTTCTTTTCTGTCCCCATAATCCTTCAACCCACATTGTCTCACTTGGCATGCCCCGACATCGATGTGGCCTCAGACACATCCCAAACTGTACTTTTTGCTGTAAAATATTCATAGAGGGGTTTTTGGATACACCCAGAGGAGTATTACTCTCTTACCTCATGCTATTTATTGGCTATTTGGTATATTATTCCACCTTCCAAGAAGTGCTTCCATTGGAATGCATGTGGGACTGTTTTACATCTGAAAAGTACACACATTCATCACACTGTCACATTCAATTCTGTATCTCAGATATATATTCTAAGTAGAAAACTGTCTTTGTTTTGCAACTTTATTCTTACCATTAGCAAAGCCAATAGGCAAGGCTTTAATGAGATAAACAGCATTGGTGGATGCCTTTGATTACATATGTTAGCACCTTAAAGCCAGATCTATCAGCTTTTGCCAATGTTTTTTAGTTCAGTCTTTGTCATAATCTTCTCAGAGCAGTTTGGGTATCAAGGAGAAATGTAGTAGTCAAAAGAGCAGTGCCAACTCTTCAAAAGACAGATCAGTTGATGATCAATTTTGTCAAACTCTGCCTTAATTGTAATGTATGCAAAGAGTAACTGAGAACCTTTAGTTAATAAAGCTTTATGAGAAAATATATCAAGGGCACAGATGTTAATAGAGGTAGGCATTTCATTTCGAAAACCAGATTGAGAAGGTGACCAGTGGCCCACTTCAACAGTTCTGTACCAGACATTTGGTAAAAATTATTTTTATAAAATCTATCAGTGCAATCCTGTAGTCATTTGAATGACTACTGCCAACCCCTCTTAAAATCAGGGCATAGGATGCTCCTACAATGTAAGAAGGAAATAAAATTGCTAGAGAGGACATCTTTAAACAAGCATTGGCAAAGCCCATGGGTCTCAATTGTGGGACATAATGGATTTGCCAATTGCCTTTTCAAGATGCTGTGCAGCTTTGTCAAAATAAAAAAGCACGATGGTGATCATGTCAAACCACTGTGTCAAAATGAATGCACGTGCCAGCAGAATGATGTGGGTGCCATTTGCTTTGAATTTTTATTTACCAATCTAAGATGGCAGGCGCCACTTGGACTGGTAAATAAAAATAATTTAGCGCATGAGTGCCAATTAAAAAAAAAGTACTGCAGGTGTTAGGGGGTGGGGGATTATGAAGGAGTGGGGGGAGTAAGTGGAAAAGCAGCACACAGAGGGCAGAGGGGAGAAGCACAAGAGGAACAGAACACCACAGAAGCACATGGCGAGAGAGAGAAACAAGGAACACAGGATGGTGGAAAGAAGAACACGGACGAGATACAGCAGCATGGGGGTGAGAAGCACACAGACTAGAGAGAGCAGAGCGGGAGGGTGAAGAGAAGCATATGATGAGACAGCTGGAACATACATGCACTCTCCTGGCGTGCTTAAGCAAAAAGAAAAAAGTAGTTTGCTAAAGGAGAGCAGTGAAAGGATACAAGTAAAGAAGCTATGCTCCAGGGGAGGGACAAACCAAGATTGACAAGGCAAGCCATCAAATAAGAAGCAAGCAAATAAAAGTGACAATAAAACCAATCAATGGTAAGCAATGGGCAATATTTAAGCACATTCTAGGATCTTGTTAAGCTGAAAATAGATCTTTTGCAATCAGACAGCTTGCACTGTCTGGTATGTTCAATCTCAAAAAGCGGAGGCAAAAACGTTTTGGAATCACCCTTCAAAATAAAATTAATGACATTATCAGACATAGGAGCCTGCATGGTACTACAAGAAGCAATGAATTTAGCAGTCATTGTTTGCGAACTAAAGAGCCCAACACATTCTCTAGCAGAAGACATCTGCAATCTGTTTTCTAGAAGGAACACTAACGATTCTAAGACTTTTCACCACAGGACAGTCACTGATACACTCGAAGCGTGGGAGACTGTTCCAGGGTAAAATCTTCACCTTGTAACGGAGGCTTCCCTCCCCAGTTTCTTACACATTTTTACTTTTTGTTTTTTCCCATGTTTTCTTGAATGGGCAGAATGAGACTTAGATGAATCCAGTTTCGGCAGTCTGTCCCCTTTTATGTTATTTGTTCTGTTATTTTTTACCGTACGGGGTGGCTGCCTTCCTCCTCCCACATGACCTCGCTCTTGCTTTTTAATATTTTTCCCTTTTACTGCAGCTGTTTTAAAAAAAATTCTCCAATGCACCTACAGCCGCGTGTAATGCAGCGGTGTGATGCAGATGAGGTATAGTCGTCCGTGTGCAGGCAGAGGCTGTTAGAAAGCCTGCAAACTTTAAAAAGTCTTTTAACTTGATCACACAGTGATCCTGTGTCTAATTGGGTTAGCGTCAAAAACCCACAGGTATCTTTTACCTTAATAAGCTTATATGTTCCATCCAATTTATCATAATGGGTTTTCTTTTCTTAAAATTTCAAAATGTTGCTTTATTTTCTGGTCTTCAGTATTTTTTTATTTTAGATGTGTGTGCACCTTCGTACTTTGAAGTCGGGCCTTCTATGGTGAATAACCCCTCATTTATCACATTTCATCCTTATAACCAAAATAACACCAATTTAATCATAACTTAGTGGCACAAGAAGTGACTTATTCAACATATAATCATGTCTACCTTATGCAATGCCAGACATACCGGATCATTGCTATATTCCTATCAGTCCCTTTAATACATCTAACTGACATGCTTTTTAATGTTGGGGTCTTGTGTGCCCGTAGATCTTTCTCGTACCTCAGCAGCAGCCGGAAGCGTCTGTGAGATCTCAATGAATGCCATCATCAGGATTGGTAGCCTCTGGGGACAACACAGAGCATGGGCCGTTATCGGGTCCAGCAGAGTATCGATATCCGTTGGTGTAGCTGATGGAAATGTTAGACAGGTGTCCAACACGCATTCTTCACCGCATAGCAGGCATCGTAGAACAGGTAAGATGCAATCTTGCCAGATTGGTCTGAACGACAGGAACCACGTGGTATTAAGTTCCCGTAGACGATTCATGCCCAAAAGCTGTACTATTCGCTCACGGCACTTTCGTTCAAGGAGAGCTTTCTCCACTTCGCTCGGAGTGATGTCTGCGAATAGGCTGGCCATAGCGTAATAGCAGGAAGAGAAATAGAATTCCGGCAACACGTGCTAGAATTAGTGGTATGCCACCAAACACCGAATGTGCAAAGTTTGGGATTATTCCGAGTATTGCCTGGAAAGGTGTTAACAGGCCGGAACAGATGCTCTTAAATACATGTACAATTCCGCTTGTATCAGACATGTTAAAGATACGTCCTATCATTTCCACGAAATGTATAGGGTAGTTTGTACGTATTAACGTCTGTATCTCAGCCGAAGTCCTTGCGATTTGTAGATCATAGGTTTATTTGGCCGAGGTCAAAGGCACTGTTTGTTGTAAAAGCATGGCTTTCATTCTGCTTAAAGTATCAAATCTTATAAAAGAGACGTTCAGCGAAGGCCACAAAGGCGACTCCCTGACTGTGTCTATTGGGGCAAACAATACTTGCATACAGCAAGTGACCCTGGAGTTCACCGTTACTAGATATGGGATGCCTGGCAACATGCCGCAGCAACTCTGATCATTCAACATGAGGTAACTCCCATTAGAAAGTTGTCCAAACGTCGGATTAATCACAGCAGCTGGTGTACCCTGCTGGTGGCAAGACAAATTTGCCACAGAACCATTACAAGCCCCGTGTAAAGAAATGTCCTGACATATTAGTGAACCGCTCAGTGCATTTTTACAGTGTGTACCGCTCAGAAACACTTCACGATCCCCACTCCAACATCTATATGTGTATGGTAAATTCCAAGATGTCTTAATGTATTCCTTACCCAACCTTTCATATTTGCCTGCTTGCATTTGTTTGAGGCAATACTGAAACTGAAAAGTAGTCACAGGTAGTGTGATTTTGCCATGAATAAGCCATTCTGTAGCTGGTTTTTCTGTCACTGTGAATGGTAACTTTTCCAGTTTTTCAATGCCCAGCACTGTATACTTTGCTCCTCTTTGTGCCAGTTCGATCTGTTTATCAGTGAGATTGTATTCTGCAAACAGAGTTGACGTGTTGATAAAACGCCAAGGCACATAGCCCGCTCGCAAAGATTGCAGCGTCCAGCTTAATAACACAATAGAACGTAATTGAGATTGGCCTTGTTGTAACATCGCCAAATCTTGTTCCAGTATGTCGATAGCAGAGGATACAATGCCGTACAATGAATATATTCTGGAGGACAAAGTTGTTAACCCATTGTCGACCACAGAGAGGGTTTTCTCTAAATTAATACGATCAAGTTCACGTATCCGTTCTGCGCCCTCCATCTGTGACACTTTCCATGCTTCATTATAGGCAGCATAAATGCCGGCATATATGAAACTTTTTTGAAGCGGTTTTCTTGGTCCAAGCAAGAATTCCCTAAGGTCTGCGTCTTCTTTAAGTAAGGATAAGTGTTGTTTCACATCCTGTAGTGTAGATTTCTGCAGCCAATCGAGGCATAATTTACCTACACTGTATGTTGTTACTACCCCCGGATGCTGTCTTTGGACGTTTCTTGGGTCTGGCCTATGAATAGTAAAGCCCTGAGTTTTATTCAGGAATCTTTCCTGACAGTTGTTCGTGTCTGTGGGCCAGATCAACCATTTTCTCCAATCAGGATTAGATCTGTTGAGTTGTAGTATTTTGTCAACTGTAACCGCTGCCTGAGTATTGTTATCACTTGCAGGTGTTGGTACAGAAGGTGTTTTCATCTCTTTGATCTTGGCTAGTCTAAGACAAGATGTTTGTTGGACAGTTTAATTCAAAAACATTATTTGTTCAGGGATGATACAGGCTCTAAATAAAGCTTCTATCCCCTGCACTTGCCAATCTTTAGTACCCCAGACAGTTTTTGTGTCTATTGTGTCTTTCCAAAAGTCGAAACCCTGTATAGACAGTTGGGCAATAAATGCTGCAGAATAAATCTGTTTTGTATTTGTTAACATAATTTTCAGTCCTGTTTTGTTTACATTTTTATAGTAAAACGTTTCTGGATCAGATGTATTGTAACCTGAAAAATATGGAAACTTATTAACAAATGTTTTTGAACTACCTTTTGGTGGTGTAGGACAATGCTCCGATTAGTTAAACATAAACACATTTCTAGGGTATGCAGATTTATGCAAATAATGATGGCCATAGTGGTTATAGCAATACAGCTGTTCATAGTCTGATGAACCCTCTAAATATTCACTTTTAGAAAATGCAGCAGATTTTTCTAGGTCAAACATTATGTCGTTAACAGTCTCAAAGTCCCAATCATCAGAATAGGTACTGGACGAAATAAGATCACTTAGTGAAATTTTAAACAAATGTGGAAGGTTCAATTGTTCCGTCGGACCGAATATATCAAAATCTGTTTTGTCCCACACTATACCATCCTGTATAGGAACGGCTGTGATGTTCACTGTTGACAAGTCTCTTGCTTCACGATCGGAAGATTTATGAGGTTTCAAAAGTAAGTTCACATCTTTTCTTTCAGTGTTCACATGGATGTATCTGCCATTTATAAGCACGCTCATAGTCATAACCAAAGCTAGCCAAAGTAGGAAAACAAATATTCCAGAAATAATCCAGAGTTCAATCCATGGTGAAACCAGATGAGTTTTTTTCAGAAAGTGAAGAAAGTCTTGTACTTGCTGCTTGAATGTTAATGATGCTGGCGTCGTTTCAGGTTCACTCGGATCTTCTGAGAACGTATCAAAGTTAATGAAATAGCCAGAAGCAGTTCTGTCAATTGTTGAAATTGCATCAGGATTTGTAGAAATCGCTGGAACCACTTGCTACATTGATCACTTGCTACATTGGTGTAGACAGGTGTATTTGGACGAACTGTTACTTGATTTTCAAGAGGGATGAGTTCCATTGCATTGTTGCTTAGTCCTTCATCTGTTACTGCTGAAGTCTCGATTGTTATCAGTCTTTCAGTCTGAACCTCTTGGATAGTAGCGAGAGGAGTGCGTCTGCTACTAGGTCGGAGTCCACGAGGCCTACTATTTAGTATTGACCACATACTGTGGTTTGATGAGGTCGATGGACACAAATCTTTTCTCCTTTTTTCCAGTAAGGGGCGGCAGAAGTACTGTTCTTGTTCCTTGAACTGCTAGGACAGGTACTGGTTGTCTGTAAGAAGGTCCAAATTCCTTCTTGTCCGCAATCTTTCTCTGACTAGATCCCCAACTTTTGGAATCCAGACAGGCCTTGCTGGGACCGCCGGTTTTCCCCAGTGGTGGTTGGCTGCAGGAATACATTGCTTTGTTTCGATCTTAGTTCATTGAGTTCCTGTAAAACAGCCAAACGATCTTTGATATCAAAGGGTTTATTTTCCACCACTGTGCCTACGTGATCGAGGTCTGGTACCCACATTCTTGTCCCAAATAGGACCTCATATGGAGTGACGCCCCTAGAGAACTTCTTGGCAAGTTATTTAATGAGCGTTGGACCCCATAAAGATGTTTGACCCACCCATCACCCAACCTAATACCCTAGCTGTTATAGACTGCTTTATGTCCCGGTTTTCCTTTCCACAACCGAATTTCCCTCAGGATGGAATGGAGAGGAGTACCGCAATGCAACGCCCAGACTGGCCATGGCTTCTTTGTAAGCCCGAGAGCTAAACGCAGGGCCCTGGTCAGAATGTAGCGTGCCTATTGCGTATGTGCCGATAAAGACTCGCAAATCTTTTATAACAGTTCGAGCGTCAGCCGGCGCTGAGACCATATCCATAGGAACCTAAAGCATGAATCCACTGCAACCATGATATATTTATAGTTACCGTCCCTTTGCAAGGGACCGCAGTGGTCCAGGTAAACACAAGCTAATGGTTTGTCTGAAATTAACAGGGGTGTCTGCGCAGGGCGTCTTACTGTGGAGACTTTCATCTGTTGGCATATATCACATTCTAAAACATAGTTCTTTGTTTGTTTTCTAATGCCAGGCCACCAATATCTTTGCTTGAGTAAAGATACTGTTGCAGAAACACCTTTATTGTGCCACCTTTCGCATCTTTGAATCCATTTTCAAGCCAGTTTTGTATATATTCATTATACGACTGAACACAGTAAAAGGAATCGCACACTATTAGTGTGGGGAATTCTCGATCTGTACTTTCAAGTGCCAGTTTGAATGCTTGTAGTTCAGCTCGCTGAGCTGTACAATCTCCTAGAGATTGAGTTTTTGTGACCATAGGTCTGAAGATGCCATCTCGCATGCGACCTTTAACGATTGCACACGCTGCACTGTAAGCTTGCTTACCCCCTGTTGCGGGTTGTGCGGATCCGTCAGTGTAAATTATGAATTCGTACTGATTGAGAGGCAGAATTTCAGTGGGCAGAGGACATTCTTGTTCATATTGCAGAAATGCTTGTGTTTTTAAATCAGGATCAAAAACATATTCAACATCTGTTGCAGCAAGAGAATTAACCCACTGTATCCATCTTGGATGTAATGCTTTAGCATTTGGAATGCTTGCTTTTGTGACCGCTTCTAAGGCAGGTACTGGGGTTACGACAATAATGCGTTTCCCTTGGGCTAAGGCTCTTTCTTTTGCTACAGCGGTTTGAACTGCTGTCAGAATGTTTTCAGTTGAAGTGAAGCGCATTTCCGCTTGTGTGTACAAATGAGATTTGTATGCGATTGGTATTTTTTCACCCTCATTAAATGTTAAGTAGGTGAATCCGCATTGACCCGAAATTATTCGGATCACCAAATTGCGTTGACTTACGCGTGTTTGTAAGTGATTTGTTGCTAACATGTTAGCCTGTAGTGAATGCAAGATTTCTGTGTGTTCTTGTGTCCAATTCTTGATTGAAAAATTAGGTTTGATTAATGCGTAGAGAGGTTTAACCCTTTCTGCGTAATTTAGAATGTATGTTCTTCCAAAGTTTAGGAAACCCAAGATGGATTGTAAGTTTTTTAGCGTTTTTGAAGGTTGGAGCAGCGCACACTTTTCTAAAAAGTTAGCTGCCAAGCTCTTGCCTTCACTTGAAAGCTCATATCCTAGAAATAGGACATTGAGATGGGCAATTCGGGACTTTTTAAAGTTGAACCTGTAGCCCTCAGAGGCGAAGCCCAGTATAATGGTGCTTACCCTGTTCAAGTGTTTGTCCAGGTCATCGTCCATCAGATATATGTCATCGACATAGGACAATGCCTCATTGTCATAAATTTGTAGTAACTCTGTTACTCTCGCTGAGAATAACCCGGGCTGTTCTTGAACCCTTGTGGGAGTCGACAAAATTGACGCTGGGTCCCCATTATGGAGAATGCTATTAAGTACCTGCTTTCAGGTGCTATGTTTTGACAAAGGAAACCATTTGAGATGTCCAATGTGGTTTTATATTTTTTACGCACAATGTTATTCATTAATGCTGTGCTATGTGCATTTTGCACTGCAAATGTTTTACAACAAGTGTTTAAGTGTCTGTAATCCAAAACTAGACGATAGGTGTTGTCTGGTTTGGAGACAGGAAACAAAGGATTGTTCATTGAAGAGGTGCATGTTTCAATCACCCCTTGGTATTCAAGTTGATCTAAGATCTCCCTGACCTGTCTTTTAGCTTCTTGCTTTATTGGATACTGCCTTTGTGCAGTTGGTTCATGTTTCAGATGTATTTTGTGGTGAGGTGAGTCCTCATCCCATCCTACATGATTTTTATATAATGCTGGGGCCTGGGCTACTGCCCGATTCCTGGCATAAGTATATTTTAGATGAATTGGAATATGGTTAGAGAAGGCAGGCATAATAATGTCCTCGCCATGTCGGCATTCCCTGACAAATTGTGGTGGCCAGTCTTTTTCTGCTAGAAGTATGTCATAGCCCCTTGAAAGTTTTTCCCAAAGAGTGCTTTCACCTGTCTAGGTATGTCTCCCTCCATTCGGAGTGTTATTTCATATAACCTTTGTGGAGTACTAACCCTGGGGTCTACAGTCTCAACTGTAATGTACTCATTCAAGTCCACTATCTCCAGAAGTTCCTTCAGGTTCTGGCGAACTATTGTGACTTCTGCTGCACTGTCCAGCATTGTCTGGGCCCATTCTCCGTTCTTGAGTTGTGTTCTCAGTATTCTCGGCATGTCTGATCTTCAGACCTGCTACTTTCTTTTTGGAGAATTGAGGTTTTGTTTTATTTTTCGGAGCGTGTTTATCTTCTTTGGATTTCACGCGTTCTTCTCTATTTTCTGACCGTCCTCTTCTTTCCGAAGTCCTTGACGAGATCTGAAAGGTACGAGAGGAACGTGTATCAGTATCTTGATACCTGTCAGGTTTTTTCAAATTATCCCTATTCCTGAGGTTATACCTCCTTTCAGAGGGCTCCTTTTGAGGAGACCTACCTCGGGATTGAGAACGTTTCTCGTTTGATTTTTGTTTAGTAGTTTCCCACTTCTTTTTAGAAGATGTAGGAGTTTGTTTAATAGAGTCCTTCTCAGGACTTTCAGATAGTTTTGGCTTCACTGGTCTTCCACCCAAACTATCTCTGCCTAATTCTGCATATGATTGTTCAATTATTCTGGGTAGCTCAGTTTCTGTAACATCGAATTCCCTTAATCGTTGGCGGATCGCCACTGCTGCTGCCTCCCCTTTAATATTAGATAATATTATTGTTGAGACCTGGTCGAAATTTTTCAGTAATTTCATACCTAAATTCAGAGCAGGCTCTGCCCCATATTCATTTTGAATTTGTTTCAGGACATCTGGTATTACCGCAATTGATGCAATACCATGTGTTTTAGTATAGATGGCAGCAAAGACTGAGCCCCAAGTGGTACAGTCTTCCAGTTGTGGTGTGATCCCCATTGGTAAACTGATTGTTAGGATTCTGTGTTTCTCATACGGGCTAGTATTTGGAAATACTGCTTCAATTTGAGTAATTTTTTTAGCTATCCAGAATGGAATTTGCTCACGTTTTGTGGGCATTTTACCCATGACTGCGTATAGAGTCTATGGTGTAATTTTTAGTGCAGTCCCCGATTGAGGGGTCTGATTTGGAATGGTTAATGGTGGTTGGACTGTGAAAGTCTGCATGACATATTGGACCAATTGTCTGTAAATTTTTATTAACTCTGTAAGTTGAGTAATTAGTTCCTCGTTTGACATTTCTTCAATGTCAGGATGAGGTGTGTAGCCGGCTAGAACCGGCCATGTTTCCTCCTGGTCTACCTAGTGGACCGAGCCTGGTAATGTTTTTGTGATGTTTTAGGGCGCCTTTAAACCAGAGCTGATGCTCCTGGTATGTTAGTGGAATTTCAATATCCTCGAAAGGAATATATTCCTCTGGTGGATCATCTTCTTTGTAGAAGTGAAACAGTTTTGTAACTGGATTGGATTCAGGAAATATTACCCATGAATAGAATACCTCTGTCTGAAAGGATTCGTGTGCCTCTATCACGAAAACTGCTCTACCGCCTCTTGGTGGTAGGCCGTGTTTTATGAGTTTTAGAATGATGGCTCTTCTTAAATTTGGATGGATGTCTATGACACCCTCCTCGGTTCCATTTAAACCTGTAATGTTAAAAGCTGTTAAAGCTGGTTGACCCGCAACGTCACCGTTGTCGGAGTCAGGCATTTTGTTTGTTGAAAAATGTAGAACAAGTTTCAAGGAAACAAAGATAAGGTGCACAATATTTTGGAACACTGTATCCTTCAACGTTGAGCAAACCAAACAGCTAATATATAGGGTGTTTCCCTATTTAGCCGTGGTGGATACTTAACCCTGCCCACTCCAGACGTCTTTTGGAGTATATGGGTAGGGGTCTCTGAAGAAAAAGCACGGCTGAGTTACTCAGTAGCTAACGTTAAATTACCGCCTTACCAAACCGTTTGGCGCCATGTAGTGTAGCTCCTATTTCCCTAATAGGCTCTGCGCATTGGAATAATATACCCTATAGGCTTGACATAGGACTGAGGTCGGTATGTCCCTATCGAGTATATTAAACTTAATTACTTGTGCCAGCTAGCTCAGAGGCCACTAGAAACTCCTTGACAAACAAGAAGGGAGTAGTTTCTGGCAGCCGCAAAACATGACTTCTTTGTTTCCCTTTAGAATCAGAACGTGTCCCAGAGTCGTGGAAACAATAGATAACCGTTTCACTCAGCTCAATCGTGCATGCTTAGTTTTCCTCAAAGTTACACAGAAAGAATAGACGGGCGTTTCAATAAAAGATTTATTGAACAGTCTTGTTTCTCATGTAAGTAATATGTGCTGTTACGATCACAAAACAGTATGCAAGATAAATAATGTACAGCGTAAGCAGTAGAAATAAATAATACTGCGCTAGCATGATCTTTAGTAGATATTCATTTACATAAATAATACAGACTAAAAATGCGAGTACTCATACGATGCGTTTCTAAGCTAGTTCTACCCCAATGTACCTAACCTAACCTAGGTATAGGGAGAGGTATGAAGTAGGTGAAGTATTCCTTACTATGGTATACTAAGAGTATGTTACGCCTAGTATGCCTAGTATGCCAAGAATCCCTCTAGGTTCTAGTCAGCTCCATACCTTAAGAATGAGAGAGGTGGGAATCTCTTGCCAGACTCGAACTCCAACACCCCGCAAGGGAAGTCAGATCACTGGAAGCTGGACTCTCTGCGTGCAGGGATGACAGCGTCTTCTCAGTGCGTCAGGCCGGGATACGGGCTCCTCTGAAGTCGAGGTCTCCTCTAGTTTACAAGGGCTAGGGAAGGTATATTTATACCTGAGAGGTACCTCAGAATGTTAGCATTGACGTGAATCGGACAGCGGAAGACGTCATGAATGAACCCCTAAGGTATAACGGTTCATGCATAATAGATGAGTCCTTGAAGAAATCAATAGTCCTGTGCTAGGGAAACTCCCGAAGCCTAAGGGTCTGTTCTTCAAGAACTCGTTGTGACGTTAGGGTGGACGGATGTCGGAGACCATGCCTATATTTGGAGTGCACGGTTTAATGCCTAAATAAAGACTGGGATTTTATGCCTATATAAGGGCAGGGCGAATTGTGCCTATATAAGGACATGATACAGGAAAACCTATATACGGACACCCTAAGAGGAATACAACAGTCTGATAAGGGGAAAATCTATAATCCTTTATTTCTTTTGTTTATACATGATTATCGATTTTCAGTCTATAGACAAACTCTTTTAGATATTAAAATTTTCAACACCTAAGAGAAGGTCATCAATGACAGAGCTGCATGTACTCAAGCATCCAGGTACTGCGCCCAGTTGATAACACACAACTTTTCAATTTAACTATTTAAGTATAAATTTATCCAACATTGCAGCAATTTTCCCTCTTTTATTTTGCATGATTTAGGAAATTTGGCGATGGGATAGCTTTAGCTGCATGAAACAAATTGTTCAGAACAAATGCTGCTTTACTATCCACCGTGACCAAAATTACATCAAGTTTCAGGTTGATCTTATAAATGTCAAGCTTTGCATTAAAAAATTCAGAATCATTTTTGAGGAGAGGCACACATTTAAAACGAGAATGAAAAAAATATGTTATTTTTGTTTGCATGTTTTCCAGTCAAAACATCTCACCCAATAGAATTTCTAATTTTTCATCTATGTGCCCACCTTTGGATCAACCCTTGATTGGGGTTTTAATGTGTTGCTGTGACAGTTCAAAGAAATTTGGAGTGAATTAACTAATTTTCTTGAAAATCTGGGAAAATTGTTAGAAAAAAAACATGCAGTCCAAATTTACCACATACATCTGGAGAGTCACTCTGCATTCTGTAAGACAATTCTTTAGTAAAGAATATTCAGTGGTAAAAGGTCATAATCGTATGAAGGCACTGCTAGGCATATGGCTCCTTGCGACTCCCTGGGGTAAGCACTCAATTCTGACAACTATGTATGGTTTGCAGGTTAGAAGATCAAATCCAAGCAGGTTCTGTAAACCCTCTGAGGTCAAAAAAACATCTGTTGTTAAATTGGGTAATAGGAACACCTGTAAGCCACATCATTGGATAAGTGGAAAATATCAATAGCAAGCACTATATGCAAAAATTGTCAATATTATCACCTGATTAAAATAGCCTCACATTTAAGGTGAAGGCTTCTGACACATTTCCTGGTTGAGCCATCTGTGCTATGTACAGCCTCCTGTGCACAGACACAGTCATAATATGCCATTTGTAATGTCAGCCTCATTTACAGGCCTGTATTAGTCAAGGGCTATGGAATTATGGGGCAATTAAGGACCGCATCATGTGGCAGGGTTAAAGGAACATTATACAACACATTCTTTGAGATTACTAGCTAGCTATTTTGATATTTTAACACACAGTGATACAAAAGAGATCCCACTGCTATAAAATGACATAGCTTCCAAAGAAAGAAAGAGCTGTGGTAAATAAGCTTTCTACGTATATGAAAATATGAACTGTGCATGATGCCCTTTTGGGGAAAGTTAAGAATCATCAGAACACCATTTTTAGGTCTTCCTACTGATAGCTTTTAACTATCTGATGTCGAAAAGGCCTATAGTGTACATTACCAAAGCTGACAGTGGCCTTTGGGCCCGCCCACTGCTTACCACTGGTTGGCTTTCTCGTCACTCTCAATTGTTTGCTTCTTATTCAATGGCTTTCCTTCCTCTTCTTCTGTTTGTATGAGCCTTGGAGGATAGCTTCTTCGCCATCCTTTTGATTAGATGACTTGTATCCCTCCACTGCTCACATCCAGGGATCTACTATTTTCTTCAAAACTCCACAGGATTGCAGGTGTTTTCTTTCTCTCTTCCTCGTGTATTGTTTACACCACAAATATCCTTCCCCATGTTATCTGTGTTGCTCTGCCCTCCTTTCCCAGTTTGCCCATTGCTTCCCTCCCCACTTCCTGACTTGTTTTTACTTCCACCTAAAGATCCTCCGTTGCTTCCATGCCCAAGCCCCATTGTCCCCCTCATTTTGGTTTCTATTCCAAGGACTTCTTCATTACTCCCCCATCCATTGGGTCATGGTCTTTCTACATTTTTTGGAGTGCCTGACCACACATTTGCTGCTGGGTTTCTCCTTTTTAAAATGCACTTTTGTGCACATTTGATTTTTAAAAAAAATGTAATTGGTGTTTACATGATTGAACCGGTAAATTAAAAAAAATAATGGCCGCATTTTGCTGCCTGCGCACACTTGTGTTGTGATGCGTACACATACCTAGATCATCAAGCTTGGTCGCATAGCGTAAGAACACGTATGTGGGCATGCCTCATTATGTATGTAGGCCTACAAGTCATCATGCTTATTTTCTATTTAAATGTTTTGCTGATGCCGCACAGCATCAGTAAATAAAAGCATTTTTGTTTGCCAATACTAAACAGATTCTGCAAAAAAACTAGCAAACCCCATAGGTCGAAATGGTGCTACGTGTTGGCTTTGCTAATACTTGTTTTCAAATGTCACTGATACTACACAGAAGATACTGATATAACCATGTACTTTAGTTAGTGGTCAGCTGCTACCCCTTGGCTTCCTCTTTGGTACCTCTCTCCCTGCCCTTGCTTACCCTTGTCTCTTGGGTCATTAAGGCAGTGGGAGCTGCAGAAAGTAAACAGGCTCAAATTTACTTGTTTTCTCCACTCCCTGCCCTTCCCTGGCCCCTCAGCATCACATAAGAAGTGACTAAGGATGGGGAAAGGGGTCAACCCTGTGATGTCATCGTGGGCCAAGGGTGCACGTCGTCATTTCTGCTGCCTCTACTGTTTCAGTGAATCAACTAAGATTGCTCCTTAGTAACATTAGAAAACACTGTGTTTGGCAAAAGCTAGATAAACCTCCCTGCAAAAAATAGAGCGAAAAAACACCCAAAAAGTGAGAATTAAAATTAGGCCCATGAGAGTTACAGGGCAGAGACAGAATTAATTAAGCAATGGGCAAGGCTGGAATTCAGGTGGCATAGGTTGAATTTAAGTCAAGTCCCCCGGGCAGGTAAGATGAGTTCTTCCTATGAAATATTTTTGTGCTTTTTACCTAATTTACCTAATTTAACCATTCCCAGTGATGCGTAAACCTTTTACTGACTGACTCGCGACCTCATAACGAGTTACCCTCTATATTCAGCAGCAAAGCAGCAATACTGATTCTGGTAAATAATACTGATATCATTGTAGTGGCGTAGTTAACCCTTTGGCCGCCCATGGCGGTCCTTGCATTGAAGAGCGGGGGGGGGGGTGCTGGCAAGATTCCTCTGTTTGACCCGTGGCGGCCGCATTGAAGTGCTGGCTGGCGGTTGCCGCCCGAGACGCCAGGTAAGAGCACCATATCTTTTAGTGTTCCACACCTCGGAATGAGGGATAACACAGTTGTAGTATTGTATTGTATTGCAGCATTTATATACCTCTTATTACCTCTATATGGGGCACTGAAGCGCTTGTCTACATGAGTAGCATGCTAGACCATGTAGGGTGTGTGCTTGGAATGATGTTGTTTTTGTTTTGATCCTATGCAGGAAGTGTTTCCATGTCGTGCATAATGACCACCGAAGTGCCGTTATCATGTTATGGATGCAGTATGGGTTTTCCCCATTCCAAGATGCACGATCTTCTAATGTGTGGTGTTTTTTCGACCTCATGAATTCCACCAGTTTTATCTGATGAAAATCGTGTGGGCTAAGACCTGCAGGTGTGGTAATATTTGCAAAATTCTAACAAATCCCAGAATTGTGATTAGAGCTCAAATTCATGTTTGAGCAAATAAGGATTACTACAATCGGTGGAGGTGGGATCTTAGTGTTTTATGTGCATATTTTATTTATTTGTTTGATATTTATAAAGCGCATCAGTTATCCCAGGGCATCCTGGCACTTCAATTTATAATACAGGAAAGACCTATTACTTCAATACATAAGAACATACTGGCATGTTAAGAAACAAGAAAAAGCCAGGTCTTCAGTTAATTCCTTTAGTCACAAAGGCCTAAAGGGCGTAATTATAAAAAAGTAATGCAGCGCAGCAAGTCACCTTGCTGCACTGCTCTGCGTTACAGGGAAAAGGCAGGATGCGCTGTATTTATCCCAATACGGCGCAATCTTGTCCTTTCTCCATGTGCTGGTGCACAATGGGCTGCCCAGCGCCAATGCAGGCACCCTTGCACTATGGTGCCAGGGTGCCTCCGTTCCATGCAGGATTGTTTTTGTGAAGGAATGGGCACCTTCCTGCACAAAAACCATCCCCTGAGGCATATTCCACTACCTATGAGTGCTGCAGAATGCAGCACACATAGAAAGAGGAAGTAACAAGGAGAAATAAAAATATTTCTCCTCGGTATGCCTCCCCTGGGAAGGCAAACATTTTTGGCGCATTCACAGGTCTAACACCAATGGTAAATCTGGAAATGCGTCAAAATCCATAGGAGTTGCGTGGGAACATCCATGCAACGCCCATGGAACGCATTCCCAGGGCAGAGTAACGCAACGCAGCGATTTGCACTGCGTTGCATTACTCCTGATTTATCAAGCCACTCAGGGCCACGCAAAGTGGCCTTACGTGGCCTGATAAATCACATTTTGGGGTTGCGCATGTACCACATTGCGTGGTGCAAACGTGGCGCGAACCCCTTGATAAATATGCCCCTCACAAAGTTTGGTTAATACAAGAGCTAGTATTTTTTTACTCCTAACTCCCTTTCCCTGTCTCTATTTCGACTAATATAGCATGTAGTCTCTTCAGATGGTTTGATCAAGATGCCTCAGTAATGTGAATTTATATCGTAATATTTTTGCACTTCTATTTTTATAGTTAGTTTATCTTAGTCTAATTGGTGTACTGTGTATTTTAGTTGTTTTTATGCCTTGGGCTGGCTTGAATGTTACTTACAGATTGCTGAAATTTGTGTTATCTTAACATTTTAAATTACTTTGCGTTTGTGCTAAATTCCGAGAGAGGAACATGAAAATTAAAAAAAAAAAGAGGGAATTACTAAAAAGGAGCCTTTTGCAAACCTTTAGCCCTTAAGGCCTTTAATTGAATTATCAGAATCCTTTCTTTGATCACAAACCCCAGTGGGGCAGGGGAGGAGGAAAAAGCTACAAAGACTTCGAAAATGAATGGAGGGATTCCAGACAGCCAGCCAAGCTCCTCAGACCTTGAACCCAGACAGAGGTCGGTAGGCAGGACTTTATCTCCCAGCCTGTGCTCACCAGAGGGAGAGGGGCCGGGCATTCCCCTGTCAGTGGCTGAGCTGGGCCCTCCTGGTACCGAGGCACTGAGTGAGTGGGAGACGGTGCAAGGGGTGGCCAGACAAGCCAGGCTGCTGTAAATGCTTCAACATCAAAAGGTCTCCCTAATGTATGCATGCATGGGGTGATTTATACAGGCAATGCATCACACGGCAAGTGATGACATATGGTCAAAGCAAGTATGTAGGGTTTCATCAGTTCTTTGTGGCACCTGTTACTTTCTTTTTATTCGAAAGGTCTTCAGTGGTCAGCAAAGAGCCATGCATCCCCCACTTCCCACACTGTCCTCATGCTGTTAGGCATTAAACTGCAATATATCATGCAAATAAATTGTCCTGTTGCAACGCATCAAGTGAGGGAGGCCTAGCCGTGGTCTTTGCCAGAACTGAGACACATCAAAAAAGTGACTGCAGCTTATTGGCTTTAAAGGGGTAACTCGTTTTGCATTAGGGCCTAGGTGCACTCTGTTGAACTGGACTAGCATCAGTGGGGTAACTTAAAATGTTGACACTCCCCCCTTGCAGAATGTGGAGGGGCCCCCGAGTCTACAATATACCACAGATATTCACAGGTCTTGTACCGGAGTGGGCCGCCACTGAAGGACTGGGTGGCCCCTGAAGGTTGGGCCAGGGGCCTCCATTATGTCCCTGGCTAGCCTATAGGGAAATCGTGTGATTTCGAATGGGCCTGTACGTGTAGAAGTCCTCCCTGACGGGCAACCGTACTGTCTTGACCTTAGTGGCATCTCGACATATTCAGCATGTTGGTAAACCTCATGATTTCTCCATAGACAGCACTACATGTCAGGCATTTTCTAACATGCCACTGACTTCTCCCAGCTCTACCAGTGGCATCCCTGTCTGGCAATCACAGTTTCTCTCTCGACTTCACAGCCTGTCACAGTTAATTGTAATTAGGGCTACCGATTTTATGGTATTTATTTTTTTGACATTTCCGTCTGTATTTATATGTAGCTGATTTTATCTGTATCCATATTTATTTTGGGTTTTGTGGAAGAATGAAGCTAGAACTGGTATATTTCCACATTTATTTAACCGGTAAATATGCACTCATGCTTGATTGCCTGTCAGGTTTTAGTGATATGAACACCCGCAGAAGAAAAATCAAGGCATTTATATGAAAATATGCAAATTTTAATATCAACCTTGTGCATATCTACTGCTGTTTAAGCCTCTTTAATAAAATTCCTTTCTTTTTTAATCCCCTTACCTATCAACCCACACAGCTATTGGCCTGGCAGTCATAGCAGGCAGTATTTAGAATCACTCAAAAAGCAACCCAATTTCCGTTTTTATCCACATTTAATAATAAATACAGACAAGAAAATAAATCGTTTTCTGTCTGTATTTATCTGTAAAAATCAGTAAAAACGTAAAACAGGGAGCCTTAATTGCAATTGTAAACTGTATATACATAGCGCTTACTACCCCAGACGAGGCGTTGAAGCAATTTGCGATGAATAGCACGCTACTCCAGAACCCAGTGTCAGGCTCTACCTGTGAAGTTGCCGGATCCTCCCCAGCCATCCCCGCAGAGTACAGTCTATGAAGCCCCTGAGGTGTAAGAGGGCCTAGACTGCTCATAGGGTCATCCTTACCCAAGGCATTTCTGCTATATTTACAGATATGATTTTTGGGAATCTGTAAGAAGCACTATCTGTAATCGATACTTCTTTTGTTGCACTTTACGTGATATATCGTCTTATTGGTATCACCGCACAAATCCTTACTCCTGTCTCAACCATTCTTCGCCGTGCTGGTGCTGTGTAATTAGTCTTCACCATCTTGGGAATCATACTGAGCAGACAGGGCCCTTTAAATATCTGGGAGATGCCAGGACAGTGTAACAAGGACACCGCAAGATGATTATGTTGTGTTTATTGGTAGATCAGGACAAACTGCCACCAAACATCCTTGGACTCTAATATCAGGGTGCACCTGACGAAGGACTCTCAGCCGCCGGCACTTCACACTCGAGGTCCTCCATTTTCCATCACAATCACAAGGAGCAGTGATAACTAGAGCATGACAACTCAAATAGTACCTACATTATGTCACACCTCAAAAATGTTTTCTAGGTAGCCCTGTCTTCTGCGTCACAGCAGTGCCTACTGCCTTCCAGAGGCTTGGGCCTACCAGGAAATCCTGCATTTGAGCTGCATGCCAGCCTGTTATTGCAGTTTATAGTTCTTTTTCAGGAATGGTCTTTTCGTATGCGATGTAGGTTCTGAGACTATACGGTTACTATTACCAACTGGATGGATGACACCCACATAAAACTTAAGCAAGTTAAACCGAAATTATTATTTTGGGAAAGTCTTCCCCTTCGAACAAGGCCTCTTGTCCTAACTTGCACTGCTCGTGCTGATTTTTAACTCCGTACATTTGTTCCGCATTCTAAAATCACCACACGCAGGGCAAGAGGGCGCAGCTTCTTTCTGCCACTCGAGTAGATGTTCTACTCGAGCAGCAGCTTCCTCAACCCAATAGGCAGATTTCTCAATGCGAGCGGTAGCGACCTGCCACTACAGCGCGCATTGAAAAATCTCACCGGGAGGTGGTCTAGCATTGGATTTTCCTCGCTTGCCAACTTCAGGCCGCATCTCCAAGTCGGCGATGCAGCGAGCGCGAGGTAAGTAGATTTATTAATTTTTTTATTTAATTTTACCTATCTGGTCGTCTGTCAACTTCCCCACCCCACCCCACCCGGCCCCACCGCTCTTACCTGGGCTGACCGCACCTTGCCAACTTAACGTTGGTGAGCCGCGAGAGAGGAAAAACTCTGCTCTACGCCACTTCGCTGAGTTTTTCGGAACTCCACACTCTACACACAACGTGGAGTGGGTAAAACTCCGCGAGCAGGGCGGAGTTTACCCCTCAGGCCTAATTATGTGTCCAAACAAGTTAACCCCTTTATGTTTTGGCCTTTAAAACTGCTGTAGGGTTCCAGCACTGTTCATTTATTCTTCAATCTTCCTTTTACATTCAGACACCTCATTCTTTAAAAATGTTGGTAAAAAATACTCAAGCAATCAACTTAATTAGATATAACACATCCTAAATAAAAGAGGAATATACAAATTGAATGATCAATTCACTTCAAGGACAGCTAAACAATTATTGTATATATCCCATGGAAGGCAATAAAATACAGTTAGCCAAAACCTTGCCGTCAAAGTAGATAAGAAATCTGAAATTGACTGGGCAGTACAGGAGAGCAATAGAATGCATTCTCAACTTCTATGAATTATAAATGGCATAATTGTCATGTTTGTTTTTCTCTCCCATCAGGGCTCACCTACTATGTAAGTGCATGAATGAAATGCCATGGGTCTAAAATAGTTTTTAATGTTGAGTGACATTTTTAGTGTAGATGTATTTAGATTATAGGAATTCAGGCAACATGTAATATAAGTTGATGTTGCCAATGAAGAAGTATAGTCTATACAAAGTGTTTTGATGGCATATAGTGATCTGCTCCTGATCCCGCTTTTTTTGAGATATTATTCAGACCTGTAGGTCAGGGTACCTCGCAATTTTGACACCCCAAAACTTTACCTCAACAGAACACCCACAATTTGATGAACCGGAGACATGTTAAAGCTCAATTTCATGAGCCAATATGTCCACTAGTTAAGACACCTCCCAACACATCAAAAATATCAGAAATACATTCAATTAAATAAAAGGGCCCACTCAAAAACGGAGTTCTAGATCAGAAAAATAATTAAAGGGTTTTATTACAAAAAATTCAAAAGTTGCGGTGCAGAATAATTGCCATAAAGGCTCTCAGCAAATAGAGCATTACAGAGAAGTGCAAAATCAAAAATATTCTAAGGCCCCAGTGGGCAGAAAACTGAAGAGAGAAATAGACAGCATCAGTAGCAGCATAAAAGTCTCCAGGAAAGTCTTCAGGATAACCCCCAAAATCAAGGGTTTTATACATTATTTTCAGAAGAAGAGAGAGAAATCACTAAAACTGCAGAATCATTGTGATAATGTGTTACATTCTCAGCAAATCAGAGCACAGTTGTATTAAGCATTATATTTCCTTAGCCCCTAAGTACTATTCCACTATATGAAAATTGATTCTGCCCACTCTATGCTAATGCCATCCAGAGATTGTTGAAAGCTCTAGATACATGAACAACAGCAAGCTATTATGACTGAATAGGGCACAGAGAGCTAGCAGAATGACCTTGAAGTGAAGTTCCAGGTTTGTGACTAAACCAGGGCAAGCACATGAAAAATGACAATAGAAATAAACAAACATGATTCAACTTGATTTTGTGCTGCAGAGATAACAAACAGTGCAAAATGTGCATGGGGAAGATAGGGGAGGCATCCATTTTGAGCAAAATGGCTGCTAGGCCCAATTTGAGGCCTGGTTAACATAAATCAGGAATGCACAATTCTAGACATCATATGTAAATCATTTAAAAGACAATGGTACAATCGTGTGAAAAAACACATTCTGAACTTTGTTAATAATGTATAAAAAAATAAATGCACAAAAATCCTTGACAGACCCACCAGGTTTTTGAGATTTGGTGATCTGCTAATAAACAAAAAACTATCCCGTGATTTTTACAAAAGTACCCAAAAATCTAAAACAAAAACTTGTTTCAACCCTCCTTTCATCGACCCAGTGCTCCTACTGTGCCAATAAAAGGAGGGTACACAGGACAGAGTTGTTTTCTTCCTGTCTGCCCTGCACTGCCTGGCCCATGATGTCACTACAAGCATCCGGTAGAGCCAGAGCCCGCCTCTCTGAGTCTATACCTCCAGCACAGCGAGGAGGAAAGACTGCCGGAGCTTGGGAATGAGCAGGTATGGAAACGTCGCTGCATCCAATGGCAGCCTTTCTCCTGTCCCATTCTCCTGCCCCTCCAGCCCCTGTGGCACCCTTTCATTTCACACTGGGGGTTTGTGGCTGGAAAGCTAGATTGATTAGTTTCAAAAGAGAGAGCACTGATTTTAAAGACATTTTACTGTCTATGGCACCAGAAATCATCCCTTTTCCTAACTATGTCCAGCTGCAAGGCACGGTGCTACATGCTGGCTCTGTACCTGGGTCATAATGTTCTTGCAACTAGCACATTTTGTGCCTGTCGCAAAAATACTGCAAAATGTTGCTTTTTGTGTCTTAAAATTCTCTGAGTTAAGGTAGCAAAGTCTAGCAAAGTGGGCTGCGATATTCTAGGGGTTATGATTAATGACATTTGTATAGGGCGCAATCTAGCAATGGTCGGCATTTCAGCACTTTCCCTGGTCCAGGAGTGACTTTGTAGACAGGAGGAGATGTGGTCCAGAGGTTGAGCTGCTCACTTTATAACCCGAGGACCTGGGTTCTAATCCCAAATTTCGGTGTTTGACTCAAGGTCGTGTAACTCTAAACCAATCATTTAATCTCCCTGTGGCTAGATTTGTAAATATCTGAAAATGTAACTGTAATGTAGGCATGGAGTTCAAATATACAATTGCTTAACTGATGTACATGATCTTGTATCATCTCCCAACACCGCCCCACCCCCTTAATGTACAGCACTCTGTTGCTTCCTAGCTTTGTGTTCTATAGATACCAATATGGGGTTTCCATCTTAGGTGGAGCTTGGGAAGATGTGTGATTCAAAATGTTTCTAGTTCAATGAATGGTCGGTAAGTGTTTTTAGTGTAATGGACGAGGCTGGAGGGAAGTACCAAATTGCTAATGAATACCAACCATCTTGTGTGGTGAATGCCTAGCATGTTCTGGGGTGTTAGGCACGCCTGTTGCCCGGCAGAAGCATATATGTATAAGACTTGTAGAAACTGGTGTTGGGTGCCATAGCAGTTACTTAATGGTATATGTCAGCTATGTTGGTTATATGTTAGGAGTATTCTGTTAGAGAGTCCTGTAGTAAAAACAGTGATACCTAATTATGGGCCCCATGGCGATTTGCTCATTATCTCCAACGGGTACGATAGGAAGAGTTACCAGGCCCTTTTCGATTATGAGGTAAAATGTGGGCAATAATGAGCAATTGCAGGGGAACTGGTTGTGGAAAATCCAATTTACCCAATAATTCCCTATTTCGTAGTGGACCCAAAGAGGCCAACTCATATTGGAGCATTTTTCTGACGAACGAAGTTACTGAACTGGGCGATAATGTTAATTCAGGATAAGCGGGATCACCGGTGTCATTAATGGGCTACTTGTAATGAGAGCCTACATTGAATGTCTGTGCTTTGTTCAATATATAACGAGGACTGGAGTGGGACATGTTGTGACCCCAAGAGCTCCACAGGGATTGCTCCATACATTTCGTCAAGTATGCTCTGCAGCACTTTAGTTTCATTTTCAAAATGTCTGGAATTTTCTTGAGCCAAGTGTACTCAGACCATCACCTAAAGCCCATCGCCTTATTATTCTACGGCTGGCATTATCATTCACACCTGATAACCTGCTCACAAAGGATGCGCCTCATGTCAAGTCAGGCTTCTCTGAATGAATGAATGGGGGATTTATAGAGCGCACGGCTACTCCGAAGAGTGTCCCGGCGAAGAGTGTCTCTTTCTTGCCATATTGGGAGCAGCTCACCTTAGACATGGTATCTAGCATACATGCATTGTCAGACATTTTCCGATAAAGAATAGGTTCTTACAGTTTTTGTTTTTTTCCAGAGTTTTAAATAGCGTGAACTTGACCCGAAGGTATCAGGTATCAGAGCGCTTTACATGAGCACCAGTTGCGTTACACAAGGACACATTAATTTTTTTGTTAGGCACGGGAAGATTAAGTGATTTGCCCAAAATCACAGGATGTTGAGCGTCGTTGCTGAGAATCGAAGTTCCCCAGATTTGAGGTCGACCACCCTAGCCGTTAGGCCACATCCTCTCCCATTTTATTAAAAGACATTTCTGGTAACCTGACTTTAATATATTGGAAATAAACTATGCATAACAGAAGAGTCTACTTATGAATCACACGTCCACTTCCAATGAAGTATCTTGGCACGGATAGTTGATACTTTTTGTTACCTCAATGAATGGTGTTCATTTTATTGGCCTCTGAAGCATGAAAGGCTGAGCAGACCACATGAGTTTGGAATCTGCCATCACACGGTTAAACTCAGACCCTTACAATGGATGCACTAGCCCAATGAGTCACAGAATTATGAAATTAGAAACACATTACTCATATTTTTATGGGTACAGGTTGGAAAATGGTCCCTCTCAATTAGTGGGACAAATGACACCAGTCTCAATTTCTGATTATAACGTTGTGTTACCCCGAAATTATTGGTGTTACACCTGGTAGCTTTCCTAACCCAGTGGTGCTGGAACAATTTCCTCACAGCACTCACGGGGGCAGGTTCCGAAGTTTATTTGACGGACCACAGGCACAGATGCGTTTCGGCAACAGCCTTTGTCGATGTTAGCCGGGAAACGCCAACATCGACAAACGTTTTGGCGTTTCCCGGCTAACATCGACAAAGGCTGTTGCCGAAACGCGTCTGTGCCTGTGGTCCGTCAAATAAACTTCGGAATCTGCCCCCGTGAGTGCTGTCTTCCTTGGGTAACTTTGCTCGTTTGGGAGGAATTTGGAGCGGTAATATATATATATATATATATATATACATATATATATATGCTATAAGTAATAAATGTTAAGTGTCTAAGGCTATGGCTCTTAAGCATAAAGAGTGCCCAAATGGGCTTGTGAATCGCAGAGTGCAGGATGTTTCTCATCCATTGTTTCAGACAGATGTATTCTTCTTGGTGTAATTCTTCAGTGAATCTTTAAGTGGCAAACTATGTTGTTGGTGCACTTATTTATTTAAAGAATTAATTCACTTAAACACCACTTCTCTCCACTGCGTATGGGAACTGCATTTCTTTTCATTTTTTCATCAGCAATTGTAAGATTAATATTCCTCTGCCCACTATTAATATCGGGGCCAATCCATAAACAAAGTAGATGTGAAATAACTCAAAGCATGGAAGGCTGATGCTAAAGTGTATTTGAGTGCACTCAAGAGTCCTTGACTAGCCGGTTTTAAATATTTGACTAATCTGTTGTGGTTGAAATATGCAGAATTGTTTCTTAAGTCTCAATGGATGCAGGTGGATAGGCCAGTACCAGCTGTGCTACCTATGTTGCACAATGTGCCACTTGAGATGCATATATGTCAGGCTCCTACCTCAGCGTTATGTTGTGCCTTAATACTGATGGCACTATACTGCCTAGTTTGTCAAAGTTTCAGTACGAGAGCTTGTTAGTATTAAACCAATAAAGCAAAATGGTTGCTTCTTGTTTGGTGGAAGCAATTAACCTCAATATTCAATATTGGGGAGAGGAGTTGGCCTAACGGCTAGGGCGGTCGACCTCGAATCTGGGGAACTGGGTTCGAGACTCGGCAATGACGCTGAACATCCTGTGATTCTGGGCAAATCACTTAGGGGGATATTCACAAGGACTTATCTCCGAGTTATCGCCAACTTAACGCAACAAAAGTGGTGACAGATTTAACACCCCATTCACAAGCGGTTGCAAACTGCAGACAACGCAAGTATTCCCACGATAACCGCCTCCACGGGTGACACCACCAACTAACCCTAGTGAGATGCAGAGTAGGCGTTCCCGTGCCAAAACACACGAAAACACCACAACACCACTTTCACAACGAACTGCCAGATCTGCGATGCGAACCAAAAACAGGCGATAAGCCGCGGTAGCAGCAAGGAATTAACACCTGCCTTTTGCTGGTGTCGAGCAGGACGACTACCTGCAGCATGAAAGGGAGCCCAGGCCAGAGCCACATCTGAAGACCCACAGATGCCGTGGAGACAATGATCATGCAACTCGGAGACCCATGAGGGCCACAACACCCACTGCCACAACCCCCAGGCTCCCCACACCCCCCCCCCCCCGGACAAACACATACAGTGCACGACACAAGAGCCACAAGAAGCGCATGACGTCGCACAATGACAAACAGAAACACACATGTTGAGACAGAAGAACGAGAAACAGTCACTCATCATTGAAGTAACAACCAAAAACTTTATTGAAATACAACACAAAACACCAATGCAGAAGACTCCTGTCGGGTCCGTCCAGGACAATCCTGATGTCACAGCCTGGAAAATAAAGCACAAAATAAGAACGTGTGTCATGCGCACATCAAAGGAGCGAGACACAGAGAAACAGAGAATGAAAGAAAGGCAGAGAGAGAAAGAAAGAAAGGGAGAGGGAGAGAGGGAGAGAAGGAAAGGAAGGGAGAGAGAGAGAGAGAGAGGGAGAAGGAAAGGACGGGAGAGAAAGAGGGAGAGGGAGAAGGAAAGGAAGGGAGAGGGAGAGAGAGAGCGAGAGAGAGAAGGAAAGGAAGGGAGAGGGAGAAGGAAAGGAAGGGAGAGGGAGAGAGAGAGAGAGAGAGAAGGAAAGGAAGGGAGAGGGAGAGAGGGAGAGGGAGAAGGAAAGGAAGGGAGAGGGAGAGAGGGAGAGGGAGAGAGAAGGAAAGGAAGGGAGAGTGAAAGTGAAATGAAGAGATAGAAAGAGAGAGAGAGAAGGAAGGACACTGCCGCCCCGCGCACCCAGGCAGCACTGCTCACCTGCTGCCACCGGTGTGTCTCCAAACAAGTGCCGGGATACACTGCAAGCCACCAGGTCTGCAACCTGTAACCGAGGCAAGAGTCAATCATGTCAGAGTCCATCCCACTGCACACGGCAACAATGCCTGTCCGCCCCTGCGCACACATGCAGCCGCACCCTACCCCCTCCCGCCAGCCAGCGCTGGCTGTCTGCCCTTCCGCACCCAGGCCCCACTGCTCACCTTTCGCCGATGGTGTGTCCACCAGTGGGCACACCACGTGCCCGTGCAAGCTCCAGGCCCCGGTCCCGCCACCATGGCATGCTCCACATCATGCGGACCCGCACCGCGGCCCAGCAGGTCCCACACATGGCGCTGAGTCCTGAGGCATCAATGGCAGAGACCACATCACTGCACACGTCATCATCACAGGCTGCACATCCGCTCAGCAATTTTGGGGCCACTAACCCTGTGCAACCCTAGTCAGCGCCACGTGGTGGTAGGCCCGTGACCGCCGCAAGGCCTCGGGTGCCACTAACCCTGTGCAACCCCAGTCAGCGCCACGTGGTGGTAGGCCCATGACGGCCGCAAGGCCTCGGGTGCCACTAACCCTGTGCAACCCCAGTCAGCGCCACGTGGTGGTAGGCCTGTGATGGCCGAAGGCCTCGGGTGCCACTAACCCTGTGCAAGCCCAGTCAGCGCCACGTGGTGGTAGGCCCGTGATGGCCGCAAGGCTTCGGGTGCCACCAACCCTGTGCGCAACTACTCATGGGCCCTTCATGATTGAGCCCCGTGGTACGTCCATCATCCAGTCACCTCCGGCAGTGGGGAATGTGACGTTGCCGGCCCCTCATATACTCGGGGTCACATGGCCTGTGACGCCTGCGCCGGATGGGTGTGGTGTGTGTGCAAACCTGCCCTCAGGGAGTGGCTGCGACATGCTGACAACTAGACCAGCGACCTGCTGACCACTAGCGTGTAAACCTGTGACATGTGGTTATGTGGCCCCCCCCCTCGGAGCGTAAGCGGAGTGGTCTGTCCTGGCGTACGCCGGACCAGCGCAGGGCTTGCAACAACGACTCGGGGCTGTGGGCGTAGTGCAGTCCATGTCCGGACAAGGAAGTGACTAATGCGTGTGTCCCTGTTGTGGTGTCTACGGCACCCGCAACGCAATCGGCAACGTAGCACACTGTGACTGGTATCCCACTAGATGAGCATCATTGACGTTAGGGGGAATCACTGACCCTACATTCATCCACACATTCATTCATGAATGATGAAAGACATGACACAGCAGTGCGTTCCTGAATGTTTATTGCACATCCAGTGGAGTTCAGCAGCTGGAGCAGTACAGGGCCAAGCCAACCCCACTTCACAATATGGGCCCATGGAGGGCCAGCCAGAGTCCATCGGGGAATGACAAGGACAGAGGATGAGGAAGAGTACAGTCCGCAGTCTGGTCGCCTTGTCATTGGTCACCAAACAGGATATGGAAGTCCATGTCGTGGTCCAAGGTGAGTGCCGCAGAGTGTATCGGGGGTGAGTGGGAGGTCATGGGGCCATGTGCGGCACCAAGGAACAACAGGCCAGGTGGCGGAAATGAATGCTAGTGCCTCCTTCTGATCCCAAATCCAGCCACGTCCTCGTCCTCGGATGTGTGCCCTGCCCCACCTGTGGGTGGTGCTGTTCCGGCTGCAGCACTGTGTGGCAGTGACACATCAGGGGCCGGAGGTGGATTGCCGGCCGCTCTGTGTGGCAGTGACACATCAGGTGCTGGAGGTGGAATGTCTGCCGCACTGTGGGGCACGGACACACCAGGGGGCGGAGATGTGGATGGTGTAGGGGCAGCAGCATTCATCCGCGCCACGCCTTGTGGCAGCAATGCCATGATGAGGACATGCAGGGCATGGTAGATCCCAGCTACATTTCGCTGATGTGCAGCGGTGGCTGCCATCCTTTCTGCCTCCAACCGCACCATGTCCTCCATGAGCCTCCGCATGCGTGCCATCTCCTGGCTGAGATCGCTGGAGCCACTCTGAGCGGACAGGTGCTCTTGTCTCCGAGTCATGACTCCAGCAATGTCAGCCAGGGCTCGTTGGAGACCATGGAGCGGCATGTGGGTGTCCGTTAGGGACTGGAGGTGGTCCCTGATGGGACTCAGACACCCATGGATGGCGTCCAGTTTGGTAGCTATGAGGTCGAACCCCACCAGCACCTGCTCAGCCATCTCCCTCTGGTCCTCCAACACACGGCGTTGGAAGGCCATGTGTTGTTCGGGGGGGTCTTGGGAGACAGCCGGGTTGTGGGTGCCTCCTGCTGGGTGGTTTGTGGGGTGGGTGGGGTCTCCTCGATGCAGCTGGGCTGCCCTGGAGGTGAGGTGCGGATGAGTTCCATGATGTCTTGGAGGGCTTGGGTGTCGATGCTGGTTGTGTCCTCCTCGTCATCAGTGAAGAGTGGCTGGGACTGCTCTGCAGGTGGCGTTGACGGTGCCCCTGCAATGTGAAGGGGAGATGCTGTGTTACAATGTGTCCTCATGTATGTGGCCGCATGGTACATGTTGACATTCAGACAGCATGGCAATGTACATTGTGACAGTGTGTAGATCAGGGCCATGATCCAGAGTCATTGTGGGTGTGCACTGTGCTCTGCTTGATTGTGCATGTGTGCCATTGTGGCCATCTCCCCCCGTTCCCCCAGTACCTGGTGGTTACTCACCCTGTTGCTGTGGTGTTGTGTCATGTCAAGCAGTGTCCGGTCCCCCAACTCCTGCCACGGTCTCCACACTGATGACTGTCGACACCAGCTCCTCCATGTCATCCAGCTCCAGCTGTGGCGCTGGGCTCCCACCTCCAGTCTGCATTGCTGCCTTCTGGTTGCCTGCGAGTTTCTCCTTGGTCTTGCGCTTGATGTCAATCCATCGCCTCTTGACCTCGTCCATTGACCTCTTGTGCTCTCCTCTCCGACGGCATTCACCTTGTCCACGATGGCCCGCCATAATCCATTTTTGGTGCCCAATGACACATTGGAGGCGACGAACAGTTGTTGATGGTGTTCTATCGCCTCCGTGACCAGGATCCTATTCTCCTGCGGACTAAACTTCGTCTTCCTCTTCTTCTTGTCCTTGCCCTTCCTTGTCCCCGAGGTCCCGGGCTGGTCGTCCGGGGTGCTTGTGGGGTTGCGCTCGTCCTCTGCGCCTGCTCCGGCTGCTTCCATGGTGCTTCAGTGTTGGTCATTTTGTGTTTGTGTGTTTTTTCTCCTTTTGTAGTGATTTTCCTGCCTGCCGTGTGTGTATGGCAGGCCTGGCGCTGCTTATCGCTGATTTCCTCATCGCGAATGGGCTCATCGCACGTTTTTTGGTGTTGGGGTTTGTGTTTTTATCTCCGTTGAGGTGGTTGTATCGCGGACATTGTCCGCAGTTTCAGGAGACTATCGCATGGTACCGCCGTGTTGTGAATTCCACGTTAACACGGGGTTATTTTCCCGCGATGGACTGCGATGTGTAAAGTTGCGTTAACATTTTTTGGAGATGTTTAGCACACGTTCTTGTGAATATACCCCTTAATCTCCTCATGCCTAACAAAAATGAATGTGTCCTCATGTAATGCAACTGGTGCTATGTAAAGCGCTCTGATACCCGATTCGGGTCAAGTTCGCGCTATATAAAACTCGGTAAAATAAAAAATTAAAATTAAAATTAAACTTTCTTACTCACAGTGACTATTTAACTGAATCCTTTCTATAAAGAACAACATGACTGGGCGAATCAAACTAGGTATGAACCATTTACATCAACACAAATTCTTCACAAATAGTTTGCTTTGGTGGCACCAATGTACATTTTCCACGTAAATGTGAAGAAATGCATTCATAGTCTAATGTGTACACGTTAAAGAGGCACCTAAATGACTAGTTATCAGGATTCTGGAGTATGGATGCTGATGCCAGCCCCATGCTTCGCCGTGGGTCTGGCTACGAGTAAGAAATAGAACAAGCACTGCATGTTAGGCTCTGAGGGAAACAGTGAAGAAGGATAAGAGAAGGAAGAAACACTGGAATGGCCCGCCAGTTTCTTAAGAGTGTTACGCTCGCTCTGTAGTTGTCCATCACCTATGACAAGACAGTGTATTATTACGTGTGGACATCAATTGGAAAAGCAATACTCTTGGTACATGTCAAGTTAATTGATGGTACTCACCACTTAAGGCTACAGTAAGGCAGTGCTTAATTTGAGCAGGTGGTTTCCGGTGCTCAGCACTGGCACTCAATCATCAACACCGGTGCTTTTCATGAGCACCAGTTAAGGACATATTTATTTACAGGGAGATTAAGTGATTTGCCCAGAATCACAGGATGTTGAGCTGACGCTGAGACTTGAACCTGGTTCCCCAACTCAGAGGTCGGCAACTCTGGCCATTACATCACATCCTCTCCCGACTTTCATGGTTAGCAGTTGGTTCTGTTTTAGGCACTGCTAACAGGAGAAATGGGCTGGTGCAAGATGCCTCCTGACAAGAGACCCAGCACTTATTTTTTTACAAATTAACCACTGAGGCATCCTCCACAGTGTGAATAAACACTCCAGTAGTGGGCTAAGAGGAGAGGACATGGTAGCCGAGGAGCCCCAGTTGTTGCTTAGTACTGGTGTGGCACTGTAAGTGCAAAGGATGAGCAAGATATCGTCAGAGAGAAATCGAAGGAAAGACTAGAACAACAAGGGTGCATATAAAGGGAAGGCTGGGTGTGAAATGGTATAAAAAGCCAAGGTGTTCTCAGTTGTGCTGGGTTAAATACTGTCTCTGAACCACTTGACCTGGAAGTCCTGCTCCATCATCATGGATTGGGAAGTCATTGTACCCTCCAATGGAAACAGGTACCCTGATGGAATGGGAAGGATGCTGCCAAGGCTGGTATTTCTAAAGGTGTACTAAGTGTCTCCACAGTCCGTCGTTTTCTTATGCCTTGGAGTCAGATATATCCATTAAAACGGTGGGACCGCCTTACAACCCCGACACTGGTCCACTCAGCTATACTTGGAAACACTGGCTGTTCTCTTACTAAACAAGTAGCAAGAAGGGGATTTTCAAAGACTGGTATATTGTAGCATCCCCCCACCTGTTAGACCATCCTATCTCTTTTGATAAGGATTAGTCTTCAAACATTACAACATTTATCAGTGTTGTAATGCACCCACTAATTAGCCACGTGAAACTAAGCTTTTCATATGGTGTGAGCTGAGGAAGGGCAATTCAAAGGTTCTAATGTTTCATTTAACATTTTGAAAAGCAGATGATGCAAATTCTGAAAATGTATACATTGTTTCTTTCAGCATTCCTAGGCCTCCATCCATCACTCTGAGTCTAGGCCTCCATCTATCACTCTGAGTCTAGGCCTCCATCTATCACTCTGAGTCTAGGCCTCCATCTATCACTCTGAGTCTAGGCCTCCATCTATCACTCTGAGTGTGCCCCTAATGTTTTCAGTATAAATGTCCGTGATCTTCTCAGGTGCCACTTTTGCAAAAATATGATGCGTTTTGCAGAAGCACCATAACTGCTAGTATTATCAGATTTCTTCTGGACCTATTTTTCTTTGCAGTTACATCATGAAAAACATGTACATTAATATTTACAGTAAATGATTCAATAGGGTGTTTGAATACAGTTCGAGGATGTTCATTACACCGTTTTGAGACATGAACCCACGAGTCTTTAAATTAGGAAAGAAATTGAGGAAACCTGAATTTATCATTTCAATTTAATGCTAATTCAAAGATAATATCCCAATTGTGGGTTGAGGTAATACCAATACTGCGCCATGGGGTCACCGCAGAGAACACAACATTCTTTAAGTGAGGGCCTGCACACTCAGCAGCAGAAATGTCCCATGATAGCTGAGGTACATTACAGAAATTCTGCGCTCGCTATGTTTTTTTTCACTCCCCACTCTAAAAATCGAATGAATCAATATTGGTGTTTTCACTTATTATAATATTGTTATGCTTATTCACATGGAATGCACCATGCACTGAATTGGGACTTGAGTAACAGGTGTTATGTTTACCCATTTGAAATTGGTACTCACTTTATCCACATCAGAAAGGTGAAAGGCTCAGTTGAGGAAGGTAGATATGTTAATCTGTGGCCTGTAGCTTACTTGTAGGCCTCTGCAGCAGTGGCTCAGTTCACTGAGCTATCTTACCGACATAGTCCCTTGTTGAAAACAGGGAGAAAATGGAGTGGGAGCAAAACAATATACACTCATGGGCTCTAATTAGGAACATGATTGGAACAAAAGTCATCATGGCTTCAATGGTAAACCCAACACCAGAAGGCATTACCTCTGTCTTTAGAAGGCAGCACAGTGTTTTGGTGAAGAGCCAGCGTAAAGCTGTTGGGGACATCTCCAAAACTAGTGAGAGGTACATGGGTATGAATGCTAGCCTTCCCCCACATTACCACTGCATCTCAATATAATACTAGAGATTATTCCACACAATCAGGGTATTTTTTCTGTTTCTCTCCATTTCTCTCATGCTACAATTGAGGGGTTTAGCGCCAGATTTTACCCTGACAGAAGTGGTACCAGTGCTTAATTTGTAAAATAATAAGTGCCAGGGCTCTGGTCAGAAGGCCTTTGCTGCCTGCACCACCCATTGCCACTGCCAACGTTGCCAATCACAGTACCAGAACAACTACTAACCAGCCCACTGCTACAAGTGTGACAATTCAGCCTGTTCCAGGCTCCCAAAGCTATAAAAATAGCTTGGGCAGCAGGTATTAGTTATTTTTAATACATACTGAATTAATAAACAATTGCTGTTCTGCTCATCTCTAAATTATACAAACAGCGTCACCATGTGGCAGCTGTCATAAGTGCTGGTGCCCATAATTATGTGCCGGTGCCGAGCACTGGAAACCGCAGACTCAAATTAAGCACTGTGTGGTATCGAGCAGTAAAAAGGCTTGGATTAAGAACCCAACAGGTAATTTCAGCATAACGAGAGAAGCAGTTTCCACCTTAGTTATGCTGGGTAATTTGGGAAGTAACAAGAAGAAACATTGGGGCATATGTACAAGCCCCTATCGCCACCACAACGTCACTTTTACCGATGTTGTGGTGGCGATAGGGGCTGCGCCTTATGTACAAGGCAGCGTTAAGCCACTTAACATGGCTTAACGCTGCCTTGTAAATAAGGCCCCCTTTCACGCTATGGTTAGCGTGAAAGGGGTGGGCAGTGGGTGTTGTGGTGGGCGTTCCACCGCAACACCCATTGTTTTTGACGCTGCCCCCTTTGTACAAGTGTCGCGTACATAGGAGGCAGCACCAAAATTAAGACCAGGGAAAACCTAGTCTTAAGTTGGCGAAATGAGGAGAAATGCATTATTTCTCCTCGTTTTTGCTTTTCCATGTGTGCTGCCTTGTGCAGCACACATGGAAAAAGCAAATGCCATGGATTGTTTATGGACAGGAAGGTCCCCATTCCTGTATATAAACAATCTATTAAAAATATGCCATTTTGTGACTTTCATGTGTGCTGCATTAAGCAGCACACGTGAAAGTGACAAAATGGCATTTCAGGATTGTTTATGTGCAGGAAGGGACACCTTCCTACACATAAACAATCCTCCCCTACACGCAGACACCCTTGCACTATGGTGCAATGGTGCCTGTGTTGGCGCTACACTGCTAAGTGTAGCGCCATCGCAGGAGGAAACGCACAGATGCACCATATCGTTGTAAATATGGTGCAGCCTTGCGTTTCAGAAGTGGCGGAGAGAGGCGGTAAGCCAGAGAGGCTAACGCCTCTCTCTGCCACTTCCTTGTAAATATCCCCGATTGTTTCCCCCGGAAATAACCACCTATTTTCTCTGGCACCAACACAGTGCCATACAAAACAGTAATATTGCACACTGGTCCCAATTATGTCCATGTGGTAATGGGGCAGAGAAAGTGTCCAGGAATAGTTTTGGGACACTTTTTTCCTCATGGACCACTCGGAACACATCACCGGTACTGCTAGAAGATGCAGTGGTATTACCGGGAGCCATCCCAGCAGTACTGCTTATCTCCTGATATTTCACAGAATTGTCAGGGACATTTTTGCTGCTGAAGAATGCTAGCAGAGTCATGGATAGGCCGGGGAACCAAAAGCAGCCCTGGACAAAATGCTCAAACCAGCCCCGCTCCCTTCGACTCCGTGCGCAATATCTTTCCATCCACCCATTCTCTCCTTTCTCTCTTCGCCGTCTCTGATCACAATCTCTCTACCTTACTTCTCCGTCTCGTTCTCTTTCTTGAAGCCCAGTGGTGCTTCATCAATTTTCAGACTAGTGCTGCTTCTGTCAATATTATATTATTGATGTCATAAGGATTGTAAAAATCCAAGCGTTACACAAAGAACAAGTGTAGCAAATGAGCCACACTCATTCAGCAAGAGAGTGATAAGCAGTGCTTAATTTGCAAACAAAATAAGTGCCAGGGCTCTTGTCAGGAGACCACTGCAGCTTCCACCACACATAGCTTTCAATTTTAATGAATATAGTATTAATAATTAACTGTTCTGGTCATCTCTTAATTAGCTGGACAGCACCATCTTATGGCAGACTGTTACAAGCGCTGGTGCTGACAATTAAGTGCCGTGCCTAGCACCGGAACCCCCCGGCTCAAATTAAGCACTAGTGATAAGGGTGTAGTATGTAGCTAGTAGCGCATTGTGGAGCACACTGTCGCAGATATATTACTAAAGCATGATGTGGTTGTACATTGTCATTTGCAAACAGCCTATTTTCCATTGAAATGGCCACTAAATTTGCACATGCATACAGTTTTATTGGTAAAACTAGATAGCACACAAACGATAATGTGTGGAAAACTGGTTTCAAACAATATTTATTATTTACACATCACCCACTAAAATGTCTTCATTTGTTTTGATTCTATTAAAATCTCAGTTTCCATCACACTACAGAATTATAAATGTGCTTCATTTGTGCTTTCCTAACTACTGATAGAGTTTGAAACATTTATACAGTTCATTTCCAGGTATTGAAGTTTTCGTGTTTACATCCAACAGTCTTTAATTTCACACTCCCTGTACCTCAGCAAGATAGTCTCCTAATTGACCTAACAAAATGTTCTCACTTTACAGTCAATGAAAAGGAAACCGCAATCCCAATGCTAAAAGAAGAAGCAGCAGTTTGTCAGAAGACATAGAATGACAGATGACCTCTGTCTTTGAGGGCAGAGATAATGTGAAAAGAAAACAAAACACAGTTTACAGGCATCTTTATCTCTCGTTTCACCTTCTGAACTTTTGATTGATCTAGATCCCCCACCCTCACTTGCAGCGTTTATTTTAAAGCCTCTCTATGCCTGCTCAGTTCATCTCGGTGAGCTGAGGGGAGTGACAGAGGCACCAGGGGCGGCCATGCGCTTTCAATTTTGGCCCCCACGGGCTCCAGCCCACCAGGGTAAGGCCCAGTGGAATTAAAGGTCTGTCCAGCCCTGAGCAGACTCATTAGTGGAGATAATGGGCCGGATTCACAAAAGTAAACGTACACTTTAGTGTAAATTTACTACTTTTAGGTATTCGCAAAGGTAAACTTAGAGCAAAAGTCTAAGTCTACCACTTTTGTTATTCACAAAAGGCATTTACAAGTAGTTTCTTTACGTTCACACTCGGGATGGAATCTCCACCCTATGTGCGGCGATTCCACTCCGGGTACAGAGACTCCACTCCGGGTACAGAGACTCCACTCCGGGTGAGTAGTGTACTCTCCGCACCTGGTCTGGAATCTCCACACTTGAGGTGGAGATTCCGCGCCGAGTGCAGAGGTTCTGCCCCGAGTGCGGACGTAAAGATACTACTCGTAAATACCTTTTATGAATACCAAAAGTCGTAAACTTAGACTTTTGGTGTAAGTTTACCTTTGTGAATACCTAAAAGTAGTAAACTGAAACAAAAGTGTAAATTTACCTTTGTGAATCGGGCCTGATGTTTTCAGCCAGTTAGTCCTCAAATTATACAGGTCTACTTCTAAATACAGTGCGGGGACTGGTATTACCAGATAAGCACTTTTCCGTGTGTTTAAAAGCCAAGATCATACTTACGACAGCCACTGTGGTTTCAGCTTCCATTCAGACATAAGTTTTGTAAATGGCGCAAACCAGACGGTTCAATTCTCTTCAACATTTCATTCAAGATTAAAATGAATGAAATAAAAGATAAACTGAACTAAAACACTTTCAGTGGTCCACCATCCTCAGATGTAGCACACCCTGAAGAGAACTGCACTATTATCGAAACCAAAAATATTGGAAACAAGAAGCTCAAAGAAATTCATGCAGAACGGACGCCCTCTGCTGATCGTAAATGATATTGCAGGCTGGTGAGTGGAGGGAGTAGATCGATTATTCTGACTGATTAATCACTTCATGACACGATTTTAATGCAAAGCAGAAGCTCTCAAACACGTTTCCATTCCCAGCGGAATGCTTCTTGTCCAGCCCTGCTAAAGTTTGGAATGCATTTCGTTTCTCAGTGTTTCCAAAGTGAACAAGTTGTCATTTTTTTCCGAAAGGAATGTGACTTCAGCTGATTGATAACTGTGCAGACGGTGGTCCCTGTCAGACAGCATTTATTTCCTTGGATGCTTGTGAGCCCAGATTCAGCTGGCAAGAGGCCTTGAATCATAGGAATGGAAGAAGCAGGCCCAGAAGCGAGTTTATAGGCAGAAAGAACGCGAGAAGGTTCCAAAACGAAATAAATGAAAAGCAAAGAAACACTGCAAACCTCCGGAGGGGGGAAACCAGCCAGGCAAAATCGAGGGGCCCAAGTCACGCCCTATAGAGTGAAGCGAAGCTCAAGAGCCCCGGTGACCCAGACTGAACGCGGGATCCGTGGGCTTTGACGGTTTCTCGTCCGGATTTTTATATTTTGCAATAGAAAGCGAAAAAAATACTTTTCTATTTAAGTGGCTCTTGGTGCCAATATCTTGAGGCTCTGGTAGCGCTGCAAACTGCAGGTGTTATTATTACTCAGGGCGTTGGTATTCACTTTATCAACTTCAGCAGGGTGTTAAGACATATTTATTTAGGGCTTTTGTTGAGGCCTAACGAGTCACCTGGTCACCACGCAGAGAGTTCAGTGAACCAGGCTCTCGTCCTCAGTAGAAATGGTGCAGGGTGAGAGGTGGGCGCTGAGGTGATTAGGGTCCTGGGCAGGGCTGTTGCTTGGTCAGTAAGATGGAGGGAGAGGTTTCAAATTTGCCAGCAATCATGGTACGAGAGAGAGAGAGAGAGAGAGACGAGAGAGGGAGAGAGAGAGAGACAGTTAGAGCTTGGCGGGGTAGGAGAACCGCCTTAAATAAGCGGTTCTTCCACCCCGCAAATCGTATGGTTCTAATGCCCCATGTAGAGGTGGGGGAACAATTTTACATTTCTCACTATTTTCAATGCCCCCGATGGTATTTGAATGGGAACAATAGGAAGGCAAACTGCCCCCATATGTTAAGACCCCTGTATCTATTTGACCAAATTATTCTTTCTTGTCTAGATTTTGGCAGTGCACTGTTCAAGTGCAAGCAGTCCTCATGTACCTTCTCTATCCAAAGAAGTCATGATAACAGATAGAGGGATATCAGTTTTTTGTTTTAAATACATCTTGATTTTCTATTTTGTTTTATTAGTCTTGTTCATCTGCAGCTGATACCAGTTTCTTAAGGCCTGAGCTCCTAGTGGAAATGGTATCGCTCACCATAATCGTACCAGAGGAACGCAATCAATCACAGAATGGAAGCTAATGGTGTTATTCACGCTTCAGAATAGTAAAGTTCCTGCCTTTATGAACCATGTCTGGTGGCTTAATGGGCTAATGAGTCCACTGTAGGGGCCTGTGTTCGACCTCAGGGTCACAGCTACAAATCCCGGCGTGTCCACTCAGCCTTTCATCCTTCTGAGGTCGATAAAATGAGTTCCATTGAGTTGGGTAACAATAAACATCTGTTATTCAGCACGAAGATACCTGTGGTTGAACGTGTGCTTTACAAATACACATTATATGTATGTTTTATTTTTAATATTAGCGATCAATCCAAATGGTCAACAGTATGTACTTGTGGGATTATAAAGTTTACAATTATCCCGTAATTGTTTTTAAAGTTTAACGGATGGGCTACTTTTCCCGAAACGTGGCAGATATACCATCTGCTTTATTGCGAGTGCCACAAGATCTAATGCACATTTCAGACGGACCAAACTCTAAATCCGCTCCATAGTCTATAAAATATTTATAAGATTGTTGGTATTGTATTGTGGGTTAATTTGTAAAAGCTATTCTTGTTGGTGTTCTTTCCTAATGTGTATTCAAAGATATTAAAATGCAGGAAAAGAAATACCTGTGGTCTAAACCTTTAAAAGACAATACTATACTTGCTCACTTGCAAAAACAAAAAAGTGATGGGTGGAATGTTTCAATTAATTGAAATCATTGGTAATTATTTGGGCCGCATTCGCATTCCAGTCCATTGTTTACGTGTTCACTATGACACACTAGGAAGGAAAAACCCATATGTAAATCAGACTTTTCCTGCTGCAATAGGAACAATCCAACCCAACATCTAGGCCACGTCCCCTCTAGAACAGAACACAAACAGCCCCAGACCTGCGTTAGCCTAGTTGGGCCTCCTCAGTGTGGTGCTGAATGACCTATATCTGGGCATACCATGCACATTTAGAGAATCTCAGCTACAAAAAAAATGAAAACTGATAGGTAGAATGCTTGAATTATTCTCAGCCAGTAATAGTTACTCGGACAGCATCCCAGTCAGTCATTTTTTAGCCCACTATGTCACTGTAGACAGGAGCCACTCATATGTAAAACAGACTTGGTCCTGCTCCAGTGTAAACAGTCCAGTCAAAACTGCCAAGCAAGCTCCCTTCCTTGCTGGGTTCGCGCCTAGTTAGGCCTCATCAGCATAATGCAACTTGAGTTCAGTGGCACAGTGAGGACAGCACAGGAACCAAGTCTGGGCTTACCCTCTCCCTTACCAAACAAACAAGCATTGGCAAGCCAATATGTCCTGGCTCTATAATGCAAGTGCAAAGCTATTGCATTCACCCATGCTTGTTTACAAAGCACAGATAACAAGCAAAAAGGAAAAAAAAAATCAAAATACTGGACAAAAATCAAACACATACCTTATGGTGGCTCAAAGCTGAACACTGAGTTCAATATGTTCAATCTTTATAAATGGCATGGTTTAATTTCAAATGTCACACTGGAAACTTGAGCCAGAATTTTAAAAGCCTGCCGCACATGATCCAGCTTAAAAATAACAGATAACTAGTTGCATGTACTTAAAAGAACTTAACAGCTCTCTGGCCACGAAGCAAGCATCACATTTTACAAGAAAGTCAACAAGAACGCCAACAAATGTTAAGCAATGGGCTACCTGAAGGCCCCTCTAGTTATTGGTATTGTACACACCAGATCTTCAACAACAGAGAGCTAAAAGCTTTCTGCAGGCAGAACCTAAAAAGTGATGGGTCAATGCATAGGTGATGGTAATCTAGTGTTGGGTGTCACTGACAGCTGGAGTATTGTGTCCAGGGTGAACGTAAGCAGAAAATAATGTACAGTGGGACCTGTACCAAGCTGTAAGCTTCAAATATCTGCTGGAAGAGCTTGGAAGGGAGAAGGTGTGCATACTTCATTGCACTACCTATATGAGGCCACCTATTATGGTGCAGCTGGTGTTTTATCCAAAGAAAGGGACTTGTGATATAGTTGCACATATGTGCCACACTTAGGGTCAAAGATCTAAACAAAAAATGCTTGACCTGTAAACTAGTGATTACTTCTTACTTCAAGACACCTCTGTGACTGTAGATGTGGGGTTACAGCCTGGCTATTTTGTAATGAATTCCAATACTGAGTTTGAAGAAACACTAATGGATGCAATGCATTATGACGAGGTGATATCAGGTGTCAAATGAAGTATCTGTAAATAAACAAGAGGCCAGGCCTCTTGATGACTCTTGACCTTGGAATGCAGAGGTCGTAAAACTCTTCCTCTGTCATTGATGTTTAAAAATATCACTCCTTCCACCTCTGTAGTGTTGTGTAGAAGCTACCAGCTGTCTTCTGCATTGCTTATTACAATGAGACGAGTTGACCAGGTATTATACGCGTGATCACTATGTAGATAAGTACTATTGACTGATTGTCCAAGCATGAAATTCAACCCAATTAAAGCACCATCAATATTGTGTCAGAGCCCACCAACCCCACATCACTACATCCAACACAGCCATTATAACGGGGCCCACTAAACACACCAATACCTCGATCTCGCCCAACAAAGCACAAAAGACCATTCCAATGGCAATGTGTTGCTACTTGGCATGAATAAGCACATCCAGTATGCACCAACACTAGGGCATGACTTAAAGACATGGCAGGGAACACTTTAACCACATTCCATAACCTCCCCTCTGCCTCTTGAATTCATCTCTTTTGGGTCTCCACAAAAAAATAAAAATGTATGTATTCTTTTTTGAGTTTTGATGCTGCTTTTTTACTAGACGTTTATCATGATTTTTGTATGCTTTTTATACTGACTAGGTACTGCGCTCCCTTCCCCTTTGGGGTTAGTCTCGTAATTGTAAAAATGAATCAAATCAATAAATACATTTAAAAAACTCAGATTTCGTTCCAGTGACTTGATAGGGTGGCGGCGGATGACTACTAATGGGTGAAGCTGATTGTATAGCACTTCATGCAGTCACAGTCTATGACGAAATTGGCCCTAGCTCAGTATGTGAGATCAGGCCCACATGGTAACTGCTCTCCAGTCTTTCCGGAAGTCGCTCCACCTGTGGCCCAGAGGAGGTCACACTCACGTCACTCACCAGCGTTCTGCCATCTTCACTACCGTCAAGTACAGTATGGTAGTGCTCACTGTAGGCTCGCAGTATGTTGCGGTGGCACAGTTGTTTGATCAACCATTTCATAGGCCCATGGACCCATCAAAGAGCTAACAAGTTAATTCAGGTCCAGCGTCTAGGAAAGAATTCCACAGTGGGGGCTCCTCCGCTAAGGCGGCGGAGCGTCTCCTCACTCACTCAGTGGCAGCTCGCCGAGGGAGTGCTGCGGGGCGGTGGGGCGGGGCGTAGGAGGGGCAGGGGGGGGGGCAGTGGACTCCGGGTTGGCGATGCAGGGCACGCAATGTAAATTTTTTATTTATTTATTTACTAACTTAAATCCGTTCAGCCATATGTCGGAGTCCACTAACCCCCACCCTGCCCCTCCCCACCCTGCCCCTCCCCACCCTGCCCCGCCTCACCGCCCCGCAGCACTCGGTCGGCGAGCCGCCACTGCACTCACTGCTATGCAGCAGTCAATTAAAGGAAAAATAAAATGATAATAAGTTATTATCATTTTATTTTCTCCTGCTGCTGCAGCTTTGCAGGCGGGACGGGGCTGCTCTGTTCACAAAGCAGGGGGAGGAGGAGTTGTGGGCACACTAAGTGCACATGACTATTTGGCCGGCCGTCTCGGGCCGGCCAAACAGTCATGCACACTTTGCATGTTCTCCACCCAGGCTGCATTACAGCCTGGGTGGAAAACAGGCCGGGGCTCTCAATCCCCATCTGAGCGCCAAACCACGACGCTTAGACCAACCACAGCGCTGCATTGCAGCATTGTGTTTTGCTTAGGGGAGCCTGGGGGCTTCCTGCTTCCAGTTCCTGGCCAGAGTCCGACGCGGAGGAGAGACGGAGGAGAGACGCGGCGATAACATAAGTGTTTTTATTTTTTTTATCTTTTAACCCCCCTTAACCCACCCCACACCCCAGCCGAAGCCCCCCGCCTCGCCACCCGCGATCCGTGCCGGCTGCCACTGGAATTCCATCCAAGGCAGTAGTCAGAAAACTAAAATAGCTGGACCCACATTTACTAAACTTTTGTGTAGGCGCTCACGCAACACAGTGCAAAGCAAAAGTAGCATTAATGTAAGGCCAATGTGCATAGCACTAAATTGTGTTGCTTTTCACAAGCTCCTGTGCAAACTTTAGAAATGTGTGCCCCGGTGTGCCAGACATTTTGTGTTTTTGCTACATCTTCCAAGTCCCCACAGAAGCCGTCTCAGTTTTATTGGATTTCCTTGTGCACTGGCCAAGTCTCACTGTTCCTGCTGGAGGACAGGTATGTAAGGTTCAGAAGGCTTGAGGGTGCTGCTTCACGAGCATGTGAATCCAATGATTCTTGGTAAGAACAGACAACCTAGAGCGGCCTGTGTATTTGTAATGCCATGAGCAGATATTCGCCTCTGACCCTAGCAAACCAGCTATCAACAGTTGGCTTCCGAGCTATCAAGACTTCAGGTGATCAGAGAGGAGGCGAGGGAAGTGCTGGTTTGGTGGTTAAATACGTCCAATCTGGCAGAGGGTTTTGAGTTGAATCCCACTCCCCAGGTGGTGGTGGCAGATGTCAGTGTGGATAACCTGCAGGTAACATATATTCAGATCAAGGTGGAGAGGACAGGATTCTCCAGGTGTAAAAACCCAGCTGCAGGGTTTCAGGTTCTTTAGGCTTTCGGTCATGCTGAAGGTAGTCCTCGTTCGTACAGCCAGCGTGGTAACTCAGGTATGCGACAATCATCTAGGGAGGACCAGATCCGGACCCTTTGGTGTAGTGGGATCCCACATTACGGGTGGAGGAACATCGACTTTCGTTGAGTACATATTGTACATACCGATTCTTTGAGCAGAAGCTTCACCATTAATGGTGTTTTGAGGATGTTGTGTCAGACTCCGTACAGTTGTGACAGGATGGGTTCTCTTTACGTATAACAGTCTTAAAATCCCGTCTCCAGTGGGCAGCAGCAGAAAGATTTTGAAACCGCGGAGTAGATGAGTGTGAGCTGTTGGTGACTAGACTTTGAAGAGGTTTTGTTATCTGTCAGCGAGGCTGTTACTTCTGGCCTGTGATCAGGGCTTTGACATCCGAGCAGAGCCTGTGCTCAGGGCACCAACCTTCAGAGGGGCACAAGGAGCTGCTGGCAGTAATTTCCTGCAAACATCAGTGCCCCTCTCACTTGGTGCCAGTTATTTAGGTTAATCTCGTTTTAATTATTTTCAGTCGAACCTATGACAGCGCATGCACAGCATGCGCTCTCGCTTGCAAGACGTTATTGTTTACAATAAAGGGCATTGAGCCTACCCATTGCTTACCATTTGTTGGCTTCAGTGTCACCCTTCTTTGCTGCCTCCTAATTGGCCAGTGCACTCTAAGTGTCACTTCTGTTTCTTTTTGTGGAGCATGGACTAAGCACAGTGTGATTGAACTTAATTGTTGGCCGTCCTCTGCTTGTGTTGTGATTGAGGTACTATTTCATCTTTCCCTTCTCACCCGTCCCCTCTCCATGTTGCTGCCCCAGTCGGGTGCTCCCTCCTCCCCCCACCTCCCTCGTGTTGCTTTTCCCCTCTCCCATTGTTGCTGCTCCCACCCTCACCCCCAGTGCTTTACTCATATTGCTCCCACCCCCATTTTTATTTAACATACTGCGCAGCAGCATGGGATGCTGTGCAACATGGCAAAAAAAAGCGCTATGATGCTGTCAACGCTGACGGACGCATCATTTTTTTCTTGACTTCAAGCCTTGTTGCACAGCAGCTCTCATTACTGTGCAACATGTCTAAATAACATTGACAAAGCCATTACTGCTGACATAGGCGAGACCCAGTGGCTTTGCCTGTGCTTGTTTTACTTGCCCCAGGTGCTATTTTACCCTCCTTCTTTCCCCTCTCATCTCCCTGTCTACCCTCTGTGCTACGCACAAACAATCCCCTCTCCCTACTAGCTACTTGGTACCAGCGTGCCAGAGCTAAGAACAGAGATATTTGTGCTCAGAGGTTAGTCACTTCTCAGATGTAATGAGCCATGGACTAACCTATGAGCACCAAAGAGGCCCCCTGCCTGGTTTTGCCAAATTTCTTTTGGGACCACTGTGCTGTCTGAGCAAAGGCCAGCTCTGTCTGTGATTTTCTCTTAGTAATGGAAGCTTTAGAGCGACACTCTTTGGAACCAACGGAGACAGCGGACATTGAATTCTTGACAATTCAATTAGTTTCACCTTGAAAGGTGGCTTCGCCTTCGAGTCTGGGAATGTTGCTTCTATCGTGTGTAGTGCACCCTTGCTGATGGTTCGGCCTGCTGCACTTGTGTTGATGTCAAAACAGATATTCAGTATTAAGGCTCTTTTTTGTATTTCACTTCTTTCGAAAAAGGGTATTACTTTTGTTAACTCCAGGTCTTTACTCAGGTGAGGAGGATAGGCTGCATCGAACCTACCGCCTCCAAGAAACAAGCACTGGCAAACCCAATTGGTCGGCACATTAGAGAAAGACACACATGAGGGAGACACAGTGGTCGAAGTGGGTGGGATCGGCAGGGCACGGCATGCCCCTACTTTTTAAATTTAATAGAATCCGTTCCCCTACTTTTTTATTTTTTAAATGCATCCCAGGACGGCAGAACTAGCCAAGGCCTCTAGATAAGGCTCGGCCGTTTGTGGCCGTTCGGGGAGAGGCGGGGTGGGCAGAGAAAGAAAAGGACTCAGGGCCACATGCATCAAGGAAAAAAACGGTCGCAAACGGGAAGATTCTCAGAATCTGCCCCTTTGCGACCAGTATTTTTGCTTTTGGGAAGCATCATCCCAAAAGCAAAATCGCAAATTGCGATTGCATTAAAGAAATCGCAAATTGTGATGCCTTGAATGCAATGCAGGATGCCATTTAAAACAGCGATTTCGCTATTAGGGTCCGCTAATTACCGGAAAATTATACCTGATGGAAATTAGCGAAAACTTTGAAAAATGCACTTAAGTGCATTTTTCAAAGATCCAGGTTACACACACACATGCCCTTGGGGCATGTGTGTGCGCAACATGTGTTCACATATCAATTTCAGGGGTGCAACAGGGTGTCCTTTTGGCACCCTTGCACCCTTGAAATTGCATGCGCAATTTGCGAGTACCTATTGGGTACTCGCAAATTGCACATGCAATTTCTATTAATTCCTATTGGCCTCTAGGCCCATAGGAATGAATGGGCAGCAATTCCTTATTTGCGAGTCGCAATTAAGGAATGTTTAGGAATCGCTATTTTTTTTAGGGATTCCTACATGCATAGGCATTTGCGATTCCTTATTAGCGAATCCTTATTTTTCGCTAATTAGGAATCGCAAATGACATTTTTGATGCATGTGCCAGTCAGTCTCTTCCTTCTTGCCCAGAGAAGACAAGGACCGTGTCCACTTCTCATGCTTTGCAGCTGGCAGCTGCCCCTCCCTCCTTTCTTCCTCTTATTCCCTCTCTTTCAGTCTCTGTCTCGCTCTTCCTTACTTGCAACAAATGGCTCTTACCCTCTTTTTTCTCTCCTTTCCTTCATTCGTTCCCCTGTGAAATGGATCCACAAAAGAAAGAAACACTTTTGCTTGAAAAGTTGTCTTTTTTCTGACCTTTTTCTATTGCAAATTGCAGCCTCCGGATAAAGAGAAAAAAAAGGTTAACAATACGAAAAAAAAAAATAACTAAATAAAACAAGACAGAGTGGTCAAAAGTGGTCAGATTGGTTTTATTCACATCCAAACACATTAGCGCCATTTTACAGAGTTTGCCAGTGAAGCACTACTTTCGTTTTCCCGTCTTTCTTTGAACAGCATTGTTTTCCCTAGGTGGGGAAGTGCACCATTCCTGGAGGTACTGCAATAGCTGGTTGATGCGTGGAATGTCAGTGGAAAATGTATAATGTGATCCTTATCAGCAGTTTTCCTTGTTTTAGCTTATAAAATGTGTACCATGTTCAAGAATGTGATCTTTTTAAACCATACTTATTAAGTTTTGTAAGGATATAAACAATGGACATTGAGTCATGTCCTTAACTTTTCAGGCAAAAACACTCATTGATTTCTGAATAATGAGTGTAAAAGCGTTAAGGTAACTGTGTTGTTCCTGCTTACATTTCACATGCTTAACTTAATCTTGCATTCCCTATGAATGTTTGCTTTTTCCAGGATGTTGTTATTTTTTTTTTCAGGCAGCATATTACTCTTGTCTACTGCATAATTTGAGTCGCGTACAGGTGTTTGTAGAGGGGCACAATTGGGTTGTAGCTGAAGGCTGTGCCGTGCAGATATTTCTCAGTGGGGCAGTATGATGTTCACTGGGGTAGAGGATGACCAGAGCTGCCGAATTTGGAACTGGGGAACCAGGTTCAGTCTTCTTGACCAGTCCACCAGACCACTCTCCTGAGGGAGCACATTCCCATGCTAGGCCTTAGAAGGCCCTGCTAGACCTTAGAAGCCCTGGTGTCTTAGCACCTGCAGGTGGACCCTAGCTGTGGCAAGTGTGGGTTAACCTTGAAGTCCTGTCCACCACAGTCCATGCTGAAGTTCACCTCTAGTTTTGCGGGCAGGCCTACGAAGCAGCACACCCTAGAGCAACAGTGACTCTGTCACTAAGGTCACAGGACCCTTGAGGCCAGTCCGCCTCACCCATTGGTACCTCCAATGGCCTTGTTTTAGCAGTAGTAGTGCAACTCACCAGCGATCAGCAATGCAGGATTTGCATGCACACCAAACTAAGTTCGCACATTTCACAGCCTCTCTGCTTCATGCACAAGCACTTATAACATGTGCTGCCTGCTTTGGGGGCACTGGAATTATGCAGCAATGGAGGACAAAATTATGTCACAGTGTTGACTAAATTATGCAGCAAAATAGGCTGCAGCGTAATGCTGTACATTTTCTGATACTTTATTATTTTGACATTTTTACACATGCTAACAGTCTCTGCTAAGATTTAGCCTCATTAGTACCAGTGTAACATACAAATGCAGCAGTGAGAAAGGTGACCAGTCAACCTTTACAAAGGGCCCTCCACTTCGCAACAACACAAGAGCTACAAACATTTTTTTAGTTAAAATCGTCAGTTTATGCAGCAGATGATGTATTATGTGGCAAATATGGCAGAGCTATATTCAAGGCCGGACTGGCCGTAGCGGGCACCGGGCGTTTCCCCGGTGGGCCGCGAAGGCGGGGGCCGGTTTTGGGCCCCTGCGGGCCGTTTTTGTTACCGAGAGCCGGCAATATAGCCTCCCTGTAACAAAATCGGCCGAAACCGGCCCTAGTAAACAGCTCGGCTGCACCCCCAGGGGGCCAGCCCAGCAGTTTGCCAGGGCCGGTTACGGTTCCCAGTCCGGCCCTGGCTATATTTATGTGGAAAACATTTGCAAGATAGGATATTTTGCCATTCATGTTTGAACTGCTCTTGTGGAAAAAGAGAGGAGAATTGCTGATGACAGAAACTGCATGGCTCAGAGACAAATGGCTTGTGATTCCAGTTTTAAGCGTATTTGGGACATTTTGTGATTGGAAACGTATTCCACTTTGTGAATGTATTTTAATGTCAATAACTCATATTAAACCTTAAATAAACATGTGTATCCATTGGTTGAATTAAATAACATAATAAGCTCTCACTGGTCATTGAAATGGCAAACACATACTAAAAATTGGGATCTTTTGCTCTTTCTGGCCACACCTCCGACTCAGCCCACTAACCCCATCCTCTGGTTATTTCCGCCCTCTGATTCGCCACCCACAGATCCCCTTCTTCCCACCCCCTACCCCCCTGCCCCCCACTTCGACCACTGGGGAGACAGCATGAGTGGACATATAGGACTATAGTTGTAAGGTAGCCCCAGGTGCAGGTCAATGCATGCTCTCCAGTGCAAATGGCAGGATACACTCAAACAGCGAATGGAATTAGGTGACAGATAAATACTTCAATGGGTGAGCAACATGTGATTGACCAAGTCTCCAGCCAATGGCTGAAAGAGACTGATAATAAAAAAACAATAGTAGAAAGGGAAGAATACAAAGCCCTCTCTATGTCTTTTTACTAACCTGACTGTTTGACAGCTGTGCTCTCAAAAGTCAGACTCAAAAAACACCTATCTTTTATCTCAGACAGTAAGGACTCTGGTGAGACAGAGTCGAGCGAGGAGTAATAGTCATTTTTAATGTATATTGAATTAATAATTGACAGTTTTTGTGGTCATCTCAGACAGCGCCACCTTGTGGTAGACTGTCACGAACGCCGGTGTTGACAATTAAGTGACGGTGCCGAGCACCGGAAACCACCGGCTCAAATTAAGCAAGTGGCTTGAACATAAGCTCCAGATTGTATTCATCTACGTTAAACTTAATGGTTATACATGGACATGTGCATGCTAGGACGGCGAGCAAAGGTGCCTAACGTAGGTCCACGGGGGAGTGGGGGGGGGCTTTCAGATTCTCAGGCTAATCACCGGTTCTGTGTATTCTTTCAATTTAGATTCTCTAAATGCAAACTCATCGTATTTTTTTTATCTCAGTGGATAAACGCATGCCATCCCCGAAATGTATATATAATCATCTTATTCTGAACACTGACCTTATCATCTTACTTACCTTCTTTTTCCACAACCCACAAAACACTTTGAATGCAACAGCAATCATATCGGAACAACCATAACTGTAAAACAAAATCTACGGTAATAGTCAATGAGTGCGCGCCCTCTGCTGACGGATGGTAATATGCCAGGCTGATGAGAGAAATGAAATACTGATGATTACTCTGAGCCTAGCCTTCTTCACCACAGTCCTGACACCTGAGGTGAGACCTAATGAAGTAATTATGATGAAAGATTTATAGCTCACAGTTTGTAACTCGAGGTCCATCCACAGGAACATTTGGTCCTCCAATCCTGGTAGAAATTCTGCTGTACGTGCCTGGGTGGGAACAGCATCCATCCATCCATCTATCTATCCGCCAATCAATCTATCTATCTATCTATCTATCTATCTATCTATCTATGCATAAGCACGGTGCAGAGTGTAACATGCTCCTTATTACCATGACTGACTGTAAGGAGGGGCCAAGATTCATGAGAGGGAAAGCCTCAAATGTGTCAAGATGCCCCTTTCCTACCTCAACAGGATAATAATCAGCAGATTCCACTCTGACCACTACTAACCATCTATATGATTTGTGTCAGGCTGTTTTGTATGTGCAGTATTTATAAACAAAGGTGTGTGACCAGAACACCAGGGGTTAGATCTATGAAGATATAATCTCATAATAACGAGGCCTTGAGAATAAAGATGATAAAGTCATTCTAGGGTGCAACCGGTGAAGCATTAATAAGTGTTTTCTCAAGCCAGTTATGCTCTGTTAATACCCCTGAACTGCAGCAATTAATGTGCGAATCTGTGTTTATCAGTACACTTCTCCCACGGCGTGACATAAATATATTGAAAATAAATGTGACATAATAATACGCGAGGTGCGGATGCTGGTGAGAAACGAGAGGAATACTGATTTTATATATATATATATATACATTTTATATGTGTGTGTAATTTACTTAAGCAACTGGTTTAGGATGAGTATAATTAAAGATTAAATATATTTATAGATGAATCAGCACCACCATCTACAGTGTGTAACAAAACTAACCTTATATTGAATCAAACGCTTACTGCGGTGTTAAAGGAAAATCATTCAAACAAGAACTGATAAATACAATAGGTCTGGTGTTGGCCACCAACCTTTTGCCCTTGTCAGTGCTTGTTTTGTTTAGTCATGTTTCTTGCAAAACTTTACGGTTGGGGACGCTGCTGGGCCCACAGCACACTAAAACAAAAACATTGTCTAAACGCAAAAATATTTTTGTTCTCAAAAGCCACACATTGCCATAGTAGTCTCTGGCACTTAACAGAACTACTTTGTGTGTATGAGGATGTGTTCCCTGTAAACGGGCAGGATGCCATCAGTCACAGAGAAGTTAGCCAATGGCTGAAGTGGGCTGACCCACTGCCACATGCTGTTTGCTGTACTGCATGGACGATTACGCAATAACAGGCCAACGGCTGAAGGAGGGTGGCTGAAAGCCCTATAAGGAAGTATGTGGCACTTATAATCCTCAGAAAAGAAAAAGGTCAAGGCTACGCCAGACTTACAAATAGGGACCTGCAATTCTTTGTCACAAAAAGAATCTCCAAAAATGAACCCAAAGACATTAATGATCCATAGATAAATCCATTGAACCGGATCGACACATGGAATGAAAGTTCAGAATACCCTATGTGTGCACCATTGGCTATGATCAGCAGGAAGATCCTCATGATTATCGCAGAACTGGACGGAGAGTGACAAAAAAGGTCTTAATGTTCAAACAAATAAAAAGGGAGCTTATTCTCCATGCAGAAACTGCCACACCCCCTCCTCTTAACACAGATTGGGACAAGAACTGGAACAGCCAAGAGATTGTCAGCTCTCCACAACTATCTGCAAAAGGAACTACCTCTGATAAATTAATCCCTGAAATCAAGAATGGAAGCAGTGAAAGTACAAGTCGCAGACATGGATTATATGGCCCTCATGGAGACTTGTGAGCAGGAGCTGTAGTCAACATACCACAATTGATAATTTCAAATCTTTTTTGCTGTATTCTTTCCTATATATATAGGAAGGGACAGTGAGGCAGATGCCAACGGTGTCAGACATCAGGCACCTGCACTGTCACCACATATATGCCATTTGAAAAGACCTAACAAGGAAAAAAATGCCTAACAAAGCACAGGTGTTCTTCGCACAGTTTCCATTGTTTGAAGCTAAACTCGTGGGTAGGTGGGTTGAGCGCACCACACATTTCCAGATACATACCTGCCAACTCACACGGTGCCACCGTGTGACACACAATATCAGCTCCCATCACACGGTCTCCCCATGAGGAGCCGATATCACACGTTGGCAGGAAAAACGAGCTGAAAACCATTGTAAATAGTGGTTTTCCAGCTCGTTTTCCGAGGCTTTGAACTGACGACATCCATTAAGGGGTGTGAAAACGCCCCAGGACATTAACACCAGCCTCAGCAAGCTCTTTTTTGGGAGGAGAGTGCTTGGGGGCGCGGTGGGGTTCAAAAGTGCCTCATAGGTACTTCTCACACGAGGCCCTGCCCCTTCAAGGTCCCGCCCCCTCCTCACATGGTGAGATTGTTCTTCAAGTTGGCAGGTTTGCAGATTTCTGACAAAAGAAACTTTGGGACACCGGTTACTTGCTATTGAGGTGAGGCACTCTGATGCTTGAGGTGGCATACTGGCCTGTGATCCAAATCTCAAAAGAGATACTGTGTAATCAATTGATTATAAAGTAATACATACGAACCGTGTGTGCGGAATAATAGTTTCACTATTGTGACTAGTGCCGTATCAATTAAGTGAATAGGTTTCTTCATTAGGTATGTCTCTCTGGAGCCTTGTATCCAGCTTCTTCAGGACATTGCATGATACATTGTTGTGGTTTAGAGTTACCACCAAAAACATTGTCATTCAGAAGTGATAGTTAGACATTTGAATAAATAGCCTTCCTTACATTTTATCCTGTTGGGGGTTTTGCCTGACAGCATGTTTTTGTCCAGAGCAAATCCACTGGAAGCTAGATTGTGGATCAAAACTTTGACATTTCATTAGGGATTGCCTAATGTTCATGTATGTATGTATATGTATGTATGCATCATAATTTATCGACGCATCACTGCACCTATGAGCAATGAGCGATCTGCACCAAAGCAATTTTTTAACCATCTATCTGAAGAATAAATATAGGGAGATATTGCATGTTGCTTTATTGTCATTCATGATTTTGAAGCAATCATTTAAAACCACGAGGGGTTCAATACACTGGTAATTGCTATAATGCCATCAGGGAAATAGACCCCCTTTTTCAGATTTATTAGTTTACCTGCTAATTTATGGAACAGGGACCGAGTCCTTCCATGAGAAACCTTCCATCCCCAGTCTGTCTTTCAATACGCTCCCCCGGTCCTTCCATGACGCGTAGGCCCGGAGGCCAGGCAGACGTTCATAGTGAATCACGGCGCCCATACCGCGACGTGCACGGGCTGCATACATACCTTTAAATATAGACGCTCCACGCGTCGGCCAGTCTCGTGCCGTACCTTGACGGGTGAAGAACTGGCATCCCCGGGCTGATACAATCGCGTTCTTTAAGGTAATTATCCTTCACGAGGCCTTTAACTTTGTCTCCGTGCCTTCTTCTACATTACCGGGCTCAGATTCATTAGATCTCGTTTACATTGCAGATCAGATAGGGTGATTGGTTCCCCTCTCTATGGATTAATTTCCTTTCCTATCCAGCATCACGGCTGGTTTTGACTGGGTTTCGGATACCCCCACAGTGGATTAACTACAACTACACCGCAATTGTGATTCGGGTAAGTGCTCTCCCGGGTTTTTCACTTTCATTGATTGATCCCATCATGGAATGGGTAATCTAATATGTACCTTCATCCTTTTTACAGACTACCCACCCCCGGGAGCTGTGATCAGGGCCATCCAACTACAGGCACCTGAAGGTCAGTAGCTCAGGTCCCACTTATTATTAGTTTGTATTTTTGAACGATATTTAATTTCTATTTCACGCTTATCCCTATAGGTTGCCTCCCACACTTCCCCTGTCCTGAGGAAGACCTGCAAGCGCAGGATTAAAAATACCCTCTACACATTGTCAGGTCGAAACGTCGACATTTATCCCCAATGGGGCCCGTACCATATGTCACTACTATCCCGTCCAACCAACAGATGATATCTCTCTGCAACCTTTGAAAACTGTCTAGATTAATGACAAAAATGATGAATTGTGGACAGGCCACAACTAACTGGTGCTAATGTTACTTACAACCAGTTTAGATTGTAAAATTGTTGTAATTACCTCTATTGAACTATTCTCACTCTATGACCTTTTTCACTTCCATCTATTGAACACACGAGCACCACTCCTTTACACCCCTTCTTTTGGAGCAACCTCTTGATTACTATACAACTTGGTAATGTTTTTACCTTCTCAATTGTTTATGTTAATAAAAATAGATAATGTCCTTAAAAACCGTGGGTGCCTTCTCCTTTTCCAGGTGCATATTTGAAAGTTTTACATGTATTAATTACCATGTGCTGATCTGATGCATGCAACAAATTTTATCTGAATTATAAACTTCTTCGACTTGATGCGTGACAAAAGAGTCTAGGACCATCTGTTTTCTATACTATATGAATCTAAAGACAGGCGGATAATGTCAGTGGCTGGGACCAGTGCTGTCTCCGTGCTGTGGCCGGATCTGCATCCCGATTGGGAGGGAGCTAAGATTTCAATGTCCTCTAGGAATGTCATGAACTGTTTGTTTACCAAGCTTTCCAACATTTTCCCCAATAATGAGAGAAGCGAGATAGGGCGGTAATTAGACAGATTCTTTGAACCAGCATTTGTCTTTTTTAATATCGGAGAGACCAGAGCAGACTTCCAGGCAAGTGGTATTTTGGGATTGTCCAAAGATAAATTAAACAGTGAGAGGATGGTAGGTGCTACTAGAGACGCAAGATCAGCGGCGACCCTAGGTGGACAAACTTCCACAGGTGAACAAGATTTACCTCTAGCCAGAAGTCCTAAGATATGCTCTGCTGTACAAGGTTCAAACCTATCTAGCAGAGGGGAGGGATCAGAAGGGAGCGCCATCGGAGCAGAAGAATTTGTCTGCTCCTGTCTGATGCTGATGCTGTCTGTGCTGGTAGATGACTTCAATTTTTTCCTTCTTAAAATCAGCCAAGGAGTCACATAGTTACTGAGAGGCAGGAACCACCAGAGTACAAGCGCGAGGCTTGGTGAAATCGTTGAGCACTTTACAGAGCTCTTTAGATGAGTTGCCAGCATTTTCACTTTTACTTGAGGTGTAGCATCTGCTGGTTTTCCTGATGTGTATGTGGTAACTCACCAGTGCAGCTTTAGAGGCTGCTCTGTCTTCCTGTGTTTTGGAATGATGCCATAGTCTTTCCAGCCTTTTACAGACCGCTTTCATTGAACTTAGGTCCGTAGAGAACCATGGAGTCTGAGGTCTGGAGGAGACGGATCTGGTTTGTTTAGGCGGAGCCGCTCTGTCAAATGCTACAGTGGGAGCATGGGGATAGTTGGTGAGTGCAGTGTTAACATCTGAGCATTGGATGGCATCCCTAGGAGTGAAAGATTTAGAAAGCAGTTCAGGGGCAATGGAGCTCCAGGCTCGATAGGTGTTTTCACTGCTCTGACTGACTGGGGCATCACAGCCACCCTGGCAATCTGCCACTTAATTAGGTGGGGGTCTGTCCAGATCAAGGGTAAAGAACATTTACTCTCCAGGAGTGAGGAATTGGTAAAAATTAAATCCAAGGTATGACCCACCGAATTCGTGGGACCAACTACAATCTGGCAGAGGCCAAGCATCTCCATATCTGAGAGAAGTTGGGCAACCTCGGGCTTTGCCGTCTCTTCTCAGTGAAAGTTAAAATCTCCCAATAGGAGAACGTTTTTAGAAGTCCATGTGAAAGGGGCAATACATCTACAGCTAAGAGCCAACTAGAGTATTTTTTGGCACCTGGAGGGCGGTAGATAGGAGCGCCCATCCAGTGGGCTCGTTTGCAGCTCGAATTTAAAGATGTACATTTCCACCGAGTCCACTAACAGGGATTCGATATGTTCTACCTTTACCGTGTCTTGGAATGTGATGGCTACCTCACCTCCCAATCTAGATTCTCTATCAAGCCTGACTAGCTGAAAGTTATCCGGTAGAGCAAGGGGAAGCATGGGAGAGCCAAGGCATTAAGCCATGTTTCTGTGAGGATAGAAGAGCCCAGATTGCTGTGCCATGTTTTGGCACTGACCTAACGTTACAATAGATGCCTTGGAGAGGCAGGATAGAGCGGGTGGGACTTTTATCATGTCTACTGCAGGCTGGACATGACGGGCTGGTGGATGGGCTCCTGGTATGAGACTGGGGTCCCTTCCTCTTATTGCATAACCAGGCGAGAATGAGCTGTTTATGGAATGGGTTATAAGTAGGGCTCCCGGTTTTATGGTATTTATTTTTTTGCCATTTCCGTCTGTATTTATCCATATTTATTTTTTGGGCATTTTATCTGTATTTATCCACATTTATTTTTCCCACAAGTAAAAGACGACGCTGCAGCTAGTATTTTTCCACATTTATTTAAATTGACAAGAAGTGTATTTGTGAGGGGTGGGGCAAATTTTACTATTTTCGTTGGTGCATTGAAAACGACTTTTCTTGAGAAGCTATCACCAACAGGTGTGTGTGTGTGTGTGTGGGGGGGCAGTTCATGGGACTTTATTTCTTGTTTACTTATTTAAAAATGTATCTATTTAAAAATTATATAGACCGTATAATTGTAATTTTAAGTTTGTTTTGCCATGTCGGCATAATATCCAACTTAATTATCTAAACTGAAACTGCACGCTCAATAAAACATTAATAAATCCTGCTGTAGTGTGGGGAAAAAAACTAGGGAAAACGTATTGGCTTTTCTAGACAAAGTATATATGAGATAAATAATTTTATGTAATGGTTCAGTGTGCATTTGAGATGTAATACAGTCCTGCACTGCAATGCAAGTGATCTATAGGCGGTGGAATGATACAAAATAACAGCCTATGGCCAGAGGTGAGAAGGAAATGGTCTTCTGTGAGCAGCCAGACCCCAGTCTGTCTAGATTTTAAATATTTGGTAACAATAGGTGTATAATTGGGGCACTGTTAAGCTGGGCCTAAAAAGAGCATATCTGGGCTTACTAACTGCATAATGTCTTCTGTACATAGGTAAGGGTGTCATAGCATAACCACCTACAGGGATCAGCGTTCATACTTAGGACAAGTACTGAGAATAGAATGATAATGATTGCTAGGGGTGTCCTTCCCTCAGAACACCTCATCACAGTAGAAACAAGAGACTTTGGTACTAATCCCGGCTTCCCAACTAGGCCGTATTTCCGTGCTCCGGGGCAAGTCACTTTGGCTCCATACCTCCCCTGACGAAACTCGGTTAATCTATTATAAAGGGCACTTAAAAAAAATCTTTTCCTTTTGGATAATTTGGATATGGGAACTGGAGTACGTAGGAAAATAACGCTATGTCTGTCATGATGTCACCGGACCTGTAACTAATTAAACATCTGTTTTTTCAAAACTCCCCATGAGGCTGAATGCATGCTTCGCAGCACATCTTAGGCATGGCGATCTTTCTCTTTCACAATACCTCCCCCTACGTTGTGTGTGTGGCAGCCCGGGCTGAGACAGCTTCCCGGGCACACACACAGCCGCACCCAGTACTTCACAGGTCTTTAAAAGACCATTCACTTGTTAACGAGGCTTTGTTTAAATTCTGATAACACCAGAGGCGATTGCTCTTTGAGCAATCACCATACCATCCTGTTTTTCAACTCTCTGCTGGAGCACGGCAGCGCCGCAATATGTGCTAGTGTTTTCCCGTTTTTACATATAAATACAGACAAAGGAAAACTTGTTTTCCGTCTGTATTTATATGTAAAAATCCGTTTAAACGGAAAACCAGGAGCCCTAGTTATAAGCAAAGGGACAGGCATGAGAACCTGCAAGCTATGCATGCTACTGGACCTTCCAAGTTCAGATGGAGAAAGTGACCACAGGAGAACCCAGACAGTCATAATGGGTGCCACTTTCAAATAAGTCTGTGGCAGTATAGCTAATGCTGTTCACTCACTAAAGTAGCATTTATTACCTGAGAGGCAGGGCTCCTGGCTCCTGACAGGAGACTCCTTGGGAGAGGAGTTGGCCTAACGGCTAGGGCGTTCGACCTCGGACCTGGGGAACTGGGTTCGAGTCTCGGTAATGACGCTGAACATCCTGTGATTCTGGGCAAATCACTTAATCTCCCCGTGCCTAACAAAAATGAATGTGTGTCCTCATGTAACGTAACTGGTGCTATGTAAAGCGCTCTGATACCCGATTCGGTTGCGGGTCAAGTTTGTGCTATATAAAACTCTGCAAAAAAAACCACAAAAAAAACAATGTTCGGAGGGGGACGGGCTTGCCTTTGGCACGTCCACGCTATCATGGACCTGATATATTTGTTGTGGGAGGTGGTACTGCTTGAACGCTAACCTCCAAGATGGCAGAGCAAAGAAAGGAGCAACCAGGAAGTGGGGCAGCAGTGTCTGTCTAGGTGTGTAATAAGGCCTTTCTGCTGAAACAGCAGAGGCTGTGGTGGACCAATGGGCAGAACAGCAAATGCGGTGGAAAACAAGGTCTGTAAGAACCCTCTCCCCCAAACACAGTCCCCAAAACAGGTAAAAGCAACACATTTAAAATTTACGTATGCGGGGAGCCTGTGACAGGAGGCGCGTCCGCGCTATCATGGGCCTGGTATAAGCGTGGGAGGAGGTATCGCAGGGGGAGGAGGAACACCCAACCATATCCAGAGTACTCCTTGGAGAGGTACATTTTGCAGCACTTAGTTTTGACCCATTCACTTACTTGACATTTTTCATGTGACTCTTATGTTCAATTATATCACCGTAAATTCATTAAATTAGCAAACGTCTGGTTGCTGCCTTGATAATTTATAAATCGCGCATACCATCAAATGTATTAATTCTCCTGCATTGAAGCATTAATAGACTCACAAACTTTGATTATGAATAGGAGCCCAGACCAAAAGCATTATATAGTGTTGTATTTATTTTTAGCTCACTGGTGTTATAACTGATTTTATACAGGTTACAAGAGGAGCTGCCAGCTGCAGACCTCTGGCTTCTTTCTGGTTGTTTTGGGAAGAAGTGTGAGTCAGACTTCAGCTCATCTGTAGAACACCACAAAGGGCGGACGAGGAATCTTTTCTGGGAAAATATTTAATTGTATTTGCTTCAACTCAGTTGTTCCTGTGGTTAATGGAAAAGCACCTCTTTATCAATCTGGCTGCATGCGAAAAGATTGGGTTGAATTTCACCCAGACCTTCCCTTCCCTATCCTCTTGCCCCAGGCGTTTTGCTTCTTTTCTGCAGCATGTTCACGAACACATCTGAACCATGACTTTCTGAGTCCTATGAATAAATGAGTCTGATCCCAAGCGTGAAAGGCAGGAAACACATTGCTGATTTGAATCTGATAAAAACTGATGAGGGAGCCTTCTTTCTGCTGTGCTTTGAAAATTCACGGTCTGCATACAAAAAAAAACATACAGGTGCAATGCACTGCACAGTCTCTGCTCTGCTCAGCCAGCATTCTTGAGACTCGCTGGATATAAGCACAACCCGTTGTCAAGCGAGGCACATTGTAAAGAACCAATCTAAAGGTTTTTAGATTATTTTTACAGAGACTGAAAAGTAAACTTTGTACCTCATCTGGCCCATTTGCGAGCTCCTTGATGTAATGTGCTATTTCCAGTGTTTAATTTGAGCCGGTGGTTTCCGGTGCTCAGCACCAGGCACTTATGGCAGCCTGCCACGTGGTGGCACTGCTTGTCTCATTTAGAGATCAGCACACGTGTTTATTAATTCAATATACTTTGAAACGTACTACTGCCTGCCGTCCATGCCATTCTTATAGCTTTTGGGGCCTGGAATAGGCTAAAACAGCGGTTCCCAAACTGTGCGCCGCGGCACCCCAGTGCGCCAACAAAACTAGCCAGGGGCGCCGCGAACAGATCCATATGTAGTGGCAAAAATGAGGCAATTTTCAAATTAGGAAGTAGCAGGTGTTTCATTTAGCTTCAATCTTTAAAAAACATGCACGATTATTAGGAGCACAGAATGGAGTCCAGAACTAAGCGAAGCAGATTCTAAAAAGAAGAGAAGATTAACAGAAGAAACATCTACCTCCCAGCAGGAAAGGAGCAGAAGCATAAAAATACAATAACATGTCATTTGAATGAAAAATCATCTTGTGCCACAAAACAGTTACAACTTACTACCCGGAGAAAAGGACGAGGTAAAGAGAGGCGCCAGAAGCAGAGCCTATTACAAATGATGAGATTTAACGGTAGTCAATGCCGCTTGATAAACTAAAATGTTTTGCTAAAATACTACACTCCTTTTAATTTAGAAGGGTCCCCCTTTACTGGTGATCATAAACACTGCCTGCAACCCGAGAATATTAAAACCATTGTAGCGAGTCAGAAAAAGTTCATTAAAAAAATGGATTGGTGTATATCAGGTTTAAATAACTCAGTCAGCCACGCACCTGACCAGGTGCAGATCTCCCCACAGGGCCTACGCTGAGCTTCACCTTTCAAGCGCTGATAAACGTGTGCTTTGCTACACAACTGGACAGAGGCCTTGGATTGCATGAGAGTCCTTCAAAGACTTGGGGTGCATGCTTGCAAGACTCGCGCACCTGGGACTGCAGGATACACAGTGCCTGGAAGCTGTCAGGCTGGTGTAGCTTGGCAGTGGGTTCAGGGTGCGGACTGCTGATGGGTCCCTACTGGGGGGTGCATGACTGACATTTGATTAGCTGGGGATACATGTGCTGACCACCCAGCTGGCCTAGCAGTACCACTCACCCTGCTGCCAGCGCCTGCACATGGATACAGGCGACAGTGTACATGGCAAGTGTATGCTGTTAGCTGCCCCATATGAAAGTGAGCTTCCAGTTTCAAGAAGTTGTGTGTAAAAGGTAGTGAAATCCGGCTTTGGTGTTGTAATAATGCAGACATAGATTTGTTTTGCCTGTCACAGTTTTGGTTCCTCTTAAAGCAGCACAGAGGGTTAATGTGCCTGCTGCATATAGCACACAAGGTGTAATATGCGGACCACAAATTTGTATTTTGTGTTGCAAGATCAGTGCCTTTGTCAAAGAAATCCTCCTGTTACTTCAAGTTCATAAGCAGTAGTCCTCTTAATGTAGCACAATGAGCTGTAAACTTGCACCAGTGAGCTGCTTTCACACTTCAAGGTGCATTTAGAACGTTATTGCTTTTTCCCCTCTTTGTTGTGTTATTCTGTGGTTGCTAAAAAGCATTGGCATCATTTAGGTGTCGCTATTGCGACCCCTGACTTGCCCATTGCTACCCCTGGCATTGCTCTTGCGGCTCCTAGTCATAAACGCTTTGAAACTGTGGAAAATTATTGTTATTTTAACATTTTCCCCAAAGTTAGTTTTAAAAACATCAGCGCCCTATATTTCTCCCAAGAATGCCCCATGCTTTGTTAAAATAAATGAAATACGTTTATTTATTCCGCTCTTTACGGAGTTTTAATTGTTATGCCCAAACTCTACTCAAATATTTTTTAAACGTGCTTTTAAGATTTGGGACATTAGTTATTTTCCTTTCTTATGTTTTAAAACTATGTTTTTTTTTTTATTTTACCTCCCCATCACGATTGAAAATAAATATTGGCCTCTTTCTGCTACCAGGGTACCAAAGACACTTTGTTCCCTGTTTCTGATGGACTTAGTCAGCCTGGTTTCGCACGACTTTCGGTGTGGTGTTCATCCAAGCCTGTGCCTACTCCCACTAAGGATGTGTAACATTGCTCAAAACCATACACCAACCTAAAACATAAATGCAAATAGGCACAGAATATCAATGCATTTACATCCACATACATAGTGATCTACAATGCTCATCCATGCACACATTCAAAAACACACCCACTTCGAACATCCATACTCAGAACCACGAACAGTGAGAGACATATCTAGAACATTCATACACAAGCCCATTTATTTTCAGGGAGAAAAATGGAAGTACTCCTGAGGCCGGGCTTACATCCCTCCCACCCACCAAAACTAAGTATTATAATGGGGAGCCGCGGCCAACTGTGAATAGGTTAAGGGAGCCACTGGTTGAAAAAGTTTGGGAACCACTGGGCTAAAATGTCACACTTGTAGGTGTATGATGGTTAATAGCTGTAGTGGCACTGTCATTGGCAGGGGCAATGGGTGGTGTAAGCTGCAGGGGCCTCCTGACGAGGGCCCTGGTACTTATTTAGTTACAAATTAAGCACTGGCTATTTCCTATGATGATTCTACTCTGACATCAAGCTCTAAATCCAGCAACATGCTAAACATCCACAATAAGATTTTTTAAATATATTTTTATTTGGGGTTATTTGATTAGAAACAGTGAAACGTCTCCCATTGTAGTCGTCTCTAACAACTCTATCATCCTGACCCTCCTGTCTACTAGAATGCACATTTATCTATCCTACCGTAAATCAGAAGGTTTTTGTTTGGTGTCTATGGGTCTGATGTAGAGTTCAGTTGACGGGTTACCCATCACAAATGTGACGGATACAGTGCTTAATTAGTAAAAAAAAAAAAATAGTGCCAGGGCTCTCGTCAGGAGGCCTCTGTAGTTTGCACCACACATTGCCACTGCCATGCTGGCACTGACAGTACCTACACAACTACTAGCCATCACATTCGTACAAGTGTGACAATTCGGACTATTTCAGGCCCCCAAAGGTATAAGAATGGTTTGGGCGGCAGGTAATAGTAATTTTTAATGTATATTGAATTAATAATTAACTGTTGTTGTGGTGATCTCTAAATTCGCAAGACAGCGCCACCTTGTGGAAGACTGTCACAAGCGCCGGTGTTGAGAATTACATGCCGCTGCCGAGCACCGGAAAACACCAGCTCAAATTAAGCACTGGATGGATATCCCGTTCGCTATATTACAAGTGCCATTAGATATAATGCACTTGTAATATGGAGGACGGGATATCAGTCACATTTGTGATGGAGTAACAAACTCTAGATCAGGCCCTTTGTTCCCTAAGGGCTTCAGGGACTCTTTCCCTCCCATGTATCATCTCCTCACATTAAGTTCCCAAGCTTATCTCTAAGGTGGTCTAGTGCTTGTAAGGTCTAGCAAAGCCTGACGCGGTGCTCTCCACTCAGCCAGATCCGCCAACATTTTATCATCTACCCTCTCCGTTATTTACGGAACACTTCTGCGACCGTCGATTCCTGCATGTCTTTCAGCCAACAGTCTAGTTGGGGTTTAAGGGTTTGAAATCAATGAATGCCTTCTTTTTATTTCTCCAGGAGTCTCAGCATGGCAAATTTGTGTTAAAATGTTCCTTTATTGGTCTATTCTATGGACTATACTCAGTATGCGCTGTTTCATAATGAGCACGGGCATCATCTGTGTTACTTTATGTCAGTAGTTCTTAACATTTTGTCTTCTGTGGCCCCCAATAAACCACTAAAGCAATTTCTATAAGTTGAACGTCAAACCAATACACCAAAATAGAAGAACAAGTACACGAGACAAATGCACAAGTTATGAAATATTTTATTTAATCCACAAACAAAAAACATGAGTAAAATTGGGGAGAGGATGTGGCCTAACAGCTAGGGCAGTCGACCTCAAATCTGGGGAACCGGGTTCGAGTCTCGACAAGGACGCGCAACATCCTGTGATTCTGGGCAAATCACTTAATCTCCCCGTGCCTAACAAAAATGAATGTGCCCTCATGTAATGCAACTGGTGCTCGTGTAAAGCGCTCTGACACCCGATACCTTCGGGTCAAGTTCGCGCTCTATAAAACTCCTAAAAAAAAAAATACATTAAAATCGAAATTTTAATAGGAAGGTTGGAGCGTTTCAAAAGTTTGTTTTATTTCTAAATGATGAAGTGATATGCTGAACTCAAACATATGACTTTGCCTTTTTTGCTCCTAATTCCTGCTCTCTTTTTTTCCAGCACTTATCACTTGGATTGAGGCTCCCAATCCTCCATACTAGATTCCATTCGCTGTGCTTTTGCTGTTCCCGCAAATCAAGCTAATCATATCAACCTAATTTTTACCCTTCAGTTTCAAATTCCTTCACATTCACAGAGCGTTTTAAAATGTTCAATTTTACGTGCTGCTTTTCCATGTATGCACTTGTTAGTCATCTACTAAGATTGTTTAGTTTCTAAACACTTGCGGACCCCTTAGTACGCGTTGTGGACCCACACGGGTCGGTAGACCAGAAGTTACAAATCACTGCTTGATATGGTCTGTTTACCACCTCCTCACACAAGACTTTTATTGTTGTGCAGATCCAAGTCATGTAGACAAACTCTGCTTCTGTCTCTTGCCATCTTGGGCATCTCTCAGTGCAGAATGGAAGTATTTTATTAAATTTTATCAGGTTCAGATAAGTTCTGTGAAGGCAATTAACCTGTACCAATCTAAATCTAGCACTTTTTAATATTGTTTTATATTGGAAGCTGGCGGTGTCCCGTTCCCGATACATAGGGGGGGATCTGGACAATATGTCTCTCATTTTTCTGTAGTTTAGGCCAATGGTTTCATTTTATCCACTTTCATGGCTTGATATAGTTCTGAGATTAGTTTCCTACCTGATATTGGCATCAGCATCTGTATCATTGACGCTGGTTCCTTAAGTGTTTTTAGGAACGTGGTCCAGATTCTTCTAGCTGTTTTCCCCAGCTTTTGGTATTGCAGAAACTGGCCTATTCCAACATCAAAGCAATCTTGGGCTTCCTCAAATGTTAAAAAAATTACAATTGTTACAAAAATCTCCTTAGAGTTTAACAGCCTCCTTCTAACCAGCAAGCTATTGTAATATTCTGTTTAATCCTTTTATATGAACGGAGACACAATATTGCCATTCAGTTTGCCAACAGAAGTGCCTTTGTCACTTTTTTCATCACCAGTTCCCAGATTTAACCCATCTGTCTGATTAGATATGGGTATTTTTGGCTATACTTGCCCTGTCATAAGCAGGTCCTTTGGGGCATCTGTGCATGTGCTCCTTTCATAGTTTTTCCAGGCTACGTCTTGGCCTACCCAACTCACTGCTTATAGAATTATATTACAAGGCTGCACATATGCAATATCAGGTAGATTCATGCTCCGCTGCTCACTCGGTCTTTTCATAATATCTAATTTTTACCAGGGCCGGACTGGCCGTAGCGGGCACTGGGCGTTTCCCCAGTGGGCCGCCAGGGTGGGGGCCGTTTTCGTTACCGGGGGCCGGCAATATCGGCCCCCTGTAACATAATCTGCCGAGAACCGGCCCTAGCTAACAGCTCAGCCGCACCCGATTCTCCCCAGGGGGGCCGGCCGAGCAGTTTGCCAGGGCCGGTTTCGGTTCCCAGTCCAGCACTGATTTTTACCGGCAGTGTCTTCCTGCCAAGACCAGTGATAAGAAGTGCTTGTCTATATCTTTGAAAATCTTTCATGTTTAGCAGGATGTTGAGGCAGCTTTATAAAACTACTCTATGATAGAGCAACTTTTCCTATTACCGAAAAGGCCCACTGTAACCTAAAATACTATGGATTCCCTAAGTCCTTCCACTACTGTGCTGATATTATAATCAAGACCACTGCAATTATGCGGCAGGGAAGGGCCAAATTATGCGGCAGGATTGAGTAAATTATGTGCCAAGAAAAAAACAAATTATGCATCATAATGCAGTACATTTTGTAATAGCATTACTTCATTATTTTGACTTATTTACACTTGTTAATCACTCCCTGGGCATTGGTTGCACCACATTATTACCAATTTAATATCCAAATACAGCCATAAGTAACAGAAAGGTGACCAATCAACTTTTGCAAAAGGCCTCCCACTGCACCGCAACACCTGTCACTGCACTTTTAGTAACTTTTGAACCGTTTGAGCTGGAAACTTTTTTTTGTTAAAATATGCAGATTATGCAGCAGATGATAGATTATGTGCGAAATGAGGCAAATCCATAATTATGGAAAAAATGCCACAGCCTCACAATCACATAATTCCAGTGGCCCTGATTATTGTCCTGTTAAACAGTTAAACACAGAAGGATGCTGTTACTTCAGAAAAAGGGAGAAGTGGAAAGAGAAGCTGTCAGTCGGAAGAGGGAAAGGGAAAGGGGCTGATTAACTGGATCGGGGTGATCCAGCGCAATATTAGCCAACAACATTCATACACCATATACTCACTTGGGCCCATACATTCACACTACACTAATACTTACGCTGGGTGTCAGATGTACTCTTTTATCAAAGTCCCTGCTACCAATTACCTTCTGATTGAAGAGTAATAACTTACCAATGGATCCTTTGCTAATTGGGAAGTTTAAAATGAGTGACATTCATTATAGTACATAATCCTGAAATAACCACTGAGTCAGGAAGTTTTAAAATGTTTATCTAAAGTTTTAGCAGAGTGAAAATACAGAAAACACGATACTTGATTGAAATACCCAAGAAAAAGCATAGAAATGATTTTGCTAATAAATGACGGTGTTTAAGGAAGAGGAGAAGATAGAGACAGCAGCGCGACTAAAGGTTGCAGTATAATTACCTAAATGCGAGAACCAAGCCCCTTGGCCAAGGAGTTGGAAAAGATAGGACCCAGGAAGGATGAAGAGCAAAGACTTCTTCCAGGATCAGGACAGGACCGGTGACCTCTCTACAACGACGCATGCGCCGTTCCCTCTCTGATACTCGACTTCTCTCGATTCTCCCGTCTAATGGACTCCGCCGCCCCTCCTCAGGACCTCTTCCGGACAGGAATTCAGTCAGCAACCGATCAGCTGGGCAGTCTGGAGTTGAGAGCGCTCTGGCAGTATGGACGCCTGTTCTTCGTGAACGCATGCTCTGACTAATTTACTAATGCTATATTCTATTATACCCTTCTACGCCCATGTACCTCCCCTTAATGTTGCTAAAATATGGGACCACTACTTCTGATTGGACAGGGACAGGGGGTGGATTCTCGCACCATGTCAATTTTGGCCTAAATTGTGAAGCCTATTGTCTTTACGTTCCCTCCCCTTCAAATTAATACATTCACTTTATTTCCCACCCGTCTCACGACAAATGTTATACATTTTACGGGAGAAAAGTAACAATTTGTACGCCGGAAACATTGAGTACATCATCTTCGGCCAATAGGTCGTGGCCTTGGGAGACGTCCAAGTTGACTTCACTTGGCAGGCATACAGGACACATGCGCAGAACCATCTGTCTCTCAAGTTTCAAGTCACCAACCCAGGCCCAAGTTTACGAATTACTAAAAGTGCAAGAAGAAAATATTAAAATCACAAATAAAAAGTTTCACTGTATGCCCACCTTCCCTACTCTATTCCCAATTAATTATAATACTATCCTGCATTAGTAGCATTAAGAAAACGACAATTTAATAATGACATGAGAGCAAGCTTAAACATGTGAAAACATTTAGCGGCCATTTTAGTGCACACTGCGCAGAAGCAGAAGTTTCCCACCAAGCAAAGAAAGACGTCACACCATGTGATCAGGTTGCGACATGCGCAATGAAGTTCCCGCGCTTTAGCGGCCATCTTGGTTTATAGACAAGCGTTATTCATTAGTAAAACACATAGGCAAGCGTCTATCCCTTTTGTGTTTGTGAATGCAAAGATTAGTATTGACAGTACAAGTTTAATAAATTAATACTATGAGGAGGATTGCATACATGCAAGTTTCATTTTTGAAACCTTGCTCCATCAATCCCCTCTCTGATGGCGTTTCTGAGCCATCAAAAATACTACCCTCAATCAGATGCCAACTTCTAGCAATTCGTTTCATTCTCATTTTTACATTTTCTGTTTTTCACATCCCCTTTCAACTTTTTGTATAAATCACTTCTCCATTCTTCAAGATCTATTTCATCTAGTTTTCTTTTCTTTTCCTGTCACTTTATATGTTCCATTCTTTTTACAGCATTTGCACCATATTGTTATTGCCAATATTATTATTGCTATCCCTGCTAGGGGTACTAATATTTGACCTATAAGTCCTTTCCCTATATTAGCAAACCAGGTTCCAATTGACGAAATACCATTTGTCAATCTTTCCCATACACTATCAACTTCCAGTGGTTTAAGTTCTTTCTCAAGTTTAGTTATGTTCTTAATATACGTTCCAATTTCTGCACTCTTATCAGGAATATAAGTGCAACAATGTTTCGTCTTCAACAATTTACAGACTCCTCCCTCTTTTGCCAATAGAATGTCAAGAGCAAGTCTATTTTGCATCACCATAGATCTAATCGCAACCATCTCCGTATTAATCATTAGAAAACCTCCAGCAGTATCCGTTGATAAACGATCAACCACTGTAGACAATTTACATATTTTCCTTGAGTTCAGAATTATTCCCACTGAAGGTATCAATGCACCAAATATATCACCTATAATTTCTGAAAAACTAGCTCTTTTACTACGTATTAATTCATTATTGTTTTCATTGCTTCCAGTGTTTCTTTTTACGTGGTATATCTTTGGAAAAACTATTCCAAAATAACAACTTCCATACCACCGTGCAGGAAGCCTAAAGTAAGCCTTATACCCACATACATAATATATTCCAGGAAGAACTGAATCTGTTCCTCCTTTGAGTCCCCAACCTCCCAGAATTAAAAAATTGTGTTCACATTCACTGGTACCGATGAAAACATTGTTATAATCAGTCTTTAACCTATGTAGACAAATTTTCCCTTTCTTTACGAAATCCAGAGCCATTGCAGCTTGAGCTATACCAGGTGTATAACTCCCTTCCTTCTCCGCCCAAGGTGGCAACTGAGCCTTATGCTCTGAAGCTTTCTTTTGAAAATCATGTCTTCTATCTTCTACTAAATTCAAAAATATCTTTTCTTCTTCTAGTAAAGAACATGTTAGATTGTGTCTATGTGCATGTGTTATGTCTATCGATTTCATTGTTAAGAAAAACTCTCCCATAAACTGTGCGTCTTGACTACTAAGCACTGGGTTCATACTCTTGCGAATCGGAACCTCAGAAAATATCACATCTAAGTTTGAATAATAATACTGTAGCCTACCTGTTCTATAAAATAAACTTGTTAATACACTACATGAGATGCCATATGTCAGTGGTAAATGATGGTATGTTAATCCTTCCGCTACTAATTCAGGTAACTTCATACAGACATAACAATTACTAACTTCCATTGTGTCTACGTATTGAAACAATAACTTTGTGAAAACATTTAAACTAGTGTCGTTATCAGCTATTTCATGATGAATTTCTGCCTCATCTTCTGCCATTAATTCTACTCTATTGCCCTTCATGTTTGCTGTCCTCCCTTTAGTTTCATTATTTATCTTTTTATCTATTATCATAAGGTAAGGAACTGCTACAATCAGGACTAACCATACTATAAGCACCAATACTAGACTACATATGCAGATTGCACAGCATCTTCTATAACATTTCTGTTTTGGTCTCCCAGTAACTCTATCGTCAGGCATTTTTCGACAAGGAAGATTGCTCTTCTTATCTTTTCTTCTTTTCTTTAGAGGATTCTTTTGTTTAGTCAGGGTGGTCTTGTTTCTTCTTCGTATGTTAGTTCTGCACTTGTTCCTTCGCCACCACTGTCACTTGACTCTGAGCTTTCAAAATCTTCAAGAATGATATAAGTCCAGTCAGGACCCTTGAATTTGTTATTCACAAGTCTCAGTCTTTTACTTTTTCTTTTTCCTGACTTTTTCTCTTGTTCAGTTTGACTTGTCACTTCATGTACTTGTTCTGGATCTTCACTTCTGGTTGTTATGTGGTATTTTACTCTTTTAATGACACTTGGCCAATGATCTCCTTTTCTTGTCTTCTTGGTTGGCACTGTTTCTCTGTTTACGTCTTCAGAGATCTTGTTATTTTCACTGCTCAATACTGTTTTGTTTTCTTTGATTACTGCTTCTTTTGTTTGTTCTTTTTCAGGTCTGATTGGTTTCTCTTCAATAGCTCCACAATGACTTTCAAGATGTTGGCTTTGTTCCTTTTTTATTTCTTTATGTTCATTTGTATCAACCCCTTTTTCTTTAGTGAATTCTTCTTGATCTAACTGCTTCTGATCAGGGCTTATTGCACTGTGAACTTCTGCAGCCTGACCTGATTCTTCTAAACCTGTCTGTCCCTCTTCAAAGTTTATTAAATCTTCACTGTTTTTAGTCCAATTTTCTTTCCCTATCTGATTTAGTTCAGGATCTTTTACTGTCTTGTCTTCTTGATCCCGAACTGTTTCTTCTTCACCTATCTGATCTTCTTCAATTTCCTCCAATTTTGTTTGATTTCTCGTTCTGTAATATACTTCAGGAACTTCTACCACTGGTATCCAATCCTGACTTGTGCTCGGTTGTTCTCCGTCAGCTTCTCTCGAACCTCTAGCCTGAGATTCCTCAGCTGGGCAACCTTCAGCTTCTTCAGTGATTGGTGTTGTCTGTGGATTCTCTTCTTCAGGTTCTGGTACTCTCTTTGTGTGGCTTACGTGAATCCAATTAGGAAATCTTGCACACTTCACTGCTGTATTGGTGGTCAATATAACTTGACAAGGTCTGCTCCACCTGGGTGATAGACACGTTTCTCTGGTGTGATTCTTCACTACCACCCAATCACCAGGATTCAGATCATGTTCTAGTTCAGGCTGCCTGGAAATTGCGTCTTCTCCAACCTGATGAGAGACAGAACGCACTAGGTCAGCCAATCCTTTGCAATAATCCAGAACCATATCATCAGATATGTTTATTAATTTGTTTGTGGGAACATGTGTTTGTCTCATTGCTCTTCCCATCATTATTTCATGGGGGCTCAATCCTGTGTTTCTGTCAGGAATGCTTCTGAGTCCCATCAAGACAAGTGGCAATGCGTCTGGCCACTCTAATGATGTTGATGCACACATTTTTCCCAATCTTGACTTTATAGTGCCATTCAATTGTTCTACCACTCCAGAAGCCTCTGGGCGATATGCACAGTGCAAATTCTGTTTGATTTGAAATGCTTCACAAATTAGTTTGATTACTTCACTGTTAAAGTGTTTTCCTCTATCTGATTCCAAAGATACTGGGAAACCAAACCTAGGTATGAGCTCACGTAACAACAGTTTTGCAACTGTAATACTGTCATTTCTCCTAGTAGGGTAAGCCTCCACCCACTTTGAAAACAGACATACTATGACTAGTACATATTTTAGTCCTCTGCATGGTGGTAACTGTATGAAGTCGAACTGGAGTCTTATAAATGGGCCCTCTGCCTTTCCAATCTTTCCAGACCCAATTATCGTTTTTCTGCCTGTATTATGCATTTGGCAAGTTAGACATCTCTGGCAAAGACTCTCTGCAACAGCCCTGAATTTGGGATTGTACCAATTTTGTCTGAACAGCCTAATCATTGCATCTCTCCCTATGTGTGTGTCTCCATGGTGCATTCTAGCCATTTGTGAGAGTAAACAGTCTGGCATGACTGGTCTGCCATCTGCACTGATCCACACTTCATCTTCTTCTCTTTGGGAGCAACCCACTTTGATCCACAAATTTTTCTCACTTTCCTCAACCTCATCTTGCAATTTCTTTACCTCATTCCAAGTTTCAGGTGGCATATACAGCATAAGTTGGCAGCTGATTCCCATTCTTTCCACCCTCTTATTGACTGACGTTCTGGTTTTGGCACAATGTTGAGCCACCAGGTCTGCATATCTGTTGCCGACTACCACCCAGTCATCTCCTGACTGGTGTGCGGCACATTTCACCACAGCCAATTCTTTTGGTGATTGTATTGCTTCTAGCAATTCCCTTACAAATTGTCCATTTTTAATGGGGATCCTGAAGAAGTCATGAAATCCCTCTGCATCCACAGTTGGCCAAAATCTTCCACAACCCCGTAACCATATTGACTATCTGTAAATATGGTCATTCTCTGATTCCTCCCAATTTTGCATGCTTTTATCAAAGCAATCAATTCAGCTACTTGTGCAGATTTGACTCCTGGTAAAAAGGATGCTTCAACTATTCCAGTTAATTCACATACTGCATAGGCAGCAGTTAGTTTACCATCTTCATGTCTTTGACATGATCCATCAACAAATAACTCCCTTTCTGGCTTTTTAAGAGGCTGTTCCTCTATGTCTGGGCGTGGTTTTGTACATAATTCTGTCATTTGTACACAATCATGTTCATCTTCTTCGTCATCTTTATTTGTTTCATGATATGGGTCTGGCAATAGATTTGCTGGATTTATTATTGTACACCTTACCATGGTCACATTTTCAGCACCCATTATTATCCTTTCATATTTAGTCAGCCGACTAGGAGTAAGATGCTGAGTTCGGGTTCTTGTCAACAGAATGACAACTGCATGTGGAACATACACTTTTACAGGATGTCCCATCACAATTGACTCGCTTTGTTCAATGCTCAAACAAGTTGCTGCCACTGCTTTTAAGCATCCTGGCAACGCAGCTGCTACTGGGTCCAATGTAGCAGAAAAGTATGCTATAGGACGTCTGTCTAGTCCATGTCTCTGTGTTAGGACAGAAAGTGCACAATTTTCTCTCTCTTGACAGAATAATGCGAATTCTCTTTTATAATCAGGCATGCCTAAGGCAGATGCTGAACAAAGTGCGTTTCTCAATTTTACAAAAGCTTCTACACTTTCATCCTCCCACTCAACAGGGTCCTTTGCTTTCTTTTTCGTCATGTTAATTAAGGGCTTAGCTAACATGGAAAAATTTGGTATCCATTGTCGACAATGTAGTCGTAGCCTACTATTCCTAGGAACATTTGCACTTGTCTTTGGGTTACAGGCATTTGCATTCTCTTTATTAATTCTACTCTTTCAGAGGTTTTTCTTCTTTTTCCCCTCTCAATTTGATGTCCCAGATATTTAACAGCTGTCCTGCAAAACTGTAACTTTTCAGGTGAGACTTTATGCCCTTCCTCAGCCAAAAGATTTAATAATGCTATGGAGTCAACAACACAGTCTTCTCTGGTGGTCGACGCTACTAATAAGTCGTCGATATATTGAACTAAAACTGAGCTTCCTGGCATCACTAGTTTTTCCAGGCACTTTTTCAGTATCTGGTTGAAAATGGAAGGACTTTCTGTGTACCCCTGAGGAACACGATTCCACACATATACTTTATTCTCAAATTTGAATGAGAAAAGATACTGGCTGTCTGGATGCAATGGTATTGAAAAGAATGCTTGACACAAGTCAATTACTGTGAACCATCCTGCATTCCAAGGGATCTGATATAGAATTACTGCAGGATTTGGTACTATAGGACAACATGGTTCTACAATCTTATTTATTTTCCTCAGGTCCTGAACAATCCTATATTTTCCACTAGGTTTCTTTAGTCCCATGATTGGTGAATTGCATGGGCTACTCATTACTTCTTTTAGAATGTTTTGTTTTACCATTCGATTGATTTCTTCAATGACTCCTGCTTTTACTTCTGCACTCATTTTGTATTGTTTAGTATTTGGGAAAATCGCACCTTCTTTTACAGTAATTTGAACTGGATCTATTTTTGCCATAAGTCCTGCTTCTTTTCCGGTGAAATCCCATACTATTTGGTTTACTGTACCTTTTAATTCTTCTGGCAACTCATCTTTTGTTATCAACGAAAACATTTCATCTATTTCTGTACCTTGTTTTGCAACCATAATTTTATATACATGGTCCTCATCTGGTGTCTGAACTGCCACACCATCCGGCGTGCAGAAAATGGTACAGTTCATTTTGCACAATAAATCTCTACCTAATAAATTCACTGGGCTAGAATCGCACACTACAAATTGGTGCATTTCTCTGAAGTTTCCTATTTTGACTTCCATTGGTTCTGTAAGAGGTGTTCTAATTCTTTGATTAGCTACCCCTACTACTTGGATATCTTCACCAGAGAGAGGAAGGTCTGGGATGTCTGCTGATCTCACAGTAGACCTTGTAGCACCAGTGTCCAAAAGGAAAGTAATATCATTACCTTTCACATTTCCTTCAACATATGGACCAGACTGATCTACCTGTAAGGATGCGCCAAGTACGCACTCCTTCTTCCCCTCTCCTAGGCACCGTCATGAGTTGAATTCACAGTAATTGTCCTGCAAAAGAAATTGTGATGTCATATAATCATTCTTACCACTCCCTCCTGGGTATCCAATGTCTGTACCATGTTTTGCTCTGTTTATATTACCCTGAACAGGTGGAGGTGGTAATTGATTGTGGGGATTTACACCCTGCTGTGAATCATTCTGCATCTGTGGATTTAAGTTTTGATTTGGGCCATTATTATTCCGAATCTTTTTACACTCGTCCTTCCAATGCCCCAATTTTCTGCATCCATGACAAGGAAACTTCTTTTTAGCTTCTTCTCTACTTATTCGTCCTCTAAATTTTCCACCATTTCCCGTATCACCACTCGTTCCAGACTCTTTTCCTTGATTTTCACTCGGATTTTCCAAATTAATTCCCTGTTTCTCAGCCATTTTCACCTGTGCCCACATCACTTTTTCCTGCAATTTCTTGTGTCTATCCTCAATATCGTCTCCACAATATTTTGCATACTTCAGAATCTCATCTATGGGCTTTCCCTGCCAACACAGCATGTGTTGTTTAATCATCTGGCAAATCTCTGGCTTCAGACCGTAAACAAATCGATACACAAACTGACTCATGTTTTTGTCTCCAATGTCCTCGAATCCACTATACTGTTTAAACACCTGCAATAAACGCTCATAATAGGAATGTACTGTTTCACTAGCTTCTTGGGTAGTTCGATCTATTTTTACCCAATCTGTTTCTTTCGGTGGTATTTTCCCCTTCAGGTAAGTTATCACCTGCTGATACTTTTTCATCACATCATTTGACGGGGCACCTGTCTTCGGATCTCTAGGGTATTCATCACTTGGCCAATCCACTGTGATCTTACAATCTGTCCATAAATCGGCAGGTACCACTATGTCAAACAGACCATCCAAATCCTTCAACAATACCTTTGACACCTTCACAAACCTTTCAACCTGCTTGTACCATTCAATTGGCTTTTCCCTCAGCTTTGGAAAATCATTCGTAAATGATAAAATATCCTGTCTGCTCCATGGGACATGTACATATCCTCCTCCCGCAACTTCTCGCATTGGATACATCTGGTCTGCTTTCCCTGATTCCTTCATCGCATATGCTAATGCTGTTCTACTTGTTCGTGCTTCTTCCTTTTTCTTGGCCCACCTAGATCTCCATTTATCTAGATCTCCCCATTTTTGTAAAACTAACATTAATTCTCTTATTTGCAGTCTTCTTCCAGATGCATTCATATTTTCTAAATCTTTGTCTGAAAATTCTGCTCTATAGGGTTTCTGTAATACCTTTGATCTCCCTATTTCTATGCCCATCTGTAGTGCTAAATTGGACAATTTTTCATGGAATATCTTTACATTTCTAGTGATACTCCTGCACAAGAATAATAATTCTTCTTCATCATAGGTATTTAAGCGTTCTACTCCTACATTTCCTGCTATTATTTCTTCTAATTCAACTTTTAATTTATGGATATCCAGTACTTTTGGAGGTGTGCACTGTTTAACTGACCCTTGCACCCATCTTTCCAGATCTTCAAGTGTTACTATGGTAGCACTTTTTGCTCCTGATGAAGTTACTAAACTTACATCTTTTGAACCTCCAGGTACATCTTTTCTTGGAGTACTATTTACAGAACCTCGAATAGGTAAATCCATGAGTGATATTGTGGATTCACAGTCACTAAATTGATCCTCAATTATAACTGGAGCTTCAGGTTTGGGGTTACTCACAGGAGTATTCATAGGAGTCGGTACAGGTATCAATGGAGGGCAGTTTCCTTGAGTACCATATAATGGAACTACTGGACCAATTGTTACAGGAATAGTCAATGAATCAGGATGTACTTTTATATGAGTTATTTTCCGTACTAATTCTGCTCTAGTCTTTTCTAAAGCTTCTTTTTCTTTGTCATGAAGTATTCTAGTCGGGGTAAATTCATGCATTACTTGTGGCACTAATGGAGTTTTTGGTGGTGCACTTGGGGTGCATCCACTTGTCCCTTCATGATATGGTGGGGGATTTCTTAACATTTCTTCCATAAATTCGTCTTCTGAATCCTCATTTCTTATTAAATGTTTTGTCTTTTCTGTACATTTGCCTCCTGATTTTTCTCCTTCTGTGAATAATGGATACAGTCCCTCTGTAATCATTGCCCTTCTCCATTGTTTCATCTGACCCTCTCTTGACTCACGTAAATATCTGGGGAAAAATCCTGGGTAACTCCTATTACTTCTAGATCTATCCCGCTCAAATGCCTCGGTTTCCCATTCCTCTAGAGCTTCGTACTGAGTTAATCTAGGTCTGGGTTCTAAATCATTCATCCTCAATCTCAAGTTTTGAAGAATTCTTCCATTGAAGGTACCATTCTGGGGAAATGCTAATATTCCATCAATTTTGGTGTATTCTATCCAATTCTCCATCCATACACAGGTATGATAACCTCTCTCCATCATCATGAATGATGCTGGCGTTTTAGCTGATGGAATAATAATTCCTTCTCTAGTTTTGATTGGTTTGTCCTTTTTAAAATAATTCTTAATCTTTTGTAAGAATGACATTTTTCTCTTTTCTCCGTACATTCTATCTAATCTTCGGTGTACAAAATTATATTCTGCAAAACCTAGGAATCTCCTATCCGGACGAGTTCCTGTTAAAGTCGGATCGCGTTTTAACATGCAATCCTTATCCACTAAGAATTTCGCTTTTATAATTTCGACCAATCAAATGTCTGCTATCTTTTATTTCCGAGCCAATTCTTGCGCGGCCTTTTGGTGACGTTTCTCTGTCAACCCCTCCTTTACAATCTGCTCTTTTCTGTCCTCGCTGGTTTAACCAATCCCAGCGCGGCACCTGTGACGTCAGTACTACTCCTGACTACTGACCCCTCCTTTACAATTGTCTCTCCACACCCGCTGTTTCAACCTACCACAGCGCGGCGTTTTGTGACGTCAGCTCCCTCTCCGGCAACTGACCATCCCTTTACAAAAATTTACGCAAACTTATTTTCTCTATAAATCTTAATTAAATTTCAGTAACAACATAAAACATTCGCTATCGTGCCAGTCTCCACTAATTTCGAAAAAGATAGTTTCTTCCACACTTTAGTAAAACCTTTCCGTTTACTAATACATACACTACGAGTAAAACACTTCCGTCTACTCTTCACACAAGCTCCAAAAGTACCTGTTACTTCTCCAATGTTACCCTTACTAGGTGATATAACATCAAATTTTTATCAGCGTACCCTTTTTGCTATTACTCACACGCATAGAGTCCCTAACGAGTACTGAAAGTCCTGCTTAACTTCTCAGTACTAATTCTGCCTGACAGATAACCTCACTGCAGTATGGCTTCCACTTGCCACCCACTATTCTTTTTCCCTACCCCGGGGTATTCTGGACAACATGTAACAAAAACTCAAAAATAAGCGGATGTTAGTTCATAAAAAATACAAATAAAATTCTCATTACCCAATTAACAAAGAGTAACAACAACCGTCCTCTGCTTACCAGAAAACTGATCCAGCGCAATATTAGCCAACAACATTCATACACCATATACTCACTTGGGCCCATACATTCACACTACACTAATACTTACGCTGGGTGTCAGATGTACTCTTTTATCAAAGTCCCTGCTACCAATTACCTTCTGATTGAAGAGTAATAACTTACCAATGGATCCTTTGCTAATTGGGAAGTTTAAAATGAGTGACATTCATTATAGTACATAATCCTGAAATAACCACTGAGTCAGGAAGTTTTAAAATGTTTATCTAAAGTTTTAGCAGAGTGAAAATACAGAAAACACGGTACTTGATTGAAATACCCAAGAAAAAGCATAGAAATGATTTTGCTAATAAATGACGGTGTTTAAGGAAGAGGAGAAGATAGAGACAGCAGCGCAACTAAAGGTTGCAGTATAATTACCTAAATGCGAGAACCAAGCCCCTTGGCCAAGGAGTTGGAAAAGATAGGACCCAGGAAGGATGAAGAGCAAAGACTTCTTCCAGGATCAGGACAGGACCGGTGCCCTCTCTACAACGACGCCTGCGCCGTTCCCCTCTCTGATACTCGACTTCTCTCGATTCTCCCGTCTAATGGACTCCGCCGCCCCCTCCTCAGGACCTCTTCCGGACAGGAATTCAGTCAGCAACCGATCAGCTGGGCAGTCTGGAGTTGAGAGCGCTCTGGCAGTATGGACGCCTGTTCTTCGTGAACGCATGCTCTGACTAATTTACTAATGCTATTATACCCTTCTACGCCCATGTACCTCCCCTTAATGTTGCTAAAATATGGGACCACTACTTCTGATTGGACAGGGACAGGGGGTGGATTCTCGCACCATGTCAATTTTGGCCTAAATTGTGAAGCCTATTGTCTTTACGTTCCCTCCCCTTCAAATTAATACATTCACTTTATTTCCCACCCGTCTCACGACAAATGTTATACATTTTACAGGAGAAAAGTAACAATTTGTCCGCCAGAAACACTGAGTACATCATCTTCGGCCAATAGGTCATGGCCTTGGGAGACGTCCAAGTTGACTTCACTTGGCAGGCATACAGGACACATGCGCAGAACCATCTGTCTCTCGAGTTTCAAGTCATCAACCCAGGCCCAAGTTTACAAATTACTAAAAGTGCAAGAAGAAAATATTAAAATCACAAATAAAAAGTTTCACTGTATGCCCACTTTCCCTACTCTATTCCCAATTAATTATAATACTATCCTGCATTAGTAGCATTAAGAAAACGACAATTTAATAATGACATGAGAGCAAGCTTAAGCATGTGAAAACATTTAGCGGCCATTTTAGTGCACACTGCGCAGAAGCAGAAGTTTCCCACCAAGCAAAGAAAGACGTCACACCATGTGATCAGGTTGCGACATGCGCAATGAAGTTCCCGCGCTTTAGCGGCCATCTTGGTTTATAGACAAGCGTTATTCATTAGTAAAACACCTAGGCAAGCGTCTATCCCTTTTGTGTTTGTGAATGCAAAGATTAGTATTGACAGTACAAGTTTAATAAATTAATACTATGAGGAGGATTGCATACAAGCAAGTTTCATTTTTGAAACCTTGCTCCATCAGGGGAATCTGATTGATCAGAAGCAATAGCCCTCACACACCCAGGTGGGTGTCATGCTTCATCATTGGGCAGCTCCTTGTTGGGTCGGCGCTGCAATGCCCAATGGGCCCCTCAAGGGGGCTCTTTGTCGGAGATCTTTAAAGTTAGTTGCTGTAATGATGAGTACAAGTGAGGATATCATGAGTGTAGGGTGCTGTAGTGAGTGGTTAAAAATGTCTATGGGGTCCCGAAGACGGTTTAATCTTACCTTGATAATAGTACAAACAAATGTACGCTGCCCTGGGAATCAATGAACCTTGACAGCTCAAAATATGTTAATTAGGTTCAACATGTTTCATGCCTTGTGTGGCCCAATCGGATCTTAGGCAATTTGTCAGGACCAGAGAAATGACAGTGAACATATACCTGGTTGGGAAGGAGATGTGTCTTAAGTAAATGTGCCCAGTCAATATGATATGTCCACTGTACCTGCCACGGTACAGGACATCAGAAGCCTGACCCTATTAGAGTAGAGTTTGTGCCCCTTAGGGTTGGGCAGAGGACCGCGCTAAGCTGTGGGAACAAAAGTGGTCCAACTCGGCAATTCACCCATGACCTACCCTCCTATGCCGGCCTGGAGGTGATTATTATCACCTGTCCCTCTGTGTTATGTCTCACCTGAATCCCTAGATAATGAAACCGGTTTGGGTATGTATGCCTTTCTATTTGTGTAGATCTCTATAACAGGAAAAGATTTGATTTTTCCCAGTTTATGGGATGTCAACCCAAATTTTGTTAGCTTTTGCAGAAAGATTGGTACTGATTTCTCTGGATCGCTTAGATAAACTAAATTGTCAATTGCCTACAATGATATTGCATGAACAACACCTTCAACTAGGGTTCCCCTATTTGGCAGACTACACTTTCTGTGTACCCAATCTCATGTTTGTTTGATAAGAAATAATAACTTTTTTTATCAGTTTGCTTTTCGTAGGACAGCTTGCACTGCCAGATTTAGCAGCAGTAGGAAGAGTAAGAAAGTCATCGTTATATTCTAAGCATCCTGTTCTTTGATGCAGAGTGCAGGAACAGCAGACGGTTAGACCATATGAGGAGAGTATTTGTTTGCTCTGCAGCTTTGGCCATCTCATTGACCAACATCAGAACTGTGATAAAATGGTGTGCTTATTCATTATCCTGCCGGAAGAGAAATAGTTAGAATCACTCTACATTATTTCACATGGGACTCTTGCAAAATATCATTCTGTACCTGGATTCTACTGAATGGGTTTTTAATTTGTTTCCTAAGTAAAATTTGGTTCAGAAGACAGGCTTTACGTAAGGCTTCTGCTTCTCTGCGAGGGGTTTAATAGCAGCTATTTGCCATGCCCTTTGATATAGGATGTCTGCTTGGCAAGCATTTAGTTCTGACACCAAGCAGGCCTCCAGCCAGGAGGAGGCTCCAAATCTGCCCTTAACTCTCATTTGAGACAATCTGAAAACTGTAAACACAGGTCAGGCATCATCTCTAGTCCCCTGTTGTCTTCCAACCAATACAGAAATGCGAGAGGAGTTCCACAAGGATCAGTCATCTCACCACTTTGCTCAATGTCTACATCAAACCACTCATGGAACTCATCAATTTTTCAACCTCAAATGCTACACCTATACTGAAGAAATTCAGATAATCTGCAAATACCAAACTGCCTTGAGCTCTTAAAATTAAATGACTGACTCAAGGAAGACAGTCTCCTCAAACTAAACACCTCAAAAACAGGAATCCTGACCATACAAGTGATACAACCCACTAACAAAGTAGCCTGCAAAAATCAGTAATGCCATCAACAACCTCCTCAGAGGTAGAGAACCTAGGAATTATCAAGGGTTCATGCCCCTCCATGATCCTAAAAGTCAATCAATTAATCAAATCGACATACCATATGAGGACACTCAGACAATATTCCCTCATCTTGGATTACCGCAGAAGTTCCAGGCAACTACCTCATTTGTTTTATCACACCTGGACTATGCAAATGGACTATACCACTTAGTAGTAGATTATTCCAAAGAATTCAAAACGCAGTGGCACGACAATTTCTGCACCTTAAGATTTTCAACCGCATTCCACCAGATCTGAAGGCTCTGCACTGGTTGCCTGTTGCAAGAAGCTTTACTTTTAAACTATTGTGTATAATACACAGAGCAATAAATGGTACTGGACGAATATGATTAGTGACAAAACTTAGTTAATACTTCCAGAAAAGGATGCTATGAACCAGATCGGCTCCACAAGTGGGGTACATCCATCTCCATCCAAACCACCAAACTACTGCATTCCCACCCGGCAAAGATACTGTCTACCATAAATTACCTGGAGTTTAGAAGAATGTGGAAAATGTTGCTCTTCCACACTTGAACCTTGGAGTACAAATGAGAGTAAGGATTTCAGAGTCAACAGAAAGTGGGGATCCAGTGTAACTCAGAAACTAGAAAAGAACACATACTGCTGACCATGATCTTAAAATGATAGAGTTCCAGAATCGCATATCTACCACATTAACAAGACAGAGGGAATACCTGGCTACATCTGGAAACGAGGGTGAAGTCCTGCTTCTAAAATGCACATCTCCTTAGAACCGAAAAGCACCAATGAAATTTCGGGGACTTTCAGTACTCGCATATTCGGATACAGATCTGTTATTTGGAAATTAAAAACAGCAATAAAATGTATCTTTATGCTCATTGGCATGAAGATGCATGTGTGCCACCACCACAATGTGCATGACTTATTTCATAGTCCTATTACATACCTGCCCACACACTAGATGCAGGCGAGAGAACCCTGATTTTTAAATTAAAAATTGTTTTATTTTATCCTTCTCCTGCCTAAAATTGCCTGCGCTTCAATGAGGGAAAATAAATTACCTTGATTTATGTTTCAAACTCTCTTTCCTGCTTTCAAATGTTGGGAGTGTGCTACTAACTGAATCCATGCCAGTTCATATCTCTGTGAGCCCTATACTACTTAAGCTTCCGAACTAAATTCTACTAAACTCTTATCCCCCCAGACGGAAAAGTTTGGGTATAAGCATGACCCAAACTTTGCACATCTGTATTCGGTAACAACACTCCTGCCTTCCGATAATACACTGTACTAGGACAATCAAAACAATAGTATAACACATTCCATAATGCATGCTCTACGTTCCATTTAATCACAGAGACACAAAACATCTGCATCACTAACAATTAACTTTCCTCTAGATTAGAAACCGTATGTAACAGATCGGTATACCAACTGCAATAATGCCCCGGTTACTTACCGGTAATCTTCATTACTTCTAGTCCAGGTCTTCCTGGATGCAGTCCTTACACATGAGATATTTCTCCTTTCTGGCAGAACCAATTCCCTAGCTGAAACCCAAAAAGTTCCCCCAAGAGGGCCCCCATTACCCAGGAGCCACCACAAAAAGCAGGAACTAACGAAGCACTTCCTGTAACATACCATGCCAAAAAGACAACAGTAAAACAGGAAATAGTCAACCGCCATGCCCAGGCGGGAGGGCGGGACTCAGGACTGCATCCAGGAAGACCAGGACTCAGAGTAATTAAGAATACTGTTAAGTAACCGGGGCATTACCTCCTCGTATGTCTTCCTGGATGCAGTTCTCACACATGAGACAATATCCAAGCAAACAGGTGACTATTTCCAGACACGAAGGCTGAAAAAACACACCAGTGACGCACTAAGGATGCTGACGCAAAACAGATCTGTATTACAGCATATTAAAGCTACTGCCTTTCAAGACACAAAATCAGGCAGAAGTACCCCCTGCTGCCGACAGGACACGATCCCCAAAGGAGGAAGAAAAATGCCCACCCAATTGTAAATGATAGTGGGACAGAAAAGTGTGCTGGGAACTCCAAGTAGCCGCAGCACACACATCACGCAAAGAGGCCCACCGAAGGGCCGCCTAAGAGGTAGCCACTCCCCTTGTTGAACGACCTTGCACCTGCAGGGGAGAAGAAGACCCAGACACCTGGTAAGACCTCATGATGGAAGACTTAATCCAGCAAGAAATGAAAGCAGTAGTAGGACGAGAACACTTATCAGGAAGACCAAAGTTAACAAAAAGGTATCAGCCTTCCAAAAGGAAGAGGAACGTCCCAAATAAATGGACAAAGCACTACAAAGATCCAGGGAATGCAAACGAACCTCTTCAGTTGAAGAAGGGCCTGAAAAAAAAAACGGAAGGACAATGTCCTCCGAACAATGAAACCTAGAAGGAACCTTAGGAAGGAAAGCCGGGCCGGGCCTGGCAGAAGAACAACTTTATCCGGAAAGAAACAGAGAAACTGAGAAACCGACATCAATGCACCATCCTTCTTCCGGAACACACAGAAACCAAAAACGCCACCTTCTCTGTCAGAAAATTGAAGGAAACCGCACCCAGAGGCTCAAAAGGAGGAGCAGTCAGCGCCTGGAGCACCAGGGGCAAATCCCAGGGAGGAACTGGAGAATGGGAAACCAGCCTGTGCAGAAAGAAACCTCTAAGGAGTCGAGAGGCCAAAGGCACAATATCGGAGAGATCATCCCCACAAAGGGACCGAATAGCTGCCAACCTGGCTCTAAGGGTAGAAACAGCCAAACCTAAGGTGAAGCCATCCTGCAAGAAATCCAAAATCTGTGAGAGGAGGAAACCAACCCCTTAGAATCACACCACTTAGCAAAGTGCCCCCAATGACGATCATACAACCTGCAAGTAGAGGGCTTGCGGAACAACTGGATGGAGGTGGCCACTGCCTCAGAACAACCCAAATCCAAGAGATTCAACTGCTAAGCAGCCAGACCCAGAGATTGAGATGTTGGAGGGAGGAACGCTCCAGAAGGGGATGACTCAGAGGAAAAGGAGAAAGAGGAAACACCCAGGGATGACCGAACTGACAGCTGAAAAAGCAGAGGGAACCAAGGTCTCCTCGACCACCGGAGCCACCAGAAGAACCTGAGTACGGTCAGTGATCCCCGTCTGCAACACCCTGGGACTCAAGGGGATTGGTGTAAAACAATATAGGAGACTCCCTGGCCAGAGAATCGTAAGGGCATCCGTGGCCCAGGCCTTCTGAGAGGGAATCAAGGAGCAGAAGAGGGGAAGAAGGGCATTGCACTCTGTGGCAAACAGGTCCAGCCAGGGGTACTAGAACCTCAGACATATATCTCCCGAAAGACCCTGGGGGAGACACACAGAGAGACCAACAATGGGAACCGCCAACTGAGCTGGTCCACAGGCCCATTCTCCCTCCCAGAAGATAGTCTGCAGTCAGATAAAGTAGATTCTGTTCTGCCTATAGACCCACCTCCTGGGCTAAGACAAAGAGGGAGGGAATCACCCCCCAGATGACAAACATGAGACCTTGTGACCTGATTGTCTATTTGGACACACATGCCTGGACTCCTGATGGAAGGGAGGAAATGAAACAGAGCCGCACAAACTGCAGCCAGCTCCTTCCAGTTGGAAGAATGGAGAGACTCCCCTCTGCTCCACAACCCCAGGCGGTAAGACTACCCAGGATTGCTCCCCACCTCAGCCCCCTGGCATCGGCAGAGATGATCACAGGAGGGGGAACACTCAGCTGATGACCCTTGTTGAGGTAGTCTGGATTCAACCACCACTGCAGGTCCAGCACCACCCAGGCTTCGAAATCCTGAGACACCAGATTCCAGAGTTGCAGAGCATGATGCACCATGGGATAGAGATGCAGCCGGCTCCCGGAGACCAGAGCCAGAGTGGACAGCATCTCTCCCTGACTCCTCAGCCACAGTATCACTGGAGCAGAAGTGAGAGACAGGAGGGATGACAGGTGTAACGTCAGCTTGTCCCTGCGTGCTGGAGCCAGAAAAACCTCCCCCAAGTCCATCCGGAAGAGGGCTCCAACAAACTGCAGAGACAGGGACGGTTGAAGGTGGGATTTTGAGGCGTTCAGCAGAAATCCATGTGTGCGCAACGGACACACAATTCCTCGACATCTTGGCAAGCCTTAGAAAGAGAAAATTAACCAATCGTCGAAATAAGGAAACACCTGAATACCATGAGAGTGCAAAATACCCACCAGGGGAGCCAGCAGCTTGGTGAAAACTCTGGGAGCTGATGCCAAACCGAAGGGGAGAGAGGGAATTGGAAATGGCAGCCCAACACTGAAAACCCTAGGTATCGTTGATGAAGAGGACAGATTGGGACGTGCACATACGCATCCAGCAGGTCTAAAGATGCGAGGAACAGTCCTTGTCTCAACAGTGGAAAGATACCCTGTAGGGTGACCATTTTGAAAGTCCTTGTGATCAGGAACCGATCCAATGCCTTTAAATCCAACACAGGGCGGTAGTCTCCTGAAACTTTCTGCACTAAAAAAAGAATGGTGTAAAAGCCCAGGCTGTGTTCCCTCTAGGGAACCTGAACAACTGCCCCTTTGTCCAGGAGTTGCTGAATCCCGTCCAACAGGGCAAGGTGACGTATCGGATCCCGTGGAAGAGGAGTCGTGTGAAAGAATGGTCCTGGACTCTCCGCAAACTCCAAGCGATACCCCTCGGACACGACCTCTAAGGCCCAGGCTTCTGAAACGTCCTTCCACCATTGGTCTTGAAAGTCCAGAAGGCGCCCTCCCACTGCAAAGGCACTCAGGCAGTCATGCTTTGGGAGGCCTGGGATTGGCAGCTGAAGAAGAAGACTAGACCCAGGATTTGTCTGGATAAGGGGTGCCCTGGCCGCGACCCCTAGCAAGAAAGGGCTGGGTTGAATCCCTCACAAAGCCGGAAGGAAAAGCCCCTTTAAATGCAAAACCTCTGCCCCTCTGAAAGGGTTTTTCTGTCACAATCAATTTCCTGTTTACCGATTTCTTGACAATCTCTTCAAGCTGCAGACCAAACAGCTTAGGACTCTCAAAGGCCAGTCTCATGAAAGTAGCTTTTTGAGTTGCATCAGCTTTTCAGTTGCGCTTCCACAGCGGGAAGCAACAGCCACCCCAGAAGTAGCCGCAGAAGCACACAAATAGCCAAAGGACAAGTCAGATAAAAAGCGAACTTGTAGTTCCATCAGTCCCAGTAGATACGAACCCTTAGACATACAATCTGCCAAGGCCTGAAAGTCTTTGAGAAAAGACTGCACAGTATAAGTAGTGTAAGTGTTCACACGAACAGGGAAATTGGCAGCAGAATAACACCGTTTAACTGCACCATCCACCTTCCTATCCACCTCATCAGGAGGGGAATTGTCCTCTGAAACCACAATCCCCTGAATGGACATGCCAGCCATCAGATTATCCACCTTGACCACAGACGGAAATTTCTCTGCAAACTTGTCCACTGGATAAAGCCGTGATAGAAACCGAGGGAAAGCCTATTTGTCCACTTCCTCCCACTCATGCAACAGCACTCGCTGGATTGCATGATGTAATGGCACAGTCTCAGGTTTTGCCTGCTGATAATTCGCCAATAAATCATTCTTATCAGCCGACGCACAAGCTGCAAGGAGACTCAAGTTTTCCCTAACATGCTTCAAGAGATCTGCCAACTCAGAACCTTGAACATATAGCCCCACTGACTCTCCCCCTTAGGATCACCCTCAGGCTCCTCCATCTCCTGCTTGGGAATCTTAGGTGGAGGCTGCCCTTCCCGGGCCTTAAAAGCTGCCACAACTGCAGCCTCAATCAGGTGTTGCAGCAACAGTAAAGAGGGCAGCACCGAAGGACCAGCGTCATCCTCAACAGGCTCCATAATACTGAACTCCAAACACCAACCTCCAAGGATGCCGTGACACGAGGAAGGCACAAGAAACTTCCTGTTTTATACCGGCAACCCAGGACACCAGGTCACCTGACAACGCTAAGAGAGGACGGCCGGGGGAGGAATCAGTCCTATGTAAACCTTGTGCGCCTCGCGGGGAAAAGAGCTTGCCAAAAAGTGCCTCCTCCTACCTGCCAAAAGGACTGCTCCGCAAGTCCTGGCAAGAGAGAATCTCAAAGCCGCCCACTAAAGCTGGGTGAACAAATCAGGAGAGCTCCATCCCTACCCGCTACTGCTGAGCGCTATGGACAAAGAAATCAAATGCCTGAGTGCCTCCCACCATCTAAAGCAGAGCAACCCAGGCCGGGGACACAGAACCCAGTGTGCGCAGGAGCGCGTGGTCACCGTCAGCTCCACTAAAGCCGGACACCGCAGGGAGGCTAAACATGTTGTGCCGAAGCGCGAGCATGGACAACCAAACAAAGCCCTGCTCGCTAAAGCTGAGCAAAAGGGCAAACAGAAAAAATAAACAAAGAAATGCCGAAATACGCCAAACCAACAAAATGTAGACAACATATACACTTACCATAAGCCGCAAAGGAGCATCAGGCTAGGGTCCGTCCCAGAAAGAAAAAAACAGGAAGTGCTTCGTTAGTTCCTCCCTTTTGTGGTGGCTTCTAGTAACGAGGGCCATATTGGGGGAACTTTTTGGGTTTCAGCTAGGGAACTGGTTCTGCCAGAAAGAAGAAGTATCTCATGTGTAACGACTGCATCCAGAAAGTCGGACGAGGAGGTAATGTTGCATACAGTGCAACTAAATGCAACACAACTAGCAGCAGAAACTAACTCTGGGCCTCGTGGAGTAAAGTGGTATCCATCTGTAAAGTGCTTCAACTCCTCGTAAGGGGTAGTAAGCACTATTTAGAGCTCCAAAGTATTACATTAGCTGCCAGTATACCTTTTAATCACAATAGCATTGCAGCTTCAGGCATAGCTGCCAAGTTTCCCTGGTTCATGGGATGCACAATGTGCTGATTCGGTCCATGGTTTTATTTGGTTTTTAATTCTGGTACTTGTAGGTCTGTTTTATAATGGAATAAACAGGACTACAATTCCCATAAAGCAGAAAATAACCTGGAGTGGAGCAGCACATCGTGCATGGACCTAGGAAACTTGACAGGGCTGCTTCAGCACTATCAACAGAACTGAATTACAAGATTACAACCAGAGTTTAAAAATCCAGCAGCACTACACAGGCACATTCTGATTCCTGGTTTCAATTCCTTGTGTCCGGTGTTTTTCCAGGGGCAGACACAAGCACCTTTACAGTACAGAGAACGTAAGCTTTGCCTAACATCTTGCCGTAGCATTGGAATCAAGGACTTCCATCAAACTATATTAGTATTCGTGTGTCAATATGGCCACTTTCTGGACTTCCAGCCGACAAACGTCACACGACGGCCATCTTGAAATTGACAGATTTCCTAAAACCTAACAAATTCGTAGAAATGCCTGCCTTTTACCTTATAAAGTGCACATTTCATCACTGAAAATAATATAAAGCAATTCATGTTACGTTTCAATATGTTGTATCAATGTGTATTTTTCCTAGAACTTCGGCGGTACAATGCAATTTTTCCGAAGAAATTTACATTTATATACCTTTAAGATATGCCTATGGCCGGGAACTAATAGAAATCTTGCAAAACTCTAAAGACCTCTGAAGGTTTTGTATCAGAATTCATCGTGTCGAGATGGCCGCCCAGTTATCTCTCCAAGGCCGGCGGTGTGACGTATAGTCCTTCTTCTATGTCCCTATGCCTGACAGCTCTCCGAACCTCTGGCTCAGTGTTGCTGCAGGACTGGTTTCTGCGGCGCGTACCGCGGAATTCGTCAGTCTCTGCAGGAAGCAGGTCTGGGATGCCGGCCCTCAGCCCTTCCATAGTAACGGGATAAGCACCCGTGGGTGGCCCCGTCCCTCGGGCGGGTTGCCCCCTTCCCTCCACCCTTAAACATGGCAACCCGCCGCCTCACCGAGGCCTTCCTGCTGCTGCGGAACAACGCGAGCCAGAGCCGGCAGCTTCTGGCCGAGCAAGTGAGTAATGACTCCTACGGCAGCCCTCTGCGATCAGCAGGCCATGCAGCGGTGAGTCTGCCTTCCTACCCCTCTATAGCGTGCCCAAGGCCTCCTACACTTCATAGTGTGATTTCCGGTTTGCTGTGCTGTCCCATATCTCTGTAACGCCTGCAAGTGTGCCTACTTGCTAACTCCCCCATAGTGCCCGTGCCCTGCTACACCTCCATAGCAAGCATGCATGCCTTCCAGAGCCCTACTTATAACCATCTAAAGCACGCCCTCCAGGACAGCCTCATCGCATGCCCGATTTAACAAATTCACGTCCCGAGAGCTCGCTACGCCTCTGTGGGTCAGGCGACCTTAGTAGAATTTAACCTGCCTATGCATATGTATCACTATAGGGCTTTATCCTTGGCCATAACACATCATTCCAAACTTGCTACAGCCAGTCCCGATAGGTAGCATCTCCAAATGTACTTTGAAGGCTACCTGTTCTTTCTTCCTACCTTCTGTAGCTTGTGCAAATGGGATAGTTCCAACCTACCCAGAGAGGTAAACCAACCCACCCCATTTCTCTGATCAATTTGGGACGCTCTCTTGTAATGTTATAAAATAGAAATTTAATTTAATTTCGATGACAAACTATCCCCCATTTGAACTGGGTGCGCTTTTCCTGCTCTTTTATAGTAAGCCTAATGGGGTACAAGGCAAACACAAGGAGATGATGGACGGAGTGCTGAAACTTTTCAAACACTCATCCCCAGTCACAGATCTGGGTTGAATCCATCATTATTCTTTAGCTCACTTTGCCACCCCAGTTCAGACACAGCTATATGCAAATCAGTCCCTGTGCCTCATGGGAACAGTCCAGACCGAACTGCCAAGCCATGTCTTCCCTGGTCCTGTGCTCTCCGTGCTACTGGAGTCAAGCTATCCTGGCTGATGAGGGGCGAAACCCCGAAACCGGTCCTAGGATGCTTGTTTCCAGTCCAGGGAGGACCTGGCCAGGCAGTTCGGGCTGTACTGTTCCCATTGGGTGCAGGGTCAAGACTGATTTGCATATGGCTGGGTCCAAACTGGAATGGCATGGTGAGCAAAAAAACTATGGATTTAGGCCCAGATCTCTGTACTGGGGTGAATGTATGACATTGTTCTGCATTCTGTCCATCAATTGTTCTTTTTGCATTTGTCACCCCGAGTGGGACGGGTATGCCCAGACGTGGGTCCCGTGCTCTCCATGCCACTGGAGTCAAGCTATCCTGGCTGATGAGGGCTGAAAGCCCGAAACCGGTCCTAGGATGCTTGTTTCCAGTCCAGGGAGGACCTGGCCTGGCAGTTCGGGCTGGACTGTTCCCATTGGGTGCAGGGTCAAGACTGATTTACATATGGCATGGTGAGCAAAAAAACGATGGATTTAGGCCCAGATCTCTGTACTGGGGTGAATGTATGACATTGTTCTGAATTCTGTCCATCAATTGTTCTTTTTGTAATGGGGTACAAGGTCCTCCAACAAAATACATCCCTCCTTCTCAACCTTTGGCTTTAATGCCATCCTAACCCTCTGTATCTCACCTACTGGCTACCTTTGACTACTTACCCCCTTTGCTGCTCTGCCACGCCAATCATGATCTCCTGCTATTCTGTAACATGTCTAACAGTGTGTCTTTGCTTCTACTTCTCTGGAGAACCTCCTTCGGACTTTAAACCCTGTGTAACATGCCCTACGCAGTACTCATCGTACCTTTCTCTCTACAAATACATGTTGGAATGTCAGTATTTTCCTGCCTATCTATATCACACCTGCCAGGATGCAGACATCATTATATATACCTCTACAGTGTGCATTGTGAGTACGTCCGCACTTGGTTCTAAGGATTGCTACTTGTGTCCTCTTTAACATGTCTTTTACAGTCTTAAAAGCATACCTGTGAGAAGCGCTCCTAGTATTTTGTTGTGCCCCAGGCCTGTCAACCTGCCTACCCTTTTTTTGGCTTCAGTGTGTCCATACGTTCCAGCCCCTCTATAGCCTCCCTGTCCGGTGCACATGTGTCACTTTCTAGAATGTCCAATATCTCCTACCTTGTAGCTCGCTTTCGTTATATCTTTTGGGTTCTTTATTCATGTGAGGGTGTTTCTACTATAGTACTTTTGGAGTACTCCCCTACGATTCAACTTGGGGAGATGCCCTTTTTTGTACCCTACTGTGGCACAAAATGTGTTGTGTGTGCCCCTGTCTTTCTCCTTTCTAGATTATAGACTGGTACCTATAAAATTCAGTGTTGGCCCTGCAGATCGTGCCTGATAGGGGTCAACCTTCCTTGTTTTATGTATTGTCTGTCGGCAACATTTCCTTCCGCATCTCTGAACCTGGCAAGCCTTTTGTCTCTCATCATGCTAGTATACACCTGCTAGTAGCTTTTGCACTCTTAGCCATTCATATTATATACTCCTTGTCCCCCTGCTGCACTCTGTCTCTACTGTGGGCAGTGCTTAATTTAAAAAAAAAAAATACATAATAGCGCAGAAGCCCAAAGATTTTTTATGAGTCTTCTGCCCAAAGTCGGGGTTGCCATGTATAAACACTGTAAGCTCTTGATTCCAACTAATGCCTCTTTTTTTCCCCACTCCCTATATTTCCTGCCTATCTCACTCTTGCAAGTTCTTTATTTTCTCTCTTAATTCGCCTGTTACTGATTATGTTTTCATGTCTTTCTCTTCCTTCATTTTCTGTTTTGTACCTCCTCTTTTTCTCTCTTGCCCTTGGTCAAAGTTTTACAATGAAAAATAAGTCCTGGTCCCCAAAAATGAGTTTCGGCGATCACTACTTGTAGCCACTGACACAAATTAAGCACTGCCCTGTGGGATGCTATATCCTCCTATCCCTGTATCACTTATGTGCATGCTCCATGCCTCGAGTGTCCCTGTCCTCAGCACTAGTATGCCTATGTGGCTAACGCTTCCTCTCGCTGGAGGCCCTTGTCTTTACCCCTCCATCCCTTTATAATGTTTTTTCCAGGCTTCTCCACCCTTCTGTTCCTGAGTAGTGCAAATATCCTGTTTCCACTCTGTAGTGCATTTGCCATTCGGTTGTTTGATAGATATAGAGGCTCTTTCTTACTGCTTCTCTACCGTTTACGGGTGGCAGTGGCTTAGTCCTCCTATCAATCTATTGTGTACCCATGTGGACAAGTCTTCCCTCCTGCTAATCTCGAATGTGCTTGCTGAAATTCTTCTAGTACCAACCCCTCCATAGAGCCATCCATCTACCCCACAACTCTGTCCAGTGCACCATGTCCTGCGGAGTTCCCATATGGCACGCATTCTGGATTGCCTTGCTCTCCTGTAGTTTGCGTGTGAAGGTATGTGTTTGTCATATCAATCTGTAATGTTTCTTGTGGGCTTTCTTGACATCCATCCCCTTTACTCTTGTGCTTCTATCCCACAACTCAGCTATAGCGCACCAGTGTCATGCCTCAGTACAGCAAACCTTTGTAGATAGCCCTTTTCCTGCCACTCTTCTAGGGGTCTGTGTTTGCCGCCCAAGCTTTCTATACAGCACCTGAGGGAATGTTTGCTCTTCAGTGCACATGTGAGGGTACGCCCTGGAGTGTATCTGGGGAGGTACTCTGCCTTTTCAACGTACCAAGAGATGTGTATCTGCCTTCACCCCGTCTTTTTGTGTGAATAGTGATGCAACATCTTTTCTACCTCTCTCTACAGCACTTCAGCTGCCCTGTGGTAGCTCTCACACTTCAGTGGGTATTTTCTACCTGTCCACTGGTCACATTAATATGTCTGTGAACTGCTCCTTTCCTCCAGCCTCTCTGCACTACACCTCCTCGGATGAGTCCCCCCTCCCTGCCATAATGAGCCTGCTTAGGTGCATTTGGCAAGGCAGGTGAGATTTGTCTTCATCCAATATCACTATAGGTCACTATAGAATGCCCCTGGATTCAACTCGCCTCACACCTCTCTATAATATGCTTACAGGGAGAATTCTCTCTTGCCCTTCTTTGCTTGCCCGATTATCAATTCTGACATCTTACCCCTGTATAGACCTTACATTGTTGTTTCAGCCTCCTTTCCATATAGCAGCCCAGTTAGTAGTGCATGATCTTACACTTTACAGCGATTCTACATGGATGTTCCTGCCTCAGGATGCGCTGTGAGAACGTGTAGTTAGTCAGCTCTTTCCTCCTATCTCCCCTTGTGCTTTGTCTACAGAGAAGACCATTGACTTGCCACTCCAATATAACAACCTATTTTGATGGGATTAGTGCTCTGGGAGACAGTGCATTTCTATCTCGTTTGACATCTGTGTATCCAAGGGAGTCTTGGAGACCATTGCCCTCCAATCTCTAAAGCATGCGTGTGCAGTGACGAGCACCCTGTACAGTTTGATGTGGTGAAACAGGATTTTTGTTAATTTCATAGCAAAGCTTAAAGAGCTGACACTTTGCACTGGTTGCTTGGGAGGACAAGACTCTTAACAATATATGTGTACATCCGGTCTGTAGGTTGCTGGAGAGATGATTTTCCTATGCCTTATGCCACCTGCCCACCTATATATGTATGACGGGGCTGACACCAGCAGCAGACACAACTAATATATTCTACACAATGATCTTGGCGCATGACACCTGTTACTGTTATACGTGTAGGGACTGTCACCTTCTACAGGCTGCACTGGGGTATCTGACACCAGCCGTCTGTTCATTTTATGTACAATGCATAAACGGGAGCTGACTTTCTGTTAGGTTAGCATGTGGAAATAAATACCTCTTTCTGTGAGTCATAATCTATCCAGTGGCTGGCTCAATTTATCTGCACCCTTCTCCATGTAATAAAAAAAACCTTACAGAAGAAACGTGTCCTCTTCTGAAACACAGAAGACGCCTTCAACACTTAGCAGGACGCTTCTTTTCTCTAAAGTCTTGCATGAAGAATCAGACCAATTCAGAACGCATCATCTCCTTTACCTTCACTGCCAGCAAAACACATTTATTTCAACAGTGTGCGAGTAGAACTGTCACAGGAGGCTTTGCAGTTGCTCATATGCCAGTTTGTGTGCTAGGGTATTGATAAAACTGAACTGCTTAAGGAAAATAAAAAGGTCTGTCTATTAGCTTCTCGCAGTGTGTAGGAAGCAGTCACTCATTTTAAAACAAAAAATGGCATGTTCCATATAAAGTCACTCAAAATATTTCCCCCTTTTTATCCAGCACCGCTGTTTGAAATGGTTTGTTCTCTCAGTCCAAGCCTACTTGAGCAATGCGTACATCCAGCAATTTAACAACTTTTTGTGTACTTGATTTGAGGTTTGTAATTCAAAAGACCCCCCCATGTTTTTTGGCAACGTGAGATATGTGGTGCTGTTCACAGCTATACATGTGGTCCATTCAGACCTCTCTGACTACCTAAGAGTAAACATTCTCTTTCTTGCTCCTCTGTACAGTGTTTTCAAAACGTGACAGTAATGGGCAGGAAAATATACCCTCGGTAGAAATCCCATTTCACTCTTTGAAGTGCATCCTTCCTTCTGCCTTCCTCAGTAGGCTACGGGAAGACTCTTTACCTTTGTGCACGTCGGATCGGGCTCTACTTCGTAGACTTAAGCAAATTCACAGCGCAGCACTTCAGATTCTAGTGGTTTTTTTTGTTTTTGTTTTTTAGAAAGAATCCTTTTCTCAATGTCTTTCTCCAACCAAGATATTGCAGTTCAAGTCCATCCACGCTGTCCACATTCTAAGGTCCGTCTGTCCTCACTTCCAATGTTTCCACTTATACTCAAGACCATGCTTCCAGATTTCTCCAATATAAACTCTCAACTAGCCGTGTCGTACTAGGTGGTAAATCCTTCTTTGAGGTTCATGATAATCTCCAGAACTCCCTTGTCCATCCAAGAAGTGAATGACCTGCAACAGTTCCACAAACAAGTGATTACTTGGCTTTTCTGTGGTGAGCCTTACTTTTTATTTACCATTCTGACTCCTTCGGGTGTATCCACTCTCTGGCCATGTCAGTGTCCTGGGAGTGCTCTTTAAAATACTTTTCGTTATTTGGCCAACAAGAGTGTAACACATTTTCTTTTCAAACGGCCTTTCAATAAAAAACACACTCAATATAATATTCCGTAGAATGATAATTATACACCTCGTTCCTCTTAAAAAAAAAAAAAAAAAAAAATCTCGTGCTAAATTATATACTACTGGAGTTTTCAACGCTCTCAATTTTCTAAACTTTTCACATTTGTCCTTTGTATTTTGAGAAGGCTTATAAAATATTTCAAGCGAGTTAAATAGTGACATTTTGAGTATTTTTCAAAGTCTCACTATTTTCTGTTGCATAGTATTCTGCTTTTTATATCTGATTTCGCCCCTGTCCCTTTTGTGATGGGACAATCTTTAGTTTGATTATTAAAACATATAGTTTTCAATATGTTTCTGTTTTATTCTCAAATCTTCAATAATGTCCCTGCATATTAGTAGGGAGTTTTGCCCCAGTTGTACCTGGACGCCTCTTTATCGAATCATATTTACCCTTCTATTGTCTTGTGAGGTTCATTAAAAAATAAACTGTCAGGCTTACTTTTTCAGTATCCTATTTCTATATATACAGACCACATCCCATATACATTCCTTTCTCACTTTGTAGGTAACCACACATTTTATAGGTAACTAAAACAAAGTGTTTGATAGATTTCTTGACGTGCCGTTCTAAAGATGTTATTTTTCTCCTTGAATTTGAATGTTCCTTCTTACCTGATCTCGCTCTTGCTGGCATGCATGGCATAAGGCCACATTTTGATCAACTCATAGGCCATTTAGCCTCATACTTCAAAATGGGGTTTATGGCATAATTTTATTGAGCTTTTAAGTGTATTCCCAAAATTGGCCCTACTAATTTAAAAATGTCGTCCATAGTACCAATGGAATGGTGACAGCCTCTACGAAGTTTGCTGTGTGGTGTTGCATGTCTGTAGATCTTGTTTAGTGTTTTGTGTGTTGTTTTTCCTCTTTTCTCATTGTGTGAAAAGTCTGCCCTATTTACTACGTCTTTATGTGCTGCTTGTAAAGCAGGTGTGCAATGGTTTAGAGGGCACACAAGATATAATGTGGTTTAATTTTAATTTCTGGTATTTATTTAGGGCCCAGGGCTTTATAACAGAAGCAGATTTACTGGCTACTATTGTACAGTGTGGAGTGCATGACTGTCAATCTTGACTTATCATACGTTGTCAAAATGAAAAAGAAATCACAAGGGCGAATGAGAGTATTTTTCGCTGGGATATGTGCCATAGAACCTCTACAAGAACCTCATTTGTTTTTTTTCTTATTTTGGAGTAGTGGTGACAAAAGCTGGACTGGGAGTTCATCCATACTCTGGGGGTCTTGGCAAACAATGCGCCTTTGCAGGTTTTCTCCAAGCATTTTTTTTATCTTGCAGCCAGGGCTGGGTTTGGCTGTGGGGGATATAAGATAATACACTTCCTGGAAAAGGAAGTCAGGTTCCTTGGTAAGGACTATCTTGCAGATGAAGTAATAAGTGTTTATAAAGTAACTGGTCCGGTATGGGGTGCTAATCCAGCTAAATGAGATTAGACTAAATGTGATAGAACGTTTTGATTCCTTCGACCGGCCACAGAGTGCCATTACCTCTGTCAGTGTGTGGCATTGCATATGTGTGAAAAGCAAGCAGTTTGTTTACTTTTGAAGGTGATGCAACCAAGTAGTGGGTAAATGTTTATGAAGTAGTATATATTTGCTGTTTATCTCACTGGATATCCCTAAACAAGCATCAGCAAAGCCAATAGGTCTCGCCCGTGCAAGAGGGATTTGCTTTGCCAATGTGTGTTAGCCATGTTGTACACCAGCGTGGCTGCTGCTCAGCATGGCTAAAAGTTAATGGCGTAAAGGAGAGTAGCGTAGAATGTCAGAGTGGAATCGCGAAGAGTGCAGCAGAGTGTTGTGAAGTGGCGGAGAGTGTCTTGTTGAAGTGGCATAGGTTGGAGTTGCATAGAATGGTGTACAGTGGAATGGCACAGAGTAGAGTGGTCTGGTGTAGAGTGCAGTGGCGTATTGGAGAGTGCAGTGGCGTAGAGTGCAGCGACTTAGAATTCGGCGGCGTACAATACAGCTTCGTAGAATGCAGTGGCGTAGATTAGAGTGTTGCACTGTAGAGTGGCATAGAGTGCAGTGGTGTAGAGTGGTGCAGAGTGCACTGGCGTAGAGTGGAGTGATGCAGAGTGCAGTGGTGTAGAATAGTGTTGTAGAGTACATTGGTGTGCAGTGGCATAGAGTAGTGTTGAGTAGAGTGGCATTGAATTCAGGTGCGTACAATGCAGTGTCATACAATGCAGTGGCGTAGATTAGAATGGTGCATAGTAGAGTGGAGTGGTGCAGAATAGAGTCTCATAGTGTGCAGTGGCTTAGGGTGCCGTGGCGCAGAGTGCACTGGCTTAGGGTGGGGTGGTGCAGAGTGCAGTTGTGTGTAGTGCATTGGCATAGAGTGCAGTAGTGCAGAGTAGAGTGGCGGAGAGTGCAGTGTTGCTCAGTAGAGTACAGCGGTGTAGAGTGGTATAGAGTTCAGTCGAGTAGATTGTTTGAGACTGAAGTGGCATAGAGGTGAGTGGTGCAGGGTAGAATGTAGTGGCATAGAGTGTAATGATGTGGAGTAAAGTGGTGTAGAATGCAGTGTTGCAGGGTAGATTAGAGTGGTGTACAGTGGATTGGTGTATAGTGCAGGGGCGTAGAGTTGTGTTACAGAGTAAAGTGTATTGGCGTATAGTGTATTGGCATAGAGTGAAGTGGCATAGAGCAGCATAGAGCAGCATAGAGTGCAGTGGTGCAGAGTAGAGTGCAGTGGTGAAGAGTGCAGTGGCATAGAGTGGAGTAGTGCAGTGGCGTGGAATGGTGTAAAGCGAAGTGGTGCATTGTAGGGTGCAGTGGCGTAGAGTGGAGTATGCATGGTGTGGTAGCACACTGCCATTACAGGCAACACATTTTCAATTGAAAGGACCTTTACATTTGCACAGACATACAGTTTTACTAATCAAACTATACAGCACACAAATGATAATGTGTGGAAATGGAATCACCTAGTGTAATGATTTGTTTTGATCATACATTCCAACAGACTTCAGAAGTAACAAAAAAGTGCTTCATTGGTGTTCCTAATTCTGATATATTCTGAAATACTTGCACAGTTCATTTGAATGTTGCTGTGTGCTAGAAGTGAACCCTTTCCTAGCACAATATCCAGCAAGATTGTCGCATAAATCCTCTCACTTTGAAGTCCAAGAAAGAAAAGTAAACACCAAGCTCCCTTGGAAGACAAAGCTTGACATTTTACCTCGGTCTTTGAATGCACAACAAATGGGACAAGATAAGAACAAGACTTACAGGCCTGTTTACAGAAAGGAGCACTCGTGAAAGAATACAAGTGGAGTTGGTGTGAAAAGGCTTTTTCTCTTTGGTAGGGACAAACTCACTCTGGTCAGCCTAAAACAAATAAAGGCAGCAAATAGCCAGAAAATGAAATGTGAGTTACAAACTACAAAGCCAATGCTAAGCAACGGGTAGAATGCATTCCCAGGGAAGCTTTCTGAATGTCTCCATGATCTTTTAGGCGAAAAAGAGGACAAGGGGGACCCTACTCACTAGGAACCAGGGTAAGTCATATGTATCCGAAAACAACGGTTCTAGCGGGAATACAATAAATCTATACTGGTAATTAAAAATGCACAATCGCGATCATTTAGGGTTAAGGATGTCAGAAAAAGAGAGCCTCGCAGACTTGGTGTTCATAATAATTCTTTTTTTATCCAAATTTCTATAATTCAAAAACAATACATACACCGACCGAGAAGAACCACAATAGTGATTATATGTCCCAAGCAAATGAAACCATCTAATACATTGTGAACAGACATGTGATATATACAGAACTTGGTTTCCACAATTATTGAAAAAAGACAACGACCACAACATGAATTGATAATAATTATAGCCTCTGTGTACAATAGTCAGAGCTATTTAAAATGGTTCGCTATCAATCGAGTCGACGACGTTTCGACCCTCTTGCAATGTGGGGTCTCCTCAGGACCAAGGGGTAAGGGACAATCTGATGGTAGTATTATAGCCGCATGAGAGGCACATAAAGTGTGAGACACCCGTGAAATGAGAAAGAAGAAATTAATACTCACACGGGGACTCGGTCGAGCACCCCGTGTGAGAGACGAAGGGCTGTGAACTGGTATTAATCAATTGTGGCTCAGTCACAATAGTGGGCAGGATCAACACCACTCAATGTAGTGGTACCTGAGCAGGATCCTCCGCTGGATAGATAAAGTCGCGGGACCGGTAGTGCCACGGCAGGAGAATAAGGCTTTTGAAATATGCCACATAGGATGAGAACTGCTCTGGTCGTCTGCCTGGTAACAATGACTTTATCTATCCAGCGGAGGATCCTGCTCAGGTACCACTACATTGAGTGTTGTTGATCCTGCCCACTATTGTGACTGAGCCACAATTGATTAATACCAGTTCACAGCCCTTCGTCTCTCACACGGGGTGCTCGACCGAGTCCCCGTGTGAGTATTCATTTCTTCTTTCTCATTTCACGGGTGTCTCACACTTTGTGCCTCTCACGCGGCTGTAATACTACCATCAGATTGTCCCTTACCCCTTGGTCCTGAGGAGACCCCACATTGCAAGAGGGTCGAAACGTCGTCGACTCGATTGATAGCGAACCATTTTAAATAGCTCTGACTATTGTACACAGAGGCTATAATTATTATCAATTCATGTTGTGGTCGTTGTCTTTTTTCAATAATTGTGGAAACCAAGTTCTGTATATATCACATGCCTGTTCACAATGTATTAGATGGTTTCATTTGCTTGGGACATATAATCACTATTGTGGTTCTTCTCGGTCGGTGTATGTATTGTTTTTGAATTATAAAAATTTGGATAAAAAAGAATTATTATGAACACCAAGTCTGCGAGGCTCTCTTTTCTGACATCCTTAACCCTAAATGATCGCGATTGTGCATTTTTAATTACCAGTATAGATTTATTGTATTCCCGCTAGAACCGTTGTTTTCGGATATCCATGATCTTTTAAGCAAACCGGACGTTGTCTGGTAGACTTCGACCTAAAAACAGAGCTCTGTACAGATTTCGTGCTCTGTCCTTCCAAGTGCATGCACAGTACTTTCATTTCATATTTCTCTTAAAAACTTGCTCACTACACCCCATCTTGAAACCTGTGTACCCACTTTCAAATGTACATAAACCCAATGTGGTTCCGCTCAATAATTCCATCGTACTGTGCTGCCTATCGATCTGTGCACAGCATCCCCCTTCCCTACTTAAAAACTGCCCCTTAAGCTCACCTCGTTCATTTCAAGATGGCGCAGGGCTGACATATCATACATCGTTTGCTATAGTCTAAGGCGGAAGTTGTAAGTGATGTCCAAACTTATGAATCCTTTTTGAGAGCCGCAGTTGCCCCAAAATGTTGAAAAGTTTTGGGGAGAATTGAAAGCCTATCACGGACTAACAAACAATATAAGCGATTTACCAGACAAGAATGTACCTCCATGGAACTCCCCTCCTCCAGGGGGGGGAGACAGTGGACTGTGCTTGAGGAGGCACCGGAGACATCAACAATCTACGATATGAACAAGAGAGGGGTGGGTGGAGAGTCCTGTTGTTGAAACAATTGGGCCCTCATGTGATTGCCACGTGTGCATTGGTGTGTGGCAAAAGCAAGGATAAAACAATAAAAAGATATATTTTTAAAACTTCTGAATCCTTTCCACAAATTGTCTTTTGTATTCATATTACATTTAAAGAATTCTCACACTTCTATTGTTCTGAAGGCTTGCAACAGTTGCACTGTTTACGTTTTACCAGCTTTGTTCCATCAGTGTATTCCAGTATAGGTGTAGTCTGTTGTCCTAAATAATTGTCTTCTGGGTTTGGAGGTGATTGAACAAGCCTGTTCCACAACTGAGCTGCCTTTTTTAGAGTGCAGCATGAAGTGAAGGGTTTCATATCCTGCAGAAAAGAGAATGCAATGTGTGTCATGGCCCATTTCCGCAAAAAGGCTGTCATTTGGCTGTGCATTTCATTATTGAAAGTAAACAGTAATAGAAATATTATGGTTTCTTTTTTTCCCTTTTTTTTTTTTTTTTTGGAGGCAGGGGGACGGTGACGTCTACATCTATTTCAGATATCTTTCAAAAACGTGTCTCATTCTTCATTGATCGCTATATATGATGTAATTTCACTCCCTTTTATGTGTAGCCTTGGTTTTACCAGGGAAAATACATTTGTCAGGTGTTCAACAAATGCAGAAGTGTTTTTTCTTCCTGGTACAGGGTCTTTCATGTGATTGTCGACTTATTTTGAGGACAATGAAGTTGTAGAGCGGCTTACCCATTTTTATTTTGAATATTTTGTATATTTCATTCCTAACCAAGAGTAGCAAGAGTCACTCCTCAAGTTACATATGAGGACTAGCAATACATACAATTGTAGAAATGGCATGCACTGGAAGGGGTCGGACCAGTACCTGGTAAGGTGAAAGAGACCAGCCATGGGTTGTAGCCTGTGAATAGTTACTGTCATGGAAGGAGCATCTGTAGACGAAAGGCTATTGAGTTTGGTGTGAAATAAATACACATTGAACAAGTCATTCTGAATTAATATAGCATTGGCCAAGCATGCTTGGATTTAGATCTCTTGACACCAGAAATGTGCAGGTTGTGATTCTTCACAAATCCTCATCAACAAATCAAGATGTCAAAGTTTCTATCACCCAACACTCTTCCTTCATGCAGAGTCTCCCGATGTCCCTGCATATTTAATGGTTACATTATGAAGCAGAAGCAAGTTGTTTGCCAGGTTTTCAAATGTACTGTATCGACTCTCAGTTGGGAGGAAGAAAAATGAGCACCAGGGTTTACTTGTAACCCTTTATGATGCATAGCTATCTATTGGAGATGCAGCCATTGGTCAGATTGAACTGCGTTTGCCCCTAACGTGTCTAAAACCAAAGAATTGGTGGTCGATCACCTGACCGGGTACCCTCTGTGGCTGTTTTTTGTTTTCCTCTATCTCCATGGGAACGCCGCCAGTTGAGGATAACATAGTTGTCATCATGTACCACAAGGTGTCAGGATGAGTAATTGCAGCATGTTGTATAACCTCCATCTGCAGAATAATACTCTATACCAGGACATCACGCACAAAATGTTTCTGCCCAAAGCTCTATTTGTATGTCTGGACTAAAGCAAGGCAGCACCTAGACTTTTTCCAGCGCAAATGAGGTGCCAGCTTTAGCTCATTCAAAACCTAGCTTTCCGGGTCATTTTCAGTCTTACTACCTACACTCATTTCAGAGTTTGTGACATTCAAGATCTTATGTGTAATGCACTATACACTCCGTAAGCAGGATACACTATATCTCTGAGATTAGCTTATGCGTTACTGCCCTATGATTTCTTAGGTCAGCTTATATGCCAACATTGATACTTCCAAATTCAATATTGAGTACTTTCAAATTCAATATTGAGTACTGCATAGGGGCATTCAGGATCAGCAGCTTCATTCTCTGGAACACTCTACTGCCCTAAGTGTAGTGGTAGAAAAACTGGCAATTTTCGATTCGATTTCCTTGTTTAATTCCATAAATCATAAAGCAGGTGTAGTAAAGGTGTGTGTTAGAGAGATTTGGATGTAGTGCACATTCAGTCATTATTCGCATTGCCTTGCAGGGCCGTTTCGGATCACACAACCTCACACCATGCTCTTGAGGATTCCGCCTGACATTGATTTTAGTTTCTAGTTGTGTAAGCTGTCAGCAGTAGTGGTTCATTTGGAATTGTAGTGTGGTTTAATTAGTCGTACGCGCTTATAGATGATAGTAGTGTTAGTTTAATGTGGGCGCAGAGTTCTTTACCAATTCAAGTATGTGCGCACTGGGAATATCGGCTTAGATATCGGTCGCTTTGTAGAGTCCTTAATGTCATTTCCACAGTATTCATCGATTGGACTCTCAGAGGGGAAAAGTTAAAGTTGTTTTCCACAGTAGTAAGTGTGCTCAGTTGATAAAACTGAGATGTAGCAAATGATCCTTCTACCCCACCCTTACCTCGCTAGCTTATTGTAACCTGCTCCCTTATAGAATAATTTATGGTAATCTGGCAGAGGGGTAAAATAGAATACACAGCAAAAGAATAGGAGAGGTATATGATGTTTCTCCCTCACCCGCATTCATAGCAACTGAACGCCTTGGTTTATTTAGTCTACGCCTGCAGCATGTTGTAACTTTACACCCAATTGGGGCAGATTTTGTAATCTGAATATTTAGTCAATCCTACATCGCTGGTCCTATGAAGTTCTGTTGTCGTTTCCTTAACCCTGATGATCTTGGACTCCATGTGAACTCCTTGTATTGGTGTAAACTTGCTGTTTTCACTGAGTTCTTTCTACTTTATCACTGATGTGTTGCAGCCATGAGGATATCTGCAATGTTTGTAACATCTTGTTACAGGCTGTTGCTGAAGGTGTCCTTGTAATCGGGCAGCAGTCAGTGCAGCGTTGATACTTCCAAAAATCAACACTCGCCATCTCTTTGAGCACATTGCTGTCTTTTGTAGCTTTTCTTTTCATGTTAATTTGATTGTTGCCTAAAGTTATAACCTAGCAGGATAATACCAGATTGCCATCATGGTTCAGAGACTGTTATAATTCTGTGATATCATACCAATAGATAGTTACTGCAAAGTATATACATTTCAGAATCAAGAAGAATGTAAAATATTTCCCTTCCTTAGTTTTATATATACTTTTTACACTCCGGGTTCTGGAGATCTAGGGTATTGGAATGTTGAATAAGTGCTGAGGAAAAATGTGTACAGTTTAATACAGATTTCCTATACATACGCCAAAAAATGTTTGTGTGACAAAGATTATAAATAAATGAGATCAGAAAAAATAGATCAGAGGCAGCACTTTTTCAGCGGAGATTTGCCTAAAGTGACATTTAATGACCCTAAGCAACAGGGACACATGCAAACTGAGTGTTGGGTAAGGGGAAATAAGTAAGGCGAGGGAAGAACTATGGAGCTTTAACTAAAATGTAATATCTCAGCTTTTAATCCTCCCCTTTTAGCTATTTTTCTCACATTTGTGTTAAGCCTTTTTATAAAGAGTCAATCAAATCCAGTATGTGAGTAGTCCTATAGCCACAGATGCATTTATCAGTTTGATCTTCTCATGAATATAAGGCCATCTTTCCTATGTTTTGAAAGCAAATTCCAAAAGTTATGATTCCTAAACTAGGTGGACTGTGAGCCCTACTCAGAAGTGCACAACACGACTCTTCATGTCTGTCTGAATTGTAGGAGTTTTTATGCTTTTAAACTAGTTGTCTTGCTTCATGTAAAGCGGTCTAGTTGGCCTATATTTCCCCAATTCCTTTGTCTAAGACGTTTTTTTTTTGTGAAAAAAATTTAGAAAACCCATTTGTGTCCTTTTTTATTGTGAAGAACCCTGTTTAAACGTCGGGGGCTTGAGTACAATTTCTCAACCTAAGAGCCAGGACCATATCATGGTGTTTAAGCATGTCGAGAAAATGCTTTGTCTGGTTCTACTGCTTTCTAGTTAGAATTATTGATTAAGATCCTTATCTAAACTGTGAAGCTGAATTCATTTGATATTTTTAGAAAGGAGTCATTTCTTCCAAGTCGAAGTGACCAACTTTTGTGATATGTTGTTTTGAGTGGAACGTGGCTCTGTACACCAGGATTTACTGTTGACTTGGGTGTTGATTTTCTACAGCATGCTGACTGTCATGTAGTCCCCACATAGCACCAGAACAAAGAGGTTATACAAAATATAGGATTTAAGATCACTCCTCAGTACATTTTTTGGATGATCTATTAAATAATAATATGATAGGTAGTTAGGGTGTTGTCTAAATGTAAGTAGGAAAGAGTGACTTTTTGGGCTTTTACAGACTTTCACCAGGTTTGCTCCAAAGTGAAGGTTTAGCAGTAGGGATCTCTCATGGAAGGCTCTTGTACTTTGAGTTCTTGCCTCCAAAACATTTGTTTTGCTATGGCAAGGTGGCAATCATTTTCCAGTGGTCAACCTTAAATGTTGTGTCCGCTATTGTATTACACTCTAATTTGGAATGTAGTGGGATATAAGGCCATGCCAACCGTCATAGACTAAACAGAGTTTTGACTGCAATCTTTATTTTGACTGGCAGCAAATAAGACAACTGCTGGCTACCTTGTAAGCTATACATGTTTGAGTTTGCCCTGTTTCTTGGATTAGCGGTCCATGTAGTTGCTTTTGCAGTAGTTCATGCAGGACATTAACGTCCGGATGCAAACCAACCACCTTCAACTTAATGCCAGTAAGACGGAGATTATTTTCTTTGGGAAGGCCGAAGAACTATGGTCCAGTGACTGGTGGCCTCCCAATCTTGACCCTTGTCCTTCCCCTAAACTGGTGGTCCGTAACCTTGGAGTAAAGATCGATAACAAATTGTCCATGAAACACCATGTTCACCATGTGATGGGCATCTGCTATGGACTAATGCGAAGGCTACGTAAGATCTTCCAATGGATCCCAGTTGAATCGAGGAAGCCGCTGGTCCAGTCATCAGTCGGCTCGATTACGGAAACGCCCTGATGGCTTCCATCAATGAAGAGCTTCTTACCAAACTCCAAGTGCTACAGAACACTGCTGCCAGACTGGTATTAAATCTACCTTCACAGTCCCCGTCGGCACCAAGTCTGAGAGCTCTCCACTGGCTCCCCATCAGGAAACAAATCCGTTTCAAGATCATCTGTCTGGTACATAAAACCATTCACTGGAACGGGCCAAGTTATCTTGCCAAAAAACTCATCTGGTACGTACCTAGTAGAACCCTTCGGTCAGCAACCAAACATCTTCTCACTCCTCACAAGATTCGCACCGCCAGGAATGGCGGCAGATCCTTTTCATATCTTGCCCCTACTTTGTGGAACTCGCTTCCAATGCAGCTGCGTATGGTTACTGATCATAGTCCGTTTCGGAGAAGGCTAAAAACCTGGCTTTTCTGATCATTCTCTTTTCCTGCCGTCTTCTTTCCATCCGTTCTCTGGTTTTGGCTAGCGCTTTGAGACCCACGGTGATATGTGCGCTTAATAAAATCCTATGACTGAGTGGACCACTGTGTGGAAGAGCCTGATTTGTTGTGGAATAAGGAACAGAAGCAGAATTCAAACTAGTATGTAAAGGAGTAAGGATGCTGTTCCTTTTGATGCCATTGACCTGAGGGAGAGAATGACAAGCATTTTGGAATGGGGTCTGAGGGAGCATCTGCGGGACCAGTGAAACAGTAGTGAAATATGTCAGCAGCACCCTCCGCCTTTCAAGGCTTAAGGGAAAACTATTTGTGCCTCATTCATGTTTATGACTTCATTTAAGCAATGTATGACTTGTCGTTGACCCATCCCTTTCTCTGCTACTCTGATCTGAATAGGACATAGTATATAGACTAGTTCAAGTTGTAGCTTGTACCATTTTGTTAGCCATGCTTGTTTTTTGTAGACATTGAAGATCTAGGTTGAAAATGCGTTCCTTCTGGGATTTCATAGGACGGTAATTAAGGTACTGCCAGCTTTTATATTAATCTGTTCAGCACCAAGCCTTTGGATGGCAGTGCGCATAAGAAGTCTCACTTAACGTAAGATTCAATTTGATGAGTGGGAGGATCCTGCTCGTGTTTGCTCCGTTATTTGAAGCATACTTTGTGCACTTATTAACCTAACTGTTGTTGTATTTGATAATGAACATTTTATTACTGCTACTCCTGCCACCAATTCTTTGAAATGTTGTTGTGATGAGTTGATAGATGGCTGAACCAGAGGCTCTTCAATAATGAAGTGTCTCCTTAATCCATAGTTTAGAGATGCCCTTCACTCAAACTCCTTAGTACAGTAGATGAACCAACAACCGGGTTGAAAATTGCAATCAAAGCCCTTGAGCAAGCTCTTCTATTTCCCGTACTACTTTCCTAAGCCAAGGATGATTGGGGGAAGAGGGGTGAATTCACGAGGAGCACGAAAAACGTCTACAATTCCAACAAAGGATAATGTTGTCTTTAGTCAACCTTCAGCTTTCTGAACATTAACGTCTCTAACCCATCTGAATTGCTTTGCCCGTCAAAAGTAGTTCAGTCTTCACCATGATGATCCACGATAATAAATTAAACGCGTCGTTCCCTGTAGCTCCAGACTTTAATTTTTTTTGCATGCTGGACAGTCTGCTTATCTTTGCTGAGGTCTGTGGTTTAATTGTAAGTTCGAGCGATATTTATATGAGATGCCTAGATGATGAAACTTTGTGATACACTCGGGAATCCTTTTGATTCAAATTTGTTTTTAAGGGTAGGTTGGCAAAGTATTTTTTTTTATTAAACTATGTTACATGTGTAAATAAGACTTCATCATTCTGAGAAAAATAAAAGTATACTTGTAGACTTCATCTTAACCAAAATATCTGTTGTTCCCTTTGCTGTCAACTGCCTTTTTTTTACTGCTAATTAGCTGATTTTTATCTTCTGATCTGACTGCTGTGCCTGTCTTTCTGTCTGTCTTTCTCACTTCCTTGCATTGCCTAATTGGATGGGGCTGGTGGGACCCACACAACTCCAGGAGCTGGATGAGGTATGGTTTCACATCTTCACTACTCTTCATACCTACTTTGGCGCTTTAAATGCTGGATTCTTCATTTGCGCTCGTACTGCAGTTAGGGGCGTTATTGCTTGTACAGTGTTTTTGCACCATGAATGAGAGGGCACAAAATGACTAACTATATTCGTAGAGCAATATATACAGGTGCTGCCTCAATATAACTTGACACTGCTTAGTTATCTGGTGAGATGCAAAGAGCCCACTCCATCAAGGGGCTGTATCTCAATATGAATTGATGCCACTGTTTATATATTATCCCTGTTGGCAGATGCACTGAACTATGTTCATACGTAGGCTGTCAAAGGTCTCCCCTTACATCTCTCCTGCTACCTCGGGCATTGACTTCTTGTCTGCGGGACGGATTTGGGCTTTTTTATTATGGATTTTGTTATATACCCTGCTTATACCTTTTTATATTATATCACTTATACATCTAAAATAATAGTATTTACGATAAACCGTTATGACATGGCAAATCACAGCTTTTGTGAGTACACAGTGCATGGTAGAATGGGGAGTTATAGTTAATGTAGTGTGTCTATCCAGTTGAATACACTGTGTATGGATGTGCATGAGCTATAATAATTTGAAGGTTTTGAGTAAATTCTAAATGAAAAGTACAAGTTTAGCAGTTACATTTTTTGTGTAGTTCAAGTTTGGTATGTAGATAAAGAATAAATACAGTTATATAAATTTGAAGGTGGTGCGTAAATTATAAATGTAAGGTACAGCTATAACTTCAGAACTTGTAATTTTTGTGTATTTCAAGTTGGTTTGTACGTGAAGAATAAATAGCGTTTTCCTAACTACAACAAAGGCTTAACCTTTAGTTTATTTCAATGTTTTTTTTGTTGTTGATTTAATAATGTGCGTCAAATAGTAGAGCTTAGTAGCGTCAATTGGTGTGTCATTAAATGAAGTGTGGTACAGTAGAGTGGAAGGGAGTGTTGTGTAGTGTCGTGGAGTGTGGTCCAGTGGAGTAAAGTGTTGTATAGTGCAATGACGTGTTGTATAGTACAGTGGCGTGTTGTATAGTACAGTGGCTTTAAGTGCACTAGAGTGGACAGGCGTAGTGTAGAGCCGAGTAGTGTTGTAAATAGGGTTGGTATCTTGTACAGTACAGTGGAGTGGTGTGTTGGAAAGTGTCGTAGATTGGAATAGTGTGTTGTACAGTGGAGTGTAGGAACATAGAGTGGAGTACACTGTTGTATAGTGGCACAGAGTGTAGTAGAGTCTTGTGGAGTGTTGTATAGTGCCATAGAATGAAGTAATGTGTCATGCAGGGGATTAGAGTTGAGCTGAGTGGCATAGAGTAGGGTAGCGTGGAGTTAAGTCAAGTGGCTTAGCATACAGTGGAGTAAAGTGTTGTGGCGTGGTGTGCGGTTCAGTATGGTAGTGTAGAGTGGCATAGACTGTCATGGAGTTGAATGGCATAGAGCAGCATACAGTTGACTGGCATAGAGTGCAGTAGTGGAGTACAGTACAGTAGTGTCTCATAAAGTACAGTGTAATAAAGTGGAGAGGCGTAGAAGGAGTTGAGTAGATTGTAGTAGAGTGTTGTAAAGTGGTATAGAGTAAAATAGTGCTGTACACTGTCATTGACAGGGGTTCATTGTTGTACAGTGTATTGCTATAGAGTGGAGCATAGTGTGGTAGAGTGGAGGGGCATAGACTGTTGAGTGGAGTATAATGTTGAGTGGAGTACAGTGGAGTTGGGTGGAATTGAGTGGGGTGGGTTAAAGTGGCGTTATGTACAGTGGAGTGGCGTAGAGTGAAGTGGTGTAGACTGGAGTGGTATGGTGTGTCCTACAATGGAATAGCGTACAGTAGGGTAGCATACAGTGGAGGGACGTGCACTGGACTGGTGTAGCATGGGGTGGCATAGACTGGAATAGCATACAGTGGAGAAGTGTACAGTGGAACAGCATACAGTGGGGTGGAGTGGAGTGGCATAGAGTCGAAATGCATAGAGGTAAGTGGCATAGAATGTAGTTGCGTACAGTGAAATAGCATAGAGTGGAGCGGCGTAGAATGTAATTGTGTACAATGGAGAAGAGTGTACTGGCGTAGAGTGTACTGGCATGGAGTGTGGTACTTAAAATAGACGTAGCGTGAAACTGGGTGAACGGATATAGATGTAATGTGGCATACTTAGTTATATAATGTGCTGCAGTATACTGCGGTAAGTTTGTGGTACATGCAGATGGAGAAGGCAGTATCTGAGTGGCTAATAGCTCTTTACAAAACGGAAAAGGTATCCATGCCGTTTTCACCACACTTTATCTGCATTATGCTGTGTTCTGGGTTAGGGCCTCAGATATAGGTAAGTAGTAGGTTTTATTGCTGTTACCTACCTATTACCACTTTAATAAAGTGGTAATAGTTAGGGAATTTATTTTATAATTTTCTATATATTTTTATAGCAGTTTAAGGAGAACGGCACATTTGTTTTCAAAATTTTTTAAGTAGTGCTGTGATTTGTAGGTATTATTGTGGTACTCTGTAGACCAGTCGTAAAGGCCTCATAATCCCTTATGGAAGGCGTTTCCGCCGTCAGGATTATGATGGTACCTTCCGACAGCAGTTCCATGTCGGCCTTTCCGACAAGGAACTGCTGTCGGAAAGTGCCTTTGGGGGCCCCCAACAGGGCCCCTGTCCACCATAGCCCTCCACTTGTGACCCTGGGGGGCACCTATGGTGCCCCCCTTCACATCCCTGCACCGTGTGGCAGGCACCGCGAAAAATGGAAGTATGCGACCGCACCATGTGCCATTGCATCCTAATTGCTGTGTCGGAACTACCGACCTAAGGTCGGTCGGTTCCACACCCGCAGCAATGTCGGTCAGAGGCAACTCCGACCAGCATCGTGATCAGGCTCATAATGTGTTTGCTGGTGTATAAGCATAGTCGGCTAGCTGCTCCACTGCCTATGGAGGGGAGCACAGCAGTCAATAGTGCAACAGGTGCAGTGGCCCAGAGGTGTTGAGGGTTTACCTTGTGCCAAATCTACTTATTTTTTGTAGCGACCTAAACAGGAGATTGTTTGGGTGCGGTTCCCTTGCTTGTACTAGGTCCCATGGCACCTTTGCTATGCAACTGGCTGGTGGGAGAGCTAGCATATAAGCGTATAAAATGTATTCATCCTGTTTACAGAAGAGATTGTTGTGACACGTGTATCTCCTGGAAATCCATGGTGGACGCACAACAATTCAGATCCAAAATGTCTTTAGATATTTTTCAGTCGACAGTGCATAACATTGGCTACCAAAAAAAACCTATTTCACATTTTTTCACAAATATACTGTCAGGTTGTGCATTAGTTATTCTAAAATACATAAAGTTTAAACTTTGTAGTCGTTAATTGCTGTTTGGCTAAATGTCCAAGATCACAAGGTTAAACATTTGAGAGTTGTTCTGTTTTCTCTTTTCACACTTTTTAATTGATCTTTCATTATCCACTTCTTGTTTATAGTGATTTGGAGCACTTGGATAAAGTTCCTGGCTTTACTGCTTCTTTCTTTCTCCTTAAGGACGGAAAGTTGTGTGCTGCAGTGTATGATAAACTAGACTTCCTGTGTAGGATCATTGTATGTTTCCTAACGCATCGTAATCAGTCGGTCGGATTACTTTCCGACCGACCCATTTTGATGGTGTTGGTCGGAAAGGAATCCGACCGGTCATTACGACTGGCCTCCGAAGGGCTCGGAGAGCCCTTCCGCCAGTCGGAATGACATGAGTAATCCCAAGGGCTGGAGATTACAATGTTGTATTCTGACAACCTTTCTGTGCTGGCCTTTCCGACACAGAAAGGTGTCGGAAGTCGCCTTTGGGGGCCGCTAGCAGGGCCCCCATGAGTGCACGGCCTCAGGTTGGTGGCCGAGGGGGCACCTATGGTGCCCCCCTGTTGATCCCTGCACCCCGTGGCAGGCACCTTGTGGTTCCTGCCACGGGGTGCAGGGATGAACTGCATCTTTGTTTTACAGTGGAAGCATGCATTCCGGTTGGAATGTATGCTCCCATTGTAAAGAATAGGAGTGCAACCGAACAGTGTTCGGTCACATCCTAATTGTTCCGTCGGGACCACCGACAGGAGGTCGGGCGGTCCCACGACCGAAACGATGTCGGGCAGACTTAAGTCCGCCCGACATTGTGATTAGGCCCATAGTGTTTAGTTCCTCACACATCAAAGTGGAGTTTCAAAACACTGGTCTTTTCGACTGGGTTTTGCCCCACCCTCTGAATTCAGTTGACCTTTGTTGGGGATCTACATTAGAGATTAGGCTTCTGGCCATTTGGGCTAAAGTAAGACTTGGAGAATAAAGATTCTGTGAAGAAATGCTCAGTAAAAAGCTTTTCCCAGGTGCCAAAAGGGTACACCCAGGATGTAGGGGCCGGGGTCCTGATTTGTTGGGATGCACTCCTGTTGGACCCGGGGCAGCTTTCTGGCTGTCTGGTGTGACCTGTGAGACTTGAGCTTTGGCTTTACAACTTTAATTCTTAAAGATTATCCTACTAGTATTTTGTTTTCTTTCTTGTAAACAAACTGATTTGGAGTGTGATATTAATTGGTTGAAGGTTTTTTTGCCGGCTTACCTAATTGAACAAAGAGAAGTTTAAGGTCATGCTGTGGTATAATTGATCTTCTTGGAGTCTGATCTTTGAGAAATCGAGTCATACATTGACACCAATTTCAGCACAAATGGAAGAAAGATTACACTTTTTAGGAACGCGCTTTGAGCTGAATTGCCATCACGGTGTTTGTTCACTTTGTTAATAATCGTGCTTCACACATGTACACATCCTTCACTGTTCTGGACATGTGGCTGCGCCCTTCTTGCCTGAGGCACATTTCAGTATGAATCACATACTGGAGAGCGAAAAGGGAACACCTATGCTGTCATTGGTATTGTGACCTGCTGGAATATAAAGCTAGGGTGTGTGGAAGGTGCAGTGATGTCCTCCCACCCCTTCCATCTCACCGTGACACGCAGGCACCGGTAACCAGTGACATTGCCTAGTGCAGGTTTTGCTGTCCTTAACGTAGAGATCGCTGCATATTGGACACAGATCAGAAACTAGCCCAATTTCCTAGGCTGCCTGAACCCATTCTAAAAATGGCAACAGCCCAAAAAACAATGTAATTTGCAGCACTTTTTTAGCACTTATAAATGATTGATTGTTCAAACCCACTAATCATGAAATACGTATTTGATATGTTTGTTTAAAGGTCATTCGATAATTAAGACGTTGCTACTTTCTAGTATATGGTCTGTACAGTGAGGGCTATGGTATAGTTCATACCAATGATATTTTCCCAGGTTTCCTGTTTTAGAATAATTTGTTAAGTGAGGTTTTATTTCCATGTGCTGATGTAAAAAAAACGAATACTAATCTCACAGGAAAGGCCTCTCGCTGATCTGTTTGTCCATGACATCTGCGTTACTGGGCTGCCTTTTAAATTTTGTTGCACACATTTTAATTGTTTGTCATCGAACTGCTTCCTTCAGGTATTCTTCACTTGTTTCTTTGTGAAATGTCGGCGTTTCTCCAACCATCCTGGCTAGATGGTGCACTGATGTTCTAAAATGGCAATGAAATTCAGCCATTCTGATGTATCTAGTTCTGGATAGCTGTTTAAAAGAATACATAGCCTATTTTCTACCACTGCCCCCCATGCAGCAGTAAGTGTCCTCATTGCTTCCCAAATTGTCTATGGGCTCATCAGTTTCACTGTGTGAAAAAGATACACAATTCTGGTTGGTTAGTCTCGCGAAATTTGATTCCCTATTTCAGCAAGCCAAAGGAAGTCATGCGGACCTTTCTTCGTAACAAATATCTACAATATTGGACATATTGTAGACTTCACCATCTATCCACTCATGGCTGTCTGCCATGTAGCATCTCGTACCTATGTGAGCCACTGACGATGTTTAATTATCCCTCCTGAACTGAGTTTTCCCCCTCCTTGCTAAACGGTCTGTAGATCCAGATGAACTCTTGTACTATTACCATTTCTTTTCATGGCTATCTTCATGGAAAGAGGTGCTCCATTTATATGCAAAAAAACTACTGATAAGCAGAAACTGGGTCATGTCCCTGATATATCACTGAAACAACAGCTATGTAGTTTGTCAGTGATGCCCAGACAACTGAGAACCTTAACCATTAGTTTTCTTGACCTAATGAAAGTGTACAACATTGTTGGTCATCATGCCTGCCTCTTCTACTTGCCCTCCAGCATAGGAATCGTTGGCTGTGATTGGTTACTTGCAATCCTTTAACACAGAACACTGTCTTTTGATAGAGTCCTCAATATCACCTATGTTTTCCTTTATCTTCCGTTCCTCTACCTTTTTCCTCCCCCACCCGAAGGATCCATTCTCTCTAGAGAGATTTAATCATTATATGGAACTCTTGATAGTCATGCTTGTGAGAAGTTGGCCTGGCATATGCTGTCCACTAATTATAGTGGGCACCTTGCACCAGTCCAAACAACCCCTTATTGGAGATAGGTTAAAGACAACCTTATTGAAAGCTATCCAAGTGGTAGCTATGGAGAGCAGCCTTCAGGCTAAGTCTTGAAGGAATGTAAAGCAGCTTGTTTTACCAGTCTATAATCTCTTGAGTGATCAAATGAAAGAGCACCACACCAGGTATATATTCAAAATATATGTATTTATTGCTAAACACACCCCTCTAGTCTCTTTATGAGGCTAGAGTTCGAAGTACATAAGTTATAAGTTATTTAAACACAGTAATAGCACAAATACACGTTTGGGCCCTAGGGGCGTACCAAACCATATACCAATAAAGTGGTATAAGAACCACGACTGAACTAGACACTAGGCCTAGAGCCTCTAGAAGTGCTTGGACCACAAGGAACCACCCAAGGTAGTGACACAGGGGACCCACGGGGACGCGTGCAGTGTAAATACACAACCGCGATACGCCGTTAACTTCTATGGAGAAAGTCGCGATCAGGAAATTAAAGAAAAGGGACACTTAAAGGAGGACTTGGAGCAAACCCTGTGAGAACTAGGTCGTTCTAGAGTCTCTACCCACGGGAGCACCGGAGTACTCTTGTTACCTCACCCAGGGAAGCCGGGTGCATAGGTGCCTTTCGGGGTCGGGTTTCATCGTCGATTTGAATGGCGATCTGCTGCAAAGTGCTGCTGGCGACCAAGTGGAAAGTGTCCGGGTGGATCCAAGAGTGGATCGGAGATCTGAAGAACCTGAAAGCAGAGGGGACAGAGTCTGGGTCACTAGCCAGTGACCAGGAAGGCGATGAGCGGATGCCCACCGATGTCGAGTGCTTCAGGTAGGTTGACGGTCGTCTTGACTCTTCAGCCACGAGGTCCAGGAGGCGTTGTCGGCGACCAGGAGCAGGATTCGGGCTGGTACACGATGTCTGTCGAGTGCTGAGGTGTCGGCGACCGGATTGGACCCAACAAGCCTTGGCAACGGCAAGTCTCGATGAAAGTGAAGAATGACGATGATGCAGACCAGCAAGGTCTGAGGAACTCACCCAGCAAAGGTAAGTGAGGGCAAGCCTGGAGCAACCAGGGAGCCCAAGAAGAAAAGGATTGGCCTTCGTGAAGGGCTACTAGCCAACGGGCTAGCGACCGCGAAGGAGCCTCGAGACGTCGCACGTGGAGCTGGCTCACAGGACACTCGTGGAGTGGAGGCCAGTGATCTTCGGTGCGGTTGGTGCTGGAGGCTAGGGCTACTCGGAGCCCAAAGCACGACTTCGTGGGAGACCCAGAAGAGGATGCACTAGCAAATGCGTGCGGTGTCCAGGGGTCACGGTTCCACGTTACCCACGACAGCTACGGGCCTCAGCTTTGCTGGTGACTCAGGGCAGCCTCGGGAAGTCTGGAAATCCACCTCTGGTGATGCAAAGACTTCGGCGTCCGACGGGAGCTTAGGCGATGCAGACCGGACAATTGCTTCTTTGGTGCCTGCCAAGCAGGGGAGTCACTCCTTGACCCCAAGGGAGATTCTTCTGTCCTCTAGTCTTGAGTAGAGCGTCGAAGGTCCAGGATTCAGTGTCAGAGTTTCGTCCAGGGATAATCTAAAGTCCTAAGGACTGGGTTCCTATACTTATACCAAGTTTAGGGGTTGGACTACTCTGTGGCCCCACCTATGGGTGGGTCAGGGCAGAGGGGTGGCTACACCCCTTTCCCTTTGTCCAGTTCGCGCCAAAGCAGGGGCTGCAAGCCCCTGATCCGGTTTGAACTGGGGTATGCACAGGGACACCAAGTGTGCCCCCAGTGCAGGACTTCAAAGCACCCAAAAGTGCTCCCGCCCAGCCCCAATACACATTATCCTGTCTGGGGAGGTGGTCACACCTCCCTGGGACAGGAAACCTATTGTCCAGGCCTCCCCTGCCGGAGTTTCGTCCAGCAGCAGGAGGCCAGACTTGTGTCTGTGGCAGTAGCATCCATTTTGTGATGCCAGGCTTTAGAAAGAAGTTACCGGCCAGGCCAGGGTTAACATGTCTCTCCTCTAGAAGGGTGGAATGCTACCCCGCCGCCAGAATTGGTGGGGGTAGTATTCCAAGATGTTTGACACCAAACACGACATGTTTAGGTGCAGCCATTCCAAAGTTAGCATTTAACGCGAGGTTATAATGCGCTTAAGAGTTTATGGTCAGGCTGCACTACAAACAGCATCAGAGAAGGGTCTCTGAACGCTGCAGAAGGGCCCTGCTCATGCAGGGGCACCCTCTCACATAGGAACCACGCACTCTGCCTTCAGGATTGATAAGGCCTGCCATAGGAGTGACTTATAGGTTTATATGTGTGTATGTATTTAGTGATATAGGTAACCTATATCACAGTAAGTGGTGCATGCATCACCTTACCCAGGCTGCAGTAGCAGACCTGTGGTGTCAGTTTGGATGGCCTCCCAGGGGTGGCATAATACATGCTGCAGCCCCTGGTAGGCCTCTGAGGTACCTATGCCCTTGGTACATAGTATACCATATACTAGGGACTTATAAGGGCACTCCAGATTCCAATCAGTGATGTGCCTAAGGCACATGGAAACCATTTTAGAGAGGGAGCAGCTAGGCTGGGGTTCTGATTAGCAGGGCCCCAGCCAGACTAAGGTCGAAAAACAGTGAAGCATCAGCAAAAAGTGGGGGTACCCATGTGAAGCAGATCCTACTCTCCTACAATGCTTAAGACTTCTCCATGGAGTATTGTGGCGACAAAACGTACATTTACTTCAGTGTTTTGGTGGCTAAGAATCCATCAACGAAGAGCCTACCTCTGCACCATGCACATTTGGATGCCCACTATGTATCTTAAATTTATCCTCATCAAGACTGAATTTCTTCTAACATGGTTCACTGCTTCACCCATTTGATCACCAACTGTGCATTTACACTAGCCTTTTTAGGTTGACTTTAACCTTTCCTCTAAAGACCCTGTAAGATGTTTTGAACTGCCTGGTTTCAGCTGAGCTCCCTTTGAAAACTCGAGATGTAGCTGTTGACCTATGTACCTCCATCCAGGCCTTGGTACTCCCACACATTGATAGTAGCACAACTCCCCTCACTGGCCTCCCTAGATTCACTCTGCACCATAAATAACACTGCCATGGTAAGGATGGACATCAGAAAGGGCACAAAAGAAGAAACATTAAGCAAGCCTTGGTTACCGGTGCTCTAAGGCTTTAGAACAATCTTCCCTCAATGTAAGGTGTCCCTTCCTGATTGTTTGTGATGATCAGGTGAATCTCTTTGCACTTCTGTTTTTGTAGGCATTGCAGGCCTGGGTAAAAAGTACAGGTTCCTCCCATAGAGGGGACTGGCCTTTTTTTTAATTTTTTTTAATTTTTTTTTACATTTATTGATTTATTTATTTTTGAGTTTTATACAGCGCTAGCTAGACCTCGTGGTATCTGAGCGCTTTACATATCTCATGAATAAGTTTAAAGAAGTGCATGAGGAGAATCGTGAGGGTCAAACAGTCCTAGACAGAAATATAGGACAATAAAGAATTAAGGTAGTCCAGGTTGACACAATAGTAAATAACCATGTAGCAATTAGGTAATGGGACTGGAGACAGATTCAAGACTGCAGTATTAAGGCGACCACCCAAACGGATCTTGTCAAAGATGACTGGATCTTTGGGAAACGTGGATCAGCTTGTGCTCGTGTTGAAGTAGTTGTTGAGTAGTAGAGATTTGATGTCTCGTTTGAAGCAAAAGGAGGAGGGGTTGTGGCTGAGGTCTTTAGGGCGTGAGTTCTTAATTGGACTTTGGTTAACAGTCTCACTTCATCATTTGACTGGGAATTATTTTCAGTATAAGATTATGTGTCTTTATACACTGGCTCGTTCCTTGTATTTATAGAAGCAGACTTTCACAGAAGTATTTGATATGAGATATTCCAAATAGTCTCCTTAATATCATTGTAGTTCTGCGAATGAGAAACAGGATAAAGGTTCAACTAGACAAAAGCGGATTTGACAAGACCGAGTTCACTGAAAATGGCCTAAGACCGCATCAGCATTTGTTTACATGTTATTCGGATGACATTGTCAGGATACTTCTTACGTCAATAGTTACTGTGGTCTGTAGATCAAGTAACGCCCTAATTGTTAGGAAAATCATTTAAAAATCAACTTAAAACAGCAAAAATGTTTTCTAAAAGAATAATAAAACTAATTTGTTATGATTTTATTTTTAATAAAAATTTGCGTAGGACTGCTAACCTCGGTATGTGATTTAATCATCATCTAAATTGGTCTAATTGAGCATTTTTAAACAATGAGAGGGCATGCAAGGTGAGGCAGTTTCTAAAAGGTTTTTTGTTGTTGCACATTCCACCTGTTCTTGGCCAGCTTTGGAAAAAACGTGTGAAGCCAAAATACTACCACAGTTACTATATGTGATTGATTGTAACAGCGTTAATATTAATCGGAATATATTTGGAAACTCTTCCTTTAGTTTCATGCCACTACTTATATCTGCTTGTTAGAAAACAATCTTTTTTTTTAAATATTTCTTTTTATTAAACAACTTGACCAAATGCACATCAAGTAATACAAGCAGATATTTCCATCTTTCCTCAACAACATTCCATACAGTTCAAAATAATACACAGTTATACAGTTGGGAGATCAAGGGGACTCGCATGTTTCAGCACCTCTCAAACGGTCCGGTGGAGCACAGATGTCCCCCCTATAGTGGTTCCAAGCGTCCCATACCCTGCTCCACTTCCCGGGACATCCCCTGGCAATGTAGACCGACTTCTCCCTAAACATACACCAATCCAAATCCTCTACCCACTTCTCAGTCCGGGGCGGCTGGCTAGCCCCCACAGTTGGGCGATATTACGCTTCGCCACCATGAATGCCAGAGTAGCCCATTGTGTTGTGTAGGTGTTGAGGTCCGTCGGCTCCCAGATATTTAGGAGGCATCTACGGGCCTCTGGCTGCAGGTCTATCCCTAGGACCGCCCGCAGCGTGTGGTGGATCTCTCCCCAATATGTTTGTATGCTTTGGCAGCGCCACAGTATATGCATAAATGTCCCCAGTTCCCCACAGCCCCTTCTGCACTCTCCACTGTCCGAGCGACCCATTCGAACCAGACGGGGTCCTGTGACATATACCCTATGTAGTACCTTTAACTGCACCAACCTCAGCCTCGTCTGTATAGCCACCACCCGCGGGGAGGAGACCGCCTCCTGCCAATCCTCGTCGTCCAGTTCTAGGCAGTCCTCATTCCAGTGTCTTTTTATATTAGGCAATGGATCTTCCATGTTAGAAAACAATCTTACATGCTTAGTGTGCACTATAAAAGCTGAAGAAGATGCTCTTTGAACTGTTATCTAGGGTGAATTACAACTGCTAAAGAGCTACCTGCTCCTGGTATTAAAACTGCAGAGACAGCCGATTCTAACTCACAGTAATGCCAACGGATTCAGTCTGTATGTTTTCATATTAGGCTACTGGCAGTTTTGTTTTCTACCAGAGCTTATGTCAATAAAAAACTACATAAAGGAGTGTTGCCTTAGGGCCGCTGCCTTAAGCCATTAGCTTGTTAAGGTGAACCTTCTTCGGGCATTGGCTCAAGCGGGTGCCAGTCACATTTTGGTATCAGCGCTCAGCATTTCACAATTTGTTTACATGCTTTCAGTGTATATTTTGCATTTGTAACTGGGCACAAAATAGCCCGGCTCCATAAACTCTGCTGATAATTTGCACTCACAGGGCACACCGTTTCCAGTCTCTTCATCTCCAATCCCCATCAAGAGCACTTAATGCCTACTCTGCTACTCAGCTGAGCCGCTTAGTGAAGGTGTAAAGTGCACCACAACATGCCTGCTGGTGCTGCTGCCATCGGGTACTTGGCTCCTACGCTGCAGAGAATTCCTCTACCTTCTCCGGGCTGCCGGTGTCCGTGTGGGTGACAGCCTCAGCCTCAATAGGCCGCCTGACATTGCAGTGAGAGCGTTGGTGTTGAATCGGTTGATGCGGCAATATCAGATTGTGAAATGTAGTTCTGAAAGCTCCTGGCTTCTATGACATCCTACGTCCGAGATACCTGCTCACCTGAAAAAATCAGCAGGAGAGGCACTGCCTACTACCAATAAACTGCAGGAAGGGGAAAAGAGCTATGTTTTGACCAAGTTGACCAACTGGGCTGGGATTGAGAGGCAGCGGGCCAGTGCAGACTGTGTTAGACCCCAAAGGTGTAAGCCATACATGTTGAAGCAACCTCAACACCGACCAACTTAAAAAGCCTCACATACTTCAGAGGAGTCTTTCATCAGGAAATCACATTTTTTCTCTTCATTAATCATCTTTCAGTCCAATCACTTATTCTATTACTTCAATCTTTTATTCAGGCTCATAATTTTGGGTAAATGACACTTCGGAACCCCATAATGTCAAATCTCAAACCTGTGGATACTTAACCAGTGAGATCCAAAGAGGACATTAACTTCGTTTGTTATCATTTGAACCTCTAGCAAGGCTGTCTCAAGGAACCAAAGCAATTATATTCTAAATTGTAGATTCATTGAAATAGTCAGTATCCCCACATCTCCTTTTAGGTCCTTTTCTTGTTAACTTAGGGTTGATCTCTCGTGCTAAAGATTATGCAATGTTTCATTACTATTTCATCTTATTTTCTAATTCTCATTACATGTATTATATTGACATTAATTCTGTTGGGCAAAGAGTGACCTTGCGTTCTAATTAGCCACTTCACTTTTGAACCCCATGTCAGTTTTGCAGGTACAACAAGCAAGTTCCTAGGGTGCACATCCTTCAAGAATACAGACCTCTAAATGTGCTGTTAGCAGCTCACTTTGTGCAAGGCACCAGGAAAATATTTCAAACGACTTGTTCCAGAACATACACGTTGCTGCCAAACATTGCACTTAACAACATAAGCCCATTAAAACAAGAGAACATAAACCAAAAGCAAGGCAGACCTGTTGGCTTTGCCAGTGCCTGTTAAAATTATGGTATAGCATTTCATGAGAAGCTGCGGTTTTAATAGTGAATGTCATTTTTACAGAACGAAACCAGAGGACAGTGACTACTTTAGTAAAATATAATCCATCCGAAATACTTATCTCAAAATTCAACAATGTGGTTTGAAGAGATTATTATTTTTTTTTTTTAAATGGGGCGACCCACATTGTATGCTTCTCAGGCAGGTTCGTTCTCCATCCCTTAAACTGAAAGTGTGCAAAACCACCCTCCAGGACATGTTGTGGTCTTCTTCCCAGATATGGCGGAAAAGTTTTATTTAAACCATTTTTTAACAAACTGTATCAGCAGGACAAATGACTCATTAGTATAAGGCTGAATCAAATTTTTTTTTAAGTAAATTTCTCTCAAATGTATTCCTACAAAGGTGAATAGATTGTATTTTAGATAAGGATCTAGTGTGGCCATTTGGGAGACCCTACTAACAAACTCAATTGTCGGGGGGAAAAAAATATATATATTCTGCTCCTGGGGTTTTTCCAACAAGCGAGCCGCACTCGAACGTGCGCGCACCTTCCCCAAAGTGTATCAACTGGTATGGGCAGTTTCATGTTTGATCATTTAAAAGCACCTGATTCGCCTGACGCGTTTAGTTAATCACTTCTTCAGAGGCAATCAAAGAAGTGCATTTCGGTGCCTCTCTTCCTTCCCACGTTCGAGTGCGGCTCGCTTGTTGGAAAAACCCCAGGAGCAGAATATATATATACATACATACACACATACACACATACACACACACACACACACACACACACACACACACACACACACACACACACACACACACACACACACACACACACACACACACACACACACACACACACACACACACACACACACACACACACACACACACACACACACACACACACACACACACACACACACACACACACACACACACACACACACACACATCTCTCTCTCTCTCTCTCTCTCTCTCTCTCTCTCTCTCTCTCTCTCTCTCTCTCTCTCTCTCTCTCTCTCTCTCTCTCTCTCTCTCTCTCTCTCTCTCTCTCTCTCTCTCTCTCTCTCTCTCTCTCTCTCTCTCTCTCTCTCTCTCTCTCTCTCTCTCTCTCTCTCTCTCTCTCTCTCTCTCTCTCTCTCTCTCTCTCTCTCTCTCTCTCTCTCTCTCTCTCTCTCTCTCTCTCTCTCTCTCTCTCTCTCTCTCTCTCTCTCTCTCTCACTCTCTCACACACAGAGTTATGGGTAGTATCTCAACAAGCATACAGAGAAAACTGTAAATTATCAGTTCTTTCGATAATTCACTACAGGTATTATAGCACCGAAAATACCAGCTGAAAAATGTATCAAGAAAAGCAAACTTACTGAGCTGCCCAGCAAAGGCTTTCCATTTGCATTGATCTGAAGACATTGGTTTAGGTGGGCCAACTGAAACCCACACATACAGCTTTACAGATGCATTAACTGGCCTTCCTCTGGAGGGCAAGTACATCGGCTTTAACAACTATTCAAAATTAACTTTTCAGAATATGATCCACTCCAATTTCCACAATAATTTTTTGCAGTATACTTTTTTCCTTCCATTCAGCTGCTATTAGTAATGCATATCTCAAAGCGCCCGAAGCTACTCTGTCTTTGTACAGGCTCATTTTATGGGGTTGTCATGGCACTACCTACGTAGCAGCCTAGCCGTACGCATTCAGAATTCAATTGAGTGCAGTCCTTTGATGATTGCTGTAAGCCTATTTAGAGCTCCACGGTTTGTTGTAGCTTCACAATACAAACTGTGTTCAGAAAGTGCATCACAGTGACTGCTTCAGGGGTACACGCCGCCATTCAACCCCAGGCAGTGGCCACAGTTGCACGCTTGGTACAAGAGTGCGACATACGGGTACCGTAGAATGGTGGATCTGGATTACTGTAACAGTAGGAACCCTCATGCAAGAGTTACTTTGGGTGTTTAATTCAAGTTGGTGACTGGCACCGGATCCCAAGAGTAGGGCTTGGGTGTGGGTCTTTAGAGGAGTCATGAATGCATAAGTATAGTCGAGTGCGAAGAACAGCAGACTTTGAGAAGGGTTACTGAAGCCCACGGAGGAGATTTATCAGTGCCTTTTCTTCTACGTGAACTGTATGCAGTTGCACCTCCTGCCAGCTGCAGAGGGCATTGTATTGCTCCTGTCCCTGATCTACAAAACTCTTTTACACTTTTACAGGTTAGGCGCAGGGTTACCAGGTGGCTGGAATTAACAATTCTGGTCTGTATCTCCGTGCACAAATTCGCCTATTACAGGTTAATCGTCACATAATGGGGAATAAATGTGGAGACAGTTTTTTCAGGCTCCCTTTTCACGCAAAATTCCCAGTTCCTTGTGTTTTACCCAGTGCTTTAAATGGGCCGGTACTCTCCGGTACTGAGTACCGGCACTTCTTATTTTTACCAAGCTGAGTACCGGCACTTCTCCACTACCAAGGAGAGTACCGGTACTCGGGGTCGAATTGATAAGGTGAGCACTGGGCCGGTGCCGAGGGCCAGCTGTGTTCCTGTTTTTTAGCAGCATCTTTGCCGTTTGTCTGTGTCATTCAGCTATGGCAAGCGGCACGATGGGGCCTGAACGGCCAGCTGGAGGCCTGCTGCTGCGGCAAGTGGGCCTCTGCTCCCTCCCCACCCAGATAAAAGCTCTCATTGTCCTCAACAGCCCCCTGCCGAGCCTCCATGCTGGGACGTCTTGTTGGATAGTGTTGGGACATTTTCTACTTTGGGCACAGTGATGTGTGCAGACTGAATGAGTGGGGGGGGGGAGAGGGGAGGGGGAGAGCCTGCTCAGTACTGGCCACTTAAGAACCCAGGTAACGAGGGCCATTTTCACCCCTTGGCCTCTCACTGGGGTCTGTCTTTCCCCTGACTCACTTGCCCCTGCAAATCAACCCCCACCCCGCCCGCCTGCTGTGACATTGAGTCCATGATGGGCGGGGTTGAGTTGGTGGGGATTACCTAGGCGGACTCCCTCGTGCCCAGGTGAGGTGAGAGGCGGTCTACTGACCTTCCCATCAGAGGCCAGTATTCTTCTGCCCCTGACCTCTACCCTGTTAGACTCTGCACATGTTCACGACCCAGCAGTGCTCACTGTCTGCCACTGAAAGCTTACCGACCGTGGGGCCTTCTGCTGAGGGGAGAGGACGGATAATGGGGTGAGAGAAGGTGAAGAGTGAAGGGGCAGAGATAGAAGAAGCAGACAAGAGTTTAAAGGGGGAAAAGATAGACAGAAGGGGTAAGCGCAGATAGAGATGGGGAAGTGATTGAGACAGCTATGGAAAGAGTAAGAGAGGCACGGAGAAATAGAGAGAGCGATGGTAGAGAATGATAGGATACAATTGGGGTAAAGAGAGTGGGACGGAGTTAGATACAAATGGGAGAGAAGTGAGGGATCGAGAGGTTAGAGATGTGAAGACTGATGGAGAGTGTTGGTCTGCTTGTTTGTATGTTTGTGTGTGAGAGAAATGAAATCAGAGTGGATGAGAATTGGGACACTCAGGAGGTATTTGAAAAGAAATGCGTGGAATACTTGTTTTGTGTGTATGTGTGTGCACTCTTGAATATAAAAGGATTGCGCCAAATGCAAGTAAGCAGGAACAGTATGACATTAAGAAGCTGCAAATATTGCGAAACAAGGAAATATTAACATGTGGTGTTTGACATTCATTTTGTTTAACGAGTTAGCACATTTTGTTTATTTTCATACATTTCTCACATGTTTTGGTATGTCCTGCAACTGGTGTAAATGCCCTTCTCTACACATATGAAAAGTTTGAGACTACTATCAAGGACAAATCCTCGGCTCCAACCCCTCAGCCTGGGACGACTCCTGGTGGCCAACGACGCTGGGAGCAGCCCCGACACCCACCGACCACGCACGCAACCTGGGAGTCATCCTCGACTCAACGCTCTCCATGGCCAGGCAAGTCAACGCAGTCTCATCCTCCTGCTTCAACACCCTCCGCATGCTTCGCAAGATCTACAGGTGGATCCCGACAGACACAAGAAGAACAGTCACCCAGGCCCTCGTCAGTAGCAGACTTGACTATGGGAACGCCCTCTACGCGGGAGCCCCGGCCAAGCTCATCAAGCGACTGCAACGCATACAAAACGCCTCCGCACGCCTGATCCTCGATGTACCACGCCACAGCCACATCACCCCCCACCTGAGGAACCTGTACTGGCTCCCCGTCGACAGGAGAATCTCCTTCAAACTCTTCATCCACGCACACAAGGCACTCCACAAGACTGGCCGAGCCTACCTCAACAGACGACTCCTCTTCTACGTCCCCAACCGCCAACTCCGCTCCGCTGACCTCTCCCTCGCCACCGTCCCTCGCATTCGAAGAACTACCACCGGCGGCAGATCCTTCTCCCACCTCGCCGCCAAGACCTGGAACACCCTTCCACTAAGCCTACGACAGACCCAAGACCTGCTGACCTTCAGGAGGCTACTCAAGACCTGGTTGTTCGACCAGTAGCAGCACCCCCCCCCCCCTTTTTTTTTTTCTCCCCAGCGCCTTGAGTCCCTCGCGGGTAAGTAGCGCGCTTTACAAATTCTGTGATTGATTGATTGATTGACAAAATGAATACTCAACAGAAATGTTTTTGTATCATGTCTCACCCCGCCTCTAACCCCGCCCACTACCACACCCCTAGTTCAATTTAATGAGTGCCTGCACTTATTTTTTTCCATTTAAAGTGATCCAGCAGTAATTTGACGGTAATTTCTCAATGCAAAACCTCATTACCTCTAGTTTACCACTTAAAGGGGATGGACCTTTGCCACCGTTTATCATCATCAGGAGACTTTACATAAACATGAAAAATCAATTGCAAATAATATTTAAGGCAATAATGAGAGCTGTGAGTAGTTTTAAAGGGTTTTATTTTCTAGTCAAAAGTTAAGTTTCTCTGACTTTTTATTCATTAGTCAAATATCAATCAGGTTACAGAATTGAAAAAATAGGTAAACTAGAATTAATACAGAACATATTATAGATTGCATAGAAAGCACTTCATAAAGGAAATGGAATGAGGCATAAAATGTCAGTCAGAACTCTAAAGAGTTTCAGGAAAATATAATTCAAGAGTGAGTTTTGCAAGGCTAATTAATAATTAATAATTCGCAAAAATCTCCCATAAAGAGAAATAAATGCATAAGACAAATCAATCTTTTCAAAGCCAGTTAGTCAATGCATGAAATTTAAAGTTTTAGCATCTAAATCTAAACCTGTTCTGATCCTCTCAGCTGCTCTCTCTGTGTCTGACACAGAAGCTGGGCATAGCCCCCCCCCCCACCCCCTCTCTCTGTGTCTCCTTGGACGCAATCTCCACCCAGTCTGCACCCGCGACGTTCACGTACCTAACCCGAATGATGTCTGGTCAGATCTGATCCGACACGCCCCTAAGGGGTCATTATGTATACCCTAATTCTTGGCTGACTACACTAACAATGTTGCAGTTTCAGTAGAAACTCGCACTGTGATTGGTTGGCACAGGTGACATAGGGGTCTCATTATCCTGTTCTCATCGCAAGTCCAACCCATACCGGTTCTAACAATAGGGGCTTAATGCTAAGAACAATATACATAACATGTATCAATAAGAACATCTCTTGTAACATCTTAAGCGACAAAATGTATCAATCTATTTTCTGTCTCGCTTTCACATCGCACACAGGGATGACACTCTCCCACAAACACTGGTATGTTGGCACGGTGACAGGAGTGTGCAGATCATTGTGGCCTTGACCTATGTGTCTTCATTTGAGGCACTTGGCAGTTCATGCAGCTGGCACATTCTTCTGCGCATGCGTCTCCCATTCAGCACACTGCTAACAATTCTCAGCCATGCTGGATTCTTAGGCAGCCATATTATTGTGGGCCCAAATGTATACTAAAGCAAAACAAACACAAAAGAATATTAATTTATGAAGTAAAGCCCATTATGTTCACCTCCCACCATTCCAATACCCTGTATTAATTATTACCTCGCGAAAGCTATTAATTTAAAGCAGCTTTTCTATTATTCGTGCACAACATGCAAAATGTGCAATGTACAACATAGCATAAACATGCACTAGTGCAAATTTTCAAAGCGCAAACAGTTAATACATGCTCATAGCAACATGCTCTAATGTTTTAGATAGCTTTCATGCAAAATGCGTTTGCCCCACGTGTAGTGTTGGTGCATGATTGATTAATTAATACATATTATAAGAAAGATGTGTTATGAACTGAATATGCATTGTCTAAATATGCAACAAAGCCAAGGTCTCTTGAAGGGAACAGAGGGTGTAGATTACAAGGAAAAGGAGCTGGGAGGAGAAAACACATTCCATTCTTATCTTCAAGGCTAAAGAGGCCACAGTGAACCTTCCAAAGGTAACTGAAATCACGAGTTTTTTCTACACTAAAAAACACATTTTAATTCAGAAAGTGCAAAACACATTTTCTAAATTAATTGTACATTCTATAGTGAGATTAAACCCCAATTAATCACATTTAAACATGGCTGTTTCATTAATTGAGCATGTTTTTACATGAAAGCACTTTAGACTGAAAGCATCTTGACCAGGCCTCATTCGTGTGTCATGTGTTTTCACTTGCACCAAAATTCTGCGTGCCATTTTAAAATGCAGTTTGTGTCTGAAACTTAAAACAGAGCAATGCCTAATCTAGGTGAAATCAGGGCTCCATCAATTCACCCTTTGATAAAAGCAAATCATGATACCTCAAATGATTTGTAAATTATCACGTTTCATTTGTTTAAAATAAAGCACTTATTAGTTGAGTCAAATATATGTTTTTCTCTAACTAAAATATTACTACTCATCTTTAGTGTATGTAGACATGGTAATTTCATTAGCACACTTAATTCACACAGGTATATAAAGGAAAAACCCTACTAAATTAGTATGTTCATTTTCACTTATTACAAAAACTTTTGGTCTGTAATCAGATCATATGTAGCCAAGCTCAAAAGTTTAGTGAAGAGTTCTGTAAGTAGCTTCTTGGAACAGTTAGTTTTCTCTAAAATAAGTAACTAAAATAATAAAAGGAAAATTCAACAGAACAGTTCTCTTTTCTTCATTTTTTCTTCATCTTTTCTTCTTTTTCTTTCATCATTCAAAGATTCTTTTCTCTTCAGATCTTGACAGTTCTCAGTTATTTGTTTCAGCATTTCTTGGCTCTTTGTCACCAGCTTGCCATCAGGGTGGCTCATACAGTTCAAGCCTTGCATTACACAGTTCATTCAATGTGGCATTCTGTACTTTTTCCATGCAATTTGACCACTCAGGTGCTGAGAAACTCTGACAGAGCACCATCAATTCTTTGCACGTGTTCAATCCAAGCCTTTCACTTTTATTTTCACTTGATCAGATTCAGATGTTTCAGCTATGGGTGCAAATGATTTTTCAAGGGACCGCTGTAGATGTTTTGGATACCCTTTCAGCCAGCTTTTTTCTACCTCCACTCGTAGGCCCACAGCACTAATTTCTTCTTCAGAGGCTGCACCCGACTCTTTCACCCTTTTGACACCGCTTTCATCTGAGTCAGTTTCCACTTTTTGCTTTTCCAGAGCCACTTCAGTTTGTTCTAGTGCTGCTTCACGCTCTGTGTTCCCTTACAGCTTGACTGACCCTCTTCTGTGGACTTTTGACCACTGCTGGCATCTCTTCTTGAAGAGGAGCTGTTTTATCAAAGGGACACGGGACCATATGTGTGTGGGAGGCATGCACCCAATTTGGAAGGCCACCACATTTCACAACAGTCTTTGCCAGGATCATTTGGAACAGGCCTTTCCATTTCACAGCATCTTTCAGATCAAAGTTTTGGCACCATCCATTATGCAGATCTTGTGTAGCAGCTGCAATCTGGTGAGAAACTGCACGCTCCACATCAGCCAGACTTTCACAACAATGGCTAGTCTTTTCATCAGTGTTTTTCACAAGTGCATTTGCATGTACATATTCAAGCCACTTCAGTGATGCTGAAACAGTCTTTTGCAAAGTGAGACTCTGTACTGTCTTTGTGTTGCTTTATTATACTTGGAACTTCAGGCAGATAGTTACAATCCAATCCTTGTCCAATCTGTTGTTCTGCACACATCATCTTTGAGACCTCATTATGATCTGATTTCAGAGAAACTGGCAATCTATACCTAGGCATCAGTTTTTGCAATAACACATTTGCTACTATGCAGTTGTCATTTTTCTCAAAATCTGTTTTGATACAACCTTGTTGTTCTGTCTCTGAAATATTTTCTTGCACCTCTTTTAATTCTTTCCAAGTGTAAGTCATTATCATTCGCATCCTTTTCAGATTCACCTGTGAAAATTCCATTGAATGCATAGGCTAATAGGACACATTATTGTGCAACTGAATTAGCATTTCTCTCTCCCATGACAATAGTGACTTCCATTTGAGCAGCTATACTGCATGTTATGGTAAGGGCAAACAATTTCGAATTTTGGACTGAGGTAACTACTGAAAGCCATAAAGCTTTGACAACATAATGTATAGGGAGCACAGCATGTGCTGCTCCTAATGTGTCATTGTTACCTTTCAAACATGGGCCATCTATAAAAATGGACATTGTTGGGCTCAATCAGACGTTTATCCTTAAAGTCTAACTTTGGTTTCATGCATAAATTCATGACACCTAGACATTTAGGTTCAGTTTCATCACAAACAATTTCATTTGCTGGCAGTAAGCTCAGTACATTTGAATTTAGACATTTCTTGGTCACAGTATTTTCCCAAAACAACTCCACAAAGGAAGGAACCTTTTCAGCAATTGGACATTCCATCATTATATTCTCACTCTTTTTATGACTGACATTTACCACAGCTACTAAATTAAGGCAGCTGGGCATTTCTGTGACGTTGGGGTCAAGGGTCATTGGGAAATACGTCACAGACCTTTGAACACATTCATGTTTTTGAACAGGCACGGAGAGAGCACAGCCCTCCCTCTCACTGCACATTGGTGTATTTTCTTTTAAATAAACTTGCATTCCTAGTGCCGGGGCGCGACACTTTTTCTCTTTCAACTCTAGGAATGCTTTTGTGCAATTGTTGTCCAATGGAAGGGGATCAGACACATCCTTGTGTGTCAGCCTCCGTAAAGGCTTAGCCACTAGGGAAAGGTTTAGTAACCACTCTCTATGGCAGCCAACCATTCCCAAAAACATCCTGACTTCTTTCTGAATTTGAGGTGGATTCATCTGGTGAATTATTTCCACTCTCTCTGGTGACACCTTTCTAGCTCCCTTTCCAATTATGTGTCCCAGACATTCATTTTCTTTTTGACAGTACTCCTGACTATTCTCATGCAATGGCACTGTGACATGAACTTTGAAAAAATCAATAACGGTAAGCCATTCTTCAGCACATGAAATGTGAAAAAATATGTTGGCTGGATTCGGTACCATAGGACAACATAGAAAAGTTATGTTGCTAATCTCCTGTTCTTTTCATTTAGTTTCTGTAAACCTGTGATCAGAAAGTTACAAAAACTTCCAATCAATTCCATCAAAAATCCTTTACTCAGTTTATCTTCAATTATGGGTAAAATTTCTGCAACTGATGGTGTTCTTGAATACATGTCATCTGGTTCTAATTTGAATAAGACATGTTCTGCCCATTTTATTAATCTGACATCCTTCTCTGTGAACTCCCCCTATTTCTGTGTTTATTATTTCTTTCAAATCAGAAGGTAATTTTTCAACTTTCATTTCTGCTATAGCTGTCTCTTGTTGGGCCAATTTAAAAAGTACATCCTCAACAGGAATCTGATAATTAACATCATCTGGTGTACAGTAATCGGTGCTGTTTAATTTGCAAAACAATTGTTTTCCTGTCAGGCCTGTGTCACAAACAGCAAATTGGCAACTTTTCTCAAATGGGCCTATTTTTGCTGCAACCTTTTCTAAAACTGGGTTTGTAATTTCTCTTTTTAAAATTCCTACAACTAAGTATGGACCTTCCACTGTTTTCACAATGGACTTGGTAAATTCAGAATTGTTAGGGTTAAAACTCTCATTTTCAAAAACAGCAACCTGTTGAAATGGGTTCTGATTTTGTTTCTGGAAAGAATTCACATTTGCTCTGGACAACTTATTTAAATTAATTTTAGCATTTTCCATATTTTGTGAGAGCATCTGAGCTTGAAAAACTCCTGCCATTGGTACCTGTTTCTGAACTGACATTTGCATTTGCTGAACTGGCACATTTTGCACCTGCATTTCTCTTTGTGTTTGCGCATTTCCATTTGCTGCATCAGGTTTAAATTTACATTTCTTCTTCCAATGCTCAAATCTGTTACAAAGATGGCAAAAGGATACTTTTTCCAGCAGTGCAACATCCCTACCTGAATTTGCACAAACCAAAACACCTTTACTTCTATCCTGTGTTCTTTTAATCTGTACCCAATTAACATCCTTTGCTGGCACTCTGCCCTTCAGGAAAGTAATCACTGCTACGTTTTTCTCCATAACAACAGAAAATGATGGTGCATTCATGCAAACCTTTTTCATTGTCTCCTCACCTGGCCTTTGCACAGCAACTTTAGATTCAAACCATCATTCAGTCTGCATGGCAATGTCAAAGAACATTTTCAAATTAATACATAACTCCTTTAAAATTTCAACAAATCCATCAATTTGTGGGTACCACAGCATAAGTTTGTGTCTCAATTTTGGGAATGTGTTCAGAAATGTTGCAAGTTCACTTTTGTTCCGTGGCACATGAACATGCACTTCCATCTTTTCTCTCAATGAGTAAGCAAAAGCTTCACCCTCATCCTGTTTATTATTTTCCTCAACAAGGTCTGGTGGTTTCTTTTTCTTATCCAGTTTCCTTGCTAGGTCCTGTGGTTTCTTTTTCTTCTCATGTTTTCTTGCCCACTTGTCTCCTAATTTCTCAAACCCATTGCATTTGAAAATATATTTCATTATTTCTGCAATGTGCAATTGCATTCCTGAAGAACACATTTTCTCATTTGCTTCGTCATCCATATGTACCCTGAAACTTTTCTGAAATGGAAAACTTCCTGAAACATCAATTTCAAATTTTTTGAGCCAAAATAGTCAGCCTATCATGTGTAGTTACTGCACATGTAGTTGTTTCCTTACTCAGGGAAATTAATTCGTTTTCCTGACACTGGTTCACATTTTCATGACTTAAACAGCAGGGACTGTTAATTTCTTCATGTTCAAATGTTGAATTTAAAACATTAAGCTGTCTCTCTTTTTCAGGGTCTGGGTTAATTTGTTCCCCAATGCTCTCTATCTTTTTAATCACTGCTGCTTCCTCAAAGCAGGTTTGAAAAATCCCATCTTCAAATATATTAGTTTTATCCTGAGCTGCAGATGTTGTAAAGACCATTTTTCCCCCACCTTTCAATGCTTGGACTGTCTGGGGTAGTTTCTGTTCAATAATCTGTGAATTCTGAGATTCTGAAATAAACCCTGACCTAATTACTCCTTCTGCAGCCCTTTGATCTTTTTGAGTAGGGACCATATTAATTGGGACAGTCACAATTTGTCCAGGCACTGCCTGTGCATCTGCAGTTTGTAATATTTGTACTGAATCAGTCACATTTGAAGCAGTAACACCTGGAGATATCACTGTCAGTGCTGAATCAACAGGTAGTGGGTCAATCTGAAATGTCTGCACAGTTCTCTCAATCTGTGTTTCACTCTGTTCAACAGAAGCAGTAGCCACTGTAGTACTTACTGGTACAATATTATCAGTATTTTTAGTGGGGACCACATAAGGTGGTGGACACTCAGTTAACAATGCATCCATTATTTCATCCCCTGAATCATTATTTATTTGAAGCTTTTTGTCATCTTTAATTCCCTTCTCCTGTATCTGGTGCTTTACCTTTTTATCCTCACTTGCTTTGTCTCTTGCTGCCTTTTCCCACATGCTTAAAGCCTCAAATTGTGCAGCTCTAGATGGTCTTTATTTCACATAACCCTTCCCTTAATTTGTCAATAATTTGCAATTCAAAAGTACCATCTTTTGGAAACCTCAAAGGACCTTCTTTTTCAGTAATCTTGCACCATTGGTGAACCCACATACATGAATTTTGTCCCAAATTGGTAGACATAAAATGCACAGGTGTTCCTTCAGGAGCATCACCAATTAAAATCGAATTTTTCACTTTACCTCCCAACAGTTTCTTAAAACTTTCAAACAATTTCATTTCTGCAATATTTTAATGCAATTTCTTTTCTTTAGTGCTGTCAGTTTCAATTTCGGTCAGTTTAACTCCTATTACTGACCCTCTCTTCACAATCAGAGCTCACTACACGCCTGCTGCCTTGTCCAATGCCAGCGCAGCCTTTTGTGACGTCGGTATCACTCCTTCTACTAGCCCTCCCTTCACAAAATCTTACGGCAATATTTTTCGGAGTTTTCTTAATCAAAATTCTGTTAGTAACAACATAAAAAGACAATGCTACCTTGTCTGCTCCACTAAATAAAGAGAGAGTTTTCACTTTTCAAAGAGAATTTTCTTTTCCAGCAAGTAATAATAACGACCAGCGTTATCTCACTTCTCTAGCAAGCTCACGGAGGACCTGATACTCCTCTAGGGATAAGGCCAAAGTTTCACAGGAGGACTTTTTGGCGTGAAAAGTAGTCCTGTTACTCCCCTGGGGATAAGGCCAGAGTTTTTTTCCCCAAGGTGGACCCTTCGCTATTTCAAACGCTCTACTCACACACAAAATGTTCCCTAATATAACACTGACAGCCCTCCGTAGCTTTTCAGTATTATTACAACAGACAAAGTACTTCTGTAATGTGATTTCTCTTACCACACTCTTCCTGCCTATTTCAGGCTAATTCCTTCCCGGGATTCCCAGGTAGCTCTGTACCTGTGTTCCTAGACAACATAGAACGTGACACTAACTTTTCATGTTAAGAACATATAATCAATAATTCTGTCCTATGAAATTACCAATTTAATCAATAAAACCATCAAGTCAAAATTATCAAAATTTCACCTACATTCATAGCCCTTACTAATTTTTCAACACTACAAAAAACATACCTTCTAGCACATTAACAACATTTCACAACCCTATTTATACTCACACCACTCCAGCAATCGCCTTCTTGCATTACCTTCCAGTACTGCTTTGCCAGTCTTCAAGTTTTGAACATTGGAATCAGGACTTTTTGAGAATCTGGACATTTATCTAACTTGGGCAATTATTTTGTAGCGCTATTTAGGCATTAGACTAAACTATGCTCCGTTTGGTGATGGTGTTAACCTTACCTCTGCTACCAGAAACTGATCCAGCGGTAATTTCACAGTAATTTCTCAATGCAAAACCTCATTACCTCTAGTTTACCGCTTAAAGGGGATGGACCTTTGCCACCGTTTATCATCATTATCAGGAGACTTTACATAAACATGAAAAATCAATTGCAAATAATATTTAAGGCAATAATGAGAGTTGTGAGTAGTTTTAAAGGGTTTTATTTTCTAGTCAAAAGTTAAGTTTCTCTGACTTTTTATTCATTAGTCAAATATCAATCAGGTTACAGAATTGAAAAAATAGGTAAACTAGAATTAATACAGAACATATTATAGATTGCATAGAAAGCACTTCATAAAGGAAATGGAATGAGGCATAAAATGTCAGTCAGAACTCTAAAGAGTTTCAGGAAAATATAATTCAAGAGTGAGTTTTGCAAGGCTAATCAATAATTAATAATTGGCAAAAATCTCCCATAAAGAGAAATAAATGCATAAGACAAATCTTTTCAAAGCCAGTTAGTCAATGCATGAAATTTAAAGTTTTAGCATCTAAATCTAAACCTGTTCTGATCCTCTCAGCTGCTCTCTCTGTGTCTGACACAGAAGCTGGGCATAGCCCCCCCCCTCTCTCTGTGTCTCCTTGGACGCAATCTCCACCCAGTCTGCACCCGCGACGTTCACGTACCTAACCCGAATGATGTCTGGTCAGATCTGATCCGACACGCCCCTAAGGGGTCATTATTTATACCCTAATTCTTGGCTGACTACACTAACAATGTTGCAGTTTCAGTAGAAACTCGCACTGTGATTGGTTGGCACAGGTGACATAGGGGTCTCATCATCCTGTTCTCATCGCAAGTCCAACCCATACCGGTTCTAACAATAGGGGCTTAATGCTAAGAACAATATACATAACATGTATCAATAAGAACATCTCTTGTAACATCTTAAGCGACAAAATGTATCAATCTATTTTCTGTCTCGCTTTCACATCGCACACAGGGATGACACTCTCCCACAAACTCTGGTACGTTGGCACGGTGACAGGAGTGTGCAGATCATTGTGGCCTTGACCTATGTGTCTTCACTTGAGGCACTTGACAGTTCCTGCAGCTGGCACATTCTTCTGCGCATGCGTCTCCCATTCAGCACACTGCTAACAATTCTCAGCCATGCTGGATTCTTAGGCAGCCATATTATTGTAGGCCCAAATGTATACTAAAGCAAAACAAACACAAAAGAATATTAATTTATGAAGTAAAGCCCATTATGTTCACCTCCCACCATTTTAATACCCTATATTAATTATTACCTAGCTAAAGCTATTAATTTAAAGCAGCTTTTCTATTATTCGTGCACAACATGCAAAATGTGCAATGTACAACATAGCATAAACATGCACTAGTGCAAATTTTCAAAGCGCAAACAGTTAATACATGCTCATAGCAACATGCTCTAATGTTTTAGATAGCTTTCATGCAAAATGCGTTTGCCCCACGTGTAGTGTTGGTGCATGGTTGATTAATTAATACATATTATAAGAAAGATGTGTTATGAACTGAATATGCTTTGTCTAAATATGCAACAAAGCCAGGGTCTCTTGAGACGGGAACAGAGGGTGTAGATTACAAGGAAAAGGAGCTGGGAGGAGAGAGGCCACAGTGGGCCTTCCAAAGGAAACTGAAATCACAAGTTTTTTCTACACTAAAAAACACGTTAATTCAGAAAGTGCAAAACACATTTTCTAAATTAAATGTACATTCTATAGTGAGATTAAACCCCAATTAATCACATTTAAACATGGCTGTTTAATTAATTGAGCATGTTTTTACATGAAAGCACTTTAGACTGAAAGCATCTTGACCAGGCCTCATTCATGTGTCATGTGTTTTCACTTGCACCAAAATTCTGCGTGCCATTTTAAAATGCAGTTTGTGTCTGAAACGTAAAACAGAGCAATGCCTAATCTAGGTGACATCAGGGCTCCATCAAAGCACTGGTTTTTCCGGTCCCATCTACTTTGAGCAGGTAGTAAATTCAATCATCTGTCACCCATACTTCATGTCCTTAGACAGAGGCACAGTTGTGCCGAGGTGCAGGGTGGCTTCTGTGCCGCTCTTTCCTGTGGAATTTTCTTGATGCAACCACGCTTTGCCCCCATACCAACGTGGTACCCTCAGAAGTGGCTGGGTAGGGTCTTCTTGGAGCTGTCAGAATCGCAGCCCTTTCTTCAATTACTGGGGGTGCTGCTTCTCTGTTGTGACCGGCCAATTTAATTAATTCCCCGGCACAGCACATTGCCATTTAACGGCGAAGGATTTTAAGCATTTGCTTCCAGCAAACTAAGTTTGTTTTTTCCCCTACCGGGCCCCACCATAACGCGCATTAATTCGCAGGCTATCCCGGTCACCTTAAGAAGCACAGCGCTACGCAGACGCCTTTACCAAGGATATTATTTCCTTCTTCAGCTCAATTCAAGTTGCTCACATTTTTTGTCCTGAAGATGAACTCGAATAATTGAGTTCGAAACGTCGTCGACCCCCTACAACATGAACTCCTTATACTCTGTAAAAATCTTTAAAGGAGCTTCTATTTCTGTTGTCAATGCGATGTCATTATTTTAAGTTCACCCTCACTTCTCACGTCACGCTTATTGTCACTTACTGTGTGAGCACCTGAATACCTTCATTGTGTAATAAATATTTGTCATACATTGACCTATATGTCCCTCGTTATATTTCCTACTGCTCTCTTTTATGAATTAAGTTTCTATCCCTTTACTTATCTCAGTGCCCTTTACAGGGTTACTTCCCCTTGGACCTTTTAGGCCACTCTAGAACCACTGTTCCTTTAAACTACATATTACCCCAGGTTCATATATTGGGGCACCCTTGTCTTCCTAAATACTTCTCTGTTGCAGTCAGCGATGGAGCCCAGATGCTCTTGCCCCCTCCGCACCCGTTCACCCTGCCCTTTATGTTCGTTGCTGCAGTGCTATTTGCTAGCAGAAGACTGCGCTTACGTTGTGTTTGTGAAGCCTCCACACACAAGGGTTTCTAATGCGGAGACAAACAATCCCAGCCCATGAAAGAGAAGCACCTTTCTCTCAGTATAGCTTCATCTGTTGCCATGGCAACACAACCGTGGAAGGTAAGTAACCCATTCATGAATAGTTTCCACCACGTGATAATGCTTGCCATCAAATCGGTGAATACTACCCCAGAAAGCAAGCGCTCTGTTTCCGTGCTCTGACAATATCACCTTAACAAGTACTTAAGGAAACAACGAGGACAAAAACATGATCCGACTGGCAGATGCAGTTTGCTCGTATATTGCGCTGATAATTCCCCGGAAAGGGTCTCTGTGCTGATGCTCTGATTGATGCAATTAGAATAAGCCTGACATGAGCAGGCATTCAGCACCTTGCTGAAGGTGGGCAGGCAGACTGCTCCAGATTAAAGATTCTTGACAGAAAAGCTACACTTGCCCATTCGTGCTCATGTAATTTAGGCTGTCTGACCATCTGAGATGGCATGGGGTTGTAGATGTTTGTCATGGGTAAATAACTAGGTGAGGTTAAAAATGAATTTAAAAAATCATAGATGCTATTTTGAAGGAAGCCCTATTTTTATGTCTTGGGCTAGTCGAAACCTTTTGATTTTACTAAAATTGTGTGTTTAATGTACTTATAGGGGGCTTGAGCCAGCCATATTCATTCATTGGTCTGTTATGACATTTTTCATCGCCCACTACAGCATACGGCAATGGGTCATCCCACTTAGTCCACTGGCTAACTTCATTGAGTGACAGCATTCTTCCCTTTCACTTGGAGCACATCCACACACAAAGTAGTTCCCTCAAGTAGCAGGGGCTACTAAGGCAATGTGTGCTTTCTAAGACCAAAAATATTTTTGCTTGTAGCCAATGTTTTTTGTAGAGTGACAATGGCCAGGTAGCCTCCCCAACAATAAACCTTTGTATAAAAAAAACATGAGGAACAAAAAAGAATACGCATTGACAAAGCCAAAAGGCTGGTGGCCAGCATCAGACTTGTTGGCTTTGCCAATGCTTATTTGTACTGGTAGCCAAGGTAAGGACGCGATAACTGTTTTTTGGAACTTGCAGACCAAAAGGGTGCCTACACTTTGGGCCACTTGGACATGTCAAAGTAGGTTTATACCGCCTGCATTTGCGGCATTGGTGTAGACTAGCGAGAGTTAACTGCTGGTCCTACATGTATGGCCGTGTGGCCCTATGAGAGACTAGGGATTCATTTACTGGGATCATGTAAGTGTAAAACAACTGAACAGCATCAGCATGGACGCCTAAATTGAGAAAGGAGTCACTCTGAAAATATTTAACAGGGCTGCTAGCCAGAAAATGCTACGGCCGCATTCTTCATACTCCTAAGTCTCTATAAGATAATTGGGATTTCTTTTGAACTCGTTCTGTTTTTCTAAGGTAAGATAGATGGCCATCACACCATATATTGAAATAAAAATCTGCACAGTCTCTGTATCACCCCAATAGGGTGGAATTGGAAATTAGCAAAGATTGTTGTTGCAAGGGAAGTTTATGGGAGTGATAAAGGGTATGATTTTGAACAAGGACGTAGATAATAAACGTTAAATAAAACGTATTAAAAAATACATTTTTGGGCATAAAGTATATTCTGGCAAATACATATCTGACAACTGAACAGCCCAAGTAAGAGAAGCATGTTTAGGAAATGTGTGTGCTGTGAGTTGTGGTAGATAATGTTTGATATTGGTGTCTAAAGACCCATTAGGCAAATTATGTTGCGTGGTGGAAGTATTTATTAGGTTTGCTTGAAAGATTGCTTTCTAACCCAAAAATATCCTTTCCTTCCTTCATGTAGCTCGCTGATGATCGCATGGCCCTAGTGTCCGGCATTAGTTTAGATCCTGAAGCAGCAATTGGTGTCACCAAGCGACTGCCGCCCAAATGGGTGGATGGAATTGAAGAAGTAAGTTACATTTCCACTCTGCTTCGTTCAGTGTACTCAAGTCAATTTTTCCATCTGGGTTTTGACAATAACTAAAATACGGTAACTCGAGTATTTGTTAAGCATGGCCTCGATTTGGAAGCAGATTGACATGGAAGCTTGTATGATGGTATGAGAGCAGCAGTAGAGCAGGAATCAGTTGGAAACAAGCATTGGCAAATGTGCCAAAGCAAGGACAGACTGGCATTTGTAAATGCTGTTAACGTGCATTGCAGCACAAATGCTGTTTATGACTTGGAAGCCTGTCCATTGGCATGCCAGTCCTTTTTTGAAAAAAGGATTGCCATATGAATAGATCATATATAGGAAATTTTAAAAAAATGAATGCTACAAACAGAGTAATAATTGAGTGTACTTTTCAGATGTAAAATAGTCCCTCATGCCTTCCAATGGAAGCTCTTCATGCAAGGTGGATGGTGTGCCAAATAGCCAATAGTACGAGATGTCTGCAACATGCATCTTAACATTGTTGAAATCTGCTTTTCTGGCATGCTCTCTTACTGTGCACCTTGTAATGCGGTACACGGTGCTGCTTGTGAGCCAACGGTGGGCCTGGTGATTTGTTCATTTGCACTATGCATTGGCATCTCTATCTAGTGATGGCAAATGCACGTTAAAAAAAGATTTCAAGTTCTGAGCACGTTGATCTTCAAAGTGGTGACGTAGCGTTTTCCTCAAAAGTTATTTTCATTATTGAAATGGGAGTCCCAAGAAAAAGGTGGATTCTTTACATGTGCTTGAGAAGGACTCTCTTCATCATTACCATCAGATCATTTTCAACAAGTGCTGGAACAAATTCCCAAAACGTCGACGGTGCAAACTGTTTTGCTTCCAAAGTCTGATTTTTATGAGAGGCACTTTGAAAACAAGTAAAAGATACAGGCAGTGCGCAGGTGAACATTTTCTTTGCTTCACTTTTAAACCATAAACATGACTTTTAATGGTCTTTTAGTCAAGTTCGTTAAACATTCTATAGACTAAAACACATTGGTCTTTTTAATGCCGCCGCCTGTTGCATAGCTTAAACATAATCATTCCTCTTTGTTCTTTCTCGTATCCATGAGTGTGTATATCATTTACAGTATAACAAAATCATGTTCATACCACATTGGACTGCCCTAGTGTTATTTTAAAATAAAAATCTATAACAACTTTTTTCTGGGACTTTTAGATTCAGTATGACATCACCAGGATCAAACTGAAGATGAAGGAATTGGCCAGTCTGCATGACAAACACCTGAACAGGCCGACACTGGATGACAGCAGTGATGAAGAACATGCAATTGAGATCACCACCCAAGAAATCACGCAGGTGCGGTTTTAAGTAGGGGTCTAAAACACATTTAGGCCATGGGTGTATTTCTGTTTACTGGCCACGTATTGGCAATGGATGTAGGTCTAGTTTTAATGTGCTTCAACCTTCACTCTCGCAGGCACACCACTCAAAGTCTGCAGTCGTATGGGCTGTGTCTTTACCTCTGGTGTACTGGGATAAGAACGCGCCAAGAAAGAGAGTCTACTGGCTCAGGTTTGATGGAGCATGTACACGAGAAGAGATACAAGGCATGTAAGAGGGCATGTTTGGCTGAAGAAGAAAGCTGAGCTATTCAGGACCAGTGCCAGCAAGTACCCTCTGCACTATGCATAGTTTCTTAAAGCTATATTCATTTATTCACTGGTAACCTGTGGAGAAAGTCGAATTAGGATTTAACAGAAGTGCACATTGGTAAATTAATTAAAAGACATGGCAGCTGCATTTTACACAATCCGAAGGCGGCAGATAAGATATTTGTGTTAGTCAAGCAAGACTACATTCCAATAGTTGAAACCGGATGACATGGCTGCCTGGATCACCAAACCTCTCCCTTTAACTTGGGGGCATGGAAGAATTTTCCTTAAGCTCTTCAAAAGGAAGTAACTTATACCAGTGATATTATTAACATGCTGGCAGAAGGTAACATCAGTGCTGATACTAACACCAACATTTTGGTCATAGTAGCAGGGGATGGAAGTGGTCCAAGAGCAAGTGACAATGAAATGGATCTGTCTTATGAGCATTAAAATTCAAAAGATTATCCGTCATTAAATATGTGATGAAAGCAAGACACCTCTGAGGTTTAAAGGAATTGTCCGGCATACCAATTTGCTGGATTAAGAATTAATTATCAGCAGCATAGTTTAAAAAAAAATGTTAAATTAAATCGCAAAATAATGAATTAAAGCAACTAAAGGAGGTAAATAAAAGTTACAGAATTCTATAAACTGCACAGTAATTATTAATTAATCATTGTCCGTTTTTTTACAAAAAAAAGTTTGTTTGTCCTGGATTTCACAATGTAAAACCCCTTCCTATTGTATTTGCCAGCGAGTTCATCATGCAAAACCATTTCCAGTTGCAAATGTCTGAGTTGATACCCATTCCTATTGTCTCAGAGTTCACGATGTAAGGCCCCTTCCTGTTGTGTTTGCCACGAAGTTCACCATGAGGAGCCCATCCTTTTTATTTGTCAGAGAGTTCATAATATACAAATGTGTCCCTTTTTAGGTCTCGCCTGGCGACGCAGCGCGAAAGCGCTGTCGCTAACGAGATCTATTGTTACTGACTTGCTTTGGAAGGGAGACAGGAGATGTGCACGCGCAGGACGGACTGGAAATGTGAACGCGCCCGTGAACACGCGCCAGGATACACTGCGAGGCGTTAGTTAACCTTCACTGTAGAAGATCTGCACGTGTACGCGAAAGCGCTGTCGCTAGTAGGGCTCTAATAGTTAATTTACATGCAACAATCTATGGCGTGTTGCAATTAACATACACCAGCAAACTAATCTTCCATCCATAAAACTACAATTCCCCAAAAACTCGTTCGGCTCCCGGCGTTAGCACAACTCCTGCGCGCTTGCTCCCGCCCTGTTTCTATCAGTCCCCTTACATTGCAGAACATGAGTAATTTAATGAACCCTTTCCCTGCCGTGGTTTCTATGCCTTGTGTGTCATATTTAGATGCCAAAAACTTTTAACACGTCTCTAATACTACGAGTGATGCATTAATAAAACTGAAGATGTGCTGAACTCCTCTCACCTCCGAGGCCCATGCTCGCCACTTATTGTGAACGATTTCATCACGAGACATTTGTTTCAATTCCCCGTGGCTCACCACACAACTTCTCGCTGCACCGAGATCTGTCCCCTTTGCCGCAGCCGGGGCCACTGCGTCTCAAGCCTCGACCCCGGCCACCACCAGCGCCGGATGGCCTCTGGCGCGCGCACCCTCACCCGCAGGGTCCCTCGCGCTCACTCCGCACACCCGCAGCTGCTTGTGGGGGGCGCGCGTGTTCACCTGCGCCCTCCTGAGACTCCTGGGCTCGCGCTGGCTGCTCTCGCGCCCCTCGGACCGGGCGCCGGGGCAGTCTGTGGCGCACTTTCGTCCTACGCGTCAGTCCTCTTCTCAGCCAGCAAAAGCCCCGTCCCTTCTAACTTCCCCCTTTCAGCCCGTCGGCCACTTATCGGCGGCTCGCAAAGAGGACAACACCACCTCTCGGACCTTCGGCGACGACGGGATTTCAACATCAGGAATTTTTTCTTTTTTTTTCTTCACGGTCCTCTTCTACTTTTGCTTTTGGTCCAGGGGCTTCCGCCATAAGAATGTGCCTGGCTTCCTCTTCAGAAAATCGGCCCGCCTTTTTCTTCTTAAAAGGTCCCTAGCGCGTTTAGTTCAAATCCCTTTATTGTCGCCTCCAGGGGTATGTCACAATGTAACCCCTGCACCCTCTGTAACATGCTTTATAAATGGAAAGTGCAAATTACAAGATAGTGCCATGTTAACAGAAATACAATTCAAAGTGTTCGTGATGTGCAAGAACGTGTATTGTACCTTCTAATATGGCTTGCTGAGTTTGGTAAGTTTTTATTGGTTCCTTCTTTTGTTTATAAACCATGCACCTTTCACCAAGTGAATCTATTTAACAAGCATTTGCAATGCAATAGGTCTCGCATTTATGCGAGTTTGAGCTATTGACATTGCAAATAACAATGCCTTTTATTTTTGTTTCCGTTTTCAAAACATAAATAAAAGGCAGTCATTTACAATACCAATAGCTTCAAGTCGCGCAAATGCGAGACCTATTGTATTGCAAATGCTTGTTGAAGTTGGGAGTAAGTACATTTACATTGTAAAACCCCTTCCTATTATAATTGTAACGGTTGTTAACAAATTCTCCTTATTGTATTTGTCAGAGTGCACAGTGTAAAACCCCTTCCTATTATACTTGTCGCACAGTTCACAATGCAAAATCCTTTGCTATTGTATTTATCAGAGCTGTCACAGTACAAAACCCCTTCCAATTGGAGAGATCTGTTTCTGGATGTCCCATGGTCCCAGGGCATCCAGTAGTTACTGAGCTCCAATTAAGTCATTGAGAGTTCTTTCTTCTTTAGTGTCCTAGAGCCTCTGTATGTCAGTCCCTCATACTTGGGAGTAATTATCTCTTTTAGCACTTCAATCTCAGAGTAATGCGGCAAAGCAGTAAATGGCTGACTCGGGGAAGTGATGTGGCCTGAAAATAAAAACTCAGCAAGGCACAAAAATAAATCTGAGTCCAGCCATTCTTTTTTAAACGGAAACATACTGTAAAGTACACACAACTAAGTACTATGCACAGAAATACAGTAATTTACAAATTGTGTTGAAAACTGAAATCCCTTGTATAGGGGGGCCTTACAGAATCACTCAGTCAGTGCAAATAAAGAATCCCAGAGAAAGATCACATGGGGCATCTAACCAGCTACACCTCTTCCGGTTCCCGTTACCTGTGAGGTACCAGGTGACCATTTGCGTACCAGCAAGCTCCAACTCTCTCCCCCCCCCAAAAAAAACTTGAAGGCCCCTATATTGGCCTGCACATGATATTTTTCCCGATCAGCAAGGTTGGGCCTGCAGGCATTGCCAAGCCGTTCAGTGTAAGCCTGTTTTTCAGTGTAAGCCTGTTGCCTTTTTTCACCACATTAAAAAAATTAATAAAATAAGCCTATTGGCTTTTAACATGAACATGTGCTCTCTGCCTAGAGAGACGCATCAAACATTTAGGCATACCCAAAATATACATCAACATGACCTTAAAGTCTCCCTCTGAACACACTACGAATTTACTGTGACCAGACCTAAAAAGTCACCATTGTACCCCAGAACCGCAAACTGGGGCCAAATTTCCCTTTTAACTCTTGTATCTAAGGATTTCCAAGCAGAGCAGTCCAAGGCTGACTCATGGAGGTGCTGTGGGCTAGAAACGCACAACATTATTACTCAATAAATCAGTTCCCAGCCAGTCCTTTTTCTATAAAATGGAAAAAAGTTGTTTAATGCACACACATAGCTAAAAACTATAATCAAAATGACAAGTATTTATATTATTTCAGGTGGAATTATAAATTGGAACCCATCGGATAGTGGCCTTGCACATTAACCCGGATGCAGATCAGGTACCCTCAAGAAATATCACACAGGACAACTAACCCTGTGAGTGTAGTCCACTCCCATTATTTGTGATGTATCGTTTACAATTAGAGCCTGCTGGTGCGCAAATCGTCAGAGTCCAGCAACAGTCCCATATAGGCTTGTTGATAACCATCAGACTTTTCACATCCAAAAATGTTTGTCTACAGACTTTCTCATGTTGCTCACAATCTAAAATGATAGGCCTACTGCGGTTGTCGCCACATTTAAAAATCAATAAAATAAGCCTATTAACCTTAACATGAACATAACCATGCTGTCCTTGCTTAGTGAGACCAGTCAGTCATTATAGGCAGTTCCAAAGTATACATTGACATGAACTTTAAGTCTTATAATGGAGGCACCACGCATATACTATGGCTAATCCTTAAAAAGAATCCTGTAGTAAACTCATCCTTTTTGCATTTTACAAAATCTAACACCTCCTGTGGTGTTTGTGATAGAATTCACAATGTAAAATTACCTTTCTATTGCATTTTTCAGAGTTTGCTATGTAATACTTCTTCCTATTGCATTTGTCATAGTTTATAATGTTTTAGTTTTTTTAAAAAAGTTTTTTGGGGGGGGATTTTGTGCCAGTAAGGAAACACAAACATACAACATATACTTAACATCACAAGGCATTTCATAAAACATGAAAACAATTAATATGACCTAAACCCTCAATTCCTCATATTTTTACATGATCATTAGGCATTTCCTAGTGTAAAAGTTCTTCGAATAAAACTTATATTGGGGAAATATCTCGTATTGTATTGGTAAACTTCCTCTTTTTATTCTAAACAATACAAAATCTATAATTCGATGTCCGAGTCAACCAGGAGAAAAAAAGTGCAAAGTGCCATAATAGCTTATTTCATCTAGAGTTACAAAATGTAAGTCAAAGATGAGATTAGCATCGTATTCACCCAAAAATGGTTTACATTGTAAAATCTATTCCTACTGCATGTGGGAAAGAGTTCACAAATGTTAACCCACTACTGTTAGATTTGTCTGAGAGTTCACAATGTGAAACCTCTTCCTACTGTACTGGTCGCAGGTTACATCGTGTAGAAACCCTTTCTACTTTATTTGACCTGGAGTCTGCATTAGAAAATACATTTTTACAGGCTTTACAACAATGTAAATACCAATTCACACAAATGCCTACTGCCTTTAATATGTGCTATGCTTTTCACAATAAATAATTCAGGACTTCTGCTTTTGTCATAACGTTTTGTAATTAACAGGTCATATCTACGCTACCTGAGATAACATTTACCACTGCCTTGGGCTTTGACTTTTTACCATAACCAACTTCGGGTTACCGTATTGAGAATAATCTGTGCAATAGAGGCACTCTTTATCAGCAAAAGCACACGTCGTCGGTCCAATGAAATTTAAGAGGGTGAAAAATGAACATGTTGGCGGAGACAAACCCCCTGTCTCAGTAGTGCTTCTTTTGATCACAAAGTCTGGCAAGCTGCATTTTCAAGCTAGGCCTAAAAATTGCAGTCCACTAGATACTTTACAATAAACTGTGTACAGTTTAGTTTGCCAGGCCGATTTAACACAGATCACTTTTTCAGTTTGTCGCTCGAAGCAAAAGGTTACCTTGACATTTTTGGAGTCGCTATTCCAGAATTAGTTTGTAACTGAAATTCTGCCTCTCTACACCATTCTGTGTATTTATACCTGTATATTTTATCCAGCTGTGGGTACAATTTAAAACTGAAAATCAGTAGAAAAATATATACAATGTACTTGAATATTTGGATTTCATAATATAGCCTCACTTATAGTGCAATGTGTGTTCAGCCAAGTCAGCCGAATCTAGTAAAAACCACTTGTTCTTCCATGAACCCAAAGATAATCTATCAATGACTTTATGATCCCTGAAAACTAAAGCCCTCCATCTTCTACAGTGCTCTGAGATTCGCAATACCCAATGCTGAAACAATTAAAGTAGCAAGAAATGTGAGTCTGCCAGCAAATTGACGAAGAATAGTCCAATGTATAAGCCAGACTGAGTGCTCCAACTCTTCCTCCATGGCTCAATCTCAGCTAGTCACAGGCCACATAACCCCACGGATACCTGAAAGATGATACAAGGCCTGTGTAAGTACATATTGAAATGTGAAGGGACCCACGTTTCCCTTGAATATGTGGTGTTCTTTTCCCCCACTGAGAATCTTTTAGTTGAAAGTTAGGTATTCAATAATTTGCAGTCTCTATCACATGAACCATTTCTTAACTCTGTAAACCAAGACTCCACACTGAACCAGTCACACATGGCACAAATGTTAATTATATTCTTCTATGGTTTACAACTGATAACCGTCACAAGGAAAAACTACCCACTGCTCACTTTCACTCTCATTGGTGGAACACCCATTTCTCTGTTCACTTCGCTGACTCCCATCCCTTTACTTTATTCGTGGCAAACAAAGTGTACATTATCTGTCCTCCCTCCACCCTCTCAGACAACCAGTTTGGTGAAAGAACGTTGAATGCGCCATTGCATGATAGCTATTCCCTTTACATCTACCTATTTTATCTTGTACACAATTGACACAAAATGCAATTGCAGTCTAATATTTTCTCCTCCCCTTTAAATTGCAATAAGTAACTGATCACACTCTTTAATAAGTGTTTTACCCAGTTTCAGGACCATGTCAATAATGAATTTAGAAATTAATTTTTAATTTGCGGAAATAAATCTTACCTCTTACAAAATGTGTCCATTGTTCTTATTCCTGTTTGATTGTTTTTAACACATTTATTTTTACAGAATGTGCAGATATTTATACATGTAGTGAAACTTTAATTCTATGCCCCTAAATATTTGTGTTGCACGACTGATTTACAAATAACGGAATGCGTATGTTTTGTCACATCTGACTACTGTGTGAAATAGTATGGGTTCTAGTGAACCCATGTAAAGACCACTGCTCTGATTACACTATCAAATAAAACCCTAACAAGGACACCGGCCTCCTCTGGTGGCATCAAAGCTAAATATAATGCCCTGAACAGAGAATATTAAAAATTACTTTTAACACAGTCTACAAAAGTATGTATTTTAGGTTGTACATGCAATTTTACCTGAAGAGAGCCACATCAACAGACTTTCTAACACTGTATATACTTTAAAGTGCGTTACAAATCTTCATGTGTAGAAGCAAAAGATACATTATACTGATGGTATTCTCGTAGTTTCCTTTTTAGGTCTGAACATGTTGAATACTTGTTTTTGTTCATATGACTCTATCTGCCATGACAGAGGTCAGATCTGTTGTAAACAAAGTTTTGTCATCAGGCAGCCATTTTAAAATTGGCTATGGAAGCCTGCTACTTTGTGATCAAGTAAAAAGGGTTTTCGTTGACTGATTGTTAAAGCGAAGTTTTGAAGACCGGAAAGCTTCATTCAGTACGATAATAAAGAATGTGTCCTTGTATTTAGGTGTTCATGGGCTTCCCTTAAATCAAGTGTCGTTAAGTATGCACCCTTAAAACCTAGGTTATTGGAAAACTCAAACATATGTATGTAGTTTTTAGGGCATGGGATTTTGTGCACATTGTACACAAGTAAATTTAGGAGTGTAAAAACAAATTTAACATTGTTTATAGCATCAGGCAATTTTAAAGTTTATATTTATAGGATTGACTGGTTATCTGCTGTATTTTTTGGAAATTTCTTTTTGCCATTCCACGTGGTACTCTTTCTGTATGCCCTGTATTCCGTGCTCATGGTCTGCTCACAGTGCTTTCCCTTAATTTCAGCTTTTTCACAGATGTCAGCGAGCTGTGCAGGCTTTGCAGACCAGGTCACGCAGTTGTACGGAGCAAGAAGAACGAGTACTACGGAATGTCGTGTCTTCCTTAGCCCAGGCCCTCCAGGACCTGTCAACCAGCTTCAGGCACACACAGTCTGACTACCTAAAGCGTAAGTATACACGCTGTCTACCTTTTAAACAAGAGTGGCAAAGGTGTGCACCTTGCTATTCTTTTAGGAAAAAAATATGTTGGATGCACAATCATTTGCAGTCATTTAAAATAGAAATCCTACTTTTGGTCGGGTTTTTCTTTTGGTCTTTCAGTAAAACAGAGTTTGATTCTAAAAAGAATTCAAAAAAAAAAAAAAAACAGTTTGATTTCTAGGTGTATCCTGCCAGAGTGTGTAGGGAGTCCATGCTGCACATTTTCAGTACTCTTCAGGCTCCCTCTGGTGTGCCTTGGGACTCCAAAGATCCACATGGGCCTCCCTCCAGTTGGACTGCCACCGGTGGATCCACCCTCTGCACTGCCTGTGCCCCTCAAACCCGTTTCAGGATCTCTACCGACTGCAGTGCTGACTTAAGGCCTGGTGCCACCATCTGTTCCCGGAGGAAGATCCACAACGTATAGTGGTTTCCGACTTGATGTTGAACTGGTCTTGACCCCAGTGGAGGCCGCAGCCTGATCCCAGAGGGGTGTAGCCTATGGGCAAATCTTTCGATCACACTACATTTGCCGCACAGTCACACACAGACATTGCATCAAATTTATGGATCAGATGCGGACAAAAGCCAGACCTTAAGTGGCGATGGGGACAAATTTGTCCCAAACTGTGACTAGGAGAATTGGTATGAAGACCTACATGATGCCAGGGGTCTGTACACCTCCCCATACACTGGGTTGGTATCTTCTCCTGGTCCAGCCACATAGGAGAGTGCATCATTTGCGGTGGTGATCAGAAAGGCTGCTGTAGTCCTTAACCTGCAGATTCCAACTATAAAGGTAAAAATTAATGTCCTTACGGAGGTCTTCCAGCCTAGTCAGGCACCTCCCGAACCCCTTCTGCCCATTACTGAATCCCTTACGAATACGCTTTTGGGTACTTTAAGCAAAAACATACTATGGCCCATTGGTCAACAGACCGATTACTCGTCCTCACAGACCAGGTCCATGCAACCTTAATTTTCCCGCAGCACCCAATGCCAAAGATCTTAGTGGTTCAAGTGTCCACCAGTGAGATCAGCCCTAATGCTTTTCCAATGACCTCTCTTGACTGCAGATCCAAACGTATGGAGGCGCTTGGCAAGCATTATGTTTTGTTCCGCCAGCCTTGCCCTACACTTCAAAAAGGTCAGCTGCCTTCTTGGCTGCTAAACCCATGCACTATAGGACATGTTCGGTCAGATTTTACAGATGGTCCCCGAAGACTTATGGGCATCTTTAGCCCAAACTATTTAGGATGGTAGAGATGCAGTCAAATTTGTTATCCGGTCGGGCATAGACACAACCGTTGTTTGGGCCTTGCAATTGGCATGACTGGGGAGCTTTGGTGCAATGCTTGGATGAGGTCCACAGGCTTCTCAGTGGATGTCCAGGTATCCTTAAAGGACATGCCATTTGATGGCTATTGCCGCTTTGCTGAGATGGCGATTTCCACCTTAAAGCGGTTCGAAGCAAATTTCACCATAGCTCACTCCTTAGGTCTTTCCATGCCTGCCAGTTTCCCCAACAATTTTTAGGTCTCGCCTGAGCTAGCGCATGCGCTGCTCTGGCGAGACATTTAGTGAGTGGGCTTTAAAAAGCCGACCACAGCTTTTTGGGTGGCATAGAGCGTGCGGTTACGCACACAGTAACGAGCAGAGGCGCCATCTGGCTTTCCTCTCTCGTCATGGCGCGCGCACATTGCACACCACTCGCCAGACGTGACGCTGCTTTCGCGCGCTAGAAGGGACGGCAACAGCGCGCGATCTTGATCAGTTTCACTTTCACGGCCGCGTCACTTTCACGGCCGCGCGGCCAATGCTTGTTGTTTTTGTCCCTGCTTGCATCTTTGTCGGCCCCTTTGCTCCCGTGTACCTCTTTCCTCTGTTTCTCCCCGGCTCCCTCCCTCTCTCTGCCCCTTTCCCTCTCTTTCTGCCCCTCACCCTGTGCTCCCCCTATGTGCCTCCCATTCCTCTGTGCCCGTCTCTTCCCGCCCGGCTTCACCAGCTCCCCACGGGCACTGATGAAGTCTTCAGGCCCGCAGGACTCGCCAATACTTCCGAATAAATAAACACAGATTTAGCGTTGGCGGCTTTCATTACCCCGGATGGGGGGTGAACAGTGCATTGGATACAAACATCCCCACCCACATCTCCTTTTTTAATATGCTTTTTTTAATTTGCTTTGAGGAATGACTGACAAGCCTGACACCCGATTCGCTGAGATTAAAAGAAACGACACAATATTTACGCGGCGCCGACGAACAATTATCCTGCCCTCTATCTCTGAGATTATCTTCCTGATTGAAAACTACTCATGCGTGTAATCGGAATTATTTGGAATTAGAAGGGAATTTATGGCCTTGCTCCTACTGTCCTGATCCTGTCCTCCGTCTTTCTCTGTCTCATTATCCCTTTTTTCTCGCTCCCTCCCCCTGAGTCCTCATATAAGCACCTTCCTAACTCCTTCCTTTCTTTTTTTTTTTTTCTTCCCCTCCTCCCTCCTTCCTTCCTTCCTCTCTTCCCTCTGTTCACTTCTCTCTATCCTCTGCTCTCTTCCTTCCTTTCTGCCTTCCTACCTTCATTCGTTCCTCCCTCCCTCCTACTTCATTCCAACCTTTTTTTGCTCTTTCTTTCCATCTTTCCATGTCCTCCTCTCTTCCCTCTTTACTTATACCCTCCTTCCTTCCTTCCTTTCTTCCCTCCTTCCTTCATTCCTTCCTTCTATCGTTCCTCCCTCCCTCCTGCTTCATTCCATCCTTTTTTTGCTCCTCCCTCCCTCCTACTTCATTCCATCCTTTTTTTGCTCCTCCCTCCCTCCTACTTCATTCCATCCTTTTTTTGCTCTTTCCATCTTTCCCTGTCCTCCTCTCTTCCCTCTGTTCCCTCCTCTTTTCCTACCCTCCTTCCTTCATTCCTTCCTTCCCTCCTTCCTTCATTCCTTCCTTCTATCGTTCCTCCCTCCCTCCCTCCCTCCTTCCTTCCTTCCTTTCCCTCGCCTCTCTCTCATCACTCCCTGCCCTTTCTACCCTCCTGCCTTCCTCGTCTACAGAGTACATTGTGGACTGTGTAGTCGTGCATCTGTGTGTTGTGAATCCTGGAACATCTCCCTCGCAGCAGACACCGCAATAAGTCACAACGATTACTAACCCCATAAGACTGGGACCTGGATAACTAAAGGCTTGTGGTATCTGATGCGTGCAACGTGCAAGCGCAGCACTATACTAACATGTCGCAACTCAGGAATTAGGTCGCTACGTAGGTGGGCTTGAACTCGGAATGCCCAACAGATAGAGAGCTTGTGTCATACTCTTCTGAATAGGACATTTCACAGGACGCACACTACAGGGTAAGACACTGCATGCTTGCCATTGTTTTAGTTGCACTGTAAGAGGAGCCACATACAGCAGTCAAGGATAAATTGTACTCTGTAATTCAGACGCAACGTTCTGGATCTTTAAGCCGGTCAATAATTTCCTCATATCTTTCTCTGGAGTTTGCTTCTCAGAGATGATGGTACAGTGAGGACAGATGATGTACATTGGAGGTATGCAAGACGTGTTTTAAATTGAAACCTATATAGACGATCATAAGAAAGAACAAGCATTGGCATAGCCAATAGGTCTCGCCTTTGGGACCTTATAAGTGTTTAGTTATCCAGCACAATATCCTTGGTGCAACAACATCAAGTGTTGCATGGCTAAACACTTATAAGGTCCCAAAGGCAATGCTTGTTTTTTTTACGGGGGGGATACGCAAGGGGTTTGGTTCATCGATAATGCTAGACTCTGCCACCAGCGCAACAAGCCCTTCCGGACCTTTCAAGGTCGGGCCATGGCTACCAAAGGCAACACCCAGGACATCAAGGACAACACACATCTCCGTCCCCTGCCCCTCTAGTGTGTTATTTCCAGCACACTGCCACCCTGTGTGTTGTCCCTGATCATCCAATTTGTCCCATGGTGCTATGCCTTCCCATTTCTTTCCACCTTGTTGCACTTTCCAACCCCATCAGGGCAGCTGATAGAGGACCACTTTTCTGTTTTGCAGCAGAAATTGCAGGTCTTTTTGGCAAAGGGGCATAGAGAAGGTTTCAGCCTCTGAGGTAGGGAATGGGTGTTATTTCCGCTACTTCTTTGTACAGAAGAAAGACTGATGCCTTCATCCTATTTTAGATCTTTGCCCTTTCAACATCTTCCTGCAAAAAGACAAATTCAAGATGCTCACGCTGGCACAGGTTCTGTCTGACCTGTATTCTGAAGACTGGATGGTAGTGTTGGTTCTGCAGGATGCTTATTTCCATGTCCCAGTCTCTTGCAAGCCCACAGGCACTATCTGCAGTGCACAGTAGGCCAGGACCCTTTTCCGTTTGCAGAGCTCCCTTAAAGCCACATCATTGTCCCTCGGGTGTTCATAAAAGTGATGGCCGAGATCACAGCACATCTTCAAAGCTTGGGTATTCCAGTCTTCCCCTATGTCAATGACTAGCTGTTGAAGGTGGGCTCCCACCAGGCAGCCATAGTCCAACTCTAGATGACGGTGAACCTTCTGACATTGTTGGAGTTCACTATCACCGTACCCATATTCATCGAAGCCATCCTGGCTATGGTGCAATTCTGTTCTTTTCCCCGGGGGTGCTGAGTCCATGATATTCGGGCTATGATCCAGATGTTCCAGCCTCTCTCCTATATCACAGTGAGAGTGGTTTTCAAACTGCTGGGCCTTCTGGCCTCCTGCATTCTGCTGACTATGCCAGGTAGCATATGAAAACTCTGCAGTGAGATCTGAATTCTCAGTGGGCACAGCACCAGGGAAACCTATTGGATTCCACCTGGGTTTCGGTAAAGACTACAAAAGATCTGCAATGGAACCGGCGTCCGACCACTCTTCTTATCCCACCAAGAGCTGGTAGTGGTAACAGATGCATTGCTGCTCAGTTGGGGAGACCATTAGGAAGAGGTGGAGATCAGAGACTCTGGTCTCTGGCAGAATGCCGGCTGCAGGCTACCTGCTTAGCACTGAAGGCTTCCTGCTAAAGATCAAGGGGAGACTGGTGCAGGTTCTCATAGACCACCACCGTCATGTGGTACTGCAACAAGCAGAACTGGGTTGGGGTCTTGGGTCCTATGACAGGAGGCTCAGTGCCTTTGAGACTGTTTGTCATCTGGACATCTCTGTGATCATTAACCACCTGGTAGTATCTTTAAACGGCAGGGTGGGTGAACTCGGCCGCTGATGCCCAGCGGATTACAAACATACATTTTACCCTGAGGTGGCACCAGGAATCTTCCAGCAATGGTAATAATCCTGGCTCTATTGCTTCGCCACTTCTGAGAACGCACAATATCAACACTGTTGCTCGCTGGAGTTCCCAAAAAGAGACATTCTGCCTAGAGTGGAGCTCGGGACTCCCCCCATCTGTCTCTTCGACTCAAGTTCTGAAGAAGATCAGGGACGACGGGGCCCAAGTTATCCTAGTGGCTTTTTAATTGGCCCAAGAGAGAGTGGTACCCGGAACATCTGGGCATGTGCATCTGTCCTTCAATCAAGCTGCCGGTTCCACGAGGGATCCACTGTTGCAGCTGCAGGGCAGGATACTGCACCCGTGCCTGCGCAATTTGAGCCTCCGTGTTTGGATATTGGGTGGCAGCAGTTGTTTCTATCCTGGCAGTTAGGCATCCTTCCACAAAGTAAGTGTACGGCAGGAGCTGGAAAATGTTTGTGGCTTGCTGCAGCAACCACCAGATGGACCCGTTACAGGATGTGGTGTTGCTTGTTTTGTCTTTGCCCCAGAAAAGACTTGCAGTGGCTACTTGTAGCCTTTTTTGTGTTTGCTGGATCAGCCTTCTTTGTTTAAACCACCTGTTGTGATGTGGTTTCTTGAAGACTTACAAAACATGCTTCAGCCAAAGCCCTTTATAACGCCACAGTGAGACTTGAATTTGGTTCTCATCTTGTGAATATATGCCCCTTTTGAGCTAATACACTGTTGTCCACTGCATCTTTTGACCCTAAAAACTGTCTTTCTCTTCTCAATAACATCAGCTTATTATGCGAGTGAGCTTCAGGCCTTGTCATTCCAGCCACCTTATTATACAACATTTTTCCTGGATAAACTTGTGTTAAGAATTCTAGATGCTTTTTCTGGCAAAAATAGTGATACCTTTTCTTAGCGGACAGGCGATCACCTTTCTGGTATTCTTTGCCCCACCTCACCCCTCGAAGAAGAAGACTCTATTAATTGGACCACAAAAGAGCCCTCAGTTTCTACATTGATCATACCAGAGACAACCAGGTGGACAATTGGCTCTTTCGGGGTTTCTAGGGGCAAAAAAGGGCCAGGCAGTGCAGAAAAGAACCATCTCTAGATGGATAGTCCTTTGCTTTAACTTGTCTACACGCTTGCTAAGAAGCAGCCCCCTGAAGGGTTAAGAGCTCATTCCATTTGAGCCATCACTGCTTTGGCAGACAGAGTGCCTAACCTGGAAATCTGTCTGGCTGCTACGTGGGCATGGGTCCGCACTTTCGCAAAGCACTTCTGTCTTTTGACAGTCATGTTTGTTGGGATGGGTATTTTGCCTGTTCAGTTTTGCAGGACTGATTGGTCTGATCTATTCCACAGACATACCACCTTGGAAGGTACTGCTTTGGTATCTATTCACAGGATGAGGAATCAACGGTTAGAAGTATCCATCAGAAGAGCAAGTTACTTACCTTCGGGAATGCTCTTTCTGGTATATATTTATCTGCAGGACGTGGCCCAAAAAAGTTGTGAATTCTGAAAAGTAAATCAAGGCACCCAGATCAGAAAACATTTAATTGGAATGGGAATCCACATGAAATAAGGGTAGCTAAGAGTCTAAACCTTACAAAAGCCTTAGGATTTTTGGAAAATTGCTTCTTACTACCTCACCGTGTAGCCATCATTTTATATCAGTTGCTGCCACATCTGCAGATGTCGATGTATGAAATATTGTTGTTATTCTGGTGCATCAGTACTGAACCATCTGTAAACTTCCCAATTTTTAAGGCACAGTGAAGAAGAGAGATTACATTCTGCTTTAGGACTGCCCAACATTTTTTACTCAGTATACGAGATAGCAGTGTGGGTTTATAGTTCCCAGGAGAACGGCCAGTGGCAAAACACCACCTTCTTTAAACTTACATCTTTAATGAGGCAGTTGCGCACACCTCACAATTTAGGAAATTGCAAATACTTCAGCACCACATATATGCAATATATCAGTGTTCTGCAACTAGAGCTACAAAATAAATACCAACCTCTGTGGATCCTTAATTCCTACCATTTCTGAAAGGATTTGTGGCTTTATTACAAAAGTGGACGATTGTGCATTAACCATTACACCACCAGGGAGACATTGTGTATGCTCTCTTTTTCTAGGTCCGTAGATATATGGCTTGTACAGTCCTTTGTTGGACAACAGAATATTAGCAAAGATTTTATAACAAAGATGGTTCTACTCACCCTAATGTTGTCACCCTTGTCCACCCAAAGCACACGTTACTTCAGCTTTACCTTCAGTGGGGTCCACCGCCAATTCAAGTTACTATTCTTGGCATGAAATTGCCTCCAAGGATCTTCCCAAAATATCGCTCTTATCATGACCATTTTTAGAGGGTAGTCCATATCCATCAGTCTTGTTAGAGTTGAACCCTGAAAAGGTGTGCACAGGTAACATCAACCACAACCTCTCTGCTAAATGGCCCCCGCTTCACAGGAAAGTGCAGAAAGGCGGAAGGAACTAAGCCTGAGATATTGCTTTCCTAGGCACCACAATCAACACAGTGATAGCCGGCCTATCATGAATAAGTTTTACACTCCTTCCAAAAACATTTCATCAGTTAAGAGTTAGCTGCCTCTGACATGGCTTTCAAATTCTTGCTGGGAAGGATGGTTTCCTGTATACACTTCAGTCTTGGGTACGCGAGTGAGCATGCAAACACCCCTCCCCCCCGCAGAAAGTCAACAATGAAACCAAATAAAACCTGGGGTCCTGGAATGATCAAGTGGTTGATTTCTAGTGCCAATTAGCACAATCTTAGTGGGATACAGACCCTAAGGATACACGCCTTCAGGCTACCACCCTGCCAGTAATTTTTAGGTTTCCCCTGCACAGTGCTTGCGCTGTGCTTGCAAAATCGTTTGTAAAGAAAACAAAATATGTAAAAGGGGCTTAGAGCCTGCCCGTTATTTACCTTTACTTACCATTGGTTGGCTGCCTTGTCACTCTCGTTTGCTTGCTTCCTATTGGTCAGCGCCTCCTCCGGCTTCCTCCAGAGCTTTAAGTCTTCGTCCAGGCCGTGAAGCTTGGACCAAGCACTGCTTCTTGCAGCCAATGTACTTCCACTGGCCGCAGGCTCCATTTCACTTCTTTGGTGTCTGCCACCCGCTCGCCCTTCTCCCTCAAATTTCTTCTCAGCTTCGAAGTTATCATATTTACATGAAAGACAACGGCGCAAGTGCCACAAACACATTTATTTGCGCTGACAGAATTTTTTTTTTCTTTTCCCGCTTGATGCAGGAACCGAACAGCACAAAATAAAAAACGTGAGACATGTGGCTTCATCTTACACTTCATGTTCATCTTGAAAACAATTTTACCAAAGGGATTTGTCATAACTGGCAGAGCTGCTGACTTTGGAGCTGGGGAACAAGGTTCGAGTCTCGGCATCAGCTCAACATCCTGTGATTCCGGGCAAATAATTTAATCTCCCTATGCCAATAAACAAAAAAGGAATGTGTTCTTGTGTGATTTAACTTTTACTCACGTTAAGTGCTCCAATTAGTTTGGGTTGAGTTTGCACTATATAAAACTGCTCCAGTTTTTTTGCTTATGACTTGACGTTTCGAACCTACGCTTTAGTATGACAGCACTTCCTTGATATCTCTCCTGTTGTAAAACAACGAAAGCATAGAAATGAGGATGGTATAAGGAATGCGAAGTTCTGAGGAAAAGCGTAGCAATGTAAGATGCACAACTGTAATTAAAAAAAGGAAAGCTCCTCCCCCCACGTGCTCATATAACTAACTTTTCCATGTATAACCTTTCCACTATTTTGATCCCCATTTTACCAAGCAAAAGCTTGTGACATTGTCAATCGTGATAAAAAAATACAGTCCCTCTTTAAATAAGATCTTTCCATCCTGAGGAAATATATTAACAGAACAACCGTGAGGGCACTCTAACAACTTGTCAATGTTATGATTATTAAGGTGCACTGCCTCGTGTAAAAACAGAATTGGCATGATTATGTAACAGTTATCGCAACAGAAATAAATATCTTCTGATTGGGGCTTTCTTCACAACTGTTTTGATAAACAGTTGTTGGATGAAATAAGATTAATCAGAATTACCAAGCGCTTGAGAAACAAGAGACATCTAGAAATTCACAAAAGAAAAGGCAAAGTGTTCAATTATAAAATCAAAACTACAAACTGAAAAGTAGCACCTCGGTCTGGTTTCTAAATGTGCTCCTTCCCTAAATGTGAAGCGTGGCCGCATTGAAACAAAACAAGCTTTGGCAATGCCCATAGGTTTCGCCTATGTGAGACCTAGTGGCATTGTCAATGTTTTTTTCGACTTGTTGCAGAGCAGTGAGGGCTGCTGTGCAACATGGCGTAAAGTAAATAAAAACAAAGCGCTAGGGCGAAGCCGGTGTTGACAGCGTCATCGCTTTTTTTGTTTACTTCAAATCATTAATTGTTCTCCCAAACCTAAGTATATTAGTAGAACTACACAAATGGATACAACTTTCCAGAAAGGTACTAACTAACCAAAGGGGAAGGCGTACACACACCAAACACTAGTCACTGACACCAGCTGTAAAGCTCTTGAAACATTGTTTTTACTGTCTAAGTAACTCTAATTGTAGAAGACATGAGGAAATCAACTTAAGGAAGTAGTGCTTTCTCTTACTACGAAGGTTTGTTGATGGTGTACAGCAAAAAGCATATCACCACTGATCAGCCTTTAGTCCCAAAATTACTACAGTTCTATATTCATGATTCTGAAAACGATACATCCATCCCTCCAGGTTAGCCACCACATTAAACCGCAGAGGGGTGGATGTGGGGTGGAGGGGGTCATGCCTCTGCATTATTACTGTAACATACGCTATATTGACGTTCGAAAACAGGGAAGTACCGAATCCCCAAAGGTTAGCGGAACAAGCAGCAGCAATTTTCTTTAACCAAAAGAAGTCAGACCATAATCTTTAAGAACAAAAGCAGGATGAAGATGGCAAAATGTGTTGCTTACCACTAGACAGATTTACAGTGTCCAACTCTTGGCGGGCAAAGGCTTCATAAAACACAAAGAACCCTCGGGTATAAAAGAGAGAACTGCATAGGCTGAAAATGAAGGCGTCCTTTTAAAGGGCGGTTTCCCCTCACCCACCAAAGATGGCACGCTTCATCATTGGGGAACCTCCTCACACCATGAAGCCTAGTCATGGTGCGGGCTACAACCCCCTTTCTGAGAGGGAGCAGCTCAGGGATGTTTTAAAGTCAGAGAGGTATTACTAAAACCTAACGCGAGCTTTCAGGATGTGGTGAGGGACACAGTGCAAGTGATAAGGTGAGTTAAAACTAGCTACAGGGTTTACCACATATCTTTATTCTGGCTACCATGTGCCAGGATTAAAAACAAAAAGTACGACGGAGGCCATTAGATCCAGTCGTACTATATTTGGATCTGCACGTTTCATTCAATGCCCTTGAAAGTGTTGTGGCTTTCATCAGGATCAAAAAGGTGCAACTGCTGAAAGAAGTGAAAAACACAAACAACTGTGAAAATGAAATTGTGCAAAACTCTGGTATGATATTTAAATACAAAACCAGTGATCCGTGGTTTTCAGCAGAGGGATTTCACTGGTAGTGCCTGTATGGAAACACAAAGAAAACATACCGTACAAAGTTGAAAATTATTATAACACACCTTCATTCAGCCACTTTCTAAATCATTCTAAAGGCAATCTACTGTCTGTAGTATGTATTCATAGGGTATAGGAGTCAATCTTCCTGCCCCTGCCCTTATTGGGGCAAAGTCTTCATCTCATTGTAATTCAAGAATTCAGTGACCCAACGCTAAGGGCAAGGAACAGCAGAATATAACATATCACCCCTACCCAAACATTTTATTTTAAATAATCCACTCTTCCTTTCCATGCAGGCGTGACTGTTGTACAAGCTACTCTTATCTTTCAACAGGAAAACTGGAGCTTCTCATTTAGCTGAATGGGGTCCTATATCTCAGCAACATTTTTTATCATGCCTCTAATCCAAACCTTTGCCCACAGCTAACTGAACACTCTCACCAAGTACATGATTAAAACGCTCAACCAGGCCTTTTTCCTCAAAATGGTATACTGCAGTCCAGAAATTCTCAATTCCCTCCTACCTGAAGAAAGATTGAAACTCTTCCGCCACAAATTCTGTTCCGTTGTCATATTCGCCATCCCAGGGCAACCTGCTTACCTAAAAACGTCTTCACTAATGCTCCCCCACATCGGAAGCCTTGATCTCCCTCAAAAATTCCACTTCTGTCCATTTCGAGAGGTAATCCATTAGTACCACAGCATACTTGCCTTCTTCACCAGGACACGAAAAAAGGGCCATAAATGTTAATTTCCCACCTTCTCTCAAGCTCTCTTGGGAAATTCTATCGGCACAATGGTGAGTTTCCATGACCAGTGTGATCTGTCACTCCATGTGTAAGCAACACAATTACTGACAAACCTCTCGGTATCCCGGTCCATTCTGGACCACAAGAAATCTATGCAGGCCCTCCTTTTTATAGTAGACATTCTGTTGTGTTCCTCATGCAACTAATCCGTTGGTCTCTTGCCCAAATCCAGGTCTCCCCAATCGTTCACCTCTTTTTACAATCCCGTTGAGCACTGCCAACTCTGACCAAACTGACTTGAAATTACCCAACTCCACTGCATCGTGGAAAGACAAGACATTAGTTAAACCACTCAGCACACTCTGCATCACACACTGGAATATAGCAGATGCCAATGTTAAATCGAAGGGTGTTTGCACAAACTGAAATGCTCCTCTGGGTGTGACAAATGATGTATGGTGCTTTGATTCTAGATGCACATGCACCTGGTGGTAAGCCCTTGAGAAATCCAGGGCCAAAAAATATTTGGCTCCTCTCACATTCATCAGCATCTCATTAATGTGTGGAAGGGTATGATAGTCAGCTTCTTTTGTTTACATGTCTCAGATCAATGCTCAATTTTCCATTGGCTTTCTTTGCCAAGACAATAGGTCTAAGCCACTCAGAAAACTCTACTGACCCTTCTTCTAACTGGCTATGAAGCTCCAATGAACATTTCTCGCTTTGGGCACCTTTGGCACAGCACCTTTCTTCAATTTATTGCAATGTTCAAATTTCTTCAAACACCCAAGTTTTTATGCAAACAACTTTAGGTATTTACTCCTTCATCTCTCCACTTCATCCTAGACCTGGGAGTATCACTCCAGGATTATTCCCAAAGCCTGATGCTCACTCCAACCCAATAAAGTATTACCCTTTTCCAGAATTTAGACCTTCCCATATGCTTTCCTCCCTTTGTACATTAGCTTGGCACAGAAATACACTATCCTAGGCAAATTGACACCACAATAGCCCTCGCATTCAACATCAGCTGTGACTAGATCACATTTTCCCAACTTTTCCCATATTAGTTTATCTATTAAGATTTAAGTTGAGCATAAATCTGCAAACATCTAAACGTCCTCTTTATTATTGATGTTCACAGAACCTCTTTGAGGATGATGCACCTCGCACACGTTGACTACCTTGGGCTTGTGAACCTTTTTGGCACCATCCAAGACCTCAACATCCTCTTCATCGCTCCTGTCCTCATTGTCTGTGTTATTAGATTTGTATTCCTTCATGACATTCACCCCTCTTTTCCATTCCCCAAAACCATCACACTTGCATAACTTAGAAAAATGTGTTTTTTTCCTTGCATTTGAAACATCTTGCTTTTATAGGAGGACATGCTGTAGATAGACGCTGTCGGAGAGCTTGCATGTGAATGGACTCTTTTCAGAGCAGAACTTTATTCTGTTTTTGTCACTTCGTTTACCCTCATGCCCTACATTTTCAGTGACATAAGCTGAGTCTCGCTATTACCTGCAGTTGTTGACATAATGGGGCTTCTATTTCCTAGGCATGAAAAATCGAGAAGAACGGTCTAAGCATTTTTTTGACACGTCTGCCCCACTTATGGATGATGGCGAGGACACTACTCTTTATGACAGGGTTAGTTACCAACGCAGTAAATTTAAAAGTATTGATAGTGGCATTTTTCCTCACACTTCCCTTTGTGTCATTTTCACATGTTTACTCTGATTTGGCAGGGCTTTACAGATGACCAGCTGGTCCTGGTGCAACAAAATACTTTGATGGTAGAAGAGCGGGAGCGAGAAATTCGACAAATTGTACAGTCAATATCAGAACTAAATGAAATATTTAGAGACCTTGCGGGAATGGTGGTGGAGCAGGTAGGTAGAACACAATTTTCTTTCCTTTTTAAAAAAATTCCATCTTGGGGATACATTGGTGCTAAATCTATTGGTGGTAAAGAGCAGCAGTAATTCAGGTACAGCATGTCATCACTACTGTTTATGGTGCCTGGTCCAATAGTGGAAGAATATCTTAATTTTAATAGCTATTTGGTTTACGCTTGGCACTAGCCAAGATCTTCTCCTTCTCTGACTTTGGATATTATGGTTGGCCATACATAAAGTAGACAAATGTTCACTTAGTCGACAAAGATGTTACTGATCTGTTATTAGTGTATGGTTAGTCCTGGATGCAATTATTGAAGTAATCCAACAATGCCCTAAAATTTGAAAAATAACTGATCTCTCATAACCACTCGCTGGAAAGGACAGGAAAAGTGTCTCACAAAGGCACAACTTGCTCGATGCCTTCTCTTTTACGTTTGAAAATATTGTACAATTTCATGCATTGCACAATAATTGGCACATTATATGCCATCCCAAAAGTTGCAGTCCACTGATGCTCTTTTGTTAGCGGTTCCTAGGTTTAAGCGCGACCAACCAGGATGTAGGTCATTCTCTGTAATAGTTGTCCGGCTGTGGAATTCTCCCTCCTCATCACTTCGTAACATTCAGGATTGACTGCTGTTTAGGAAAGCCATAAAAACTGGCTCTGCACTCAAAAGTCCCCTTTTTTGTGCTGTCTCTATTCTCTGTAAGCCTTGCCCTTAGCAGCAGTATACCTGTATAGGTATTGGTGTGCTTACAAATCCTGTAACCTAAAATTTTCTTGCTGGTGTTCTTTATCCTGTGAGATGTGTTCCAGTCAAATTTTCTGTATCTTTTTTGTTTTTTAAGCTCTTGCCCCATCCTCCTGCTGGGAGGGCCACAATGTATCGCAAAATCACAAACTCAAATGGGCATTTAACAATCCTGTATTGAAGGCTACCACTGAGTAATCTGTTTCTGGTTTTCTTGTTGATGTATTGCTGTTTTCTCTTCTTTTTTTTTTAAACAGGGAACGGTGCTGGATCGCATTGACTATAATGTTGAACAGTCCTGTGTCAAAACGGAAGATGGCTTGAAACACTTGCACAAGGTAAAAGCTGAGATATTATATATACAATTAATTCTTGGATATATTCTACATGTCGCACTTGATGGGAATGCAGTATAGTTAGAATATCCTTGGAGCCCATTCTTTTCAGACTACTCTGGGGTGCCTTTGCATGATCTTGTCCTTGTTATGTTGTTAATTTTTATAAAGGTCTCGATTGTCCGCAGGCGTCTTGATGCTGCTAGTGTATGAAGGTTTTACCAGAAAGGGTCAGAATTTATTTGCAGAATAGCCATGTTTTTAAGGATTTTCTAAAGGGAAGAAGACTTGAGGTTTCTTTCAGATAAAAGGGGAGAGCATTCCATAGTTTGGCAGTGCAGGTTATAAAGCTTCTCCCGCCCCATGCAGATCATCTGAACTTTGGTACGACAATATTGTTAGCCGTAGAAGAGTGTAGTATTCTGGAAGGTGTGTGCCAGGTAAACTTGTGTTTTAAATTGCCTGGGCCAGAATCATGCAGAGCTTTAAAGGGAATACTTATGGCTTTAAACTCAATAAGCTTCTTTATAGGCAGCCAGTGTAGTTTTTACTAAAGCCTGTGAGGCTGATTGGTGCCTAGGAATCCTCAACAGTAGGCAGGCTGCTGCATTTTGCAGAATCTGGAGTTTATTGAGAAGTCTCTGCTGCATGTTCAAAAAAAGAGCATTCCAATAATCCAATGTGGATAAGACCAGAGCAGTGACCATTGTTTTTTGAAGATCAAGCACTTTTCTACTGATCTTCAGGGTGTAGAAGGATGATGATGTAATGGCATTGATTTGGCCTTCAAATGACAACTTGTCAAAAAGAATCCCCAGATTCTTGGCTTTTCTAACTGGAGTTGGCAAGGTGCCCAGTTCTTGAGGCCACCAACAAGGGGCCCAAAAGGAGACCTCATTGCCGAAGAGGAGGACCTCCAGTTTTTCCTGAGTTTAACTTGAGTCAGTTGTTTTTCATCCAGTTATCTACTTGCATCATGCTGTTATGAAATCTAGTAGCTGTATCCTCCAGATTAATGGACACTGAGACAGCAATTTGAGTGTTGTCAGAGTACAATTTGACCGAAAAGCCATAGGATTTAATGAGCCTGGCCAAAGGGGTGACCTAGAGATTAATAAAAAGGGTAGGACTCTGGGATGACCCCTGAGACACCGCACAAGATAAGGAGAAGGAGTCCGAGACTGATTCGTTCATAGCAACAAATTGTTCCCGCTCAGATATAAATGATTTAAGAGAACGAGAGATGCACCACTTATTTCAATATTGTAGAGCCGGTCAATCAAAAGGTCATGATTGACCTTGTTGAAAGATGCCGAGAGATCTAAAAGGATGAGAGCAACCCTACCAACTGTATCAAGGGTGGCTCTTAGTTCTTCGGAGGCAACAAGCAGGGCAGATTCGGTGCTGTGCTCACTCCTAAAACCAAATTGTGTCTGATCAGGTAAATTATTAGAATTTATGAAAGAAGCCAAATCCAAATTACTTGCCTTTTCTACTATAGTAGCTGGAAATGGAGGGCGTGGAATTAGTCGATAGCTATTTGGTTCCTGCAGATTGAGATTAGGCTTTTTTATTAATGGAAGAATTAATAATCTTTTTCCATTCAAAATGGCCAGGATTAAACATTTCATTAAAGATGTTAACAAGATAGGAGCATATTATCTCGGGGGCTAACTGTATTATTTTTGGGGGGCAAGGGTCAAATAGGGAGCCCAATTAAATAGAATGGGCAAGACATGATACCTGCTTGACAGTGAGCGGGGTGAAGGAACACAAAGTACCTGAAAAGTTAGGAGGAGGATTAGGATCTGTAGCCTCTGTGGCTGAATGATTATTGCCAGCAAAATGTTATAGACATTCTCGATTTTTAAATTGAATAAATCCTGCAAACAGCTTGGTCACCATTGGTGTTATTTTTATCAGAAAGGTTGACAAGTTTCCTAACAGCAGAGAATAATTTCCTGTATGAGTTTTTAGATGTTTCAATCTTATGAGTGAAATACACAATAGTTTCCTTTAAAATGAAGGTTTTATAGTCCCTGCTGATTTGTTTGTAGATGTCTTTTTCCGAGGTATCATAGTTCTTTCTCCATTTACGCTCCTGTCTACGGCAGATTTGTTTCTGAACTTTCAGTTTGTCAGAAAACCAAGGTTCGGATGGGATATTTCTCCAATTAGTATATGTTTTTTCAGGAGCAAGCTGATTGATTACGGACCCTAGCCATGTACAATAATCTGACATGGATGAATCTAGATCTTTTGGAACATTGGGCTTTGAGCTCAAAAGAGCTAGGTTAAATTGGGAAGAATCAATTTTGTGCCAGGCTCGACTCTTGGAGGCAGGGTTGGAGGTGTTGTTTACAAATGAGTTAGCCAATATTGCAAGTTCAAACATAACTGTTGTGTGGTCCGACCAAGTCAGTGGGAGGTAGTAAGTTTAAGAAGGGGATCATTGGTAAAAATGACATTGTGTGTGTGGCCTGCCTGGTGTGTCGGGACGTCTACTAGTTGAGATAGGCCCAAACTTACCATATTATCAATTAGGATTTTGGAGCCTCTGTCTGTGTGAGTCTCTAAGTAAAAGTTAAAGTCTCCAAGAATCATGAAGTCTGGAGAGTTTATACTAGATTCAAGTATAGATCTGATGGCCTGAGTGAAGGTGGATCTGGAGCCAGAGGGGTGGTGTAGTGGCAGGCCATTGAAAGTATGATTTTTAGAGAGCTCCACCCGAAACGAGAGTGCTTCGAACTCCAGATTGATGGATACAGTGAAGGAGGCGGTGAGCTGATCATAGTAGATTATCGCCAGCTCTCCACCTCTTTTAGCAACTTTGTCCATTCTAAAAACAGAGTACCCCAAAAGGATTGCTGAAACCAAGTCGGGACCTGAAGCGGAAACAGCCAAGGTTTCAGTTATAAATGCATTAATTTGTGGTGATCTAAAAAGTCAGCAAATTCGTCCTTGTTTTTAACCAGTGATCTAGCATTTAATAAGGTACAGGAGATGATGCGCGGTCTAACAGGGTTGCTAATTTTACATAGCTTATTGGAACTGTTGCCATCAATTGGATAATAGGTCAGTGAGAGGCTGCACTCGGCACTTCACGGTGTCCGAGAGGCATTTTTCCGTGACACTCGAGCCCTGACACACAAAGTAGGAAGATGATTTAGGGCATACTACACCACCCGAAATGGGATTTATTACCCATGAAGACACTGAAACGGGAGGCCATGCTTCTTGCTACTTAAGTCACACAAGTTTGGAAAGCATAACCCTAATGAAGTCCATAGAGGACGAAACGCGTTGGCTGGGCTGACTGGAAAATTTTATGTATTGAAAAATCAATAAAAGTTGGATACTGGACGGACAATTGAATCTCATTTCTTGTTGTTCATTGTTATATTTGTTAATATTGGATTGCCTGAATTTGGGCCGGAAATAAAACAATATAGTGGACGCTCCTTTTCTAATTGTTGTGGTGTAAATTGAATAGTTGTGGCTTCTAGGCAGTGGGGCCATGAAAAGTTGAGCGTGGGATCACTGATGATGTATAGGGCCCCCGGTTTTATGGTATTTATTTTTTTAACATTTCCGTCTGCATTTATCCATATTTATTTTTGGGCCGTTTTATCTGTATTTATCCATATTTATTGAGTGTTTTGCCTATAAATGAAGTTGCAAAACTGCACATTTCCATATTTATTTAACTGATGGACGCACACTCCTACTTTGATGTCTGTCGTGTTTTAGCTATTTAAGCTGCCAAATATTAAATGACAATACATCCACTGGTAAATACTAGCATTCTCTCATAAATATATGTTGACATATGCCGTTATTAAAGAATTATCAATGTGTTTTTAAATTTTCCATGCTGTCCATCTGCTGGCCTTTAATTCATGAAAGACAGCACGGAGAGTCATTTAAAAGAAGCACAATTTTCTGTATTTATCCACTTTTTAAAATAAATGCAGACAGAAAACTCATTGTTTTCTGTCTGTATTTATCTGTAAAAATCCGTAAAAACGGAAAACAGGGAACCTTAATGATATTTATTACGATATACTTGTGCAACGGTAGGGCTTACACTGCTTTGGCTTGTCTTTTGTGTGTCCAGTATGTAGTGAGGTTTAAAAATAGGGCAACAGGGATTCTTACCTGAGGTGTTAAGTGCTAGGAGTTCCCTAGGGTATCAAAAGGGGGGACGGACAAGTGAGACTGGAAATGGGCAGAGGTTCGGGTGCAGACGGGCCTGCCTTGCGCACGCGCAATGAAGCTCGCTATCAAGCCCGTCATCCGGGGGATTGATCTGTCAGGAGGTGTGGTGGTTCACCGCGAGACTGAAACTGTGAACAATTAAAACTAAACTGGGGTCCAGCAACCCCTCTATCCTAATGCAAGCTCCCCTGCAAAAGAATACCAGTAAATGAATACAAATTAACATAATCTGGTGAAATTACAAAGCATTTAACAATATAAAAACAGGCACACAGCCTTTGCATGTGGAGCCAGACACATCCTGAAAAACGGCATTCTAGTGCCTACAAGAAAATAATGAACTAGGTGTCTACCTTCAATCAGAAGCTGTGTGGACACGCAGTGATAGACCTATGTGGAAAATTGCATGCATTTTACCACTCTCCAGGATATAACCTCCTGTTCATTGAACATATTATGTAAATCATCACGACCACCACTGATTTACACTGCACCAAGATCTCCCTTGGTGACTTCACCCTCCACTGGAATGACCCAAATAACTAAGCAGCGATCAGCCTAAAAGCCTTCCTAGCTGACCTAAACCTGATACTAATCTGCGACAGTCCTACCCACAACCTGGGAGCGACCTTGGATCTTATCTCTAAGGCTAATTCCACTGAACTTGAATCTATTGTTCCATGTGACTGGACAGACCACCACTGCATCACTTTCCTCATCACTAGATCGCTGTCCTCAAAAAAAGGCTCAAATACAAAAAACCAGACACTGGAAAAGGAGCACTCGAAACATAAACCTTAATGAACTGACATCTATCAGCAATTCTATCCTACCCCCTCCTGAGGACATGTCAGATGTCCAGGTCCTTACTGATCATTACAATAACTCAATGACAACCATTCTTGATGCTATTGCACCCCTCCAACTAAAAAGAGGCTCCAAACCTTGGTACAAGATGCAATCTAAGATTGGCTGAATGGTCATGGAGATTATCCCCCCTCTATCGAACACCTGAGATCTCTGAGAAGTATTTACAACAAACTCAAACATAGCTCAAAAGCAAACTTCTTTAGAAAACAGCTAAATGGCGCCAGGTGCCAACCTAAAAAACTGTTTGAATTCGTCAAATTGCAATCTAACAGGCAACCCAACCCTCTACTTGGGTCTAATCTGCAGCTTAACTGTGAAGAACATTCCGCCTTCTTCCTGGGAAAGATGGAAAGGACTGAAAACTACTTATGGACTGCATTGGAGCTCCTACCTGTGCTTTCACACATCAGCCCCCATCCATCCGTGTTGCCTGAGCGTTCTGCACACACACCCAAAAACAATGCCTCGGGGTGCTCATTCAAAACCTTGGATGAAACTAACATACTAAAAATCCTGTCAACACTTAAACCCTCAAACCACTTTTCAGCGATCTGCTTCCCTCAAATCTCTTCAGTGAGATTAAAACCTCTCTTCTCCCACTTCGGAGCAAAATAGTAAATGCTTTATTACTTTAAGGCACTATACCAGACTGCCTCAAGTCCGGACAGGTAGCCCCCATTCTTAAAAAACCCATGACGGACCACACTGATTTAAATAACTTCTGCCTTATATCCAGCATCCCGACTCTTTCAAAGCTCTTTGAGAAATGTGTCCATGCCCAGCTATGCAATGACATAGAGCAATTCCAACTCTTAGACCAGTACCAATCTTTCTTTCGTCAGGGACACAGCACTGAATCAGCCCTAACTCACAAAGTTGATGACGCGTTACAAATGCTTGATGAAAATGAAACCTGCCTCCTTATCCTCCTTGACCTCGCATCAGCATTTGATACGGTCAAACATGCAGCCTCCATGACTTACTGGAGCGCTGGGTGGGGCTTTCTGGTCCCGTCCTATACTCGTTCGCCTCCTTCCTCCACAATAGATCCCAAAGAATGAAGAGTAATCATTCCCTGTCCAACTCCACACTTATCTCATTAGGGGTACCGCAGGGTTCCTCGCTCTCACCCACTCTCTTTAACCTGTTCATGGAGGCGTTAACCGAAATTCTGAAATCATCAAACATCAATTATCACATGTACGCCGTTGACACCCAACTGAAAATCACCTCCCTGGAAGATATTTGGTCTCAGCGCAACTCTACAAAAAACTCAAAATTGGCTGGCCTGCAACCACCTCACACTAAATACACTCAAACCTAATTCCTTTTAATTGCACCCCCCAAACAATCACCTGACATTGCTGAATGGATGAAAGATTGAACAGCCCTCAATTGCATTCTACATGTCATCGATTCCACGAAATCTCTGGGAATAATGATTGATGAGAACTTGAACATGCAAGATCACATCAGCTCAGCAACCAGAGGAGCTAACTTCCAATTGAGCATCTTAAGAAAAATCAAACCCTCCCTCTCCCTCGATGACTTCAAGTCAGTTGTTAAAGCCCTAGTGATTTCCAGGCTGGACTATGGAAATGTAACCCTTTGTGGACTACCTAGATGAAAGTTGGCCCCCCTAAGGGCCTCCCTTAACTCAGCTGCAAGGCTCATTACTGGATCTAAATGCAATAACCACATCACATCTGATTTGAAATCACTAAACTGGCTTCCCTTACGAGGCAAGAATTCATTTCAAAATTGCCTGCATGACACACAAAGCCATACACTCCAACAACCCGAGGTACATTGCACAAAAACTGGTCCTGTCTGGTGGCTCTCGATCCTCAAGAAGCACCACATCGTTACTGTTGAAACCATAGAAATTCAAGAAGAAGAAAACCTACAATCGAGCCTTCTTTGGCATTGCCCCGAGAATCTGGCACCGATAATGCACACTGTCAGCACTGGTAATCTATCTCCGGACACTTTGGCCTGTTCTCTTGATCTCTCTGTTTGCTAGAGGGAGTTCTTCACCCCGCCTGGGTACTGCTACTTCCTGGTCTGTTATTGTGATTGATGGTATTGTTTATTATTGCCTGCCTTACCTATTTCTCTCACCCTGATCATTTATAAAGTGTTATGTTGGACTCTTGGAAGTTCTTCACCCCGCCTGGGTTCTGGTACTTCCTGTACTGTTGTTGTTATTACTGTTTATTATTGTCGGGCTTACCCTAGTGTCTTACCTTGATCATTTGTAAAGCGCTCTGATTCCCTCTTGGGTCATGTTTCCTCTATATAAAACTCTAATAAATTAATAAAAAATAAATATGAAGCCTGTCATCCAGAGGGGCGTGGTGGATCAGCGTGAGACTGAAACGGTGAGGACAATTAAAACTAGACTGGGGCCCAGCAACCCCTCTATTCTAATGCAGGCTCCCCTGCAAAAGAATAGTATTGGTAAGTGAATGCAAATTAAAATAATTGGGTGAAATTACAAAGCATAAAATGATTTAAAAATAGGCACACAGCCTTTGCATATGGCGCCAGGAGCAGGTGCCTCTTGAAAAACAGCACTATAGTGCCTACTAGAAAATAATGGACCAGGCTTTTACCTTCAATCCTTCACCCGCTGCATAATACTAGGTAATTTATCAAGGAGTTTGCTATGTACTGGGAGCTAAACTAAATCTAAAATGTCTAAGATGTTTGTAGCTTTATTTCATGCTTACTGGTGATATACCCTCGAAGGGGAAATAATCAGATGTATACTTAGAACATCAAGACACAGGACTATGTATACCTTTTAAATACTGCCAGAGTTAAAAAGATTATTTCCCCCATACCGCTGTATTTATTTAGCATTTTCCCATTGTGTTTCTGCATCTCTAAAGTACTAGTGTGCTTTACACTGAACAGTATAGAGGTTTATAATTGCAAGTTATGAATCTCCTATTTGATGGACTGTGATAAGTGAGAGTCAAGTTAATATTAGAGGGGATTGTAATACAGGCAAAACTGTAAGATCAGGATTAGTACAAATCTATATGGAGGAGACTCTCTGAGGACCAGGATGTGTATTGTAAACTCTCTATTGTCTTGACGGAGAGGTAGTGCAGTTTTCCAAGGGCTTGAGAGATGAGAACCCTCTTTTCCAACCTCCAGATGGCTCTACCTGGTGTAATCTCTACTTTGTGTAATCTATATAGAAGTGCCTTGTGCTGAATGTAGACTGCATTGACCTACTCCAACCGAGAAACAATTACTCCCCTATTCAACAGTGACCTCCAGACAATTTTAGAAACAGTTAGAGGCTGCATTGTAGTTTGAGTTGGAATTACAACTTTTAATTACTTTTCAAACTAGGGTCTTCTTTTTGGGCATATAATTAAAATGGATTGCTCGGTTTTCAACTGTTGGTTATGTCTTTGGAGATGTACACTTGTCTTCTGGCCAGGGAAGAATATAGTAGTATCCAGTTGTAACACCTTCATTTCAGAGCCGCTGAAGAAACTTGTACATGCACATCACCTGGCAGTTGTGGAAATGCCCTCCTTCCTATTCCTCTCTAACGGTTCAAAACTCACAGGGTATTATCTGCATACATCTAGAAGTCTAGGTTGTAAGCTTTGACTACCCCTGCCAGCAGTAGCATATAACTGTTGAAGAGATCAGAGAAGAAGGCAAACCCTTTGGGACACCCATAATTAAGCTTTCTGGATTTAGACGAGTAATACCTATGTTCATCTAGGCATAGTTTTTTCTCTCATCCAAGCTTGTGTTTCATTCCTTGAATGAAGATCTGATGGTCCTCTATATCAAAGGCAGCTCACAAGTCTAGAAGAATTACGACTGCCAGCTGCCCATGTACTACACCACACAGAAATTTGTTTCTTCTATCAAGCAGGGCAGTTTCTATCCTATACCTGGAATGTAAGCCTTATTGTGCATCATGTAGAAGTGGTGCCTTTGTTACTTGTTTCTGCAGTTGCTCCACGAATATTCCCTTGATTAATTTAGAGTCAATAGGGGAGTTTGAAATTGACTCATTCCTGCAGATCAAGGTATAGCTTCCTATGAAGGCAGGTGACAATTTTATGTTTTAATGACAAATACTAGTCCTTCCCTCCAAGATTGATTGAAATGTTTTACAGCAGTGATGTTGTGAGGTCTGTCATCATTTAAGTACTGGATGGCAGATGTGCAAAGGAGTCCATTCTGAGCACCCATTTTATTGATGGCCATTTCTCAGTAGCTGATGCTGGTTGAACGGTTTGGAATTGTTTTGATAGAGATGAGAGCATAAGTGCAAGACAATAGCTTCTAGGATCCTCCTGTCTGTTATGTGGGCCTGAAATTCCCTAGTTTTCTACCTTTTTTTTACCTTAATAGTTTATTATTTCCACGTGTTAAAATCAGAACTATCTTAATACAACCCTGAAGCCAGAAAATATCATATAAAGAACCTCATCACTGTAATTAAAAAGAGGATAAAACCACCAAATCAGTTGTCATACACTCAAATATAAAATATGGCAAACATATCCAAATATAGATTCAATATCTTTTATAATTTCCTCACAAGTAAAATAACCCAGGTTGTGCCAATATATCACTGACGTCCTAATTAGCGTTTTGCACTTTGTAATCTACCATTAAAAACATCTTAATTGCAGGCTAATAATCATAACGGAATGCTTTGTCGGCTTTCAGATACAGAAACTTCAAGCTTTTTAATTACAGCAAGAACATCCAAAGATTTTCCAATTGCATCTTAATGGCTTAAGTGATGACAGAGGTAGCCTGAAGCAGAGAAAGTGCTGCATTTGATACTTCGCCAAAGAGAAAAAGAAGGAACTGTTGCGGCATTCTGCTCCCATCTATTATTTAAAGTGTACATCAAGTTTCACCTTTAGATAAAAGTAGAAAACGTCTGGAAGACAAGAATCCCTACAAACTTGATTATTTAATTGCACTTTAAATTCGAGATAACCAAGACTTCGACGTGGCTTTGAGATTATTAAGATAAGCCAAAGTCTTGCACTGATGATTAGTGGCATGTTATACTATGGTCCGTATTACCGCTTTTTAACATGTCATCAGAATCATCCATAAGTCTCTGCAAATACTTGATAGGGCATGGCTAACCGCCGAACATGGCGGTCGTATAATTGCGGAGCTCCCGTACCAGGATCCGACATCGCCGCCACATCGGCTGCAAATCCGCATCATCGGCCAATCCTGGCCGGCATGAGCAATCACCACATTACGGAAAGATCATATGCCCCCTGAAACACCCAGATTCCCTGCCGTGATCCAAGAAATGAAGAGCGACTGAGACTGCACCAAAATGGCAGACCCTTCCTTCCACTGATGCGGGGTAGGCCAGAGGTAATGTAGAGCAACACCGGACTTGAGACCGGCTGCAGCGAGGCCCACTCAGGACTGCTGCCACCTATGTGGTGAACCTGCGACCGGCCCCTCTCCCCCCTCCTCCTCCCCCCCGCCCCCCCAGAGGAGCCAAAAGCAAAGGGGGGTGCGTAAATTGCAGGCCGCGAACCACATCTGGCATTTAGATTTGTGGGCCCGCCCGAAACCGTACCAGCGGTGAACTGGGGAGCCAGCCGGCTCTGGAGAAGAAGTGCCCACACTACGGAGCCGACCGGAGCTGTGCCGGTCAGGGGTGCCGTATTCGGACCGCACCGGCCGGGTCCACCCGTGTAGCTTCATCGGAATACAAGGTGAGAGGCCCCGACCAAGGGGGTGCGGGCCGAGCACTCAGGCAGCAATCAAATTAGCACCACACTGGGGAGGCCCAATACGAACATATTTAAAGTACTTACCCGCGGGGAAGAAGACAAGCCCACCGGCAAGAGGGGGTGTGAGATCGGGGCAGCGCACTACAGACGCGGGCCGCTGTGGCGGTCTCCCCTCATCGCGCTAACGCCCACACGGCACCGACACGCCCGGCCAGGCAGCGGCAATATTGAGGAGTATTTCTCCAGACACCCGGGTGGAGGCTTCGCATCGGGCTTGCTAGGCAAGGGCACGTGAACGCCGCAGTGTAGGAGGGAGCTGGGGTGGAGAACAATCGAGACGAGGCCCTCCTCCTGCCAGGCCCAGGAACTGCATCCTTGAAGGGGCCAAAACTGGACTAATCCTGGCGCCATAACTGGGTACAGTTATACGCCATTGGACTCCAATTGAGCCCTGGGGCTCTGAGATCAATAGCCACCCAGTGACCAACTCTGGAGGTGTCACTCAGAAACCGCCAGACCCAAACAAGCAGCAAACGCAGTGTACAGGTTATTACATACCTGTCAGGCGCCCACCTAAAACCAAAGCCTCAGGCTAACCGCTTGGCATGTGAACACCAGCGGATAGGACACAAGACCGGGGCAACAAAGTCTCGATTATCTATGGAGTGTGTCTGTTGGTGCGCACCCCATTGTTGCCAAGCGAAATGCCAAACTGCCACTGGGTGCAGGAACTGCACAGAAATGGGACGGACAAAGGGGAGATATCAGGAAGCTGAGGACGCTAACCCTGTTTCTGCCAATGTACCCACAGATGTAGTGCCCCCCCACTGCAGAAGACCCGCAACTGGATAAATTAGACCTTATCTTACAGGAAATGAGGCAATCCCACACAGTAATGGAACAGCAACTGGGATCGCTCACCACAGAGGTTGCCCTTATTGGAGCTGACCACAAGAAGCTAGCAGACCAGGTGAGCGCCAACAAAAATGCACTGCAAGAACGGATTCCAAAGCAGGAAGGGCACTCTGAAACAGTTGAACACCTTTAACACCAAATCACAATATTGCAAGAATGGATGGAAGACGCAGAAGGGCGATCGCGCCGTAATAACGTTCGCATTATAGGGTTGCCAGAAAACACTGAAGGTCAGAACGCGATGCTATTCATAGAAACGTGGCTGCGAACCATGATGCCAGCAGGAAGATTAATTGAAACGTTTTGCGTGGAAAGGGCCCACAGAGTCCCCACCAGAAGAGTGCTCGGAATGCCGCCTCGCCCTATTGTCGCTCGAATGCTCAACTACAGAGATCGTGACCAAATTCTTCAGGTGGCGAGAGAAAAAGCGCAGATCAAGCAAGACAATATGCGCATTTCACTATTCCCAGACTACATCCTGCAAGTTCAGAAGAAACGTACCTCATATGAAGGAGTCAAACAACACCTTCAATCTCTGAACCTAAAATACACCCTCCTGTACCCAGCAAAACTTAAAATCTTGCACGATCAGAAAAGTAACTTTTTTTGACACCCCAACTGAAGCATGGGACGGGATGGAGCACACCTTCCCTGACCTACCCATTAATCCGGCCCTCAGACGAAGTGCCAAACCACGGCCTGGAAGGCGGCAAACCCAGCGCAGGTGCCCGGATGCACGGAGGCAAGTAGAGGACCTAGCTCCTACACCTGAGCAAATGTTGGAACGGTGAAGATCGGCATTAATATCTGCAGCCACACTCCGAGAAACCAGAGCAATCACAGACAACGAATCTTCCACAGGGGACACAGCGCAATCCGAACCGGACACTAGCCAACTGCTCTTCCCAACGATGACTCCTCAGACGGTAAATGAACTGCTCAACTAAATACCAGCCAACATGGATCCTTATTACCCCGCAGTCCAATTCTGGAAGCTGCACTTTTGCTGCGTAGTTGTAAGAAGTTAACCAAAAGGATGCACAGGCTAGTACCATACCACTTGGAGGCAACTCCTGATAGAGGTGAGAATACCCACACCGCCATGCCAGGTGAACTGAACAATGTAGAACTGAAGGAACCCCACCGTGCAATGAGGTAACAGGACTTATCTATGATTAGTCCGTATACTGGAGGCTTACATAAACTGAGGCCTACATCAGACTCTCACAGGGGGAAAATATTTATGGCCCGGAGACTTGAACACTAATGGCGGGGCGGGCTGGACCCCGGGATGGGAAGCTGCACCCTTCACAGTAAGATTAATTGGGAGTTCTTGAAGACCCCAAACATCGTAAGCCAACCATGGCCCCTATTGCAGTTGCAAAAGTTTGGTCGAACAAAATTCCACAGTTGGACCGAGTATTGGGTTGTTTCAAGGGGATGCTGACGGGCGCCATAACATTTATACTTAGAACCGACTGGTTTTTAACATTGCATAACAAATCCCAGCATGGAGTCGATACAACACTATAACTATCTCACTTGGAACATACGGGGAATGGGAGCGCTACACAAACGACACAGAATACATGCACAACTAGCAAGGCGTAAAGCACAAATAGTGCTATTACAGGAGACACATTTAATAGCAGCAGAAGCCTCTAAACTACAAAAAATAGAGGGGACAATTACATGCCACAACCTACTCCGCGTTTGCACAGGGAGCAGCGGTGTGGATACGCTCAGGGATTCCCTTTGTCGCGCAAAAGAGGAGAGTAGACAAAGAAGGCAGGTATGTGCTACTTCGAGGAGTCTTGGATGGCAGACCACTAGTGATAGGACGTTTATACGCCCCTAATACAGAATAGGACACCTTTTACACTCCAGTAGGCGCTGCGCTCGCAGACTGGACCAAACTCCCCTGGGTACTAGGAGGTGATTATAACGCAATACTAGATACCACACTGGATCGATCCCACCCCCCCCATCACCGGAGCTCTCACGACACGCCAAGCTAAGTCATTGCAGATCTGGGCGCAAGGGAGGTCCCTAAAGGAAATATGGCGAAGTCACAATGAGGGAATGCAAGAGTATTCTTATTATTCACCTACGCACGACCTCCATACTAGAATTTACCATATATTCTGTAGTGCATCGCTCCTAACACAAGTCACCCGCACGGCATACATAGAGAAAACCATATTAGATCACAGCGCGCTGGAATCCACAATCACGCGTCCCCTCCCCGGTCCCCACATGGAGGCTAAATCCTCGCCATTTTGAAGACGGGGTGTTCAGGGACACACTGGCTTCCACCATCACAAACTACTTTACTGAAAACGCCGGCTCAGCATCCTCGGTGAGTGTGGAATGGGAGGCATTTAAAGTAGTCCTGCGCGGCACTGCGATCAGTACCGCTACAGGAGCTCGCCACCAGGTGAATAGGGAGCCAATGCAGGTCGAAGACAAATTAAGTAAGCTAGAGACCGAGGCAGCCCTTGATCCTTCTACAAAACCGGAGCTCCAAGAGGCCTGCATACAATATGCAGAACTATTGGAACAGCTACGCGTCATAGATCACCGAGCTTACACGCATAAAGTACATGCCGAATCGGACAGACCAGGTACACTACTAGCGCGTATTCTTAAAAACACCCCATCTCCAAAACCAATAATTGAAATCATGACACCCCAACGCATCCTGGCAACCACACAAGCGGACATTAATAAAGCCTTCTATGATCATTACAAGTTATTATACACCGCCCCACAAGGAGCAAACCCACAGGAGCTCCACTCCTTTCTGGATATAACCAATCTACCCCAAATAACAGAAGAGGCCCGAAATGCACTGGCTAAACCTATTACATCAGCCGAAATAGGCGCAGCGATCAAGGGACTTCCCAAAAACAAAACTCCAGGACTAGACGGTCTGCCAGCAGAACTATACACCACCTATGCGCAACAATTGTTCCCCGCGTTAAGAAATTATATGATGAAGCTTACAAGATTGGTGCTCTGCCCCCCACTACAGTGCAAGCTTTAATAACCTCGCTGCCCAAACCCGGTAGAGATCATACCAAATTAACGGCATACCGCCCATTCTCTCTGCTGAATACAGAGTACAAAATTCTAAGTAAAATTTTAGCCAACCGTTTACAACCCCTCCTAACGAAACTAGTGCACATCGACCAATGTGGCTTCACACCGGCACGTAATACATCCCTCAACATACGCAGGCTATGTAACATAATGTTTGCCTGTGCCACAGAGGCACCGGAGGCGGGATGTATTTCACTGGACATCTCCCAGGCATTTGATACATTAAGCTGGGATTATATGCTGACCATCCTGCAGAAATTTGGAATCCCCCAAGAATATACAAGATGGATCCAACTGCTTTACCACCTCCCAACGGCCAGGGTACGTACTGGATCACATATATCACAAATATACCATACACAAAGGGGCACAAGACAAGGCTGCCCCCCATCACCCATGTTATTTGTGCTTGCACTCGAACCACTAGCTCACAGAATACGGGCGGTATCCAATGACTGGGATATCACTATTAACCGCACCCACCACGCACTATCACTTTATGCAGATGATATAATTTACACCAGAAGACTACAGGACAATCTAGACACTTTAGCGCAAATCTTTGCACAGTTTGAATGCATTGCGGGCTTGGCCATAAACTATGAAAAATCGTATGCATTTCCCTCTGGAAATGAAACCGACAGCCAAACCATCTCCTTCGGAAACTGAGTTATAACAATAGCTCACACCACATTCCGGTACAAGTATGCAGAAACCAACAGGACCTCATCGAAGGGAATTTAGAAAAAGCAATAAGTTCACTGAGGGCTCAGATTACCTTTTGGATGTCGCTACCCCTGTGCCGAAGGGATGGGAGCACTTGATTTCTATGCATACTGTTTAGCTTTGCAGCTGCAGTTGCTCTCATACTGGCTAGCAGGCCGAAACTTACAAGAGAAAACCTACACAAAGCAAATGCTCACACAGGGTTCACTGCACAGGTTGCTGTACCCGAGCAATGTGGTTCCACCCGCTGCTCAGACGCTACTCAGAACTGCGATTGCTTACTGGAAACAGGCACTAAAATTATACAAGCAACACCCCGACATATGCTCCCAATATTCCACTCTTGGGCATACCCACCAACATGGGCACTCTCACAAATCGCAAGCTAGATCCCTGGACACAAGCAGGGGTAAACACAGTGTCGATCTCTTTGGAGAAGGGAGGCTTCTATCGCACACAGATTTCACAAACGAACAAGGGGTCACAGGAGCACTATTTATATTTCATGCTAGCCTGGTACGGTACATTAAAAAGCATTGGGCACCGCAGGGATTGGAACCCACCACGAACGCATTTGTTTACTTAATATACCTCATGGGTACAGGTAGGCATCTAACCCGCTGGCTCTACCGTGGGATACATACTCATCAACCATCCCCTTTGACTCTAATACGTACCAAGTGGGAACAAGTAGTCAACAAACCATTCTCCGATAAAGAATGGAAAATAATACTAGAATATCCTATACGAGTATCTCGTAATACCCGATTTAAATTTATCCAATACATGATCACTCAAAGAGCATACCTGACGCCACACAAGTTGCACTCCATCTACCCCAGTGTCATGGCTTCCTGTCCCAGATGTCCTGAACAAGACGCAGATCTCATCCACATGATATGGTCCTGCAGCAGACTACAAGAGTACTGGGGAAAGATAGGTGCTACCCTGACTGAGGTGGTGGATGACACGGGCTGGCAAACACTAGAAACGTGCATATTAGGTATATACCGGCAGCAAAAGGGATACGAAGTACGGGCCAAGTTTGTAGATCTAGCTCTTATACTAGCGAAAAGAGGCATCACAAGGAGGTGGAAATCATCATCACCCCCTAAGATACAATACTGGAAGGAAGAAGTCGAAAGATGGGGTTTAGCGGAAAGTGTAACTATTCGCAGAGAAGAAAGTAGAGGGCTCCGAAAGAAGCCTATAGCCATGAGCTGGCAGGCTTTATTAGAGGCATTCAAAGCCTCTGACACGCTCAACCCCCAATGATATTGCTGCACCCGCACATGCACCCTTCTCACACTCGAAACTTAGTTCATCCCCTTTAGGTGACAGCAGTACTTTCCCCTGGGATCCGCATTGGTAAATGTTCAACACTATCTCTACAGTCTCCAGTACCTCAAAACGTATACATCGAAGCAAAACGAACACTAAATATATGGCTCCCTTAACGACTCAAACCCATGTGTATACATGCCCAGCCAGGCCTGCAACATCCAGGCAGCACACATTCGTCCTTCTTGCGCTCGTCAGCAGGGGAGGTGGGCGGGAAGTTTTGTTGCAGAAATGTTTTTTTGGGGTTTTTTTTTTATACTACGCGATATAGTTGCAATGATGTACAAGCAAGATAGCAACCCAATGACAGACTGGCTTAACCTAAATCAGGTCCGGTCCTGAATATCATATGAAGATGTGCACTGTTTCATGGAAAATAATGAATAATTGTTAAATTATGCTGTTCATACATGCATAAATACTGTCAAACCGTACAGACAAAATGTACTATACCATGCAGAAAATGAATAAAATTTGTTTAAAAAAAAAAAAAGTCTCTGCAAATACTTAATTAATTTGGCTTTCAATAGCAGGGAAACTGAAACTAGCCTAAATTCCTGATGGATCATGGCCTGGGGATTATATTTTCGAATCTGAAATAGTTTTATTAACTAAATCAGTTTCTAGCAAAGTCAGTAGGTTATCCGGAACAATAACCGTTCAATTGGTTACAATCGAAATAATCTTAATCCTAATTAACTGCAATACCAGCTTAACTGGAGGGCCTCATAATGACTTGTTTAATTTAACAGGTGCATATTTCGAATCACTAAGCTTGGAGTTTAATAAATTCTAATGGGTTTTCTGCAAGGTAACCAATCAAAACAGATTCCTCAATAAACTAGAGAGGAGACTACTTTCACAGTTCTCTTTACCAAAGGCCAAATAAATGCACACCTCCAAGTATCGGTATGTTACTTAAGTTGTGTTAACATAGTAGGGAATCTGCAGACCTGTTGTGGTTTTATCGTCGTCAGCTTATATTGAGGTATATACTGGTGTCCTACCCAATTTAGCCAGAAAACATATGTTCCATAATGTGGCTGTCTACATATCGGGAGTATATTCACCAATCTTCAGCACTGTCTGAATCCTCCAGTTTAATAATTGTCTTTAGTAGGCTATGGCTAGCTCCATCCATTTCATTAGAAGCTGTTGTTGAAGCTGATAGACATGCCACCTGTTCTTACCAAGTGTTCATTAGAATAGATGGCTTTAATCTCTATAAAGGCAAACCTAAAATGCTGATACTCTTGTTCATCTCTTCCTTTGAGTGGGTTAATCCTCCTTATCCCTATTACTTGACGTAACCTTATTTGTTCCCCTCTGTAATTTAGATTTTATCACTTAGCTGTTTTCACTTTCTGCACCTTCTTGTCCGCTCCATATAGTTCTGCTCCATCTTCCTTATTTGAGGGTTAAACAAGGGTTTAGTCTATTTGAGAAGTGTTTTCTTCCTCTTTATCACCAAAGATATTCCGATGAGTATGATAGTCGCAGCGTTGTGAAATGCTTTCAGGTTACCTTATTTTTATCCCTTCATTTTTTTTCTAGGTTCTCATACTTTTTACACCTTGGACCAGTGGTTCTTAACCTGTGGTCCGGGGATCCGTAAGGCTTCTTTAAGGGGTCCGCAGATGTTTTACAAAACTAAATAATATTAAAATTAACAAATTTAAATTAATAAAGTATATACAACTAAAGAAGCAAAATTGAAAATTTGAAAACTTTTCCAAATTTGATTGTGCATTAAACTAAATACAGTACATGTTTTTGTATTATTGTGTGTTGTTCTGAGGTTCAAATCATAGAATTTGCCTATGCTGGGGGTCCCCGGCTTCCAATAATGACTCACTGTGGGCAGTCCCTGGATTCCAGTAATGATTCAGTGGGGGTCCACAGAAGTCAAAAGGGTTACTGCCTTAGATCATTTTGTTAACTGTGCCATGTCCCTGAAGGTAGGATGGCTATTTTCTTGGGCCTGGGTCTTTAAGTGTAAAGGGTATCAGGTTATGATCTATACACAATACTGCTATGTGTGATGAATCAAGGCAGATAATCTAATCCCTGTTTAGTCCCCTCTTTAACCCCTCCCTCCATCTGTATGGGTTCATTAGTAAATTCTTAAAATCAAGATCTTCCAGTGTTAAAATGTTTTGTTTGGTTAGTGAATGTGCCCCACTCTTCCTACAAACATTTACATTTCCTATTGACAAGACTTCAAAGGACGTGCTCAATACGTGTTTTTTAGGTAATTATCAACCTTTTCTGAAAATTGCACTGTAGCTCCTCTGGTCTGTACACTACACCCAGTCCCCACTAGACCAGTCATGAGAAGGGTCTGATTAGGATGCCTGCTCCATGTTGTACACTTGTGCTGTAGGTGCGGACTGAGTCCATGCCCCCTTCCCCCCCCCCACCCACCCCACCTTTGAATTGCCATGGGTATACCCCTGATAATATACAAATCAAGTATCTGTAATCCATGGGAGAAGTTTGGTGTTCTCCTCCCCAGGAAAGGGGGATAAGTCACAAGGGCCAATGTCCCAAAGAGGAAGGGTATTACTAATGTGTGAGCACAGTTCCTGCAACCTGAAGAATTTAACTGCCGCTCAATGTTTGTTTTCATGGTTTATTGGGTTTAAATGTTTGTTTGTTTTTTTGGCATTTGTTTGGTGTTGGTCCCCAAGTTTAGACTAGGATAGAGGTAAATTACTAGAGTGTAGTTACATGACAGTATCCTATGGCCTTCTACGTAATGAAGAAAATCCGTAACCGTCTACGACACAAAAGACATAATACAATGACGCTGTAATAGTTCACTGGAGATATTGTACGTTGTCACCAATATCTGTAATCTGAGTTGGTACCATTGTCTGTGTTTGTTCTATGTGCAAAAAAGCAATAAAAACTACTTGGGGTGGGGGGGAGATAATGTCTCTGCTCTGTTAAATTCCAGCAGTGCAACTAAACATTTTGTAATGAATGGCGCCATATCAGCCTAAGTGCTTAAATCATGTGAAATAAAGTTGAGCACAATGTGATATGAAAAACGAACCGATATTTTGGCAGCTAGTGTTCAGCTCTGGGAACTACTTGGCCCATTGTCTAATCGAAACTGGTATTGTGCTATCTATTCTATTCTTTCTGTTGACTATTCATGTCGTTTTCTTGTTACAGGTCTGTAGTGATCTTACAGCTAGAATGTAATGATGTAATTACTTACATTTTTCAAACCAGTATTGCAGGCTTTAGTGGATTTGCATTCATCATTCCTAGATGCCTTCAAGACTGCAACAAACCAGTATCTAATTTCCATATTCGAGTTTAGCTTGTCCACTCTATTTGAAAATGGTATTAAACCTTTAATGTGGTTACACCTTCTGTTTAAACAGTGAAGGTTTTTCTGCTCTCCTTCTTCTGAAATATTTTCCCTTCAAATTCATTTATTTGCAGATAAAGGAGACCTTTATAGCAGTATGTATATTTATTGCATGGCTAGAGTTTCCTGCAAGAAAGCAGGTTACCATACTTTCTGAACTACAGTCTTTTCTGAAAGTGATTCATGTTAAATTACTTCACATTTATTTTGCAACCAATTAGAACCGTAATATTTGTTTAGTGTCTTAGTACAGAATCTACATTTATTGACGCATTTGGACCCATAGTAGCTCTTTCAAAGGGCCGGCGAAGTTGGTGCAGGTTGTGGGAATGAAAGCTGATAGTGTGACTAAATAGTAAAAGGATTAAAATACATCTTTTGTGTGTAGTAAGAGTAATCCAAACCACCCTACAGTGCCATGACTTCATAAAGGGAATCTGCCTTAAGCATCCTTCTTCTATATGATTTCAAAACGCCTCTTACTTGAAATATATGTGTAGTGCATGGTCTTGGGTACTGAATCTCATGTATTAAATATTCATGTTCTTGTTGCATTTCATGTATGCACGCAGTTCATTAATTGCTGCATCTTTCAGAAATATGCACAAGGACCTTATTACTAAGCTTGTCAATGAGTGTAGTCCCTTTTTAAGGTGCGTCCTGAACAGGAAGTGTCTTTTTTGGTGGTAGATAAGCCTACTGCTGTTCTACTCTTATTATTTTAAGTGAGAACAGACGCTTTGAAGCACCCATGCAGTTTCGTACATTGGCCTGATAACTGCTTTTTCGGTGACACAAGACAAAGAGTACTAAGAGGGTTGGCGGCTAATGCAACTACAGAATGTAGCTGTAACATGTGGCATACAAAAAGAATAATGGTTGTGTACTATGGAGCCGGTCTCTTAGTTAATGGGCTCCCGCACTGTTTGAAGAAGTGTAATTTCTCTTAATCTGAACTGCACTTTGTTGGAATTTACCAGTCTGACATACCCCGTTGCAGGCTACATCCTGATGCTTTCTGGAGATGCAAAATCAGTTTGGTATCATGATTTCATTAGAGCGCATTGCAGTCATATAGCATGTATGTTCAAAATATCAAGGCAGTTTTTAATCCTTAAACAAGGAGAAGTTTGAAAAGTAGCAAAGTAGGTGAATTAGTATGATCCGAATGAAGCAAGATCTGGTTTCTTCAAGGACAAGCGCCTATTTATGGTGGCATCTGAAAACATAGACTGAACAATGGCAGCCGCCACAAATAAAGGCGGGTGGGGTTCAGAGGGGGAGCGTGCAGGGGGGAGCATTAGTAATAATATATTTTTTTTTAAATGTACATGAAGCCGCCGGCCGCCTCCCACGTCATGCCTCTTGTCCTCTTCCTGGTCCCAGCAGCCCCTGGGACAGACTCCCATCCAATCCTCGTTCTGCTCTCATTTTATGAGAGCAGCACGGGGATTGGCCTGGGCGGGCTGAAAAGACACTCCACTCAGGTCAGGGAGTCTGTGGGGTTTCTCCAGTCTGGCTGTTCAATGCAGCCGGGCTGAAGAAACCAAAGTGCACATGTGTGTTTGGCCGGCCTGGGACCACCGGCCAACCACATATGCGCATTTAGGGAGTGCACATAGCACTCCCCCACCTCCCTCCCATGCCCCGCCCCTCCCTGCACAAACTGGCTCAGAGCTGGCAAATAAAAAATAAAACGATGCTAGAACATAGTTTTTTTTCATTTGCTGGCTCTGAGCCAGTAGGGCGACGCTCCTCTGCCATTGAGGAGGAGCCACCGCTGAGACTGCAAAAACATTGATTCAAAAACATGTTCTGTCAAATTTTCTGCCATACAAAAATATCTCCCAACATAGACGGGTCATGCTCCTTAAACCTCTAGCAAGCACTTTTGGCAAAATATACCTGGTGTGGAGTAAGAATAGTAAGTTAAACTAGTCCAACAAGAGCTGGGAAGTGAGTTTGGTTGGATTTAGTAGATTTTTAGAGACCTATATGTATGGTTGATATTTGGGCAGTAAATTGCTTTGAGTTTGTTTTCACAGTCTGTTTTCAGACGCTTTTCACATGTATCCCCAAATTACTTCCTTTCAAGTGCTTGTCCACTGTATCTCATGAAATTCGCATTCTGCCAATAAGCTCTTCAGTTAATGAGTAGAATTACCCTAACAGAAAAATAACTAGCTGTAATTTAGGCTGCAGCCCTAAATAAAAATAACCTTATCACTTTCTGCAAACTAAAAACTGTATGTTGTGTGCGAACAGCATAGCATGTATGATTCTACCCGCCCTAAAAAGTTTTTCTTTCTTTGTAGACTGAACAGTATCAAAAGAAGAACCGCAAGATGCTTGTCATTTTGATTTTGTTTGTATTGATCATTATCCTCCTTGTTGTCCTCGTTGGCGTAAAGTCATAATAGAGTCCACTGTCCTGTTTGCTTTTGTTTGTCTGTGGATTTAATATTTTCCCCTTTGGACTGTGAATGGGCTGTGCTGATATCCTGAAAGCTGCCTTTATGTCTTGATGGTGCACATCTGTGCGGTGATTACACTGACTGTCTTAGCTTGCCTAATCATATTTGTTTTATAAGTGTCCTTTTTGAATGTCTCTGGAAACCCAAAACCTACTCTGAGAAAAATATTCAACTACTTAAGTATGTTTTTTGCACAATGTATATTTCTGTTTGATATCCAGTTGAAATTTTGGAATCTTCATTTAAAAATATGCATCAACGTTTTGAGCAACAGCTGCTCCCTCCTAGAAAACCAAACCGACTACTTAACCATAAAGGCCTTGCTTGCTGTCCTACATTTGATTCAGTCCATCGGAGGCCCAGGATTATGCCAGTGATGTAAGATGTTGATTGAGTTAAGAAAAGTAATCATGAATGAAAATTGTCCTTTCACAGCTACACATTGAGAGTAGAGAAGCAATGTCCAAAGCTTTGCAATGGTACTTTGTCATTTGCAGAAAAAATGTAACTGATCATGTCCTCATTTGTGATAATGAAAGTAAAACTGTAAGCAAGGGCACTACATTTTGTCTATATATATATGGTTTCCATTGAATGACTGGTATTGTTTAGTTCATCAGTTGCTTTACACCTGGACTGTCACTTCAGGGTTTTTTTGGTTAACCTCCTCAGTGCTGCTTGAGTCTACATGTATTTTTCTCCTCAAACAAGTACCCTTAAAATGGTTGAAATGTGTACTCTATGGCCAGTACTTCAAATTCTGTCTTCATAGCATACCGAAACAAAAAACTGGCAGAAAAATGTCTTTATCATGGTTTAACTGTAAGACAGTGCAGAGTGTATAACTAGAAGTGGAAAAAGATTTTGTGTCCACTTGGGGGGCAACAGGGTGTGTCTCAAAAAACCGCAAATGTCTAGTTATTGTCTTCTGCGTGGTCCACTTCATATTTATTGTAAGGAAACGTGGAGTTCACGATGGCTGCTCTGGGAGAAAACTCCCCACCTGTAGGGGACATCCTGCGATTGGAGTCTTTCTTCAAGAATGGCCCAAGTGAGGGCAAATTTGCTGGCATGGCAAAGCGTGGTGGGTCAGCATTCGTGTATTATTTTTCGTTAAAGTGTCTATAGAGGGAGCTGCATTGACAAGCTTACCTTTGGATGCCTGGCAGCTGCCCACACAGTGAAGCTCTACTTCCACTAGATTGTGGGGATTAGTGGCCACACTGGAAAATCCTAAATAAGGCACTAATATGCATATTACAGCTTGCTGATTTGACTTGTAATTTTTTGCAGAAAAGGGTGTGAAGGGTGATCCTTTGCAGATTAAAAAAACAAAATGAGTTAAATTAAAAAGTGCACATGTAGGTGGGGTATGGTAAACCACTTGCTACTGACCTGATTTAGCAGATTTATAAGCAAAATATTATCCCATCAGCTGGCTACTTGGGTGACTTGTGGATCTATTGAAATATATCCAGGTTCACTCCATGATTAATGGAATATTATACAGAGTCAGTTTGTTCAGTTTACTGTCATTGTCCTCTGATTAACAGAATGGTTCCAAATGAATCATTGGTCCAGTAAATCAAGTTAACATTAACCTCTGTGAAGTTAGCAATGTACGTGTAGTAGAAAGAGAGCAGTGGCTCACTGTTGTAAAAAAAAAAAAACTATGCTTATTAAATGAATGCTTTCCCTACTGTGCATATTAGCTTGCTAATAATATTTGGTGGATTTGAAAAAAACAGAAGGATAATACTAGATACTTAAACTTTAAAACACAACATTTCTGTGGCATGTTCCACCTAGACAGTTTTATTGTAACAGTAAGTTAACACAATGTTTCATCATTGGGCTCTTCCTGTTTTGATTTTATTACCCACTTCTAATTCTGGCATTGCTCTTTTTTCAGAGGTCTGTGCGTTTCGACAAAGGTTCAGAGAGTGCATATAAATTGCCTCACATTACGAACAAACCTGGGTAGAAAAAGCTTGGTTTTGACTGCACATTTATGAGTTGCAAAAATCCCACTAGATCCATCTGAAAATGTGTAGTAAAACTGACTTGATATTTTCACAAAAAATACAATTTTTTATTTTTTTAAATCTAACCATTCAAGATAATTATACAGAGTGGAAATCCTTCATAAAGTCAGTGAAATATTATGGTTGAATAAGCATATCAAGGGCAGTTGAAACCTCTGCCTAGTACTATTAATTTATTGTGAAACTCTTTAAAATTTTGTGCTGCCATACAACACAGTGAACCCTAGTGGTTTTGATATCCGACTGGACAATGAACATTATATTTGTTTTGATAAAGCTTCTTCTGTGTGACCAATGTTTCGTTCTTGTTTCTTGGAAGTACATTGTGTTTCCCAAATGGCACTGTGAAGCGTGTTTTATTGACATATTTTTAATCACTGTTGCACATTGTCCCTACTTTTTACAAAACTGACCATTCCTAATTGTGTTTTTATATCATGAAATAAGCTCTAGCAAGCAAATGATGACCCGATTTTATGAAGAAATCTAGTTCAGTAACCAAAACATATTATGGTCTGCCTGCATTTACATGTTGACTCTATGATTTTGTACAGTTTATAACACAAAGAAATGTAGTCCAGTGTTTCTGGAAAATGCATGGGGTACCTATCAGAAGTAAAACAGTGCAACTGTTGACCCATTGTCAGGCCCGAGATTTGTTTAAAAAATATATTTATGCTTTTGGCAATTTGTGTATATTGTAATTTATCAGGATGTAATTAAAGCGAATAATACTATTTTAAAGCAGATGTTAATCATTAAAGGATGTTGGTTTAGAAGACACTTTTTGTGAGCACAACAAAACTGTAACATATGTACATTTTATAAGAGTGTGAATATTGGGTCCCTTTTGTTTGTTTATCCGGTATTCAAGGTATGCGTTATCTTCATTAGCTCCTTGGTGTTTAACCTTTTTATTGACCTATTCTTCTTATCATTTTCGGTTTGTTCTGGATCTCATACTTCCACTTATTGGACCTACTACACAGTTCGGGGTATAGAAATATCCTTGAGTATCACTTGGGAAAATATCTTTTGTTCCTCAGCTACATTGTGGTTGTGGTAGAATAAATAAGTTTTGTTTCGGTTTTTTTTCTTGCAGGGTACTTTTATATCAATACTGGAGCTGTGGTTAGGACTTGCATCTTTGGATGCAAATTTGTTTTTGGTTGCCACGGAAGAAGCCCTACCAAAAAGTTGCTTCACAGCTTCTGGCTGGTTAAAATGCGTGATCAACTTCTAATGCATTTAATCAATATTGAAGGGCAAAAGACAAACACTTACAGTCACTTAACAGTACTGTCGATTCTTGTCCCAGTGGCATGCAGCATCTTCCAATGAGTCGCAACATATTTCTTTTGGTGAGCATAATTGTTTGGAAGCTTCCTTTCATCAGAACCATGTCTTTTGTTTGATATTAGGAAGACTGTCCTGGTTGGAAATTCTTCAGTTTCTGTTTAAGCCAGTGAACTTTGGCAGTTGTCCCATCTTAAAATCATTGTGTTGCTTTGAGCTTCCTTGCCTTTTTTTGGAACAGATAGTATATTCAATATAAAATGCATTTTTCTGGTACTATTGTGAAAGTAATGCGCAAATCATTTGAACTAGAGCTATAACCTCAAAGCATTGTCAAACATACAGAAGTTCAAATCTGCCATTCCATTCCTGCTCTCTGAGACATACATATTCCTGCAAAGAGCAGATGCTTACATGTTTATTCTACCTGAGAATCTGCGTGTTTGAGAAGTGGGCATATGAATGTAACTTTGCATATGTAAACTTATGCAATGTTCTCTCATCAATAATGAACATATAAGAAGGCCAAATATTATACCAAGTTAGTAGATTGTCCTGTGAAGGTATGGCTGCAACCTTAATAGTTTTGTCACTGTTTTTTTTTTAAAATTTTCAAAATATATCACAGTTTCAACAAATAAATTCAGTGTAAAAAATGTATAAAAAACAATGTTAAATTACAAACCACAGTGAACAAAAACCTGCTCTGTACATTGAGGAAAGTATTTTTTTTTTAATTACAAATACCACTGGATTGCTTTATGAGCCAAGGATAAGAGGATCCAACATGTTTCATCCATGTATTTATGTTGATTTAATGACAGTTGTTACGTACCTTAGTTCCAGAAATACACAGTGTGTAAAATCACCATTATGTCAAACCTCCTTTCTTAGTTTTAATTTAAACATAAATAATATACTTTTTTTTTTTTATTCCAATTTCTAAAAAGAATGATTACTGACCTGAACTTAACTGGTGTTTGTTAATGTCATTTCTTAATGCTGTACCTTACCTGAATTTCTGTAAATTTACAAAAGGGACCAACTTTTTTCTACAACTGTATATTGGCTTCTGTTTTACTCTCTGTGGCGATTATGTCTTGAATGATTGATTGAGTAAACTATTAAAACTGGGCGTACTGAAGTGTCTTGTTTCATTTTTACACACAATTTATTGTTGAATCGCATATCTCATACATACTGCAGCTGAGGTAACAGTCCTTGCCAAATAGATCATTCATGTTTTATCCAGTAAGGACGCTAAATGTGAGCAGCAAGAGCAATCTGACCCTCTGTGACGCTGTCTGTTGAGTTATGTGTGCTAACTGTCGTGAACTTTAGATTTGCCTTTTCTTAGTTACGAGGTGGTGGTGCCAAAATATTGTACATCTGACTACTATGTGGCTCAGGTGTCTACATCTAATTTCCCAGGTTTTCTGGAATGTAGAGATTCTATTTTTAGTGCAAAGAAAAACTACTCGCAAATATTCACTATTGTTAAGTGTTATCATGACTTTGTTGTGTCATTCTATCTCATGTCAGTGGATGTTCTTGCTAGGGTGCAATGGCATTAGGGTGCAATGAACCTCAGCGCCACTAACCTGAGCACCTCTTATCAACAAAAGTTCAGGCCAGAAAGAAAACTGAAGCTTAATATAAGTATAAAAAAGACCAATAAATACGGATACCAACCTCCAAGACTGTACACAGACTGGTTCCACAGATTTTGACACGGAAAGACTTTTGATTAAAGTAAAAAGGAGATAAAAAAATATTCATGGTCACACTGACATTCTTTGACGTTTCATAGACAACCACACTAGATTTTACTGGTTTCCTTATTCTTATCTGTGTTAAGGGTTGCACTAAAACCAGAAAGTTTAAATTTTAAAAGAACCGCCAGGACTTGAGACGGTTGATTAGTTTGTCAGATGCTGAATTTTTTTCTTTCACACCAATGCTGTCTGGTGGTTTATGTCTCAGCTCTGTCAGTACAGCTTTAGTTGTTAGATCACTGGACTAGTTAAACTAGCACCCTGTAGCCAATTCGTATTGCAAGTGTCATTCACATTTCGGTTCAGCTCACTTTACAGCCATTTGGTGGGGGACAGTCATTCATGATGTCAGGGGTTTTACTTGTTTACTCTGCAGGAATACACATGGCAAAAGAGCCCATCTCTTCTGTGCTGCTGCAAAAGGTCTGGGGTCACAAGTTCTTGTGTTGATCACATGTGGCTGAGCTAAGATGTGGCGTACGTCCTCATTGGACTGCTGCAAATAATAGGATGGTGTATAATGCCCACTATGCATCCATGACTGTGTCACAGCAGCCTGCCCACATGCCAGTTGTTCAGTATCTTCCTTCTATGTTCAGGTTTAACAATGGCGTTTCCAGGCTCACCTCCACATAAGTTCTTGTGATATCCACATGCATCATTGCAATGCAATGTATGCCATCAACTCCAATGATTGTATGCTGCAGACTTCAGATGTCACATAATAAGCCAGTGTGTTCTGGGACTGTTGAACTAGGGAGAGTGCTGTGCCTCCGTGCAGAAGGAGGAAGGACCGTGGAGAAGGGATTCCTAGTAAAGTGGTCGTTGGAGTGAAGAGCACTTGGTCACAGTGCACTTGGACCTGGACTACACCATCTTCTTTGAGCCATCCACAAATGCAGGTGATGTGACTGTTGATCTCTTCTGCCAAGAGTGACCCCTTCCCATGGTAGTGATCCCATTGCCTGCACCATACAAAGGCCACTTCACATCTCTGGCCTCATGCTTATTCATTAACGGTGGTCAACAATCTCTACCTGCCTTCTGCACTCACAGCTACATGTTTCCCACTGCCATGTCCTGACCTCAGCCCACCCCAACCCACAGTCACCTCTTGATCTAAGCTCCGCTCTGGCAAATAAGCTTTCAGTCGGCTGATATTTTAGATTTTGAGAATGCGCTTGCATATGACATTTCCATGTGTTAGGAGTGACACTTCAGTATAATCGAAGCAATGCGGTTATATCTGTATAATATTTTTAATTATAGAAATTACACCGCATTCTACAATATAACAGCACTAGTTAGACACTGCCTAGAACAGCTTGAGTGCCGAAAGCTTACAAAGCTCCACAGGTTGCCTATAGGATGTCTGTATGGCACTTGCATATTTACCTTAAGTATTTATATAGTGCATACCTAGCCACAAGAGCAGCAAAGTGCTTTACACGGAACAACATGAAACATTACTGTATAGATCTAGAGATGGGTGCAGAATAGAAAATAGAGTATGGAACAAACTAATCTTTAAATGGGTTTGAAGCAGTAAGTCTTCGGATTTTCTTGGAAGGATATCAGATAGGTATATCTGGTGTTTACAGGTACGCAGCTCCAGATTCTCATGAGAAGACCTGATGGCAAGTTTTGTATTATTTTAGTTTATGGGATGCCTGAAATTTTTGCTTCTTTTACTCTTTTCACCCCTTGCCATTTGTAGCTCCCCCTTTAGGTAGATTGAAAAGCTGTTGTGTAATGATTTGTATGTGACACAGGCTATTTTAAAGGTGATTCTTGCATCTAGGGCTAGGGTAGCCAGTGAAGAGTAGCCCAGAGCGGAGCTGGGATTGATTATGGGTATTGTTAGTGTTGAGATGAGAAAGCACAAATGTTTGAATTGCACTGCTTAAATTGAAGAGAGCAATGGAAGACCTACGTTGTCTGAGCAGATGTTGTTGGCAGGATTCCATTTTTCGAAGTGTGAAGATGTGGGACCTTAGTTTAGATCAATGGTGAATCCAAGTGACTTTGCTATGGTGACGAGGGAGAGATCCTTAGCTGTTTTAGTTATTTTTTGTACGGAGGAAAGGAGTATTATTGAATTAGGGAAGTAGTGGTTCTGTTTTTGTTGCATTCCATTTTAGGGAAACTTAGCTTATCAATTTAGTATTTTTTTCAAAGAAGAACTTAAGGCAAGAAATGTTTGAGGGGGAGGAGTCCATGAGAACCAGCTAGGTCGCATCAGCATGCTGATGTCATACTCCGTAAGCCTAGTGTTCATGGACATGTTAGAATAGCTTAGGTGAAAAGATTGAGTATTGTGGCACACTATGCGTGGGGGGGTTATTTAAAAACATATATTTTTTGATTAAATAAAATCTTGAGATAGGCAGGGATTGGCATCCATACTTTATCTCCTATCCTAGACTACAGGATATCAACTGAGGTGCTGGTTGAGTTGTGTTGAATGTTTCCGGCAGGTGAAGTAACACAAGAAGTAAGCATCACCATTGTCCAAAATATGGAGAATGCCATCCAAACTTTGTATTGTTGCCCTTTCAGTGCTGCATTTGAAGTTAAGATTCAAATCTGTTTTAATATGTTGTATATGTGAGCGAGACGTGTTGAAACAGTTTTCTCGATAATTTGCACCATGAAGGGAAGCTTAGAAACTGATTTGAAGTTCTGTAGGTCAATGAAGTCTAATTTTTTTTTCTCTCTAGCTTGGAAATCTATCCGTATCGTAGTGGCCAGGAAGATGTTTTTTTCATAACAAAATGGTGATTTGTTTTTTTTTTAATTAGGGGCGTGATGTCTTGGACTCAAGATTATATTAGCTTGGTGGACAATGGATTGTCAGTATTGGATGAGGGTTTGGCAGATATTTAATAGTTATAACTCTTCTTGTTTCCTTAAGGATGACCAATTTGGGATGCCAGTACTCAGTATATGGAGAAGAAGTAAAGTTTGTGAGATTCATTTGAGCTCATTGTGTATTTGTTTTGTATTTTCTCAGAGAAAAATGTTGTGATGCTAGCAATGGAGAATATACATAGGATTGTATATTACTGTACGAGATTGGTCTGTCTGATAACTTGGAGGAGAGTTATGACTTTCATGTATGTATTAAACCAAATTTGTGAGTCGGACAAGCCTTTCGGACTCGTAAAGTAGGTTGAGTGACCCATATTGAATTTCAATTTGGAAGGGCCATATAAAGGGCACCCCTCATAATTGCAATTCAGTATGGCATATATCAACGGTGTGTGACTGCTACTATGATTGCATACCATTAATCAGTCACTGGCACCTCAAACTAAGTGGTAATTGATTAGAAATGTGGAAGGTGTCCCTCCACTTGTGACTGGTGTTGGGTGACCTGGGGGTGGGGGCCGATAAGCAGAGGTCTGTGGGGCCACTGCCAACTCCCCATAAAGATTTCACAAACAGTAAAAATAACTTTATTGACAAGCAGCCCTTGTTCCTTTACGGAATACAGGCTGCTTTTAACAAAATGTTTACTATTTGGTAATGCCAACACATGGATAGGTGGTCTACTGTTCCTTGCAGGCTGCCATTCCTGTGTTTGTAGCAAATCATAGGGTATCACAAATAGTGACATGACTAATATTCATTAGGCAGATTGTTATGGGACTTCTGAGTGACTGGACATTTTGTAGTGGCTGTGGGTGCAGCCATGGGGCAAATAGGAGCCAAGCAGTGGCACAGGATTTTAAAAAACTAAAATAAAAATGGAGCTCATCGCTATTGAAAACACCAGTTTTCCTAATGTGTGATGGGACTGTAGTGTAGCTCCTATTTCCCTTATAGACTCTGCGCATTGGAATAATATATCCTATAGGTTTGACATAGGACTAAGGTCAGTATGTCCCTATCGAGTATATTAAACTTAATTACTTGTGCCAGCTAGCTCAGAGGCCACTAGAAACTTCTTGACGACAAGAAGGGATTAGTTTCTGGCTCCCGCAAAACATGACCAATGTGTTTCCCTTACAGAATCAGGATGTGTCCCAGAGTCGTAGAAACAATAGATAACCATTTCACTCAGCTCAGTCGTGCATGTTTCAGTTATTCTCAGAGTTTACAGAAATAACCAGACGGGCGTTTCAATAAAGGATTTATTGAACAGTCTTGTTTCTGTTGTAAGTTATATGTGCTGTTACGATCACAAGACAGTATGCGAGATAAATAATGTACAAGGTGAGCAGTAGAAATAAATAATACTGCGTCAGCATTATCTTTTTAGCATATATGTATTTACATAAAATGACACAACCTAAAAATGCGAGTACTCATACGATGCGTTTCTAGCCTAGTTCTACCCAGTGTGCCTAACCTGTCCTAGGTGTAGGGAGAAGTAGAAGTAGGTGCTGTATTCCTGACTAGAGTATACTAAGAGTAAGTTACGCCTAGCATGCCAAGAGTCTATTATGCCAAGAGTCCCTCTAGGTTCTAGTCTGCTCCATACCTGAAGAATGAGAGAGGTAGGAATCTCTATCCGGACTCGAACTCCAACACCCGCAAGGGAAGTTAGATCACTGGAAGCTGGACTCTCTGCGTGCAGGAAGGGCAGTGTCTTCTCAGTGCGTCTGGCCGGGAATCGGGCTCCTCTGAAGTCGAGGTCTCCTCTGATTTACAGGGGTTTGGGAAGGTATATTTATACCTGGAAATGTTAGCATTGACGTGAGTTGGGTAGCGAAAGACGTCATGAATGAATCCCTTAGGGAATAAGAGGTTCATGCATAATGTATGAGACCTTGAAGAAATCAATAGTCCTGGGCAAGGGAAACTCCCGCAGCCAGAGGGTCTGTTTTTTCATGGACTCGTTGAGACGCTAGGGTGGACGGATGTCGGAAGCCATGCCTGTATTTGGTATGCGTAGTTTATGCCTAAATAAGGTCTGGGATTCTATGCCTATATAAGGGCAGGTTGGATTGTGCCTATATATGGTCATGATTCTAGAAAGCTCGTTTAAGGACACCCTATGAAGTACACAACACCCACTCCTCTTTTGTGTATACAACAATACTAAAATGCTAAACATTAAAATGGAGTACCGCATATTAAAACATATCCTAAAAAGCCTTAAAAGATACATCAAAATGCAAAGGATGCTGTACATTTCTAAGCAGTGCTTTTCATTTCCTGCATAAAGAGTGAAATAAATGCAATCGGAACGAAATATAAAAGCAATATTTACATATGACGAGAATGAATGCAAGGTTGTTTTAAAACAAAATCATTCCCTGTCATGAAATTCAAATGAACTGAGTTAGACACACAAGATGACTAAGTGTCCCTGGAAGTACTGCCAAGTCTGTATTATAAGGCTAGTTTTACTTTAAGCAGATTGGATTGCCATTTTGTTCGAAAAAAGAAATGGGACAAAAGTTCAAATTTGGTAATGTTCCAAGTCTTTGAAAAATGAAGGCCAAATTGTTGCTGTCGTACTGGAACAGAATATGCCAAACAGAGTCAGTTCACGGGTCTGGTGTAAACATTAGATCATCTATTTCAATAGACAAAACATCATCCACTGTCGCTGGTGTAAGTTCGAACACCCCACGTAAGAGATTGACCGCACAAAGATGGGAAGCATCGCCCTCAGCATAGGCCGCTGCAGCAATGTTCGCGTCCGTTGTTACCTGTGTGCCTGGAGTTGTTTCTCGTACCTCAGCAGCAGGAGGCGACTGTGAGATCTCAATGAATGCTGACATCAGTATTGGGAGCCTCTGGGGACAACACGAAGCATGGACCGTTATCGGGACCAGCAAAGTATCGACGTCCTTTGGCGCAGCTGATGGATATGTTAGACAGGCGTCCAACACGCATTCTTCACCGCATAGCAGGCATCGTAGAACAGGTAAGATGCAATCATGCCAGATTGGTCGGAATGACAGGAACCACATGGTATTAAGGTCCCGTAGACGAGTCATGCCCAATAGCTGTACTATTCGCTCACGGCACTTTCTTTCAAGGAGAACTTTCCCCATTTTGCTCGGAGTTATTTCTGCGAAGCGGCTGGCCATAGCGCAATAGCAGACAGATGAATAGAATTCCCGCAACAAGTGCTAGAATTAATGGTATGCCACCAAACACCGAATGTGCAAAGTTCGGAATGATTTCAAGTATTGCCTGGAACGGTGCTAAGAGACCGGTGCAAATGCTCTTAAATACATGTACAATTCCTGTTGTATCTGACATGTTAAAGATACGTGATATCATTTCTACGAAATGTATAGGGCAGTTTGTACGTATTAAAGTCTGTATCTCAGCCGAAGTCCTTGCAATTTGTAGATCATAGGTTTCTTTGGCCGAGGTCAAAGGCACTGTTTGCTGTAAAAGCATGGCTTTCATTCTGCTTAAAGTATCAAATCTTATAAAAGAGACGTTAAGTGAAGGCCACAAAGGCGACTCCCTGACGGTGTCTATTGGGGGGAACAATACTTGCATACAGCAAGTGACCCTGGAGTTGACCGTTACTAGATATGGGATGCCGGGCAACATTCCACAGCAGCTCTGATCATTCACCATGAGGTAACTCCCATTCGAAAGTTGTCCAAACGTTGGATTAATCACAGCAGCTGGAGAACTGTGCTGATGGCAAGACAGGTTTGCCACAGAACCATTACAAGCTCCGTGTAAAATAATGTCCTGACATATGAGTGAACCGGTCAGTGCATGTTCACAATTAGTACCGCTAAGAAACACTTCACGATCCCCACTCCAACATTTATGTGTATACGGTAAATTCCAAGATGTCTTAATGTATTCCTTACCCAACCTTCCATATTTGCCTGCTTGCATCTGTCTGACACAATACTGGAACTGAAAAGTTGTCACAGGTAATGTTATTTTGCCATGAATAAGCCATTCTGTAGCTGGTTTTTCTGCCACTGTGAATGGTAATTTGTCAATTTTTCAATGCTCAGCACTGTATACTTTGCTCCTCTTTGTGCCAATTCGATCTGTTTATCAGTTAGATTGTATTCTGCAAACAGAGATGACGTGTTGATGAAACGCCAAGGCACATAGCCCGCTCGCAAAGATTGCAGCGTCCATGTCAATAACACTATAGAACGTAATTGAGACTGACCTTGTAACATAGCCAAATCTTGTTCTAGAATGTCGATAGCAGAGGATACAATGCCATCCAATGAATAAATTCTGGAGGACAAAGTTGTTAACCCATTGTCGACTACAGAGAGTGTTTTCTCTAAATTAATACGATCAAGTTCACGTATTCGTTCTGCAGCCTCTATCTGTGACACTTTCCATGCTTCGTTATAAGCAGCGTAGATGCCGGCATATATGAAACGTTTTTGACGCGGTTTTCTTGGTCCAAGCAAGAATTCCCTAAGATCTGCGTCGTGTGCAAGTAAGGTTAAGTGTTGCTTCACATCCTGTAGTGTAGATTTATGCAGCCAATCGAGGCATAATTTTCCTACACTATATGTTGTTACTACCCCCGGATGTTGTCTTTGGACATATCTTGGGTCTGGCCTATGAAGTGCAAAGCCCTGAGTTTTGTTCAAGAACCTTTCCTGACAGTTGTTTGTGTCTGCGGGCCAGATCAACCATTTCTTCCAATTTGGATGAGTTCTGTTGAGTTGTAGTATATTGTCGACTGTCACCACTGCCTCTGTATTATTATCACTGGCAGGTGTTGGCACAGAAGGTGATTTCATCTCTTTTATCTTGGCTAACCCAAGACAAGATGTCTGTTGGACGGCGTCATTCAAAAACATTATTTGTTCAGGGATTATACAGGCTCTAAATAAAGCTTCTATACCCTGCACTTGCCAATCTTTACTACCCCAGACAGTTTTTGTCTCAATTGTGTCTTTCCATAAGACGAAACCCTGAGTAGACAGTTGGGCAATAAATGCTTCAGAGTAGATCTGTTTCGTATTTGTTAACATAATTTTCAGTCCTGTTTTGTTTACATTTTTATAGTAAAACGTTTCTGGATCAGATGTATTATAACCTGAAAAATATGGAAATTTACTAGCAAAAGTTTTTGAACTACCATGTGGTGGTGTAGGACAATGTTCCCATTGATTAAACAAACACATTTCTTGGATATGCAGTTTTGTGCAAATAATGATGACCATAGTGGTTGTATCAATACATTTCTTCGTAATCATTTGTGCCCTCTAAATATTCATTTTTAGAAAATGCAGCAGATTTTTCTAGATCAAACATTATATCTTGAACAGTCTCTAAGTCCCAATCATCTGAATAGGTACTGGACGTTATCAAATCGCTTCGTGAAATTTTAAACAAATGTGGAATGTTCAATTGTTCACTTGGACCGAAGATTTCATAATCTGTTTTGTCCCACACTATACCATCCTGTATAGGAACAGCTGTGATGTTCACTGATGACAAGTCTCTTGCTTCACGATGGGAAGATTTATGTGGTTTCAAAAGCACGTTTATGTCCTTTCCTTCAATGTTCACATGGATGTATCTGCCACTTATAAGCATGCTTACTGTTGTTACCAAAGCTAGCCAGAGCAGGAAAACAAAAAGTCCAGATGTAATCCAGAGTTCAATCCATGGAGAAACCAGATAAGTCTTTTTCAGAAAGTGAATAAATTCTTGTACTTGCTGCTTGAGTTTTGATGATGCTGGCGTCGTTTCAGGTTCGCTTGGATCCACTGAGAACGTATCAAAGTCAATGAAATAGCCAGAAGCAGTTCTGTCAATTGTTGGAATTGCATCAGGATTCGTTGAAATCACAGGAACCAGTTCTTCACGTGTCACGTTGGTGTAGACAGGTGTATTTGGACGAACTGTTATTTGGTTGTCAAGAGGGATGAGTTCCATAGCTTGGTTGCATAGTCCTTCATGTGTTACAGCTGAATTTTCGATCGTGATCAGTCTGAACCTCTTGAATAGTAGCGAGAGGAGTGCGTCTGCTACTAGGTCGGAGTCCACGAGGCCTACTGCTTAGTATTGGCCACATGTTGTGGTTTGATCAGGTCGATTGACACAAATCTTTTCTCCTTTCTTCCAGAAAGGGGCGGCAGAAGTACTGTCCTTGTTCCTTGAACAGCTAGAACAGGTACCGGTTGTCTGTAAGAAGGTCCAAATTCCTTCTTGTCCGCGATTTTTCTCTGACCAGATCCCCAACTTTTGGAATCCAGACAGGCCTTGCTGGGACCGCCGATTTTTCCCCAGTGGTGGTTGGCTGTAAGGATACGTTGCTTTGTTTCGTTCTTAACTTGTTAAGTTCCTGTAAAACAGCCAAACGATCTTTGATATCAAATTCTTTCTTGTCCACCACTGTGCCTACGTGTTCTAAGTCTGGAACCCACATCCTTGTCCCAAATAGGACCTCATATGGAGTGACTCCCCTAGAGAACTTCTTGGCAAGTTATTGATAGCGCGCTGAACGCTAATGAGGTGTTTGACCCACCCATCACCCGAGCCTAATACCCTAGCTGTTATAGACTGCTTTATGTCCCGGTTTTCCTTTCCACAACAGAATTTCCCTCAGGATGGAATGGAGAGGAGTACCGCAATGCAACGCCCAGACTGGCCATGGCCTCCTTGTAAGCCCTAGAGCTAAACGCAGGACCCTGGTCAGAATGAAACGTGCCTATTGCGTATATGCCGATAAAGACTCGCAAATCTTTTATAACAGTTTGAGCGTCAGCTGAGCGCTGAGGCCATAACCATAGGAACCTAGATTTAGTATTTGCGGGAATGCCTTTGTCCAGTGGGACGCCGGCGAGTAGATAGCCTAATGCTGTCTAACAGTGGTGTCTGCACTGGGCTGCCGCATTCGCTGCATGGTCAGGTGGCTCTCTTGCTGTAATTTACAGTCTAAGCAGTTGTTGATGAATATGTGAATTTGTGTATTCATTCCAGGCCACCAGTACATCTCTTTTAATGTCAAAATTGTTTTTTGAGATCCCTTGATGTGACAGACCCTCCCCCAAATGTGTTTCATAAATCAAGGCTGCTCTTCGTTCCATGTTTGGAATTACCCTATCCCCCACTCCAGGGATTCGAGCAAAAGGAACGTTATTCGCATCAATTACATAAGAGTACTTGAGTGGAAACTTTTTTGGTAACGCTGCACTGCTGCCTTTGCTTGAAGCATTGACAGCTAACATTATTTCACCGTCTATTTTTGTTTTTGAACGAGTGATCGCAGCTACGGAAGCAGTTTGCACAGCCCCCTTCGCGGCTTCGTCAGCCAATGAATTCCCTGCAACGTGAACGCCATCACGTTGATGACTCAGTGTGTGGATCACGTGAGCCTTTGGTAGGTCGTTTTTCAACAGAACTTCTTGTTCCCAAAGCAATTTGTGCTTAATTGTGCCACCTTTTGCATCCTTAAAACCATTTTCAAGCCAGGTTCGTATATAGTTATTATACGACTGAACACAGTAAAAGGAATCGCACACGATTAGTGTGAGAATTCTCGATCCGTACTTTCAAGTGCCAGTTTGAATGCCTGTAGTTCAGCTCGCTGAGCTGTACAATCACCTAGTGACTGAGTTTTTGTGACCATAGGTCTGAAGATGCCATTTCGCATGCGACCTTTAACGATAGCACATGCTGCACTGTAAGCTTGCTTACTCCCTGTTGCGGGCTGTGCGGATCCGTCAGTGTAAATTACGAATTCATACTGATCGAGAGGCAGAATCTCAGTGGGCAGAGGACATTCTTGTTCATATTGGAGAAATGCCTGTGTTTTTAAATCTGGATCAAATACATATTCAACATCAGTTGCAGCAAGAGAATTAACCCACTGTATCCATCTCGGATGTAAAGCTTTAGCATTCGGAATGCTCGCTTTTGTGACCGCTTCTAAAGCCGGTACTGGGGTAACGACAATTATGCGTTTCCCTTGGGCTAAGGCTCTTTCTTTTGCTACAGCTGTTTGAACTGCTGTCAGAATTTTTCAGTTGAACTGAAACGCATTTCCGCTTGTGTGTACAAATGTGATTTGTATGCAATTGGTACTTTCTCACCCTCGTTAAAGGTTAAGTAAGTGAATCCACATTGACCCGAAATTATTCGAATCACCAAATTTCTTTGACTTACGCGTGTTTGTAAGTGATTTGTTGCTAACATGTTAGCTTGGAGTGAACATAAAATTTCTGTGTGTTCCTGTGTCCAGTTTTTATTTGAAAAATCAGGTTTGATTAATGCGTAGAGGTTTAACCCTTTCTGCATAGTTTAGAATGTATGTTCTACCAAAATTTAGGAATCCCAGTATTGATTGTAAATTTTTTAGCGTTTTTGGAGGTTGGAGCAGCGCACACTTCTCTAGAAAGTTAGCTGCCAAGCTCTTGCCTTCACTTGAAAGCTCATATCCCAAAAATAGGACATTGAGATGGGCATTTCGGGACTTTTTAAAGTTGAACTTGTAGCCCTCAGAGGCGAATCCCAATATAATGGTGCTCACCCTGTTCAAGTGTTTTTCCAAATCATCGTCTGTCAGATAAATATCATCGACATAGGACAATGCCTCGTTGTCATAAATTTGTAGTAACTCCGTTACTCTTGCTGAGAATAACCCGGGCTGTTCTTGAACCCTTGTGGGAGTCGACAAAAGTGACGCTGGGTCCCCATTATGGAGAATGCCATTAAGTACCTACTTTCAGGTGCTATATTTTGACAAAAGAATCCATTTGAGATGTCTAATGTTGTTTTGTATTTTTTGCGCACAATGTTATTCATTAATGCTGTGCTGTGTGCATTTTGCACTGCAAAAGTTTTAGAACAAGTGTTTAAATGTCTGTAGTCCAAAACTAGACGATATGTATTGTCTGGTTTGGAGACAGGAAACAAAGGATTGTTCATCGATGAGGTGCTAGTTTCAATCACCCCTTGGTATTCAAGTTGATTTAAAATCTCCCTGACCTGTTTTTAGCTTCTTGCTTAATTGGATACTGCCTCTGAGCAGTAGGTTCATGTATCAGATGTATTTTATGGTGAGGGGAGTCCTCATCCCATCCTACATGATTTTTATATAATGCTGGAGCCTGGGCCACTGCCCATTTTCTGGCATATGTATATTTTAAGTGAATTGGAATGTGATTGGAGAAGGCAGGCATAATCATGTCCTCGTCGTGTGGGCACTCCCTGACAAATTGTGGTGGCCAGTCTTTTTCTGCTAGAAGTATGTCATAACCCTTTGATAGTCTTTCCCAAAAAAGTGCTTTAACCTGTCTAGGTTTGTCTCCCTCCATCCGGAGTGTTATTTCATATAACCTTTGTGGAGTACTAACCCTGGTGTCTACAGTCTCAACTGTAATGTACTCATTCAAGTCCACTATCTCCAGAAGTTCCATCAGGTTCTGGCGAGCTATTGTGACTTCTGCTGCACTGTCCAGCATTGTCTGAGCCCATTCTCCGTTCTTGAGTTGCGATCTCATTATTCTCGGCATGTCTTATCTTCAGACCTGCTACTTTCTTTTGGAGAATTGAGGTTTAGCTTTAATTTTTGTTGCGTGCTTGTCGTCTTTCGATTTCACGCGTTCTTCTCTATGTTCTGTTCGTCCTCTTCTTTCCGAAGTCTGTGATGAGACCTGAAAGGGACGAGAGGAACGTGTATCAGTGTCTTGATACCTATCAGGTTTTCTCAAATTATCCCTATTCCTGAGGTTGTACCTCCTTTCAGAGGGCTCCTTTTGAGGAGACCTACCTCGGGATTGAGAACCTTTCTCGTTTGAATTTTGTTTGTTAGATTCCCACTTCTTTTTAGAAGATGTAGGAGTTTGTTTAATTGAGTCCTTTTCAAGACTTTCCGATAGTTTTGGTTTAGCTGGTCTCCCACCCAAACTATCTCTGCCTAATTCTGCATAAGATTGCTCTATAATTCTGGGTAGCTCTGTCTGATGTTCTGTAACATCAAATTCCCTTAGTTTTTGCCGGATCGCCACTGCTGCCTCCCCTTTAATATTAGATAATATTATCGTTGAGACCTGTTCAAAATTTTTCAGTAATTTCATACCCAAATTTAAAGCAGGCTCTGCTCCATATTCGGTTTGAATTTGTTTTTAGGACATCTGGTATTACCGCAATTGACGGAATGCCGTGTGTTTTAGTGTAGATGGCAGCAAAGACTGAGCCCCAAGTGGTGCAGTCTTCCAGTTGTGGTGTGATCCCCATTGGTAAACTGATGGTTAGGATTCTGTGTTTCTCATGTGGGCTAGTATTTGGAAATACTGCTTCAATTTGAGTAATTTTTTGAGCTATCCAAAATGGGATTTGCTCCCGCTTAGTGGGCATTTTACACATGACTGCGTATAGAGTCTGTGGTGTAATTTTTAGTGTACTCCCCTGTGGAGGAGTATGATTTGTAATTGTTAATGGTGGTTGGACTGTGAAAGTCCGCATGACATATTGAACCAATTGTCTGTAGATTTTTATTAAGTCTGTGAGTTGATTAAGTATTTCCTCGTCTGACATTATTTCGATGTCTGGATGAGGTGTGTAGCCGGCTAGAATCGGCCATGTTGCTCCTGGTCTACCTAGTGGACCGAGCCTGGTTATATTTTTATTGTGTTTTAGGGCGCCTTTAAACCAGAGCTGATGCTCCTTGTATGTTAATGGAATCTCAATATCCTCGAAAGGAATGTATTCCTCTGGTGCTTCATCTTCTTTGTAGTAGTGAAACAAGTGTGTGACTGGATTGGATTCAGGAAAAATTACCCATGAGTAGAATACCTCTGTCTGAAAGGATTCATGTGTCTCAATCACGAAAACTGCTCTACCTCCTCTCGGAGATAGGCCATGTTTTATAAGTTTTAGAGTAATGGCTCTTCTTAAGTTAGGAGGAATGTCTATGACACCCTCTTCGGCTTCATTTAAACCTGTGTTGTTAAATAACGCTGGTTGGGCTGGATCAGCCGCAGCTCCACCGGTTCCGGCGGGATTGTCCCCGTTTAAGGACATTTTGTTTTATGAAAAATGTAGCACAAGTTTCAAGGAAACAAAGCTAAGGTGCACAATATTGTGGAACACTGTATCCTTCAACGTTGAGCAAACCAAACAGCTAATATATAGGGTACTGCCCTATGTAGCCGTGGCGGATACTATCCCTGCCCACTCCAGACGTCTTTTGGAGTATATGGGTAGGGGTCTCTGAGAGAGAAAAGAATATATGCACAGCTGAGTTACTCAGTATCTAACGTTGAATTACTGCCTTACCAAACGTTGGGCGCCATGTAGTGTAGCTCCTATTTCCCTTATAGGCTCTGCGCATTGGAATAATATATCCTATAGGTTTGACATAGGACTAAGGTCAGTATGTCCCTATCGAGTATATTAAACTTAATTACTTGTGCCAGCTAGCTCAGAGGCCACTAGAAACTTCTTGACGACAAGAAGGGATTAGTTTCTGGCTGCCGCAAAACATGACCACTGTGTTTCCCTTACAGAATCAGGATGTGTCCCAGAGTCGTAGAAACAATAGATAACCATTTCACTCAGCTCAGTCGTGCATGTTTCAGTTATTCTCAGAGTTTACAGAAATAACCAGACGGGCGTTTCAATAAAGGATTTATTGAACAGTCTTGTTTCTGTTGTAAGTTATATGTGCTGTTACGATCACAAGACAGTATGCGAGATAAATAATGTACAAGGTGAGCAGTAGAAATAAATAATACTGCGTCAGCATTATCTTTTTAGCATATATGTATTTACATAAAATGACACAACCTAAAAATGCGAGTACTCATACGATGCGTTTCTAGCCTAGTTCTACCCAGTGTGCCTAACCTGTCCTAGGTGTAGGGAGAAGTAGAAGTAGGTGCTGTATTCCTGACTAGAGTATACTAAGAGTAAGTTACGCCTAGCATGCCAAGAGTCTATTATGCCAAGAGTCCCTCTAGGTTCTAGTCTGCTCCATACCTGAAGAATGAGAGAGGTAGGAATCTCTATCCGGACTCGAACTCCAACACCCCGCAAGGGAAGTTAGATCACTGGAAGCTGGACTCTCTGCGTGCAGGAAGGGCAGTGTCTTCTCAGTGCGTCTGGCCGGGAATCGGGCTATTCTGAAGTCGAGGTCTCCTCTGATTTACAGGGGTTTGGGAAGGTATATTTATACCTGGAAATGTTAGCATTGACGTGAGTTGGGTAGCGAAAGACGTCATGAATGAATCCCTTAGGGAATAAGAGGTTCATGCATAATGTATGAGACCTTGAAGAAATCAATAGTCCTGGGCAAGGGAAACTCCCGCAGCCAGAGGGTCTGTTTTTTCATGGACTCGTTGAGACGCTAGGGTGGACGGATGTCGGAAGCCATGCCTGTATTTGGTATGCGTAGTTTATGCCTAAATAAGGTCTGGGATTCTATGCCTATATAAGGGCAGGTTGGATTGTGCCTATATATGGTCATGATTCTAGAAAGCCCGTTTAAGGACACCCTATGAAGTACACAACAGGACCAGTCACCCATGTAAAAAAAATTTTTTTTTAAAGTAGTCCTGAGACAATGGATGAAAATGGCTGCTGCTGTGTATGTTTAAAAGTAGTTGGGCAGTGCTCTTGGGAGGGCAAAACACTAGAAGAGGCATGACCTATGCATGCCCTTGACAAATGGGAAGAACGAACAATTGAGCGACGATAGTGCCAACAAATGGAAGGCATATGGGCGGGCTGTAAGCCCACAAAGTAAATACAGCATGTCTCTTTGAGACAGCGAAACGCGCCGCTGAGAGCTAAAAATGACGTTGATGCTATCCTGCTATAAGCTAACTGGGGCAAGATGATGATGACTGTCTTACTATTGTGATGTTACATGAGTCATTGACTTAAACATCATCTGCTCGTATTGATGACACAACAAGCTGTGTCATACGCATGGTCACCCATTGCTCACAAGGATGTTACAACGTTTTGACAGCAAAAGTATGCATATATGGTGATGCCACAATAGACTTTGACAAAAATATCTTCTGTTCAGAATGATGTGCCAAATACATTAATACCTGCCAAGCATGGTGCACTCTCAAAAGGTGTTCACAAAAGCAATAGCCCTTAATAAAAATGTAAAAAAAACGTTATTATAATATGTAAATGTTGATAAATTAGCTTCCAGCTGTGTCCCAGGTTAGGTTGCTGCTATGGCAGCCATTATGTTATAGTCTCCCTGATCAAAGCTAGGACAGCCTATAACACAAACCACACAGCAAATAACAGCCTCCAGCATAGAAGAAACCATGAAATGTAAAACAGGACCTTCGTAGTAAATTATAACCACAAGCTAATTACAATTATATTTTGCACGTCTATCTCCACCGCCTCATAGTGCAAGGCGACCCTCCCCAAGGCAAGATAAGAATACATTTCTGGTTACTCTCGTACAATACTAAATGCTTCCAGCATAGAACCACAGCATATACAACACTGCCAGCTAGGCGCTCATCCACACAACGGCATGCTACTGGACAGAATACTAACACCGGTATCTCATAACGGGGTATGAAGTTCTACATAAATGCTACTATACAATAACAGTGATGACAAAATGTTCTCTCACTTTAACATCACCAGTCCACTGTAGTCTCACAATTAACTCTGGCATTAACATCATCTGCCCAGTTACGGCACAAGTCTGACATGAACACCATCTGTTTACAGTGACGTCACAATAACATCTGACATTTACATCAACCGACCACAGTTTTATTTAAATAGCTGTGACATTTCTGAGGGCTACAGAAGAATGTGAAATAAACCGTGACATCATTTTCATCATCAACACAAAGAGCTACAATGGAATTGTCTCCTGTAGAAGTGTAAAATAGCTGCATGACACTGGCAGGAAGTGTTGTGTACCAGTTAAAGACTGGAAGCAAGGGTCACGTGCCTGTAGCAGGAAGTGTTAAACGAGCATGGAATGGCAGAGGGTGTTAAGTGCTTAGAAGTTTACATACCACCATGAAACTGACACTGCGTATTAAGAACCTGTATGGGACTGGTAGGATGAGACCGGCAAGAAGGGTAAGGTACCTGTATGAAAATGGCAGGCACTTTTCTATGCCGGTATGCCATCTGGATGAAGCATTCAGTATCACCATAAGGTTACAATTGGTGCTACATCACTGTTTGAGACGGGCACAAATATTTTGCATAACTGTGAAAGCCTGGCATGGTGAGTTGGATACCTACAGGAAATTGTAAAGGTTGATGCATACTTGTAAAAGAATGCCCGCAGTGTTCCATGTCTATATGAGACACATAGGATAGATACCATGCTAGCAGGAGATAGGCAAGTGGTGTTATGTACCTATATGAGACGAGCAAGAGAGTTTACATGCCTGAATGACAAGGCAGTTGGTTTGCTAATACTCCACTTGAGGAACTGTTGCATACTCAATGAAACCGACTGATAGGGCAGGTTACATGAATCGGGCAAGGCTGTTAGTGTACGTAGCTATGAAAGACTGGCAGAATAAAATTCCTGCACGAAAAGTATAGCGTTGTTACCATGTTACACTGCTGTCTGAGCTTGACTTTACGTGATACACGGCTGTAAGACTGAAACATGGAACTTTACATACTTGCATGATGCAGACAGTCTGTGTTAAATACCACTGGTGGGTAGCACGCATGGTTCACCTTCCGAGAAGAGGTACCGTGGCCAAAGCACCCAGGACTGCTCTCATTTGGAGCTTGGATGCAGCCCCTGTGGGTGCAGCCATGGGGTAAACAGGAGGCAGGCAGTGGTACACGATTTTTTTTTTTTTAATGGTGCTAATCGCTAATGAAAACACCAGCATTCCTAACCTGTGGCAGGATCGGTCCCTCATTTAAAGCGGAAAAAAAAAAGTAGTCCCCAAACAATGGATGAAAATGGCCGCTTCTTTTGTTTAAAAGTAGTTGGGCTGTGCTCTCGGGGACAGCTTAACACTTGAAGAGGCAGGATGTATGCATGCCCTTGACAAATGGGGAGAATGTAAAATGGAATGACGATGGTGCCAGCAAATGGGAAGCCTACGGGCGGGCTGATGCCCACAAAGTACATACGATCCCAAAGGGGATGATGGACGGAGCGTTTGAGCAAATCAAACACTCACCCCCAGTCAACTGACCTGGGTTTAATCCATCATCATTCTTTAGCTCACTCCACCACCCCAGTTCAGACATGGCCATATGCAAATCAGTCTGACCCTGTGCCTCATGGGAACAGTCCAGCCCGAACTGCCTCAAGCCAGGTCTTCCCTGGACCGGAAACAAGCATCCTGGGACCGGTTTCTGGCTAATCAGCCGTCATCAGCCAGGCTAGCTTGAATCCAGTGGCAAAGTGAGCAAGGGACCCACGTCTGGGCATACCCTGCCAACTTAGGGCGAACAAAGCGATACCAAAGGGGATGATGGACGGAGCGTTTGAGCAAATCAAACACTCACCCCCAGTCAACTGATCTGGGTTTAATCCATCATCATTCTTTAGCTCACTCCACCACCCCAGTTCAGACATGGCCATATGCAAATCAGTCTGACCCTGTGCCTCATGGGAACAGTCCAGCCCGAACTGCCAAGCCATGTCTTCCCTGTACCGGAAACAAGCATCCTGGGACCGGTTTCTGGCTAATCAGCCGTCATCAGCCAGGCTAGCTTGAATCCAGTGGCAAAGTGAGCAAGGGACCCACGTCTGGGCATACCCTGCCAACTTAGGGCGAACAAAGCGATACCAAAGGGGATAATGGACGAAGCGTTTGAGCAAATCAAACACTCACCCCCAGTCAACTGATCTGGGTTTAATCCATCATCATTCTTTAGCTCACTCCACCACCCCAGTTCAGACATGGCCATATGCAAATCAGTCTGACCCTGTGCCTCATGGGAACAGTCCAGCCCGAACTGCCAAGCCATGTCTTCCCGGGACCGGACACAAGCATCCTGGGACCGGTTTCTGGCTAATCAGCCATCATCAGCCAGGCTAGCTTGAATCCAGTGGCAAAGTGAGCAAGGGACCCTCGTCTGGGCATACCCTGCCAACTTAGGGCGAACAAAGCGATACCAAAGGGGATGATGGACGGAGCGTTTGAGCAAATCAAACACTCACCCCCAGTCAACTGATCTGGGTTTAATCCATCATCATTCTTTAGCTCACTCCACCACCCCAGTTCAGACATGGCCATATGCAAATCAGTCTGACCCTGTGCCTCATGGGAACAGTCCAGCCCGAACTGCCAAGCCATGTCTTCCCTGGACCGGAAACAAGCATCCTGGGACCGGTTTCTGACTAATCAGCCGTCATCAGCCAGGCTAGCTTGAATCCAGTGGCAAAGTGAGCAAGGGACCCACGTCTGGGCATACCCTGCCAACTTAGGGCGAACAAAGCGATACCAAAGGGGATGATGGACGGAGCGTTTGAGCAAATCAAACACTCACCCCCAGTCAACTGATCTGGGTTTAATCCATCATCATTCTTTAGCTCACTCCACCACCCCAGTTCAGACATGGCCTTATGCAAATCAGTCTGACCCTGTGCCTCATGGGAACAGTCCAGCCCGAACTGCCAAGCCATGTCTTCCCTGGACCGGAAACAAGCATCCTGGGACCGGTTTCTGGCTATTCAGCCATCATCAGCCAGGCTAGCTTGAATCCAGTGGCAAAGTGAGCAAGGGACCCACGTCTGGGCATACCCTGCCAACTTAGGGCGAACAAAGCGATACCAAAGGGGATGATGGACGGAGCGCTTGAGCAAATCAAACACTCACCCCCAGTCAACTGATCTGGGTTTAATCCATCATCATTCTTTAGCTCACTCCACCACCCCAGTTCAGACATGGCCATATGCAAATGACGGCTGAATAGCCAGAAACCGGTCCCAGGATGCTTGTTTCCGGTCCAGGGAAGACATGGCTTGGCAGTTCGGGCTGGACTGTTCCCATGAGGCACAGGGTCAGACTGATTTGCATATGGCCATGTCTGAACTGGGGTGGTGGAGTGAGCTAAAGAATGATGATGGATTAAACCCAGATCAGTTGACTGGGGTGAGTGTTTGATTTGCTCAAGCGCTCCGTCCATCATCCCCTTTGGTATCGCTTGTTCGCCCTAAGTTGGCAGGGTATGCCCAGACGTGGGTCCCTTGCTCACTTTGCCACCCGATTCCAGCTAGCCTGGCTGATGACGGCTGAATAGCCAGAAACCGGTCCCAGGATGCTGTATTTCGGTCCAGGAAGACATGGCTTGGCAGTTCGGGCTGGACTGTTCCCATGAGGCACAGGGTCAGACTGATTTGCACATGGCCATGTCTGAACTGGGGTGGTGGAGTGAGCTAAAGAATGATGATGGATTAAACCCAGATCAGTTGACTGGGGTGAGTGTTTGATTTGCTCAAGCGCTCCGTCCATCATCCCCTTTGGTATCACAAAGTACATACAGCATGTCTCTTTCGAGAAGCGCCGTTTGAAGCCAAGACCTAAAAATAAACCACAACAACTTTTACTATCACATTTTGACAAACCGTGGCAAAGCCAATTGATCTGGCCTTAGCATGCTGGTGCACTGGTTATTTTATATATTTTTATGGCTGCATATGCAGCAAAAGGAAAACATGCTGCCACTAAATGTGGCCATCGTATGCTTGCAATAATTTTTGGGCAGAGGACAGCCGCATTGACAGTGACGCAACTCGACATGGCTGGTCACGGAGAGCCGGTGATTTAACTCCCGCGATCAGAAAGGGATGCGGTGTCCAGCAGATGGTGTCGGGTTGGCCGTGGAGAACACCATGCAGCAAAGGCTTCGGGCGGCCACGTCGGCAAGGTTGAGGTGAGCGCAGGCAGGAGTCATGCGCAGAAGCAGTATATACTATATTTAATTTCGCGCAGTAATGAGTGTTTTAGCCTTCCAGCATAGGTAAATAGTTTATAGTGCATAGACACTGGCGCTAGCAGACAAGCCCTTGACATAGACAGTGGCACGATCGGCGAGCCCACAACAAGGAGACCTCAGGTCGGGCGACGTTGTAGGGCAAAGCTAGAGTTGCCTACTTGCGAGCGAAAAATCAGGTGCGAGCCTCACGTTGGCTCAACAGCCTGTGATGAAAAACATATGTGCTTGTGTTAGGGTTGGGATGTAGCTCAGTGGTAGAGCGCATGCTTTAAATGTATGAGGCCCCGGGTTCAATCCCGGCATCTCCAGGCTGTGTCCGTATGTAATGCAACGGGTGCTCGTGAGGCGATCTGCTACCTGTGGGTCGTGTTTGCGCAATATATATAAAAAAATAAAATTTAAAAAAGGGAGTGTTAGAATCGAACACAAAATCGCTGCAAATCGTGCTTTGTTTTAGCAGCGAGGGAAGGTACTATCGCCTAGGTTCATCCATAAACGTCTTAAAGTGTAAAAAAAAAAAAAACAATAAAACACCAGCCGACGAGTCAGAACTGCAGGGGGTGGGGGGGCAGACTGGCCAGTAGTTTCGTCAAGTTTGAAAGGACTACCGGGACGCACTCTGACTCAGATTGGAAACATTTCATTGGCACTACCTAAGGATATGGGAATGTATGTGAATTAAATGGCAACTGCAGGCATTCACTTATCATGCAAGACCACGCTCGAGCGAGCCACAGAGCGGGTGTATGGGTGGTCAATGTGATCCTAAAAGCACAATGTAGATTAGGGCATTGTTGCCTTATGGAAGTAGACGTTATTAGATTGTGCCACCAGCCCCTCCCCCGACAGACATTTCCGTGAGGAAATGCGCACAGCAATCACCCGGAAAGCACGCGGAGTTTGAAAAGAAGATTGTTTGGCCACATAGAGGCTGAAAACAACAGTCCCATTGAATGCAAATAAGTTTTAGATGGGCAACTGATGGTCAGTGCCTTGAGGCCCAACACCACCAGTGGATTACCCTAATATTCGAACAACAAATCGCGTTTGGAGAGTCAAGTTAGGCTTTGCAGCTCCCGATTTGAAGCCTGGCAAATCGGCTGGGCTGTTGAATTGCAATGCGGCTGCTGTTACCTAAAAATTCGCCACACACGCAGGACCATGGGAGCAGTACACTCGAGTATGTGAGGACCTGGTGTAGAAGTAGACCTCACCAAGGCCTGCTAGGGGTTCGCCCTTCTTTGCGCACTAGTCTTCAGACCAATAAATAGAGATTGGCACAGAAGCTGGAATATCAAAACAACAGTTTATTAAACCTCATGAGTGGAACTACATCTATACAAAACCCTCAGGCAGTGTATGAGGTAGCACAAGGAGCACAGAAACTGGGGGTCTTTTATACCCACTCAAGAGCTCAAAAGGAGGCGGTACAAGCACACACAAGAATAGCTATTCACATGTATGGACATACAGAAAATGCTCAGTCAACAAAGTAGGAGGGGAATGAAGTTGCTGACATCAGTTAGAGCAGCCTGACATTTACAGACTAAGACAGGTGCATGAGCAGCTACATACTTTTCTGAGCATGTGCAGTGTTACAGGAGCTAACTATAGATAGTTATTCTAGTAAAGCGCAAGGGTAGGCAACAGCGAAGACGGAAGGAGCACATGGTCAACTAAAATGGCTGCCAAAAACAAAATGGCTTCAGCTCATGCTAACAGTGATCTCTGCCAAACTTCCACAGACGACCCTTTTAGCATTAGCTGAAGACATCTATAATCTAGAAGGAACAATAAAAACATCTTGTATGTCAATTTTCATCATTTCATTAACTTCTTGATCTAATACACGTTGGGCATTCACTTTCTTAACATTACATCTGGCAGGTATACAAACAGTAATACAGAGGGAGCAAAGCATTGGACCACATTGTATACATAGGCAGCATGTCAGCAGGATTGCAAATAATGTACATAATATTGTCAACAGTTTCCAGCCCCAGGTAGTAAATAGTGTCCATAGCCAACCGGCTAAAGTCCATGTTCCGGTATCTGGGTGAATCTCAGCAGCGATTTTATGCAGTTTAGAGATCGCATCAAAAACTGAAGGGGCATGATCAGGAATATAGACGCAGCAACTGCTCCCGATGATGCGACATGCACCACCTCGATCGGCCAGGACTACGTCCAAGACCATACGGTTTTGGAGTGCCACAATCCTCGCAATCTGTAGTTCTTCTGTGATGTTTCCAAGTGCCATAGCTGTTTGATTGGTTACAGCCTCTACAACACATGTCAAACGTTGGATCTTCCGGCTGTTTAAGGCAGCACCAACAAAGAAGAACAGTCCCAAATTAAAATCAACATATTGCTGCAGTGTAGTATCAGTCTGATCCACCTCATCATGATTTGCTGTCCTCTTAAATCTGTTTTTGGAAATGTCATTAAACAGTTTATAGTCCTTGTGATATGATGCAGGTGCCAGAAACACAGGTGGTAACAAAAAGGACACAAAACAAGTACCGGACCAGCCAATGGGTAAATTGTAATATCCCTTATTTCCACATATAAAGTAGGTATTATGCGATGACGTAAAACTGCTGTTATTTACTCCGGTAATATTTAAAACCAGAGTACAGTCGCTTTTTCCCACGGGAATACTACCAACACTGTTCACACACAAGTCTGCACGAGCTCTAGTAACAGCTATAACAAAAGGTCCATTACCCTTAGCAGTTCGAGTATTTGGGAAAACATAGTGTGTAGAGGAATTTCCTCGGCGATACTCCTCCATTTCCTATACAGTTCCTTTGGCCTGTGGATCTCCTTCTTCATCAGGATAGCACACTTTATTCAACTGGTAGTTTAGTCTTCCTACATCATATTTAGTAATATTAGCAACATGGGTAGCCCAGAGCAGCGCAAACCAAGCCCTACAAGAACCATTGTGTGAAAATGGCAGAGGAATGAAAGGTGTTCCCCCCTTTTTCTGATGAGCAGGCATCATTCCACACACCCAACAGTCGGTAATGTTCGTAGCATTATGTGTGTGGTGCAACATCTGGATGAACGTGTTGTTCAGATAGGACTGTCTATGCTTCTGCTCATGATAAGGGAGAGTAAAGTAGTGGTGTTCAATAGGTGCTGGAGTAGTAGCAGTAAGTATTCGTCGAACAGGAGCGACTTCCTCTACAACCCAAGTTATTACTGCCATAATGATCACACTGACAGTAAACCCAACAATGCACGTAATTTTCTTATCGCAGATTCTCGCAGCAGTCGATGTCTCTTTCATAGGCATGGTCATCTTGATGCTGAAACAACAAAGCAGATGGAGCTCTAAAGTCCTGGGCTGCCGTTGGTTTCTTCACTGAGGGTTAAGATGGGTGTCACTAAGCAAAAGATCCCCCCCCCCCCTCTTCAGCTCAGTCTCTCACTAACCCAGGACGGTTGCTCAACCAGTCTCTTTCAGCAATGCAGTTTCTCTCCGGGGTCGCAGCTGATATCGAGATGTACCAGGGATCGTGTGGTCCGGGAAGACTTCCTCAGGTGACGTGGCTTGGCCTCTCTCGGTGTCCAGAATCTGTCGATAGTCGTCGAGCGCAGCAGGTTCCACCAGGGCAGACGGCACTTTTCTGCAGTGCGTTGAATGGACCCAATTCTTCTGAATGGTCACTCGGACTGCAGTTCTCGTGGCCAGGAGCACCTGCTCAGGGCCTTTCCACCTGGGCTCTAGGCTGTTCGACCTCTGGAAAACCTTGACCCTGACGTGGTCACCGGGCCGAAGATCATGACCAACACCCTGCAACCTGTCAGGAAGAGCTTCTCAAACCTCTTGATGAATAGAAAGCAAGCTGTCAGTCAACTGTGACAGGTAGTCACTCATCAAGACACAAGGCACATCATGTGCGGCTTAGGAATTCCCCAAATATTCATAGGCCTTCCAAATACCACCTCATACGGTGTAAGGCCAGATCGTGTATGTGGCACTGATCTAATGGACAGCAATGCCAAGGGTAGAGCATCAGGCCATTTCAGAGATGTGGAAGCCTGGATTTTAGCCAACTTAAGTTTAAGGGTAGAATTGTATCGTTCCACTAGCCCTGCTGATTGTGGGTGGAAGGCAGCATGAAACTTCTGCTTAATTCCCAATCCTTTCAAGACATACTCAACAACTTGCCCAATGAAATGGGGTCCGTTGTCACTCCACAAAAGTTTGCAAACACCAAATCTAGGGAAGAACTCCTTTAAAAGCACCTTCGCTGTAGTAAGAGCTGTATTATCTTTCGTAGGGTATGCCTCTATCCACTTACTAAAGGCACATACCACCACTAGAACATACTTTAGCTTATTACAGCGTTCAAGCTGGATGTAATCCATTTGCAGAACCTCAAAAGGTGCAGTTGGTGTAGCAAACCCTCCTGTTGGAGTTCGTGTCCCTTTTCCAGGATTGTACTGAAGACAAATCAAGCAGGACTGCACTATCTTTTAGCTATGCCGGCAATTTCCGGATGCTCCCAAACTTGCCTAAGCAACTTCGTTATTGAGGATGCTCCAACATGTGCCGGCCCATGTGCCATATGAATCATAGGATGTAAATAGGCTGTGGGCAGTCTCCATTTAGTCATGTCTTTATTCCTCCAACAGCCCTCATCATCCAATGTTCCCTCCCTAGACCATTGCTCAAATTCTTCTGCAGAGGCAGATCGCTGCATATCAAGCACTTCCTGCCTAGCATCATGCCAACGTTCAGCCTGTGACTTCACCACATACATAGATGTGGTGCTTCGCTACATTGCAGTTTCGCGGGCTATGCGATCTGCGAAAGCATTACCCTGTCCTATTTTATCAGTCACTTTCTTGTGTGCGCTACACTTAACAATCGCTATTTTCTTCGGATATGTCAAGGCAGTCAGGAGATTATGCACCAATTCTCCATGCACTATTTGCGTCCCATGTGATGTAAGAAAGCCTCTTTCCTTCCAGAGTAACCCAAAATCGTGAGCCACTCCAAAGGCATAGCGGCTATCGGTATAGATGTTGACAGACAAGTCAGTACTAAGTTCACACGCCCTCGTCAATGCTATCAGCTCAGCTGCCTGAGCTGACTTCTGTGGAATGCGAGCTGTCTCAACTACCGTCTGAAGCGTCGTGATTGCATATGCAGCTGATGTCGTGCCATCTGGTAATCGCAAACAAGACCCATCAACCCATAATTCTCCATCAACATTTGAGAGGGGCGTATCTTGTAGGTCAACACGACCCTTTGTCTGTTCCTCAGTAAGGAATATACAGTCATGAGACTCTTGTGACTGGGATTGAGTAGCTGGATACGGCAACAGAGTAGCTGGATTAAGAGTTGAACATCTTTTCAAAGTGATATGAGGGGCCAAAAGTGTCAATTCATATCCTGTCAAACGAGCACTAGTTAAATGCTGCATTTTAGTTTGGTTCAAAAGGGGGTCAACTGCATGGGGTACTAACACAAGCAATCTATGTGACAAGACTATCCCTTCACTCTGACGTATGGAAACAGCTGCCGCTGCAACAGAACGAAAACACCCAGGCAACGCACGAGCGACTGTATTGAGGACAGCTGAAAAATATGCACAAGGACGCTGCTTATCACCGTGTGTCTGTACTAAAACTGAGAGTGCACAACCATCCCTCTCATGTACATAAAGTGTGAAAGCCTAAGTGTAGTCTGGAGTACCTAATACTGGTGCAGAACATAGAGCTTGACGCAACTGTTGGAAAGCATTCTGACATTCAGTAGTCCATGGAAGGGGCATTGGAGTATCTTTAGTCGGGAGGGCCAACAAGGGTTTAACAATATATGAGAAGCTAGGAATCCATTGCCTACAAAAAGAAGTAAGACCAATGAATGCACGAACATCTTTCTGAGTACTGGGCACAGGCGTGTCTAAGATAACTTGAATACGATCTGGTGTGCGTGCACGTCCCTCCTTAGACAGGAGGTGACCTAAATAGGTAACCTGCTGTCTACAATATTGCAATTTCTTCTGAGAAACCTTGTGATGGTGTGATGCAAGAAATGAAAGCAATGACAGTGTTCCTTCTTCACACTGTTCAGAGGCATCAGCTGCCAACAAGATGTCATCAACATATTGTATGAGAGCCACCCCTGTTGGCACAGGGAAAGAATCAAGCTGTCTTTTCAACGCTTGGCTGTAAATACTAGGACTCTGTATACCCCTTTGGAGCTCTACAAAATCTGAAGGATCGATTATTCAAAGTGAAGCCGAACAAATATCGGCTATCAGGATGAATAGGGATCGAAAAGAAAGCATTCTTCAAATCAATCACAGAGAATGTAGTCGCAGTAGGAGGAACCATGGTAAGGAGTGTCGTGATGTCAGAGGCTACCGGGTATTGGGGCACTACGATCTTATTAACCTCTTGCAAATCAATGATAAACCTTTATATTTTAGTATCAGTGTCTTTCTTCAAGATGGGAAGGATAGGACTATTGCATATATTGTAAGGGACTTCTTCCACTACTCCTACTTCAATCAAATCTTGAACAATACGTATTAGTGCCTCTTCACCTTCTCGAGAAATTTTATATTGAGGCAGTCGAGGCAATGAAGCACCCTCCTTCACTTGAATATGAACTAGTGGGATAACCATTTGCCCTACATCGGTATCTGACGTAGCCCACAAAGTACTAGGGAGTGATGCCAAAGCAATATCTTCTCTAATGAGATAAGACTTCTCAACCATGGGATAGTTATCATTCAAAATGACACGCACGCCTTCTGGGGAACAACGTATCGTAGCTCGTAAATGCTTGAGCATATCAAGACCCACAATATTGTCCGGCGTGTTAGGGAAAGCAAAAATGGACATGCAGCAGAGAATTTATCAACGTGAAATGCAAGTGGTTGTGACAGTGGGCTAAGGGATGGTGTCCCATCGAATCCTATCGATGTGATTGTTAAGCCAGACAGGGGAGCCCTTGGAACCAATTGTTTGGACAGGGCGCTACGAGTAGCTCCTGTGTCAACCAAAAACCGATCAGTGGAACCCAAAACATGTGCGTTAACATAGGGACCCTTCTGATCTACTGGGACTTCAACTGATTCCTTACCCCGTCCTAGGCATTCCTATGCATAAGCAGAATCCTTCAAATCAGCAATTGAATAATCAGACATTTGATATTGGTTTCGTCTATCAAAAGTATTAGAAGAATTCTGAGTATGCTTGACTGCCTCAAACCTAGTGCGATCATCCATACCTCCCCTATGTCCTGAATTCCCCGGGCGGCTTCTCATTTGTCCTCGACCACGTTGATACTGCTGAGTACGCAAATGTGGACATTCAACAGCCCAATGTCCAATCTCCTTACAATAAGCACACTGATCAGAAGATAAAGTAGCTCGGGGAAAAGAGGGTGCGCCAGGGCGATACATTGCACGTCCGCCTCTGCCACTACCTCTATAGTGTGGACCATAAACCTGAGCTAACATAACCTTCGTTTTTAAATCCTTAGCATCCTCGTTGCCCTTAGCTTCCAATTCCTGACGTTCATAATACTGAGCCATAGTCAAAAGAGAGACTGGGGAAGACGTAGTCCATGAACCCTCGCTGGCCTTTAGTCGACTAGCTATTCCTGGCAACATGTTCGCGACAAATTTATCGACAAACAGATGCCTGCCCGTGTCATCTGTCAATGACTGGCCACTAAAGTCGTGGAATGTCTCCTCAAAACGTGTAAAGAAGTCAGAGACCGATTCATCTGCCTTTTGCTTACAGGATGCTAACATAGTCCAGTCTATCTTTTTAGGAGGAATGAGAGTTTTCAATTTAACTATTATAGCCTTTGGAAGGTCTAAAATTTCTTGTTGCGGTTTCTGTGCAGGTTCCCTTTCTGCATCTATCCTCTCTAGTTCCTTCCAAAGATGTCCAAAAGCTGCATGATCATCTACTTTACGAATAGACCTCCACATATCAGGGGTAGGATAAGCCCAAAAAACATATCAATATCAGACAAAGTCATAGTACAAGAACTAATAGCTCCTTCAACTTCTTCATAAAAAGCAGCCGGATTTTTCCGCGGGTCAGGCAAAGCAGCTTTAAGAGCCATAACATCCGCTCTACTCCAAGGAGTATAGACCCAATTATAAATAAAATATCCCTTTGCATCAGTTGAATCTTTATCGTCATTCGTGCTCGCACCCCTAGGAGGGACATACAAAGGCGCAGCTTCACGCATTGGTTTCCCATGAACTACAATATCCTTATCTGTCCCGGGATCGTCATCCTGTGGCACGGGGGTCCGAACTGTTTGTTCAGCTGTAGTAGCTGCCTTTTTCTCCTCTCGCAAACGGAATGCATCAGCTCGCAGTTTAACCACACGTCTAATTAAGTCAGCCACCTGGGAAGGGAGAAAAAGACCGTCACTCAACTGTTTATGATAATTTTTTATATCAACAGGCTCTAATTCTTTGGAATGTTTCCTGAACCTTTCAATTACTTCTCCAGTAAACGACTCTGTAAAATATAACTGCTCTGCCTCCGGCCATTGCTGAACTTGCGCTATAAGATCTGGAGCAGAAGTGTCACCACGAGCTGCTTTTCGGGCAGTAGATCTAAGAGTGGCCGCACGATCAGCCGTCATAAAAGAGCAAGTCTGTCGTTTAGTGTTCGATCCTGACTTTTCCTGAGCTGAGAGAGAGATGTCATCATCAGAATCAATCTTGGGGGCAGAGGGAAAAGTATAAGGAGGCGGAGAGCGATCTAATAGAATCGAATCATCCTGTGGTTTTTTAAGTAGAGGATAAAGGGGGCGCCGGACAGGGTATTGGCCATTTACCTGTAAACGACGCTCCCTATCCTCTCGCTCTTTTATTTCCTTCATTTCTTTATTTTTCAGCTCCAGCGCTTTCGCATAGATCATTTTGCGCTGTTCTTTTTCTGCTAAAACTTGCTCTCTTCTCACTCGTTCACGCACTTCTTTCTCCCACATTCGTACACAGTCAAACATATCTTGTCTACTTTTGCGCTTAAACATACATTGTTCCACATACTGAATTTTTCTAAGATCAAATGACCCATTTATAGGCCATCGCAACTCAGGATCCTTGCTGGTATATTTATTCCATAGTGCACTATACATTATAGAAGAAATACCGTTTTTAATGTACATATCCCTATTTGGTGTCCCCTCAGGGGAGCCGGCTGATTCTGTTCTAGATCCATATTGGTACCTCCAAGAAAGCAACACATTCTACGAAGTGTGCTTGAAACAGGCATGCCAAGAATATTGTAGCATATACAATATTATTCGCCAAGTGACACTTAACACAATGTGTGCCGTTCAAGTTTTCAAAGTTTAGAGAAAAATCTCCTCATTACCTGCCTATATAAATTGCAATTTATATATATCCAAACAAATCCAAGATTTTGGCCAAACAAACAAGAAGTGTCGCATCAAACGACCTTACCAAGCAAAAGTCTCCAGCCTCCAACTGCCAAGTTCTGAATCGACCAATTGGTCTCTACACGACGAACGCCAGAAGGGATCTCAGTCGAGGACCGGCACCACCTGGAGGGTCAAATCGGGAAAATCGGAAAAGCACCTCGGCCTGCTAAGACACGGGTCTCCTCATGCAGTGATCATCCGTAGCGAGATTCCAATCCTCCGTCAAGACCACTCCGTCGGGCATCCGAGTCGCCGATGAGCCACACGTGACGGGCGCCAATTTGTAGAAGTAGACCTCACCAAGGCCTACCGGTGCTAGGGGTTCGCCCTTCTTTGCGCACTACTCCTCAGACCAATAAATCGAGATTGGCACAGAAGCTGGAATATCAAAACAACAGTTTATTAAACCTCATGAGTGGAACTACATCTATACAAAACCCTCAGGCAGTGTATGAGGTAGCACAAGGAGCACAGAAACTGTGGGTCTTTTATACCCACTCAGGAGCTCAAAAGGAGGCGGTACAAGCACACACAAAAATAGCTATTCACATGTATGGACATACAGAAAATGCTCAGTCAACAAAGTAGGAGGGGAATGAAGTTGCTGACATCAGTTAGAGCAGCCTGACATTTACAGACTAAGACAGGTGCATGAGCAGCTACAGGCTTTTCTGAGCATGTGCAGTGTTACAGGAGCTAACTATAGATAGTTATTCTAGTAAAGCACAAGGGTAGGCAACAGCGAAGACAGAAGGAGCACATGGCGAGCACATGGTCAACTAAAATGGCTGCCAAAAACAAAATGGCTTCAGCTCATGCTAACAGTGATCTCTGCCAAACTTCCACACTGGTTTCACTGCTCCGCGGGCGCCCAATCCACACTGGACTGTTCCCATGAGGCACAGGGTCAGACTGATTTGCATATGGCCATGTCTGAACTGGGGTGGTGGAGTGAGCTAAAGAATGATGATGGATTAAACCCAGATCAGTTGACTGGGGGTGAGTGTTTGATTTGCTCAAACGCTCCGTCCATCATCCCCTTTTGTATCGCTTTGTTCGCCCTAGGTTGGCAGGGTATGCCCAGACGTGGGTCCCTTGCTCACTTTGCCACTGAATTCAAGCTAGCCTGGCTGATGACGGCTGAATAGCCAGAAACCGGTCCCAGGATGCTTGTTTCCGGTCCAGGGAAGACATGGCTTGGCGGTTCGGGCTGGACTGTTCCCATGAGGCACAGGGTCAGACTGATTTGCATATGGCCATGTCTGAACTGGGGTGGTGGAGTGAGCTAAAGAATGATGATGGATTAAACCCAGATCAGTTGACTGGGGGTGAGTGTTTGATTTGCTCAAACGCTCCGTCCATCATCCCCTTTTGTATCGCTCAATCCACACTGGTAGCACTTGTAAGCCAATATGCTGGGCCGGTCATTGAGCGGGGTGTTTGAGAGATGGAGAGTTGAAGAAACACCAGGTCGCAGGGTGATTGATGAGTAAAGCACACCTAGGTCGAGGGCCTACAATGGGCGGCACATTCAGCGACGCCTGAATAAATTCTTCTGCCTTGACTTTTTCCAAGAAGTACAGTCAAGTAGTTTGGCGCGCACGAGCCTCAAAGTCACGGTCCAATTATCCTAATAGAATCCTAGAAACAGGGTACTAAGCTCACTTGTTTTATTATGCGCATGAAACATTAAGTCACAGGCAGCCCTGAATAATGTCAATATGCAGTCATAAGCACGCAGACTCGCCGTGGCTGTAAAGGTGGAACTAGAGTGAGTAATGAACCCTACCATAATATTGGCTGAAATACAGCATATAAACAGACCAAGAGATAGCCTTGGAAGTGTCTGATGTGGAAATTACTACCAGTTCATGGCAGACGACAGATGGTGTAAAGATAACGCTGGTGATTAATGTTCCTAATGGCGGGAGAGCGGATTGTGTCTACAGACAGTTTTCGACTCAACATAGCCTGCTGAGAAGAATGTACACCAGGCAGATCACAGAATTGTTGATAGATAGCTCGGGCGCACTGCTTTGGGCACAGAGCCCCCCTTCTTGTTATTTACAGTTCATACGTCACAAGTCTATTAGATAACAGTGAGCTATGTACCGATTGAAAGCGCTACATGCAAACTGCGAGGTATAGGGTTGAACGTTACTACCAAGGGTAGGCTTGTTTATCTTATGTGACATTGCTCATACATTGATTTACAGGCATATAATCCATTGTCCCTGTATGATGCATGTGCGAAGGGAAGGGCCCGGAGATCCTACAGTGTTAGAAGCAGCACTATAAGGCACATAAAATACTTGGATAATTGCTGCTATGGAGAGACGAGGAGCTGCATGGGAAGATGGTAGTGAGGGAATAGGTGAAGTAGCAGATTATTGCCACCAATGCAGAAGCCAGCTGTGGCAGCTTTCAAAATTGTAAGTCATGAGCTAATATGTCGAACGACAGCGAAGGCTCTCCAAAGTAGGACATGAGTAAGATTCAATAGACGCCTATGCGTAACAGTGATTTCTCAGGCAATATCTATCAGTCCTAAGAATAATAATAATAGTTAGAGAGAAGAGGGCATCATATAAAAATAAATACTTTTGAATGCACAGTTGGTAAAGTGACACCTACACGCTCTGGTTAAGCAAATGATTTTGTTTAGGGGACGGTATGCTGCCTCACTTCCCCCCAAGAAGGGATATTGTCTTCCTTTGTTTTTCAGTTATGACAGCTGCGAGTGGAGACAACATTTGGAGGGGCTGAATAGGACCCGATTGTGCCCGCAGAGAACGGCGAGGGCTGAGCCCATCTGCAAATTTGGGGTAAGATCACCAAGGCGAGGCCACCGCACTTCACCCTGCCAAAGCTACAGAGAGTACTGGTCACCTAGCGCCCGATTTGTCAAATTCCTTTTTCGGGATAATGGGGGAGTGACTGCTGACAGATCGACGGGGCTCCATCCTGTGATGTCGGGGCGATGCCCAGACTATGGGAATCTAGGTACATCGACAAACTCCCGTCGAAAAGGGTAGGGAGCTCTCATTCATGGGTCCTCTAGTTTTTTCGGGCATCATAGACCTTTATGGCCTGCACCGGTCACCAATGATAGGGAGGTTAAAAAAATGTAAAAGTTGTCAGGGTATAAATACATACTGATTTGTAAAGCCTCCCCCGCCGGGGGTTAATTCATACCCCGAGTTTGCTTCTCATGGCTGCCAAACGCATTAATAGTAGTACGCTTTAGCAGTTGATAAATGTTCGCAATAAAACTAGGCCTGGCACAGTCTGCCACAATGGTAATTCCAGAGGGTATCGCCAAGCTAACTTAAGGTCTTGTAGATAAAAATCGAGCTAAAAGGGGGACAGAACTTTCCAGCTCAGAAGCTACTGGTACTGGGTTGTTGGAGTTGAAAAGGTTCAGGAGCAAGGCAAAGTAGGTTTTTAGAGCTAGCTGAGAGGAAGTATCTGAACACAGCTAGTGCTGCCAAGCAACTCGCTGCCCATTAGGACCCAGTTTCTGAGAGGCAACAAGGAAAGCTGAGTAACAGAGGCACCACACGCCTATGGAGGGCAACTGCCTAGGGATACCTCCCCCCTCTAGGCTGGGGCCTGGTTCGGGCGCCCAAATTAAGGGCCCATGGTGAATCAGTCAGCGGGGCATACATCTCCATTTGACAAGCCTTGGTTACAGCAGGCTCCTGACCTAAGACAGTAGCCTCTCTCGAGGCCGGGTCATGGTGCCCCAGGCCTAAAGATCCAGTAGGGGTAAGATCAACTGAGACCACGGTCTGGTTGACAATTTTAGCATCAGGGACGTATGGGGTGGCACAAGTGAAGGCCGACGGTCCAAAACCCACCGGAAGAAAGCAAATCTTGCAAAACCAATAGCCTAGAGAGTGTTAGGCATGGCCTCATCCATCCAGGCCGCCCAGAGCTCTATGGGTGGGACGGGGTTCACCCGTCAGAGGAAGGGAATCGTGTATTTCAGAACAACCTGTGGGGCACGATAGCCTTAGCAGGCTGCACCTAACAGAAGGGAAAAAAACTGACAGCTTAGGAGAGAGCCGCAGGAAGACGTGAGCCTCCCTGGCGGCATGGCGGATAAGAAGGGTACATTGGTTGGTTATGGAGGCACACCCTCAGGGCGGTGTGTAGGAGGGCCGCTCACTTTGGGATGCCTTACAGCATGGTGAGTAGGCCTGACAAAAGGGGGTAGCAAACGGAGACGGCGCTCGCAGCCCAGACCCCGCCAGACGGCAGGGCACAAAAAGACTAGTAAGGTAGCGAGCTGGGGCCTAACTCCGGGGAGAGGCTACCCATCACACGCAAAGGGGCGTGGAAACCAACAGAACAATGTTTGCCCACAAAAATGGCAAGAAACGAGATATGCCTGCAAAAGCGGAATAACGAACTGTCAGGATGATTTACGATTCTATGATATGCAAATGAGTTATGACATACAAGTGATTTATGACCAACGAAGGATTTATGACGTGATTTATGACAAATAATGCAAATGATTTGTGACCAACTAATGATTTATGACAAGTAATGCAAATGATTTGTGACACCAATCTATGACTGTTCATGACACAAATGATTTACGATGCGCAAATGATTTATGACGCATGGTGTATGATGAGCAACACAAAATGATTTATGACACCCAGTTTATGATGGTTCAGGATAATGATTTATGACCCTGGCCATAAACTTATGTCCAGGAGATTGCAAAATGAGTATGCAATATGGGTAATAAATTGCGGCCAACAACGACCACAAAAACTACCACGAGTGTTGGCTGTCTTTGGAATAAATATGTAAGAAGTTTTGCATGCCCTCCTGGAGTGGGCGCAGTGCGGGTGTTATAAGTGAAGGAAACCAAATTAGTGGGTGATCTATTGCCTCATGCAGCTTCCTGTGGTTGGCAGAAGCAATATGTGAATGACAATTCAAGAGACCATTAGATTAAGCTTGCTGCCCAAAAGCAAGTGTTTTTTTTTCTTGGAAAACGCAAGGAGGTGAGACAAGCTAAATAAGCTATCTCAAAGACCACACCTAAAAATAACGCATTTGAACTGACGTCCAGGGATTAACAGGCGCTCAGCAGCTGGACTGTGATGGACTGTGCTCACATGACTATCTCTTTTCTGCGCACCCAAATACCAGTCTGTGCTCCCGGGGTGCAACATTCCCCTGCGGCCGTGCCCAACACTGTTTACAACGATTAACACGTTTAATTCAACTATTTGGATAAAGATGCCGTATGATATTGCAGTTTCGTTTTATTTCAAATGCTGACTCGTTTTCTTCAAGACGTTGGAGATGTCCCTCGTGGAGATGACGAGTTTCTTAACGGAGAGAGCAGCTGAATGAGGATTGGAACTTGAAGCAGGGTTGCCAGATTTTGAGACCCATCCCAAGCCCAATGACGCTCAAGTATAAGCCCAAATCCAGCCCAACACAGGCCAGTGTCAGCCCAAAAACAAGCCCAAAGTCGAAACTCTCAAATTTTGCAAAAGTAGTCTTCAGAAAACATTTTAGGGATGAATCTAAATTCTATTCAACATACAGATCGTGAGAGGAGGTTAAATGTGCACCTGTGTTAATAAGTACTCATTTTCAAGACCAGTCCCCACTTTGACTTTTCATTTTATAGTTCTGTCACCACAGAACCAAACCCGAACGTGCCATTCATGAAGTCCCTCTACAAAAGCAGATTATGAACCACTTAATGTTTATGAATAGGAATTTCAATGCTATTTCAACAATGGGTCTTCAAAAGAATACTGAAAAGGTTATACAGAATTAACACCACACAATGATCTATATATTATTAAACATCCCCTTGTATTAAAGTAATTGCAACACAACTTTTTTGGCATGGCTTAAGATTCCATGTACTTGTCTGAAGATATTAAACAAAAAAATCCTTTACAATGGCAAAATGGGACAACAGCAAAAATAAACATCACAGCAGACAAATTTGAAACACAGTTTTCATGCAAAACAAGTGTAGGTATATGTGAAGCAACAGTGTGAAAACTGAGGGTTGCTACAGTAAGACAAGAGTTCCACACATTTCCGGGTAAAATGTAAGGAGAGGCCAGAAAAGAAACAGAGACAATCACCTACTCTGACTGATTCCCTGCCCTTGTTCCAAAGTCCTTCACCGCAACCACTTACTCTGGCACTAAAAAGTATAGAGGACATTGTTGTTTCCATTGTGTTGTAGCAAGTGCTCAACTAAAGCTCCTAGTCTTGGCAAGCAGCAGATGGATGCAGGCTGTTGGAGCAGAAAGGAAAATGACCCAATTTCCCAGAACATTTGGTGACACCCTCAACACTGACACTCCCTCAACTCTACTGATACTGTCAAAAGGACGGAGATGGTCACGCAAATCAGCAGATTAGAGAAGCTGAGCTAGCATGTTATCTCTCTCAATGCTGCACAGGGCAGTTTGACTTTTTCTTCCCTCCAGTTGGCAATGGCCGATGGGCTCACTGCACCTTTTCCAGGATCTTGTAGATTAATAATGCAACTTCTTTAGCACTGTCCACAATGAGGTAGCATCCTGGAAATGTTGTCAGCACAGATATAATACTGTTGCACACTACGTTGTCCACCCACCAAAGGACTTGAACCTCTAGAATAAGTAAGTGCGTAAGCAATCCACAGATCGGCCATGTTTGCCAGTGATCCCGCTGCTGCACAGAACTTGGTATCAGAGTTGCTGGTGTGTTGACATTGCCAGAACCATACATGCAGGGACTCTCCAAGGCCAAATGGTGAGTGAAGAAGAGCATCAGACCTTGAATCTAAGAACAGATTGCAGAAACAGCTATTGGCCAGTTTTACACGAAATAACGGACACATGTATTCCTACTCAAACAGTGTAATTGCTAATACGTGAGTATTTAAAAAGCACTTGAAATCTTGTTAGAAAACGAGGCATGGGCTATTATGCAGCTGTGACATAGGGTTGTTTCTGAAAGGTGTTTAGCAGGTGGTACAATCCACTCAAATGTTTCTTGGCCTTGAAGGTTAGTAATACATATTATATAGGGCATAGCTGCCAAGGTTTGAGATTGCTTATGTGTGGCGTTTTCATAGTTTTAGTGCGACTATGAGTGACATTCAATGGCCAAATGTGTGACACTTAGGAGTGGAACTGTCTTGCGAGTAAAATAAAGTAATGCAGTCCACGGAGAAAGATAAATATCAGAAGTTATACCCATATGAGCAACGAGAAACTACTTCAAAGCGTCTGAAATAGAAGGGCACTAACCTCTCTCTTTCATGTGTTCCATTTGTTTTTATTGAGCTCCTCATACCAGTGTAGGGTGTCAGAGCACTTTACATCATACATACATTATGCAGAGACAACGAATTGTATGTGTGTAAATCAGTCTACGGGAAATGTTCCATATGAAAGTGAGGATACAAGTTGTAGGAATCCCATGCCGTCCATACTAGTAGGCAGTATATTTTTAAAGTGTTTGATCCGGAGAGGTACAGGCTCAGGATTTAAAACGTACCTCAGTGGTTGGCTGTACTATAAAAAGAATGTATTTCCACCCAAAAAAAACCTTTAACAACATTAGGATAATTAAAGACTGGAGAGAAAAATAACGTTGTAACATACTATGCAGTTTGAATGCAGCTCCTTGATGGGAGTTCATATGTAATTGTGCTATTAGGATTGTAACTTATGAACTGCATGTAACCCAAGGAGCTCTGTGACAAAATGCAGCAACTCACTCAGATACCCACATAAAATGCAGTTTAGTGAACTGCGTGGTACACGTTCTTTGCAGCAGGCACATTAACCCTCTGCGCTACTTCATGATCAGTGAGATTCATGATCAGTGATATCTGCAACTAGACAATATGCTGATCTCCCTCCAGCAGGAACATTATTTGCTTGTGTTATCATTACATTTTTACCGTTTCCTGAAAACATCTGGACACCCAAGGAAAATTAACATCAGCGCCGCTGGTGAATCAAAACTGCCAGTAGAGAAAACTCGGCCCTGTCAGCAGGAACATTATCAGCAGCAAGTTATTTGGCTTACCTGTGCACCTCAGAATGTTACAACTCTGTGCTGCAGCAGCCTGCTGCCTTAAGTGCCCGTGAGCCACACTGACTGCAGACAGTTGCTGTGGTCCTGGACATCACGATTAAGTCTACGGTGAGGTGCTCGGAGTGGTGGCACCGCTGTCTTAATTTTAGAGATCTGCAGTGTATGCGCCTTTTAAAGACACTCAGCAGCTCTGCTCTCCCCATCACCAGACACCTACATACACACGATAGGGCAGCAGGAAGCAGGCAGCATGTATGTTGAGGTCAGGGAGAACAGCCAAACTACGGAGGCGGCAGCAATTCCAGGGGGCCCACAGGTCCGCTATAGCATTTGCTTAATTTCCACTTCCAGTCTTCCACAGTTGAATCGATCCTCCCCTCGCGGCAAGAAGTGAAAATACCTCGAGGCCCTGCCCAGACCACGGCCGGGCCAATCAAAACAGCAAAAACCTACTACCGGGCCTGCCCCTCATGACCACATTGGACCAGTCCAGAAGTCACTCTGGGGGCGGGACAGCAGGATGAAGCAGGGCCGTCACGCTACCAATGATTGACGGCCCTGTCAAACTTACTGCATAAGCTATCCAGCGTGCTTTCACCTCATTCAGCCAGCCAATCCCCGCTGACTGTGTGCCACTGAGTAATGATCTTCGGCGCCGCCCCAGCCTTAAATTTGCGCACAATGGGCAAATATCCGGCCAAAAGATAGCCACCCGACAAGTATGGGTTTTCCCCGCACAAATGGGAAAAATGTCGCCCATTTGTGCGGGAAATAGCCCAATCTGGCAACACTGACTTGAAGTGTGTTCCAAGCCTCGCTTTACATTTATGCCTGTAGCGTACAATGATGGTTTGCTTTAAACCGAGGCTTGGAACGCACTGTCTTTAGCTTCCGGTTGTATTAGTAGACCGTTTCCGCAGAAAAAAGTGACAGACACAGCTTTTCTGTCTGCTGGGGGCAGAGAGATGGCGAATGTGGCGCTGGAGTTTGTGGCGGACGCTGGGGATGGCGACCTCCAGAGCCGCCCGCTGCTGCTCCTTGGGCAGCTGCCCCACCTGCAGCGGCTGCCGTGGAGCCAGCTGAGAGGGAAGCTGCAGCCCCGTGTACAGGAGGAGGTGAGAGGCATATGGGAGGGAGTGTGCATCTGATCTAGTACTGTATACCCCCGATAGGTCGAAGAGAAGGATGGGGCTCACCTGTCCTGTTAGTAAGAGATTTACACCTCATCGCTCCAGGACATGTCATCAAGAGCCTTAAGCCCCCTCCACCTAGGAACTTTACCACACCTCTGACCTATCTTCCCCTGAAGCCTAAGAAAATGTACACTTCCGAGGGTCCTTGGTTTACTCCTGCTCTCTCATAAACGTATATAATCCCAGTACGGTGTACCCAGTGCTTTAAATAGAAAAAAAAGAAGTGCAGATACTCACCAAAACTAGAGGAGGGGTATGGGATGGGGGGGGGGGGCAGCTAGCTTTTCAACCTTTTCAAACTTTATATGCAAGAAATCCAAGTACATTGTAAGAATGTCGGTAGTATCTATCCTGTGGTCATGGCCCTAATCATTTATAAAGCATTTAATAATAAGGGTCTCTGAATTTTGCCATCAAAGCTATGCATGCTGGAATTTTTAGAAACCCTTATTTATAATGAGAAAGGGGGACTACAAGTCCCAGCATGAAAAAGCATTGCCAGCTAAAATCCAGAACTGTCTGAAAGTGTAAGACATTCCACCAACCCGCTGTCGCATTTAGGTTATGCATGGTTTACCATACGAAACAAGCTGGTTAAATGCACCAAACCAAAAAAATTGCGTTGCCTATAAGGTGTTTTTTTTGTTTGAGGGTAATCATATAATTGGTGTCAAGGGCAGTGATTTACATTCAAGTAAAATGCTTAATTTAAATTGCTGATGAACTAACATTTTCAGTCATTTAAAACAACGGGCATGCTAAAAAGCTGCACTGCCTTTAAAAATGTGCCCCACACCCTCGTCCATTAGCTTTATGGTGGACTCTCAACTCGTACTGTGCAAGATCAAAGGGTAAACCAAACACCACACCTCTGCGGAAGACTTGCAGAGTAGCACGATAAGATTGCTGCTGTTCTGGGCTCCTGTGCGAACTCAGCCCAGGATTGCAGAATCAGAGCAAGTTGTGTGAAAAGTGCTGCCGAGGCACGAGAAAATGAGGGGCAAGGCCCCCATGAGTACCCGTACTCTCCTTGTCCGAGGAGAAGTTCGGTACTCAAGGGGCGATAATTAAAAAGTGCCGGTACTCGGTACCGGTGAGTACTGGCCCATTTAAAGCACTGTACTAAGTACCAAAGGAACAAGAGTCCAGGTTTCCCCTGGAGCTCGAGACTGTGATCACAGCCAGCAACGTAAAACCAATGCTTAATTTGAGCCGGTGGTTTCTTGTGTTCAGTACCGACACTTTAATTCTTAACATCCGCACCAAGGACAGCCCACCACCTGGTGGCGCGGTCTGTCTGATTTTAAAATGAGCACAATAGTAGTGTTTAATAATTCAGTATACATTAAAAATGAATAGGTCCTGCGCCCACGCCTTTCCTACAGCTTTGGGTGGACTGGAATAGCCTGATTGTCATACTTGTAGGGGTGTGTTGGTTTGTAGGTAGTAAGTGGTGCATGCTGCAATGGCTTTCTGAGAAGTGCCCTGGTACTTTCTTATTAATATTATTATTTACAAATTAAGCACCGTATAAAACTGCCCCGGGTCTGAATCCAAACCCTTCGATTCACCTTTATACCATGAAACTTAAAACCAAATAGCCAATCACACACAAGAACATGAAACTAACTTTCACGCGAAAGCACTGGGGTGGTGATCGATCCTCTGTCACCTGGTGTGAGATTGGCCATATTTTTAGACTATCCCTGCAGACCTGTTGCTGCAACGTTTGCAAAGAAAATGGGGTAATATTTAGGAAAAGATGAACATATTAAGGATGTGCCCACTGAGCTGAAGAATTGTAGTGGGCTGCTTACTATTCTAGCCTCCTCATTTGTCAATACTACAACCTAGTAATGCACATTGCATCTGTTACCATGTTAAGTCAGCCCCATGACCAGAGTAATAATTACCAACAGCCCATCGGGAGGCTCACCAGTGTTTTGAAATAAAAGCCTCGCAGCAGCTACTGAAGTTACTAATTGACAACGCTGCAGTGCTTGCGTATGTTTACTGGTGCAGAGAAGTGTGGGTATGCTTAATACTGGCCACAGCTCTCAAAGTTTATAAATGTGTTGTCGTTTATTTTCTCTGATCTAGATGCCAGCTAGTGATGTGATTTCCTATGATGTCTGCATTATTGTCAAAAAGTGGAGTTATGCCATTTATGGTGTGTGTTTTTGACACCTGAAAATTCTTACCTTTTTGGCCACATAATATAGCCAAGTATGCGAACAGATCAAAGACCAGGAATGTAAAAGTAGTGTGTGATCTAAAGAAGGCAAGTAGAATGGTGTCTGAAATATGACTGTTACTGAGGTGTAATGGGGTTTTAAGCTAGATGCCTTTCTACTCCACCCAGAGCATAAATATATAATGTCGTCAGGAGTATTATGCACGGTGCCTTGTTTCTTTCCCATCGCGTGGAATATGTGTTGGGTTCCCAACGACATAAAAGCCAAATACTCTGATCTTCCTTTCAAAGAATGAGTTTGAATTCATCCCTTGAAGGATGAGGCTGAGACCCCTCTCTTAACACACAATAAAGTGGAGGATGGCGGCTATACTTCCCCCAAACATGGCGAGCACCTCTTAAGACACTGGCGATCTCACCAGAAACATTGTATTTTATCCAACGGTTATTCCCTCTCTCGTTCACATTAGCTAAGGCAGACTTTTGTGCCAGAGCTTGACATGCTCCTCAAGGGACATACTGTGGTCAGTGGAGGCTGTTGACTCTCAAAGTTACGGGACTTGTAAGGTTGCCGTGAAAGTCGTATGGTGTAAATGTCTGAACCAGATTGCACCAAGCAAACGTGCCACGCTTCCTGACAGAGGGTTTGAGAAATTCTTGTAAAAATATGGGGCCAAATGTATTTTAGATCATAGTCTTGCACCCAGATTTGCTAAAAAAAAAAAAAGATAGGTTCGAACTGAGCATTTGTGAAATGCTCTATTCCTATCTTGGTATGCTAAACAAGTCAGACTAGCCCCACATATGTTTAGTGCCTCCATGGCAACATTGCCTTTTTCAGTAAAATGCCAAAGGTATTAGAAGCAGTTCAGAAATGTGGGTTATGCAATTTACATGGGCTATTACTTGTTAACATTTAAATAGCATACGCCTTCGTTTCTTCTGTATACCACCCCTTTCATTTTGTTATTCTGCTCCTTCGAAGATATATTGACTTATACATTTTAAGGCTCCAAATTTTAATTTTTTACTGATTTTTAGAGCTATATACAGATGGACATCAATGTGTTTCTTCTCTGTATTTATTGTTTAAATAGGAGCAATACAGAAAATTGGACTTCTTTTGGATGACTCTCCATGCTGTCATTCATGAGTTCCAGGCCACCAGAGGAACAGACTGACAACTGGGGGACAGGGCCGGAGTGGGAACTCAAAGCAGCCCTGCCAATTTTGTCAGACCAGCCCCCGATGGGGAGGAGGGGTGCGCAAGTGTGACGCACTGCTGCATTTTAGGTTTCGCCTGTACAGCGCTTGCGCAGTGCTTGAGAAATGTATTGTTTTTAATATAAACTTAAAAGGGCCTCCTCTTTTTCCTGGCTTCTTTTGGTTTCTGTGTGTGCCACTTACCTCCATTTCTATTGGCTGTAGCATATTTTCCTGCATTTACCAATGCTTGTTCCTCGTTTGCTTCTCTTATCAGTTTCCTGCTACCGAAATACTGTTAACATACGCTTTGGTGGAACCATATTTTCATAAAGTTTTGCCTTTTACTATTGCAGCATATTTATAAAACAATTTATCACCCGGGGAGTTTAAGTGATCTGCATAGAATCACAGGATGTTGCTGTGGCGTCGCCGAGACTCTGGATCCCCAGCTCTTGAGTCAGCAGCTCTGGCCTCTGCGCCACATCCTCTCCACTCCAGTGTTATCTGTCATGGAGCTCTTTCCTTCTCCCGGACGATGATTGATGAAAACAGCTCTTTATTCATTACATAGGCAAAACCGATGCATACCAATGCTTGTTTTACTGGGAGCGAATATTGCAGCACTGCTGCAAAACCAGCCCCCAGTAACAAAACTGCCCCCCACCGCTGCAAAACCGCCCCCACCCTTCCAGCCTCCCTGGGAAACACCCGATGCCAAGTACGACCAGTCTAGCCCTGCCTGGGAAGTTGGAAAACAGAATGAGATTTTTGTAAATAATTGGTTACTTCTATATTTATTTGTAGTATGTTGCTAATATTTTCATGTGAGTGTTTTATTTTCTTATATTTTGCTGCTTAATGTGCTAAAACCTAACAGGCATCAAAATCCAAAATAAACTTGGGTAAATACAGACTGAAATGCTAAAAAAAAATACCATGAAATCTGGAGTCTTACTTATAATATGCTAGGAGGAGGCAAGGTGAAAAAAGTAAATGTTACAGCAGAAATCATGCTCTTAGGCGACGAACAGCATAGTTATACAGTAACGGCACTAGAAGAGGTATCATTCAGTGTTGCAGCGACATTCAGGTTCAAAGGCCAGAATGTTACAGATGTAGGCCTCCTGGAGCACCCCACATAATTGAATAAGGTTCTTCATCAATACAAATGATGGAATCAACTCTATAATGCAGGCAAATCAGAAACATGTATTCTCATAAGTCGCAAGCAAATCCAATGTCTTTACATCTTTCAGTCTTTATTCATTTCCGATTTTCAAATATCTTCACAAACAATATCTGAACTATGTGTAAAACAAAAATAAAAGTAATTATTCCAGATTCCAATGTGGTATATCATTTCAACCACAGTTATAGCGGACGTGTTTTGCGGTCATACTTCTTTCTTAAGGCTTATAAATATGACACATTGGTCTTATTGTGTGAAATGGTTAGCGGTAGGTATAATAATCAAGAAATCTTAACATAAATTAAGATCACTCCTATCATGAAGTTTCTGCAATCCAAAGTGGCAGCTTGCTCACCTGATTCCTTGATTCAGAAATTACACCTGTAGGATCATTTGTATTGTTAGGCTTCTGCCACGGGTTAACAACTCCAGCACAGGGTATCTGTTATAAAGGTGAGGAACTTTTGGTTGGGCATCAGAAGGACACGTTTTTTAACCTTAGGTAACACCCTCACTGGTGGATACTTTATTTAACTACAGATACATCGCTGCCCCGTCACCTCCCCATTCGGTGAAGTCGACATCTGCACATCTTAAGGTTTTCGGCACATTTTCGCTTTCAATTTGTCACGATTGATCCACGTCTGAGGCTTTGGAAGAGGACAAATGACTTCAGCAAGCAGGGGTGGTGCCTATATATGGCTCTGCCACTCCTTCGGTTGGCGCAAGATCGTTGCGAAGTCCAATAGTACCACCTCCTAGCACATGGGAGCAATTGCTTTAATAATTCTGTATCCAAACTAGGATCTGGGGAATATTCATTTAAGAGGAATATGCAGCTAAAGTATCCAATTGAAAAAGCATTGCCAAAGGTGAGTGTAACTTCTTCTTAGCTAGTTGTGTCTCAAAGCTGAACCTGAACTACTTGGTGGCTATGACACCCATGTGGAATGCTTTTTGAGTGCATACTGCTGCTTGATTTATGAATCATGTGAATGCAGGCTTGGGGATCAGATTTGAGTTTGTGGTTGGTATGTTTCCTCCACTTCTGATTGCTCTCAGTTGTGAAAAATCCTGCTCTTTCTTGAATTTTCAGGTATGGCAGGCAGCTCTGGGCTCCTTGACACCCAACCCGACAGACAACTGTCCCCTCTACTTGAACCATGCTATCGTTGCCGCTCTCCCTTCTAAAGTCAGTCGACACAATAGCCCATCTGCAGCTATGTTCATCACTCGCTTGATCCGGAACTGCCTTCCTGCAGGTGCCAACCGGTGTATCGCTGTAAGTGTCTTCAATGAAATCAAAATAAATCCAAGCATGTGTTCCTTAATTGAAAGAACAGCTCCGACTATTGTAAGGCAAGGCTCATTCATATCTGTGAACTCGCCACAGTTTTTGCCTCTTGTTCAGTTTTACTGGAATGTGGGTGACTGTTGGCAGATTGTCATTTGTTAAGTTATTGTTGCAGTTTATTGTCATTTGTATTGCACATGGCTGATGCTTGTGTGGCACTGAAACACTCTGGCCTTCTTCCACTGGTTGCAGACCAGAGCATATCTGTGGGTTGCTTGGAAGACCTATGGGAGAGTGGTCTATTGGGCAAGATGTGTGAAGGCCCGAGGAGGCTTGGGTCTTGTTGCTCCAAGATTGACACTGCATTTATGCGTGTTTGAGTCATGAGGAGTGAAAGAGGTTTCACACTTTCATACATGCCTTGTCAAACTTGTATCTGATTCCTGTGGGAGAACTGGCAATTCACGGAGCTTTTATCAGGAGGCAATTGAAGCCAGAGTTCAATCCGAGGAAAGCTTCTGTGAAGGCACTGATACTGCTGTAGGTAATGGAGTAACGTATTATTTTGAACTTCTGGATGAATGTAATGGTATTTAGCTAGTTCCGACCCAGATAGTACTGAACAGTAGGCAGAATACATGAGATAAGATTAGCAATTGTTACAATGAGGTTGCAAATTCGGGGGTGGTTGGTTCCTATCGATCAGGAGGTACAGTTTTCTACCTTTAGTTTCTATCCGAGTCGGGGTAAGGTTGGGGTTTTTGTTCTATGTGATGTTAAAAACGTATTTCAAAATTAAACGGCCCATCAACTTGTTTTTGTTGAGAAATTGCTGGGTACTCATTAACTTTTTGAAACTCACTCTGAGTTTATGTAGATGTATTTAAGGCTGTGTTCACTTGTGTTAGACTTAAGCAATAATCTGGTGCTCCGTTAAAACTGTTTGCACACGAGCACAAAACGGATGGAAGTACAACTAGCTGGAGAAAGTTCTGTTTTTATGCGACTTAAAGAAAAGAAATATGGAAACCTGAAAACGTTACACACATACAAATTGACTAACACAAGGTCGTGGCAAATCTCAAACAGAAAACATCTTTTTAAACGATTTTAAAAGACCATTTGAAGATGAGTTTTAGCATAAGTTATAAACCATTATTTTCCTCGTACTTTGGTGGTAAATGTCTGTGCAGTAGTCTATATATTTATTGCCATTTTGTTTTTTTTGAAAGTCGACATTGGCACTTTAATGTATCGTGTTGGTTATAGGCTATAAACAATATATCATGATAATGTTTCCCACTAGCCACTCCTTTGATAGAATATGTATGGGTTATAGGAGGATTTCTTTCCCTTCCAACCTGGTTTCTTTTTAGGTCTCGCGCCTAGCGTTGCAGTGCATAGCACTGCTCGCGCAGCGCGAGACCTTTAGAAAGGGCTTCTGAAAACGACCCACACGCTCGTGCGTGTGGTTTTGTTTTCGGAAGCCCACATTAACTGTGGCGTACGTTTTTTACGGAGACGGCACGCGATTGGTCAAGGCGGGCGCATGTCCCGCCTTTGCCGCGCCCATTCCCGACGGTGGCCAGAACGCGCAGCAGCGCGCGTTCGTCTCGCTTTGCTGCCGCGCTCCCTCCCCGCTCCTCTGTGGTGCGCGCGCACCACTGGTTGATCCAGCTCTCCTCATGCCATTCCCTGTCTCTCGCTCTCTACCTCTACTCTCTTTCAGACCCATCCCTTCTCATTACTATCTGCCTTTTGTCTTACTCATTCCCCTTTTCTCTCAATTTCTACTTTTCTTCCCGCAACCCTCCGTTGCCTCCTTTCCCGTTGTAATTCTTTTTCCAGATGCCTTGTTTTTTTCAGTCAACATAACGAAACATACTGGGAATGGCAGTTTCACGATTACCACAGTAAGTATGGATCCGAAAACCTTATTTTTCTGAGGAGCTAAAAATAGCCAGGACTAACCGAAAGCGATGTTTCAGAGTTGCACTGCCCTTCAGCACACATCCCGTCAGAGAGGCAGGGCATCCCTCAAAGAACATCGGTCCCACAATGGATTCGCGCCGTAAGCAGGTGCACTCTCCGTGATCTGTTTACTTTTCTTTTCCGGCATAGGAGGAGACAGCCTGCGGCCAGCCGGCAGGGATTGGTTTAAAAAGCAGGAAGAAGAAGTGACGCTACGTCCCGGCCATATCTACTCCAGGAACTTGCCTTTATGCGTGCACCCCGAAAACAACAAGGCACCGACCTTGTAAGGGAGGAAGTAGCGTTAAAGGCTAATTAAAATAGTGAGGATGTGCGGAGGGCTCTCCCGAGCTCTGTAAGTGCAAGTCGGGGAGAGTCTCTACCCATCCGGCCCCACTGTACGCTAGGGGCATGTATGTGCCGGAGCGTTTGTTGCTAATTGGGAAAAGGCATGGGATGCTAAACATTGCCTTTTTTGGCTTGAATGGAGCGTGATGCTGTGCGTGGAGCTCCGCTGCGCTGCAGAGCGGAGCCCGGAGAAGCCCAGCCACCCGCTACCATGTCCTCCGAGGAGAACATCAAGATCCTGCTGGGGGATAAGTACTACGAGGTGTGCAAGAGCAAGCTGATCGAGCGGAGCGACTACTTCCGAGCGCTGTACAGCTCGGACATGAGGGAGTCCCAGCCGGGGCAGTCGGTGCAGCTGCAGGGGCAGAGCATCCCAGGGCTGGAGCTGGTCATCGAGTTCATCAACACCTCCCAGGTGACCCTTGAGCAGAAGACGCTCGAGGATCTGGTGGAGAGCGCCTGCTATCTGCAGGTCACCCCCATGCTGGAGCTCCTGCTGACCCGGATCCAGCTGGACAACTGCGTGGAGCTCTGCAATCTGGCGGAAGTCTATGGCACGCATGACCTTAGGGACGCCTGCTTGGAGTTCATGGCCTGCAACTACCACCAGCTGCTCCAAAGGCCAGAGTTTCATCTCTTCCCTCCTGCTTTTCGGCAGCAGGTTAGGGAGCTGAGGATGAAAGGGGACGCCACCCTCGTAGCCCTGGGGGACTTCTTTGGCTCCACGTTGACCGGTCTCCAACAGGAGGGACCCTGGTCTATGATGAGGTTTTATGAGGCTGCCCAGAGATGGCTGCCCATGGCTAGCAACCTGCCACCCAGCATGGTGCATGTGAGAGGATACGGCTCAGCTGTCATGGACAATTACCTCTTCATAGTTGGAGGCTTTAGGATGATCAGCCAAGAGATCTCTGCAGCCCATTGCTACAATCCTTGCAAGAATGAGTGGTCGCAGATAGCTTCAATGAATCAGAAGAGGTAACTGCCTGTTCAACTATTAACACATCATGTTTGTTTTGTACATGTTTCGGTGTTTGGAAATTTAATGGAAAAAACACACTTTTCTTGCATACTAATCCAGACATCGATTTGACTCCAGAATAAACTGCACTCCTGCGTGCTTAGTTCAATTCAGTTTTTTCCCTACCACTGAACCCTTGCGTTATTTGATGTTCTTCATGGTAGACTGGTAGGTTTTGAAAGACTTTAGCATAAATACCTTCTGTTGTAATGGGTGCAGCAAATAACTCAAACTTCCTGTATGATAGTTCCTCTTGCAAAGTTAGCTCGGGGAGGCCTTTTTTTTTTAAAGGTCTAATTGGTGCAGATTGCCTTTCAAATTGGACATAAGATGACTAAAATCCAGCGGTACCAAAGATGCACTAATAAAGTATTCCAGTACTTTGATGGTGTCAGCCAAGTGCTATGCTTCATAAAGGGTGTCGAGAGCTCACCCTCCCCAGAGAGCTTATATGAATATCCAACTAGCAGTTAAAAAATACTGGATATGCAGTTTCACATAGTTATATTTGTTTTCAGAATGTATGTAGAATTGTCTCCAATTTTCAAATAAAAATTCTTCAGTTTTATCTTCCTGCTTCTTCCAGGTAGATTCCTAATTATCTGCTTGGAAGGAGCATGGTGGAAAAATCAAAACTTATACAAATACCACTGTCACCAGACACAGACAGCAGCACTAGACAAAAGCGCTAGACAAATCTTACAAGCTTATACAGCAGGGATTCCTCTTGATTTACATAGACCACATGTGATCATAAAGCAGACTGACTACAGCAATCTTACTTGATGAGACCTCAAAAGCATTACTGATAAAATCATAAAACAATATATACGAGCCAAAAAGGACAAGCATTTGCAATGCAACAGGTCTCGCATTAGTGAAAGTTTGAGCTATTGGTGTTGCAAATGATAATGTTTGTTAGATTTTATTTTTATCAAACAATATCCCAGCAGTAGCATAAGTAATTTAAAAAATGGAAACATATGCTCAGCCGCAATGGTTCGTTTTATAACTGCATTAAGGATGCAGTACCTTTTGTGGCTAATAGAGATCCATTTATAACTTTACAGGGACACTTAGTAACAGCCTGTGGTACTGCACCCTTTCTTCGCTTTGTGTATTTTTTTTTATTGCTTATGTTACTGATGGGATACTTTTTGACAAAAAAAAAAAAATCTAACAAACATTATTATTTGCAATGCCAATAGCTCAAACTTTAATAATGCGAGACCTATTGCATTGCAAATGCTTGTTTTCTTTTTCTTTTTTATTTTAGATTTTGCCACAAAAAAGAAGCAGAAATAATATATATGACATTTTCAAATAAGAATACATCAGTATGCATATGCAGAGCACGGAGGAGTATTTATGAAGCAGAATGAAAAAGAAAAAAAAGCATTGGCATAGCCAATAGGTCTCGCATTTGGGACCTTATATGTGCTTAGCCATGCAACAGTTGATGTTGTTGTACCAAGGATATTGTGCTCCATAACTAAACACTTATAAGGTCCCAAAGGCGAGACCTATTGGCTATGCAAATGCTTTAAAAAAAATTTTTTTTAAAGGACAAGCAGTGCTATCAGGCTCCGGCTGCCACTTAGTCCACCGCAGGGTAGAAGAGGGGTAGTAGAGGGGTAGAAGGGTAGAGGGGTAGAAGGGTAGAAGAGGGGTAGTGCAGTGGTGCTATACATTTATCACAGCGGCAATACACTGGGAATGTCCTGCGAGGGTTTTATTTTATATAAAAATACATCACTTTAGTAATGTCTCAGAATATATAAATATATGCAAAGTAAGAATGAAAGTCAAAAAGTAACCAACATTGCCAATAGGTCTGGTATCGCCTTCTGGGCGCTGCATAAGCTGAATTTGATGTGATCAGCGAGTGCATGGTGGGTGTGAGCAGCTCATTAGGTCAGTAGGTTAGTGGGCTGAACCACTTTGAAAACAATTGTCTAAAGTTTATAGAGGACCCTGTTTATAGTAGAGAACCACCCAGCTTTGTGGAGAGGCATTGGAAAGAGTTTGCCTGGGCAAGCTAAATAAAATCCTGTTTGCAATTGGGAGTAGGAATATTGCGGAAGCCCCCATGCAGGCTGTGGCATTAATCTTACGATAATGTTATCAGTTCGTTTTTAGGAAAAGTAAAAAAAATGTTATTTACGCTTTAGGCTGGTCTCGGCTGTTTCTCGCTTTAAGCAGCTGTGCAGGTTTTACTGTTGCTGGCTCCATAGGGCGGGCATTTCATCCTGCTGCGTGATTTTTATGAAGCAAAAGCGACGGACAGGCAGAGCGGAGATAAACCTTTGTTCCTGGTGCGTTCCTCTGCAGTACATGGCGGAATAAACGTGCATCATTTGTCAGACCTCAGATGGGCCTTGTCAAAGCTCTGTTTCAGTGCGAGGCCAACAAGCAGACCTATGGTGTGGAACTTTAAAATGGCATTTTTACGGCAATGTATTATCCCTCCCAGCCCCTTCGGGGTGGAATAACCTTGCACAAGCTAAGGCTTAGTAGCAGAGTGTCAGCCCTAGTGATAAACAAGGCCTTCCTTCTCCCGGGCGCCTGGGGCTCTGCAGTCCGGCGGTTCATCACGTCGCAGGTAGAGGAGTCCTACGTCGCGGCCTCCATCCGCTGTCTCCTGTCCTGCGTCTGATGGGGTACCTCGTAGGTGTGAAATCCGCTGGAAAAATGTCATTGCGCAAATGCCAAAACATGCCCCAGGGCTGGGCCGTAAATCAGATGCCAATAACCAATAAGATGTGCTCACACAAGCACTTATTATAAAAAACACAAGCACAGACGTTGTGGTAATTATAAGTGAAGGCTTCAGTCTAACACAACGATATGAGTCGGGCAAAAACTATGCACCCTTCTACTCATGTGGTTGGATTAATACAAAACCAACATTAGTATTTTGTATACATTCCATTGTGCTAACAAAATGTGACTGACTTGCCAGACTAGGTAACGGAGTCTCACCTTTCCAAATACCAGTGAAATGAACGCTGAGGGACAACGGGCCAAAAAGATTTATGGTCTTTATTTTTATAGTTATTTTTTAAGCTCAAGAAATATAATTTTAATTATTGGCAAAATAAAGACTATGCAGATGTTTGTTTGCATGTATATGTCCTAAAATGAGTTGGTGTGTGATCCAAAACAAACAGACCTTTCACATGCCTGGCTTATTCCCTACAAGACATCAAGGTATTCAATCTACAAAACTGGGGAAAACATAATGCATGTCCTAGGGAAATCAGATTTTCTTATTTACATCCAGAGATATGACCTATCTCAACTCCACGTTTAAATACAGTACAGCTACATGAGGAAAACGCTGCACAAAAAATACACGCAGAACGAAGTTGGGGCAGTAACGGGTTCGGAAATGTTTGTAGAACTGCCCTTTGTCAAAACAACCTGAGACCTGAACTTCCTTATCTTTCCAGCTGCCATGCCCTAGTCACCCCACGGTTGCTATAGTTCAAGCTCTGTCTCTGTGGAAGAAGCAGAGAGGACAGACTGCTGCACCAATTTAGGACCTGGGCACTTATATGACTCAGTGGAGGAGATGCCACAACTTCACAAGTGCAGGTGCAATGCTCCTCACCGGACACGGATTCTATATCACAAAGTGAAGAGTGATTCGGGAATAATGATATTTTCAGCCCTGTTCTCATCTCCAGGTAGTATGTCTTAAAATCAACCACGTAGCTGGGACAAAGATCATCTACAATGACTAAGTCCAAGAAGGCTCGCGTTACTTTGGCTTGAACAGATGGAGAGAATAATTGACCAATCAATGAGTCGATGCTCTTAAGCATCTATCCTCACACAGGTGTTTGCTTAATTTGGCAACCAGATGTCAGTGTTCCTCCACTTTTGGACTAATATAAGCCCGGTAGTTGTGCGCGTGTAACGCGGCCGTGAAAGTGATCGCGATCGCGGGCTGGAAGGGTGCCCGCGAGCGATGCACTTAATGAGCCATGACGGAAGCGCGCCCCTGCGCGCGTAACCGCAAGCTCTATGCCACACGCAAAAGCGTGTGGTAGCATTTTCTGGAGCCACACACTAAATGTCTCGCAGAGCAGCGCATGCGCTGGCTCAGCGAGACCTAAACAGGGGGAGAAAAAAAAAAGGGGGGGAGAACAAGAAAAGAGAAAAGTGGAAGAGGAAGAGGAAAGACAAGGAAAAAAGAAGAGGAAGAAGAGAAAGAAAGAGAAGAGAATATATACAATCGTTAATCCCAATGAAGGCAGGACCAAACCCTGCGCAGTTTTAATAGGGATCGGGGACCTCTAGCTTTTGCCAATGCAGTTTCCATTTCGAAGATCTCCCTCATCAGAGACCAAAATTCGTTAAAACTGGGATGTGTGGCATGTATCCAAGAGCGGGCTATGCATAGACGGGCACAAGAAGCAATAATAGAAGCTAAAGGTTTCGTAAGACTCCCAGATTCAGGAAATAGTCCCAACAACAGCTTTTTCCCTAAAATCGGGATATCCTAGCCGATCCAGGTTGACAGGGCCAGAGCGATGTTGGACCAAAAATCCTTCAGCCGAGGGCAAATGAAAAACATATGGTGTAAATCAGCAGCGTATTCCTGACATTTAGGGCAGCAGGTCTTAGCAGCAGTTGAGTTATTAGCCCATTTGGAAATTCGCTCGGGAGTGTAATAGAGCATAAAAATAATTCTATGTTGTTGTAGTTTTAGATTAACAGACGCTACAGCTGAGTCAATAGTTTGAAGAGACTCTTGTATTTCCTCCCTAGAAATATCAGAGGCAAAAACCCGACTGAGTTTGGCAGCAATTTGTACACCGTCATCGCCCACCGCCCCGATAAGTTTTTGGTAAATTTTACCGATAGCTCCTCGCCCTCTGGTGCCGACAAGCATAGGCAGGATCTCGGATGGGCTAGACAGCTCGGATAGTCCCCGACCTCGAATGAAATAGTCCCTAACTTGCAGGTATTTAAAAAAATAAGTTTGTGAGAGGTCGAATTCTTCTTTTAATGATGAAAAAGTTCGAAAACCCTGATCGTCATACAGCTGGCCCATCCGCGTTATACCCTTAAACTGCCATTCTTTCCCGATATGATCATGGAATGTATTAGGAAACAGAGCACCGTATTTTGATGCAAGTCGGCTATTGCGTAGGTTTTACAGATTTCACGCCAAATTTTAGTAATATCTCTGACTACCTTAAAGCGAACTCGCTTAAAATAGTTAGGATCAGACGTTTGGTATAATAGAAACCCAGTGTTTGGCCCGCACACCAACTGGTATAGAAACCAGTTGGGATTTGTATCAGTTCCTCTGAGTAGACTCTGTATCCGTCCAATGAATGCTGCCCAAAAGTAAAGCTTAAAATCGGGGAGATTGAATCCACCCTGTATGTATGAAAGTTTTAGAAGTCGGATAGCTCTTCTAGCCCGTCGATATCCCCAGATAAAGCTACCCAAAACACTATCTAGACGTTTAAAAAAAAAAGATGGTATAATTAGTGGGATAGTACGAAAAAGATATAGAAATTTGGGTAGAATATTCATTTTAACCACATTACACCGCCCATAGATACTGAGAGGAAGACTATGCCAGCTCCGTAGCTTCTCCGCCACTTTCTTGAGTAATGTATCATAGTTGAGTGAAATGATTTCGTTAACTTGGCTACTGAGACATACCCCCAAATAAATAGCTGTATTTGCAACTCCAAGAGTTGCTGGGGAGGGGACTAATGGAAAGTTTAGGATCGTCTGGGTTTTGTACAAATTTAGCTTGTAGCCGGAGAAAGAGCCGAATCGCTGTGCTTCATACATGATTGCAGCCATAGCTTTAACAGGGTCGGCTGAGAAAATCGCGATATCATCCGCGTAAGCGGTTAACTTTAAATTGGTCCCGTTCAAAATAACTGGATCAATATTGCCATTGATCAGTAGATGTTGGATGAAAGGCTCGATATAAATAGCAAATAATAAAGGGGAAAGAGGACAACCCTGCCGGGTCCCCCTTTGAACTGGAAATGAAAGAGAAGAGAGCCCATTAAGTTTGATTGTAGCTGTTGGGTGATTATATATTTTCTGTATCGCCGAGATGAACCTTTGACCCAGGCCCATACAAGACATAAATATCCATAGTGTTTCCCATGTCACCCGGTCAAAAGCCTTCTCGGCGTCTAACATCAGCATACCCATCTGCTGACCCAACTGACCAGAGATATCGAATGCGGCTATTGCGGTGTTGATGTGAGCGGAGGTGTCTCTTCCGGGAACAAAGCCGTGTTGTTGCTCTGAGACTAAGTGAATTACTGGAGCTAGACGAGCCGCGAGAATTTTAGAAAAGAGCTTAGCGTTGGTGTTAATCAACGCTATTGGTCGGTATGAACTTATATCGTCGATAGGCTTCCCCTTTTTTGGGAAAATGACGATATTAGATGTATTCCAGGAGAGAGGGACCTGTTCTCCCTGAAAGATAGAATTGCATACCTTGAGGAAGATAGGGACCAGTAAATCTCTAAAGATTTAAAAAAATTCCAATGGAATCTTGTCCTCGCCGGCTGCCTTACCGGCCAGCAGAGCTTTTATAGCTGCCTCGATTTCGCGTGCATCAATGTCTACGTCAAGTGACTCAGATACCATTGGCCACAAAGTTGACAACTGGCATTCCTGCGCGTATTCCAAAATGATCTGTTTCCAGAACTGTCTGAGCCACTATATAAGTTGGCGTAGAATAACCCAAATTGTTCGACTACGTGCGCGGATCTAGTATATATCAGGCCATCCACCCCCTTAATCGTTTTTACATGGGTTTTAGCATTTTGATCTGCGATTTGATTAGCTAGTAACCGACCGACTCTTTCACCGTACTCATACTGTTTAGTCCGAAACTTGTGATAGTTCTTAGCGACTTTGTCTTTTAACCGTCTTTTGAGCTTGGCCCGTGATTCTACAATCTTTTGGTATAGCGAGTGTTCGGTCGCGCTCTTTATAACAATAGCCGCAGCGTGCTGACGCTCCAAATCCAAGCACTGTTTTTGCTCCTGGTCCCACTGTTAAGAACCGAGCCTATTTTGCCTTATGATAAATTGGAGTGTGATTCCTCTGACATAAGCCTTTAAACAGTCCCAGACAGTTGCGATTGACGCCGAACCCATATTAGAGTCGATATACTCCCTGAGTGCACTACGCATCACCTCTATGTAATCTGAATTGTTAAGAAGATGTCTGGGAAAAGTGAAATCCCTAGTTGGTGCTTGTGTGCTTAATTGTATCTGTGCTATTAGCATGACAGGATTGTGATTGGAGGTGACTTTAGGACAAACTGCCACAACTGCGTTTTCCAAAATAGAATATTTGGCAAAAATCATATCAATTCTAGAATAATGCTTATGTGGAGATGAAAACAAGGTGTAGCCTGGGACATTGGGGAATAGCCTCCTCCAAGAATCTTCCAACTGATGCAAATGTAGGAGCTCATGTATGGCAGTTCTGGTTTTACACATTCTAGCGCGAGCAGATACATTAGTGGTGTCAATCCTCCTATCCATTATGCAATTGAAATCGCCCATCACTATCTTATCACCAGACCATTCCAACAGCTCTGAGCTCACTTGATAAATAACATCTGGGCAGTCTGTATTGGGGCCATAAACCATACATATTGTAAACATATGCCCATAGATCAGAATTTGTGAAATTGCCCACCTCCCCCTAATATCTGCAAGTGAGCGAACGACTGTTTGTGATGTACATACCATAAGGTCATATCCCAAGTGTTTAAAAAGTGCTTTGTCCTTATAAGCAATATGCGTCTCTGCCAACCCTAGTATATGAGGCTTAAAAGTGCGTAACTCTTCCATTACTAATCGTCGTTTCCCCGCTTGGTTCAAACCTGCTACATTCCAACACATACACTTAAGTTCAGGCATTGTGAAATATTCAGAATCCGGATCGTATTATAAGTACTTGATATAACTAACTCCTCTATATGTTGCTCTGCATAAATAATATAATAGTGTTTGACATTTCAAAACTGTGGCGTTTGCCCCCCCCCCCCTCCCCCTCCCCCAGGCAACCATCCCTACCTGACCCTTGGCCCACCCAGTTCCTAAAGAAAGGAATCGCCCCTTTCCCTGCTGTCGCATGGTGACAGCATTGCGGAGACGCCCTCCCTAACCCCCCCCCCCCGAACCCCGGCGACCCCCACTGTCCCCAAACATGTACATCGATCATACCATTTAGCATTGTATCTAAAAGAAAAGAAAACCCCATACGTGTTAGCAAATAAGAAAGAAGGAGGCCAAACTGGAAAAGAGATAAAAAAGGAAAAAGAATAGAGAGAGGAAGTCTCTTAGGAGTGTCCGTTATAGTATCCGTTATATAAAAAAGAAAAAAAGTTTCTATTTCCACAGGAACATCCTCTCTTGAGGTTACGGCAGTAGACTTAAGACTGTAAATACTATTTGCCAGCCGATTGCCATTTGCTCAAAGCTTGTTTAGCGTCTTGCTCGTTGAAAAAAAAAATATTGTCTGCCATCCTTAACTACTTTTAGACGTGCGGGCTCTTGCAAGAACACCTGCGACGAAACAGCCTTAAAGGGATCTATTAGTTGGCGGAGCCTCCATCGCTTGTCCATGATTGCCTTGCATAAGTCAGATCGCACAAAAATAGTCATTGTATCTACCTTGACTGGGGCTGAGGACGCGCCTTAAAATATATTGCTTGGCGCAAAAGAAAATTGCCCAGAAACACCAAGAACGGTCGTGCAAAATCGGTTTTACATTGATTACCCTGGGAGACTGAGATTGACAATGGTAGTCTATGTGCTCTTTGAACTTGGGTGTCAATATCCCAGTCTGCAAGGTCGGGGAAGGCCTTTTGGAGGAGATTGACGTTGAAGGCACTTGGATCGCTGCCTTCTTTGCCCTCGGGAATTCCAAAAATTCGCAAGTTCTGGCGCCTGTCGATTTTCGAGGTCTTCAATCCTGAACTGTATTCCTGACATCTGAGAATCCTGCATTTTGACGAGATTAACAGTAGATGTATTGGCTTCTTCCACCTCCGCCACTCATTGTTGTAAGTCAGTGACTTCGGAAGAAAGTTGGGCGACCTTGGATGTGACCTCCGCCAATGCTTGCTTGATTTCGGAGCTATTGATTTTGGCCTGTTGGTAGTATTCTTGGGCTTCTGCTCTCTGAATGTTCAGTGCCGACAGAATACTGGAGAGGGGAGCATCCTCTCCCGTACCGTTGGAGCTCTTGAAACCCGTTTCTAATAGGATCAAGGGTGACCCCTGAGGATGAAGAGCAGGAGAAAAAACTGAGGAAGTTGAAGATGTTGATGGAGTACTATTGGGTAGAGGGTCAGGCTTCTCCAACGGAGCCGGTGAAAGTTGTCTATGGCTCCCTCCATTGCCCCCACGGTCTGCCCGATCTCCATCAAATGTTTCAGTCAGGGAGGCCGTAGACTGATTGACATCTGAGAGTCTTGAAATGATAGTTTTGACCTCTCCTTTAGATGATACCCATTTACAAAGAGGGCTAATCCTAGTCCCGGCCTTGGAAGCATTAACAGTTGCATCCTTGAGTCGCCCCATTGCCTCAGTTACTTGCTGTTTTACCCCTCGTCCACGCCCTTTGCCTCCTTTAAGTTTTTTAGGCGTATTGAAATTCTTATTTTTCTGAGCCTTCACCCCATCAGGGGTATTGCAGCCATTCTTTGTACTGGACGGCAAGTCCCAAACCGAGTCGCGCTGTTCTGAATCCAGCGCCGACTCTATTGGGATCAGAGGGGTTGAGTTTTGGACTGGGATATTACTGGTTGAATCTTTATAAGTCTCTATATGTTTAGCAAGATCCTCTACCTCCTGGCTAGAAGAACCCCTATGATCAGCAGTTGTAACAGTGGCAGCAGTAGGTAATGCTGTATCTATGGCGATATCACTCCCGGCCATATCATCCTGATTGGTACTGTTATCATTCTCATTATCAGGACCATCCACTCCCCCTCCATTTGCTCTGTTTGCTCCATCAGTCCAATCATTTGGGAGGGGTCTTGTAGTGACAGTCGCGTCAGAGGATAAAGTATTTGTAGGAGAGGCGCTGCTGATTAAGCTGTTATTACTGTCAGGTGCAAGATTGGCACAGCTCCTACTTCCCTGCACTGCAGTGTTCAACACCTCGGCCATTACAAGACCTGGAATGGAATTTTCAGAGCCACATGTACGGAGGATTTCATTTGCATGGCCAGATTGCAGTAGGTTCAAGATAGACTTCCCTATTTGTGAACCAGACCCGGACCCAAACCCAGACCCGGGCTGGACCCCCGCTTTAAGTCTGTTACCAGCAGCTGTTTGTGAAGTATGTACAGTGAAATGTGGCTCACCAGTTGTAAAAGGAGCGGTGTTGCTTACCCCGCTCACCCCGTTATTTCCGGTTGTCCCAGTGCCCTTCTTCTCTTTCTCCTTCTCCTTGTCTTTGCCCCCCACACGAAGTGCTTCACTTGTTTCCGCCGGTATGGAAATTTCGTTGCGCCTGGTTTTAACATTGCGTGGTGGGGCCATTTCTTGTACAGTTGCTTCCCCTGAGAAACTGGAGGAAACAGGACAAACTATGAAAACAGTTGACCCCAGTTGAGGGGTTTTGAGGCATATAAGAGAGCTGGAGAGGGCCTGGCCAGGAAAACCACCGAGCGCGGCGGCTTTGAAAAACCCTTCGGTTTAAGGTAGAGATGCGGCACATCCGCTGTTCTTGTAGTGAAGGATAGAAAATAAAAAACAAGTGACTGATAGAGAGAGGCTGTGGTAAGAACTGGACCGAAACCCGGACCAGCGAAGCAAAACAAGGCAGACAAAACCGACAAAAGTAGTTCCTATTGCTCGGAAATGCCTCCTAGAGTCACAGTGGCAGGTGGATGCCCAGAATCAAGGCAAAGCAATCCCTAAAGGCAAAGTATCATACGTCTCCACAAACTTACTTTTCACTTCTCCCCTGTGGCCCAACCCGGCCTGGCCGCTCCAGCATGGCCGGTGAAGCAGCCTCCGAGATCAGAGAGTCGACAGCTGACGTCAGATCAGAAGGAGACCCCGGAGGGAGGATCCCAGGACTCTTGGCGGGGCTGGGCTGCGGTCCGCGGCTGAAAGGAAGACGATGGGAGCGGCGGGGGAGGCAATCGAAGGCAGTCCGAGGAGAGATGAAAGCCGTATAAACCAGTGGGGCAGCCCGGCAACCCATCGGGACCAACCACGGCACCAGAGGCGTCCTGCAGCTTAGACGGCTCCAGCGGCTCCTGTGGCTTCGCAGCGTTTGGCGGACAAGCAAGTAAGCGATGGGGGCAATGATATCGGATGTCACAGCTCGGAGAAGGCGCCCTGCTCCTGATCCTTGAGCAGCCTGCCGGATTGTCTGCGGGGGAGCACAGCTAGAGAGTCATCGAGGCATTAGCGGAGGAGTAGGGAAAGCAGGGAGAGCGTCAGCGCATTCGCGGCATCACACCGCCATCTTCCTTTCCCCAGTCACCATTTATTGCCATTTCTATATAAAATAATTTCCAGTTAAGAGTTTAAACCAAAGAAACACTTGGTAAAAATTCCCATTGTCAAGTCGGTTTTCGCACCAGATTATTCCTTTTGCATGTTTAAAGAGGGATTAATGGACGAAAATGTTCATTGAGGTCATCTTCCTACAGCCCCCCAAACATTTGCCCCTACCTCACTGGTTTGCCCACAAAATATGCTCCATCTATGCCCTGAAGGCAAATGCCAAACTTGGGAGTGAATACAATTCGTGCTAATCCTGTAATGGGAGTGAAAAGCAGGCTATTTTCCACATTCTTCAGTAGTCCGAATGAGGCCTTTAGTGTGACATGCTAACCACAGGCTCCCTTTTGTGATATGGTTTCTTTCTACTACAAAGCAAGCAGAACCTCTCGATTTCGGATTTCTGCCATTATCTGCTGTATGTTTCTTTTTTCAGATGGTCTGCGAGCGTTCAGAAGTGTTCGCTTCTGCCTGTGCCATTGCCAGGGCATTCCCTTTGTTCACCCGCCGTTCTTGTGCATCAAGGCGCACGGAGAAGAAGAGGATGGCGGTTGAGTTTCTGCTGGTTGGACAGGACAATGGACCCCTAGAAGTGGAGACTCTCAAGGTATTTTTGGCTCTTCACCAACAGAATTCAGGGTCCCTATTAACTATCCTCTTTCTGCTTCTGTTCTGGCCTGTCCACTGGCTTCTTGTATCTATTGATCAAATTTATGGTTGTTGCTTGCCACATTTCTGGTCCCCAGGTGCTAGATGGCTGCCTGTTAAAATGTTCTATAGACGTTCTGCATGAATCATTTTGTAGTTTCCTTTTTTTACTAAACATTATTTTTTCAAATGTAGCATTATAGAAAAAATGTTGAAAGAAAAATGCGGTCCCATACTCCTTCAGCAGCTCCTGAAGAAGGCAACTCGGCCAGGTTTAATATTGGACAGAAACATTATACCTCAGGGCTTACTCACCCCTGAAATGTACTGCATTGGCGTTATACTTGTTTTCATACCTTTCTGGCTTCTCCTTGATGGACGTTGCTAGTTCCTCTTCCTCCCCACACCTCTTCAAGGTAACAGTTAGGGCCGTGTTTATGGTGGTTTGAAATCTGAGCACGCAGAAGGCAAGCTTCCACAGGATACTATGGTAATTGGAGCTTTTTGGATATAAAGACCCTATAGGCCTCCTTAAAACGAAGGGGTTGTTATTGGTCAGAAGCCAATGGCCTACTTCTTATACACTTTCAACACCGTAGCAAGTTCATGGGATTTGATTTGATGGACATAGCTGCCTTCTCCCAGCACTACGATTGGCATCCACTTAGCTCTCAAGAAATGTGGACATACTAGGGAGTCTCTTTACCTGTTTGTCACCTGTGATTCTTAATGTTGCTTGGTACCCAGAGTGCAATTTGGCAAAGAGCATGTCCTGCCACCCTACTGACCAGGGGTTTTCTTTTCTCACGGTTTGTCGTGCGAGCGGCATCCAAGAAAGGTCAGATTCATTTTTTTATTGACTGTAAACCTCCTTGATCAGCCTTTTACTTTTGCAAACTGCTCTTCTCTTAGTATCATGCATTTGTATTTTAGTATATTTTCTCACCTACTGAAGGGAATATTTTATTTTCAGTTATTTAGGAGTTTCTCTTTCCTTTTTTTCCTTTGATGGTGCACAAAACATTTTATTGATTCATACATTCTGCCTCATTATGTAACAACATTTTCCATAACCCTATTGCATTTATAGTGTTTGGCGAGTGCCGCTGAGGGAGTGAGATTGGCTGCCCGGATTGTGGACACGCCATGTAACGAAATGAACACGGATCACTTCATTGAGGTTGGTATGGTTCTGCCAAAGAATGTTGCCTTGGGGTTATAGCTATGCACTTTGAAAAAGACGCTTGCAAGTGTTCCCGGAATACAACCTCCTTCTGGATAAACGAGATACACCTGGGAGGAGCATTTGTTTGTTTTGAAGTTTAATCTAGATTCTATGGTGGGAGGCTTCAATGACATCGCTTGAAATGCTTTAACTCTCACAGAACCAGTGGCGAAAATATTTTGTCTAAAAATCCCCCTATAAATACTAAGCTGGTATGAAAAACAAAGAGTTAAAATTAGAGTAGGTTCTTAGAAAAAAAGCTGAAGCGCGATTGTTCAATGTACGATGGATCGGTTTTATGTAATATGACTTCACGTCAGTAGCTGGAAAATCCAGAGGATATTAAACTTTATCCATTGACGTGATTTGTAGAGGCGGAATTAAGAATGTGCACATGTCCCCAATAAGAAGTATTTGCTGCAGGGTAAACTATGGCAGGCACCAGGTATTCCTTCTGTGACTTAAACATGAGTCAATCTTGACATACTCTTTTTTTTTGTCTTTCATTATTTGGCAAACAATGTGCAGGAAATTAAAGCTGTCGGGAAGGATCTGGGGATAGTTCCAGCAATCATCAGAGATGAAGAATTAAAAGAAAAGGGATTTGGCGGTAGGTCCTGCTGTTAATCAAAGTATTTAGCAAATCTTTCCAAACTAACATATTTTGGATTCTCGCTGGGGTCACCACGCTTCTCACTACTGCCGTCATCTCTGTAACATTTAAAATGTGTTTTGATTTTCTTATCCATGGAAATTGAGTAATGTTTTCCTCTGCTCTCGCTCACCTACGCATCTTGTACTGCACTTACTGGACTGATTTCGGGATAGATTTATGTATTGTCTTCCATACGGTCTGTTTTCTTTTCACATTTTGAGGTCTCCTGTGCTACTTTTTTTAATACATCTTTCAACATAGCATGCAATTGCTTACGACATAAACAAGGAGCAGCTAAAAACTGTGTTGCGTCCATCTTTGAGCATTCTTAGATATATGTCCCTTGTGGCACTACCCAGCCAATTGTACTTAATCCAAAGTACAGCGATGCAGTGTTAGTCCATCACTAATGACTGTTCTTGGCATCATTTCTGGAACTTGTTTTGAGCATGGGGCTTGACTGGTGATCCGTTCCACACAATTATGTGTTCTGTGGTATTGTACATTTTAAAACAATGGTGGACGTTTGGAGAAATGAGGACCCCGCATCTGCAAAAGCAAAACTGGAGGTCGCTCATTCTCCTACAAAGCACTGAAGACATGGAACGACTTCCCTCAACACATCAGAGCCTCCTCCTCACTTCTTGAGTTCTGCAAGGAGCTGAAGACCTGGCTCTTTAAGCACCTTGGGGAACCACATACCTACAAACCTTCCCCCTAGCACCAGAATACCCTCGGGTTATTAGTGCCCTATACTAATCAACCTAACATAACCGTGTCCATTTTGTTTCTAGCAGGAACTTGACAGAACGGCTGGTAGAGTGTTTGTTCATGTTGTGGCCTATGTGGGAAGCATTGGTTGTAGTTAGTGAGTACTAGAGGTGGGCTCCATTCTTTTCACTGCAGACCTGTCACTGTGGTTAGTCCTGTTTATGTCCAAGAGAAATGTCAAGTTAACAGACTAGCATATTTAATTGTACATTTGGAAGTGCTTTACCTCTGATACCCATTGTTAAAACCCTTGCAGCAATAGTTTTTTGGTTAATACATCATCTGCCCATGATATTTTCACTGAAAAAAGCACTTACTACTTCTTTTTTTTTTTTTTTTTTTGTATTGCTATAAAGCCATGATTTCTACTTTTATTGTCTTCTTAGGACTCTATGGTGTCGGCAAAGCAGCAGAACACCCACCTGCCTTGGTGATTCTCAGCCACACACCTGTGGGTGCCACGCAGACTATTGCTTGGGTGGGCAAAGGGATTGTCTACGACACTGGTGGCCTCAGTATCAAGGGAAAGGTAATACCGCCAAGCATTTCTTGCATATAGTCTTTCGGTGATTACCCATGTGCTTCAGAAGATGACACACAGTATTTCCCAATCAGTGTATTTTTATTGTCTCTTTGGGATATGCACTGTGAACGTAGAGCAGTTCACATTTTCCAATCAGTTTTTTTATTAAAAAAAAAATAGTATTACATTTTATTGTTGTTCATGGAGATTCAAGACAAATGTTAGTATGGTAAGCCATCTATTCTTATTTTTGTAAGCATTTAGAGGTGAGCAATGATACATTGGGCCATGTTTTCAGACTGTTTTTCAAGTAGAAAATTGCTTTCTTGTTAGAAAGAACCGGATACCAGTTTGATTTGAACAGCCAATACATACACCTTGTTCAGAAAGATGCCCTTTAAAAGTTTCTGTATGTCTTGTCTAAGTAACTGCTGCCGAGGCTGAGGTTCTGTGCACGGTCTAAAAACTTTGGAAACAGATTTACTTCCCAAGCACAGTCTTTTAAAACTACATCTGCTGCAGACAGTAACTTTGCGTGTCTTGCAAGACCTGGAGAGAGGCGCCTTCTCTTTCTGACACAAAAAGTGAGACCGTGGAGCCTCTCAAGAGGCAGGGTTTTATTTAAAGTTTAGGCTGCGGATTAAAAAAGTCATGCAAGGTGGCAAATGTTCTTTGCCTAGCCTTGTCTGATGCAGTATTTTATACACCTCTACGAAACGGAGACTGGGTCTAGGTCAGATGTTTTGTTGCTTCCAGTGCTTAATTTGTAACAAAATAAGTGCCAGGGCCCTTGTCAAGAGGCTACTGGAACTTGCACCACCCATTGCTCCCCCCTTGCTGCTTCGCTGCCTCCCTGGTTACTGAATTGTTCACTTTGTTATTGTGCTCAACCTTGTTGAACTCCTTTTTGTTTAATCTTGTTCAGCTTGTTTAGTTTTGTACTGTCTTTGTTCATTTCTGTTTCTCTGCCCGCTCGCTTTCCCACCCCTTTTTCACGCCACTTTTTCCCACCAAATCTCCCTCTAACTTCCTGACCTCGTAGGCCTCACCACCGCCTCACAGTGCCCCTCCCTCCTCCCAGGACCTACTTAATGGAGGCCACAGCGCGGCCCCAATGAGCAGGTACTTCGTGACACCTCCCCCCTTGCTGCTTCGCTGCCTCCCTCATTACTGAATTGTTCACTTTTTTATTGTGCTCAACCTTGTTTAACTCATCTTTGTTTAATCTTGTTCAATTTGTTTAATTTTGTACTGCCTTTGTTAATTTCTGTTGTTTCTCCATCCAGCTCCCTTTTCCACTGCTTTTTCCCACTGCATCTCCTTCCCACCCTCAAAGGCCCTGCCCACCACCTCCCAGAGCCCCTCCCTCCTCTTAGGACCTACTTAACGGAGGCCTCTGTGTGGCAGAGCCAAAGGCGCACCAAAGGCAAGCCCGTCTGCTCCTGAACGACGACCAGAGTCAGGAATCCTGATTCTCCCGCCACAAGCCAATACACCGCCGCTGAGCTCCAAGCCCTTGACTCCAGACCCCATAGCAACAACTGCTGCCACTTTTCTCCTCTATCAACGGTAGGGCCTTTTTTCAGCTGACTCTCTCATTCACAACAATCACAACCACGTCAACCACGACTGCTTCGGAACAACTCCACTATCTCCTGCTCAACGCACAATCACTCTGCAAGCAAGCGACCAAGATCTGGGACACCATCACCTCCCGCACCCTGATGTCATCTTCCTCACTGAGAGCTGACTCAACCCTGCATCTACTCCCGACATCGCCTCCGCAACTCCAAACGGCTACAAGATAGCACACTGGGACCGCATCACCGAACACGGAGGTGAAATCGCCATCATCCACTAAGAAACCATCCACTGCACCACCCCGATCATGGCACACCTCAATTTCCAACTCTAAACCGACTGCAAAACCACCATCAGAGGCACCCTCGCTTACAGACCTCCAAGACCACGCCCCAGTTTTGCCAACGCCATTCCCAAAGTAATTGCTCCGCTCACAATTGACTCCAAACAATAAATGTTTCTCGGAGACCTCCATTTTCACCTCGACAACCTCAACGACCCCAACACTGCCAACCTCCTCGAAAGCATGAACAACATCAGCCTCACCCAACTAGTCACCAACCCCACACACTACGGAGGACACGCGCTCGAACCCCATCCTCACGGCCAACAACAGAGTCCAGTACAGCTATGTCACCGAGCTCACCTGGACAGACCATGTCATCGTCCACTTCACCATCACAGGTTCTCCCAGCCCCGCCACCAAGCCTCCCAGGACCTCACACCGCAGCTGCAACAAAGTATCAGCGAGCCAGTGAACTGATGCCCTCAACAATTCCCACCCTGACAACGCAACCAACATAGAACAGGCTGTCAAGAACTTCTCTGCCTGGTTCACCGATTGCGCCAACAGAGTCTCCCCTGTCAAACCTACCAAACAGGCCAGTTGGTACACCACAGAACTGAGACCTGCAAAACACAAGGGCAAGCGACTAGAAAGGAAATGGCACACCAGCAAGGATCCGACAGACTAAGCTACCTTCCCGTGGTCCCTCAACCAATAACACCAACTACTGAAAGCGACACAGAGAAGCGCCCTGGCCGACCATATCGAAAACAGCTCTAACCTATCGTCGGAGAGTTCTCCAACACCTCAGCCACCGAATGATCATCACCCCTTCTCAGGAACTCTGCGACACCCTGGTGGACCTCTTCCACGATAAGATCTCCACCATCTACAAAAACTTTGAACCCCAACCCTATGCTGCCGGCACCCTCAGCCTCCTCACTCCCATGGAATCAAACCTGATGCTATCTTCGACCACCTGCTCACCGCCTGGGACCAGCTCACCACACAAAACACCACAGCCATCATGAACTCCGTCCACTCAGAAGCACCCACAGACCCCTGTCCCCACCACATTTTCAACCTCGGGAGCAAAATGATCAGCAGCGAGCTCACCGCCATCATCAACTCATCCAAACCCACGGCCACCTTTCCAAAGTATGGAAACACACACAAGTCAACCCCTTCTCAAGAAACCCGCCAACCCCAGCAAACTCAAGAACTACCGCCCCATCTATCTGCTCCCCTTTCTAGCCAAAGCCCTCAAAGGCCAGCAACCGCCAACTCACAGAACACCTGGAGATCAACAATCTTCTGGACCCCTCCCAATCTGTATTCCGCACCAACCACAGCACCGAAACTGCCCTGATCGCTGCCACTGACGACATCAGAACCCTCCTCGACTGGGGAGAAACGGCGGCCCTGATCCTCCTCGACCTCTCCGCAGCATTCAACACCTTATCCCACCACAGCCTGATCAAGAGGCTTCATCACATCAGAATCCAAGGAGACACCCTCAAATGGATTGCATCCTTCCTCACCGGAAGAACTCTGAGAATCCACCTACCACCTTTCACCTCGGGACCCAAGAACATCATCTGCGGCATCCCTCAAGGCTCGTCCCTCAGCCCTACACTGTTCAACATCTACATGACCCCCTTGGCCAACATCGACCTGAACCCACTGAATGAATATCCTATCCCACGCAGACAACACCCAGCTCTTCTCGCTATCAGAAGACCCCTCCACCACGAAGGCCAACTTTCACAGGTGCATGATGGGCATCATCGAATGGATGAACAACAACTGCCTAAAACTCAACACAGACCAAATGGAAGTGCTGATCTTCATGAACAACTCCCTGTTGAACAACTCCTGCTGGCCTACCGAACTAGGACCAACACCCAGTCCGACACCCACTCCGACAGACCACACTTGCAACATTGGCATCATCCTGGACAGGAAGCTCACCATGAAAAACCAGATCAACGCAGTCTCTTCCGCCTACTTCCTCACTCTATGCATGCTCCGAAAGATCTTCAAATGGCTCCCCGTCAACACCAGACGAACCGTCACTCAAACTCCAGTCTCCAACCAGCTGGATTACGGCAACGCACTCTACTTAGGAATCCCTATGCACCTCCTGAAGAGACAACAGGCCATACAGAATTCAGCGGCCACACTCATCCTCGAATTCCCCAAATGGACCCACAATAACCCCACCTCAAGAAGCTCCACTGGCTTCGCATTCCGAAGAGGTCAGTATAAGATGCTGATCCACACGGACAAGGCCCTTCACAATCAGGGACCAGCATGCATCAACCACCGCCTGAACTTCCACCAACCCTCCAGACACCTGCGCTCCACGTACCTCCTCCTCGCACACAACCCCCACATCCGCAACAGTACAAGACGCTCCTTCCCCTACGTTGCTGTGAAATCCTGGAACAACCTCTTCCTCCACCTACGGATCTCATCCTCTCTTCTGGAATTCAGGAAAAGTCCTGGCTGTTCAACTGAACCTATAGCAGCTCTTTTCTCAGCGCCTGGATACTCTTGTGGGTGATTAGCTGCGCTCTATAAATCCTGTTTAATTGATTGATTGCCCCTGACCCCACTGCCAATGACAGTACCAACACAACTACTAATCATCAGACTCCTACAAGTGTGACAATTCAGACTGTTCCAGACCCTCAAAGCTATAAGAAGGACTTGGGTGGCAAGCATTAGTAATTTTTAATGTATATTTAATTAATAAACAACTGTTGTTGTGCTCATCTCTAAATAAGACAAACCGGGCCACCATGTGGGCAGACTGTCATAAGTGCCAGTGTTTTTATTTTTTTTTAAATATATTTTTATTTTCCAATAACTGTGAAAGACATGAAAAATTTACATAACTGTAACAACAAGTTGCACTTGGACCATACATGTTTGCTTGGTTTTCTCATCTCTGGTGACCGTCTAATCATCATGGTACATAACAGGTACAGAATGACCTCCACAACCCCAGTGTATGTTTGAAGTTACACTATAACCCCCCAACTCACTCCCCCAGTACTTCCTGGGATCAAAAAGTTCCTCTTAGTCTGGTGTCCCTGTTGTAGCAGTTTGAGTCCCCGGCGCTTCGAGTTATGCCGTAGTATCTCATCCATCTGCCCCAGATTTTCGTGAATTTTTTGGGGCACCCTCAACTTTTATATGTCGCCCTTTCCGCTGCCAAATAAAGATCCATACCCCGCTTCCCTTCTTGTAGTGTGGGAGTTTCCTGCGTGCCCAGTGGCGTGCAATGTCCCGTTTGGCCACAACTCGGCCCAGCGAACTAAAGAGTAGCTGGGTCGAAGGACATCAATGTCGCATGGGATTCCCAAGAGGGTGAATTTAGGGTCTAATGGAAGGGAGATTCCCAGGATTCCATTCAGTTCTTTGGTTATAGTATGCCCCTATATGTGGACAAGCCCAAACCATGTGGAGGAAGTTACTTAAAGCGGCCCGGCAGCGCAGGCACTGGGGAGGCTCAGAGCATCCCATTTTATGTAGTTTTTCTCTATCATAGTAGGCCCGGTGGAGGATTTTGAAATGGATGAGACGGAGTCTGGCCTTGATCACGACTTCTCTAGGGTGCATCAAGGCTGCCTCCCAGTCTGTCTTTCATTTCCCCCAAGTCCCCCTCCCATGTCTCCCTCAATTTGCCCAGAATATCGGGCATGTTGTTATTTATTGTTTTATAGGTGGTGGAGACTGGCTTAGTTGTTAGCTCTTCCTGCATTATTCTCCCTTCAAGTGGTGCGTATTCTGGAAAATTCAGTATCCCCTATACCCTCCGCTCCCCATACATGTCGCAATTGAGCATATATTTAAGAAATTGGGAAGTGTGGAGTTGAAATTCGCTTGGAGGGTGGAAAACGTTTTGAGTTTACCCCTGGCTGTGATATCTCCCACTGAGGAAATCCCGAGCAGGTCCCATGTTTCAAATCCCCGAAGCCTATTCATTTCTTTGAACCAGGTTCCCTTCCCCAGAGGGGTGGTCCTAGTTATTTTGTGAGCCCAGCCCAGCACCCTGGTGGTTCTATCCCATACCTCTATGGTAACTCTGGGAGCCGCCTGTGGGTCCCCTTCCCTCCATACATATAATGCATAAACATTTGTGATGTTAATGTCTCCCTTTCCGGTCTGGAGGTGGTATGGTCCCCTGGTGCGTGTATCCAATCGTTTATGGGTGTGAGGTGGGCTGCCCAATAGTATGCCTCTATGTCTGGAAGCGCTAGTCCCTCATTGTATGGATTACATTGTAGTGACTTTAGGGTAATTCTTGGGTGTCCTTTCAGCCAGAGCAGCCCGCGGAGTTCAGAGTCAATTTCCCTGAATATCGATCTGGGGAGGGGGTGATATGTGTTTTGTAGTGCGTAGAGGAATTGGGGCAGAGAAATCATCTTAAACATAGCTGCCCATCCCATTATGGTAAGCGGTAAGTCTCTCCATCTGTCCGCATCCTGCTTAAAGTTTGAACGTACCCACTGTATATTATGTGTGCGGCAAATCGTTGGATTGGGGGTGAGGAAAATCCCAAGGTATTGGAATCCCTCTGTGGCAATATGTAGGTCCCCGGGTAATGGTGGCCAGTCCATGTCTTGATTTGAGCTGTATAGTATAGATTTATGGTAGTTGACCTTATACCCAGAAAACCGGCCATATTCCTCCAGGATGTGGAACACGGTGGGTATCGTTGTGTCTATGTTCGTGGTAAATAGAAGGATATCGTCTGCATATAGTGAGATTTTTTTCTCTCCTTGGTCCTCCGGTGTAGTCCTAAAGCTCCCCACCCCCGGGTGTTGTCTAATTACGCATGCTAGGGGTTCTATCTCCAGTGGGTACGGGGAATCCCTGCCTGGTCCCAGGGGAGATCAGGAATGTGGAGGAGAGCCTGCCATTTACTCGTACCGCTGCTCTTGGTTCTGTATATAGGAGGGACATAGCAAAACCAAAGGGGATGATGGACGGAGTGTTGAACATTGCAAGCACTCACCCCCAGTCAACTGATCTGGGTTTAATCCATCGGGCTGGACTGTTCCCATGAGGCACAGGGTCAGACTGATTTGCATATGGCCATGTCTGAACTGGGGTGGCGGAGTGAGCTAAAGAATGATGATGGATTAAACCCAGATCAGTTGACTGGGGGTGAGTGCTTGCAATGTTCAACACGTCCATCATCCCCTTTGGTTTTGCTATAGGAGGGACACCCAGGGGCGGTGCATCCATTGGGGAGTAGCCCCCCCGCAGCTCCCTCGGCGTCTTTGAACCTAAGTAAACTGAATCAGTTTACTTAAGTTCAAAGACGCCGTGGGAGAACTGACAATCATGTCAGTCGGCATGACGTCGGACCGCCCACCCCCTTCAGAGTCTGAAGGGGGTGGGCGGTCCTGCGTCATGTTGACTGACATGATTGTCAGAGGGACCAGGGGCAGCAGGCAGCACTGCAGCACAAGTGCGCATGAGTGGGGGAAGGGCAGAGAATTTTCGCGCCGTGCCCAGTCATGCGCACTTGTGTTTGCACTGGCTTGCGCATGCCCATTAGGAGAGCGAGGGTTGAGCAAAGGCTCAAACCTCGGTCTCCTAATGGGCAGGCGGGCGAGAGGTAACCGTGCCCTAAGCCAATCCTGGCGCTGCCAGCAGCGCCAGGATTGGCTGAGAGGGGCTATACTAGGCGCAAACAGAGTCGGACCCGAGGCGGCGCGGACGGCGGACCTGCTCAGGGACAGGTAGGATTTTCTTTTTTTTATTTCCCCCGCGAGCCGCGACTGGAAATAACGATATACACATTACCACTATGTCCTCAACTAAATGCAAGTGGAATTAAGAACAGTAATTCTATACTTTCCTTGGTAAACGTACGTTGACAAACTCATTTGTTCACTTTTCCATGCGTGACTCAGGCTCAATGGCCGCTTATCATTTGCCACATGTCGGTATTTGAAATTCTTGTAACATTTCGAAATCTTGATATTTTTTTCTATTCGACTAATGTTAATCCTAGGAAGCAAAGTAACTGTTGCCTCCTCTAAACCCCACACCCCATGTCTGTGCAGTTTTTAAATCAAACATGTTACCACTCCAAGCATTTCAAATCTCAGGGACAAGCGTATATCTGCCTCAATAAATGGGCATTGCTGGCTGGCAGGCAGGTGCAGCATGTCATGAATTTTCGGGAGTGTACCAGCTACCCACCCATCGGAGTGGACCGTCTATCCTCTGCACATCCCTCCAGCCCTTCTGTCCCCCATCTCGACACCATTACTGAATTACATGCAAACCCGTGTCTCCTCTGCGCCCAGTTCGTTTGATTTCCAAATTTGCATTATCAACATGGGCCTACAAATCCCAGAATGCTAAGCATTGTTGGACGAAAAGACGGACTGGGTCCAGTCAGGATACGTGGGTGTTTGGGTAGTTACTGTACCACACATGTCCAACAGAAAAAAAACACAAGAAGCTATACTTGCTACAACGGTCAAATGGCATCAATATACACCATTCATTATATGTTAATAACCAGCTGCATGTGCAATTGTAATGAACTGAAATATTTAACATAGCATCACCATTATATGCTACCATTTGTTACTGGTGAACTGGACATTCTGCCAAAGAAACATCCATCATTTCTTTTGTCAGAGTGCTATGTGGGTGAGATTGATGCCAGCTAGCGCAATTGTGTAGGGTGACTGAAATGCAAGAGGTTGGCACTTTTCGGAGTGAGGGAGAACCTGGGATCAGTGTTTGTGTTCAGGAGTGCAGATTTCTAGCCCTGCCTGCTGCAGTGGCGAAAACCTCATTGTCACCTCGTGAGCCCCCCGCCCTGGAGCTGTGGGCAGACCCATGCATTACAAAGAGGGCCATTAGTGGGCGGTCTGAGAAATAAAAGCTCCTGTTCTTGTTCAATGAGGCCTTCTCCTGATTAGGCGCTTTGCATTTGCAGAAACTGTCCTGACCCTTAAGCGGCCCGGCCCAAGGTGGATGAATAATGGCCCTGTGCTTTTGCACCCTGGACCCCCAGAACAACACACACATTCACCCAGTCTTTCCCCTTTTCATTTTCTTGTTCTTTCCCTGGACCTATCCCTTCCATATCCTCCTTCTCTCCCCCTGCTACTCTTTTTAATTTTCCATCATCCTCATGGCCTGCTTCCCTGTATATCGTTCCGTGCTTTATCACCAGTTACATTACACAAGGTCAGTTGGCAGTCGATATTGTGAGTGTGATATTTTTGTAGGTCAGTAGTACGACACCTATGTTTAAACAAACAATCCCGCCTCGAAATATCTCGAATGATCCAGAAAAGGGGGCTAATATTGACTGGATAACTTGTGTACCCCGAGAGCAGACAGCACTCATAATGCCTCTCTGCAGAGATGGCGAAAAAGTACCAGAATTACCAAATGGGCTAAATCCCACCTTTTTGTTAACCCTTTTACAGAGCGAAATTTCGCTATAAAATAACAGAATCAGGACAGCCGGGGGATTTCGTGCATTTTGTGAGGTGCATGCAGCAGGCAAAATAGGGCCCAGGGAGAGTGATACAGAACTCGCCTAGTAGCCTGCGCGAGGCCCAGATCCAACCATTCAATTTATGGTGACTTGCAGGGCTGTGACACTGTATGTGTTTGTGTAGAGCTGCGGGTATCTGGGAGAGGAAACCCCTTGGAGAGAAAGGTGGAAGAGTCTATCAGAGCATCAGAACCCGACCCTAATAGGTAAAACTGATGATACATGTGCTAGTGGTGGAGTTACCGCCTATTGTGTGCGCCTGATATGCAATACTCTGATTACCGCACACTGTCGCATTGTTTGGCCATTCTAAATAAGACCCTTAGTGTTCATCAGCAAGAGTGTGATGATGATTTTCATAAACCAGGCCCTACGCCTCTCTTGATTGCGCTATTCATTCCTTCTATTATTGTGGGCTTGGCTATGGTCTGACATTTCTGGAAGACTTCTGATTTGCAGGGCCCAGTGTGGGGGTGGAAGGGGGGGGGGCTAACCTTGGCATAATCTGAAAGGCTAGTCCTCTGAGGCATGCTGGAAGTTGGAAAAGAAATCTTGCATTTATTGGCTTCTCTTGCCACTGCAAGCTGGGGCAGCACTGCTATCTTTCTCGGTTGACCATCTCGAGGTGAATGCTCATATCCGTAGAACTCAGAGCCTAAATTTTAATAACATGGAGTGGCTGATCTGTGGGATATTCACGCCAAGGTAAGGTTCTGGGCATCTCGAGTCTTCATTGTAGGGACCCTATTAACAGGGGGAAACATCTCTGGAACTGATAATGGTCAGAACTGTCAAAAAATCACCTTCGTGACTGAGGTGCTCGTTGCGTTTATTTATTTTGCTTAGGTTCTGCAAAACATCTCTACAGACAATTATTCATACGTTTTTTTTTCCACATGCCTTAAAGGCTGTTCAAATTCCAAGCCCAGGCCCATCGCATTCTGCAAAGACGTTAAATATGTCTCTGGATATAAGCTTACATGTGGCCCAGTCCACCACAGGACTGGGCACAGTTGAACCTCATTTTCTATGGGAAGTTAGTTTAAGTGCCTTTAGGGGAGCTGTGATCAGTCACGCTGTACTCCTGTCTCAGTGTGGCTCATGTAACGGCTGCACTCCTGTCTCCACCAGTCACTCTACGTTGTAGAGGAAGTAGGTACTGGTTTTACATTAATAGTGTTTTGCCTTGTATTGCGATTGAGAAAGAAGCCACAGACGCTTACTCTGGAGTTCTGGCAATCCTCTCGGTCCTCCTCTCTCCCTTCTTCCTCTTCTTATGCCTGCTCTCTCCCTTCCTCTCTCTATGCTCTCTTCCCCCTCTATCCCTCATCTCTTCTTTCTCTCTCCCTCCTCCAGCCCCACATACACTGACTCCTGCCACTCATTCATCAGGTGCAGGCGGGTGGGTTGTCCATAGCACCAGCCTCGCTCTAACACTCTAAACTCTCTAGGAGCTAATACCTCTCACTTTACTGAGATAGGGGAGGTGAGTCGTCCATAGTTCCAACCCAACCCAGCCCTCCTCTTGCCCTGTGTCACGCTGCTCCCTGTAAACGTGAGAGCAGCAGCACTGCAAAGTATAATTAAAGCGCCAAATGCACTGTGCTAGCAACAGTAATAAATTAGAAAGAATGACGGTATCATCATGTGAATGGAAATTAAATCTCTGACCTTCGTTTGTTGTTGTCTATGCTTTGATGCAAGGAAAACAAGGATTTGATTTCTGCTGAACTGTGAAGCGCCCAATGGGGGTTTCTTCTAGTCCAAGGTAGGCCTGTTTAAAATGTTGGCAATTGGTTTGTCTGCAGGGAGCGCCAATGACCTTCGTGAGCTACTTATCTTTAACTTGCATTTTCAAGAGCAGCCTATTTGCTGTTAAATGAAGTGTAACATGTGCATCTGGCGATTATTTTCAACCCTATTGTTTTAAAATAATGCAGTCAGGCTAAATGGATGGCATGGGTGGAAGCAGGAATGAAGTACGATATGGGACAGTTTTAAATGTGTTTAATTATTTCAAGACTACATATCCTAATTACTTTTAGAAATATTCTTGCTTTCTGAAATGTGGTGTAACTTGCACCATTTGGTCCTTTTTTTTGTTGTTCTTCAAAATTTCCTTGGCGTGAGGGTCCCGCAGTTCCCCTTTAGTCAATCAGGCTCGCTTACGACACAACACACATTCAGACCCTTCCTTGACGCCCTACCACTTTCAAATGTCACCAGCCACCACTGGGGACACCCACTTCCTGAATCACGGGCCGAAACCAAATTTAACTAGGACGGCATCCAAGAAGGGCCAGTGTACCGCGTCAAAGGCCTTTTCTGCATCTAATGCCAGAAAGGCATGCAGGGTGGTGCAGTTCCTAACGGCCATCACCCAGTTGTGTGCTCTTCGGAGGTTCCATCTAGTCGCCCGGCCGGGCATAAAACCAGATTGGTCACAGTGGATGAGGGTCGTTACTACTTTCAGGAGTTGCGTGGCCAAGATGGTCGCAAGGATTTTGATCACCAACAGGGAGATTGGGCAGTATGAGTCGCACTTGTCCCTAGGTTTTCCCTTCTTGTGAATGACCACTATTGTGCCAGTTCGGAGATCTGTTGGGAGAATTCCTTCTGTATAGGCGTCTCGGTAGAGACCCAAGAGGTAGGGGTGCTTCTCTGGATGACTGTATGGCGTGGAGTATGGTAGCCGCATAGGCAAGGGCTGCGTATTGTCTTTTGGGGTCACTACTTTAGTATATTTGTCCATTTTCCCCTGCCTGGGGGGTTTCGGATCCTTATCTTTTGTCATCTTGAGCTGAGGAGAAGGACCCCTGCGCCGAGCGCTTTCACATGTGTTATCTTTTTTTCCCAGCTGGATTTGCCAATCTCCGGGGTATGGTCCGGTGGGCTCTGGTGGCCTGGTCCCGCATCTGATCCAGCCCCCTACTTCCCACAGCGCTGTAATGCCAAAGCAAGGCGTCTCGCCCCTCCGCCGGTCTATGCGGCTACCATACTCCACGCCATACAGTCATCCAGAGAAGCACCCCTACCTCTTGGGTCTCTACCGAGACGCCTATACAGAAGGTCTCCGGGGTGCTTGATTTAGTTTGGGGTCTTCACACGGGCTACCTCTAGGCCCAGCCTGGTGCAGGGGAGGTTTGCAAGCCCAATCCCCACAGATGTCTGGTTTCTCCACCTCTTGTTGGGCCTCAATAGCTATTTGGGCGAGAGTGGGGAGGAGAGTCCGACCCAAATCCCCGCCACCCCCGCGCGGTTGTCCTCTCCCCGGTCCGGGTGTCGATGTTTCCAGGCCCTGCCCCAGGTTGCACCCCCGCCCGGGCTGACCAGCAGGATCCCTCTCAACCGCGCTGCAGCCGGGGGCAGGGAGCGCTCCCACTGAGGGACCCGGGATGAATCCGTAAGGCGAATGAGCCTGGGGGAGGTTTTCGATGTGAGGGGTCCATCTTCGTGTCTGATGGCACTTTATTCGCCGGATCAGTCCAGGCCCAAAGCAGCAGATGGGAGCTACTGCTGCGCACCGACGTGGCATGCTCCTCAGCGCCACCTCCGCCCCGGCACCCCCGTCCGGGCGAGGGAGGGGAAGACAACGCCAGGCAGCACCAAGCGCAGCCCCGGCAAGCCACGGCCCCAGGGGGCCCAGAGTATGCACACCCACCGCGATGACACGTCAAGGCCGCGCCCGCCTCACTCAGGCAGTCCGCACAAGGAACAACTGTTCGCGGCGGCACTTGAAGGGCACACACAGCACGTAGGCCGCTCCTCCACGTTCACTCCCCCAGCGCAGAGCAGGGCTGAACGCAGGGGATCTCGTCTTGTCACTCCGGGCTCTGTCGGGCGGTGCCGAGTCCCTGTGTCACCTCAGTCCGGCCCCGATGGTGGTGTGGGGAGTGGGGGGGCAGAGATGGCATGCGGGCACCCGTCTCCGCCCGTTCAGTCGAGGCGACCTTGACCTGCGTCCCCCCGTGTTGTTCATTGCAGATGGAAGGGCCCGCTTACCGGGAGAGCTCTGCCGCGTGGGGGTGCTGATGCGTTGCTTCGCTAGATTCTGCTCCCAGGACTCCAAAGCCTTTACCTCTCCGCCCGCAGGAGGGAGGGGGGTGTGAGCAGCACATGACCGCTCCTGCCACACAGGGATCGTAGAGCGGCCCCCCACTCTTCCGGGCCTGCCCACTTCTATGGCTCGTCAGGGCCGCATGTCCGCCATCTTCTTTGTCGGCCTGAGGCTCAGGCCCGGACTGCGCCCAGCATCTTCAAATTCAGTGTTTGGGCCGTCAATAGGGGGTTTTATTTGATCTGTGCCCCTTCAGGTTGAGATTTAGGAAGCGTACATTGATTCCATGTTCATACGCTGGCAGGATTTAAGACGGATTTCAGCTCCGGCCGGGAGTTCCGTAAGAACACGTCTTACTCAGCCATGTTTTAGGCCACCATAAGTGCCAGTGTTGACAATTAAGTGCTGGTGCCAAGCACTGGAAACCACCGGCTAAAATTAAGCACTGGATACTTTCAAATAGCAACATCCCACCTGTAATGCCGGAGAACACTTGTAGTACTTCGAACATAATTGGATTCTTCATTTAACTGTGTAATTGATGAGAGAGCAAAGGTAAAAGTTACTGCAGTTTACAGGGAAAAAATGTGGTAAAGCTAGAGACTATGTACGACGACACTGCTGCCCCTGTAGCCCCGAGCGTGTGCACGTTAACGACCCGATTGTGATCGGCGACCCCCAGCCCTCTTCCCTCCTTGCTCCGGTGGCTGCCTCCCCCATCCAGCCCTGCTCCATGGAGTCGGCTCCCTTGTGGTTTTTTGGATTGGACTTTTTTGTGTTTCCTGCCATTTTGTGATAATGCTATCGGTGCCCGTGACCCGGGTCCTCCATCTTGGCGGCTTCGACCGATTCTCATGCTGCTGGATTGCGCCCTGTGTCGCCTGCCTGACCTTTACCCCAAGTTGACCCCCCCCCCCACCCTTGGGTCCCCCACACCCCTCTCATCTTGTACAGTCACTGCATCACCGGGATGTTGTTGATTGCTGGTCCCCAGTTGGTTTGTTTGAATTTCACTTTAATCTTTTTTGGTTCCCCTGAAGTACTTTCCCCCTTGCCGGTCTGCCTGTCCCGATCTTCATTCCAACCCCTTTTACTTCCCCCTCTACCTTCTTTACCCCATAGGACGTATGTATACGCTATACTATGCTCTATTAACTCATGTTACTGTGTAACACTGTCTTTTTCCTATGTTATACGATGCTCCTGTAACTGATGTAATTTTGTAACTCGCTAATCCTCATGTAAAGCGCTCCGATACCTCCGGGTCTAGCCAGCGCTATATAAAACTCTGCAAATAAATAAATGTAGAACTTATTTTTGATGTGGGCTAAATGTATCTTGCTCTCGTACCTCCTGCTTTTATTTCTCTGGAACATAAGCTATTATTAGCATTTTATAGCTATGTGTCATTTGTAAGGCATTACAGCACACATTGGGTGTACAATATAAATCGCTGCAGGCTTCTGTGCACTGTGTTTAAAGTGATTATTGAGTAGTGAGGACAATTCAGAGTAGACATAATCTTTCAGGGTAGCTTCCCTTCTATGCTTAAAGCGCACTACTGACTGATTGGTCTAAATTAATGTTGAAGTTCAGCATCACATGCCAGAGCAGGGTTCTATCCTTCAGTGTGCAGCACCTGCAGTGTTCAGATTTTCTGATTTTACTTTATCTTGGCTACAGCACCCCAGTTCCTTCTAGAGTCTGTCAGCAAGATTGTTTGGTTCCAACTCTGTTCACCCCACTATATTTGCAGACTGGACACAGATCACGTCCATAATCGGCATTGCTTCTTATCATGTTTTGATCTTTTGGGAGACCAAATTGTATTATAACTCTTGAGAGGACCATTTTCAAAAATGTTTTAAGTGTTAACATTTAACGCGGTGAATGGTCTGATAGTTGCATGGATTGATTATTTAAATGTTGAAATAGATGTTCGTTTTTCTAGACTACAATGCCTGGTATGAAGCGAGATTGTGGCGGTGCGGCTGCTGTTCTTGGGGCCTTCAGAGCTGCAGTGAAGCAAGTAAGTGACACATCATGGCTTCCCCCTGTTAAGAGTCTGTTTCTGATCATAGTGTGTAAGGGTTTAAATGTACGAGAAGTCTCTTAGTGGCCCTGTGTGATTGCTGCTCCACTGATCTAAACAGGCAGTAATCATTGCACAATACAGAATGCATGAATCTTTCAGAATTTGGGACACTCATAAGTTATGTGAATTAACCACATTGTGTGAAATCCGCAAGTAACCTACAAAAGAAACAAGCAAGTAGTCTCTTTCTGTATTCGCACTCTCTAGCCACATGACAGACGGATAGGCTGTGAGAATATGGGTTGTTGGTTGAAGGGGGTGTGAACCCTCTTGAAGCAACAGCCACAATCCCTGTCCCGGTAAACCTCTAAATTCACTAGGTTAACCTATGCTTAACCATTTGCTAGCTTGGAACAAAAGCAGTCAGGCTTAACTTGGAAGCAATGTGTAAAGTATTTATGCAGCCACAAACAGCAACACAAGTCCCAAGCCAATTTAGAAAAATAGAGTACATTTTAATACATTATTTGACCCCAAAACCACAAAAATCCAATTAGTAGAACCAGAATAATTAATTTTTTTAATTGTGAGGTAAAAACTAGCACCTAAAAGATCAAAGCCCCAACTGCAGACATCTAGTAAAAAAGAATATGGCCGATTGCGATGAAGCGTGAGTCGGATACAAAAAGAGGATGGGGCCTGGTCGGCGCGTACCTTCAGACTTAGAAGAAATTTCAACAAAACGTCTCTGAGAAGTTAGAAGTCCAGCGGGGCAAGGCATCAACCAGTGTTCGAGGAGGCGGCGTCTTTGTCGGGGAGCCGCTGAAGTCGTGGTGAAGATTTCCACATTCAGACCTAGTCTATTTTTTGGAAGTCGAAAATCTCCAGCAGGACAAGGCTGGAGGCTATAGTCAGAGAGCACTCCCCGAGGCCAGATCTTCCTTTTGCGAATGACCACTGAACAGGATTTCCTGCTGCGGAGAAGAACGTAGCAGGACCTTGAACGGAAAGAGGAGCAAGTTTCGTTTTTTGTCTATTGGGGCACCGTTGCCCCACTTCAAGGGTCCAGGACTGGTGCGGCAACACTTGGAGGGTCAGGACTCACTCAGACTGGGTCTAGTGCTGGTTTAAGATTGTTGGAGTCTTTTCTTTCCCTGAGGCTCTGATCAGGAGGCCTGCCAACCAGACCTGGGTTCAAGATGTGGAAATGGCTCAAGCAGTAGGGCTGGCCTCTGAGGGTTCAAGGCAGGATTCAAGCAACAGAGCAGTCCTTCCAGCTGCAGCAAAGCAGTTTTCTGAAGTTCACAGCAAGCCACAGCAGCAGGCAGTCTTTAGAGAGTCCTTCCGTAGGTCCAGAAAGTGAACTGAAAATGGGGTCCGAGTGTCCTATGTTTATACCTGGTACCTTCTTTAAAGTAGGAGACGTTTCTAGAGAATTCCCTTTGAAGTGTTTGGAGTTTCTTGCCTCTCCTGCCCTGGTTCCAGGCTGGCTGCCTGCTCAATGCATTGATGACAAGTCCTTTGTCAATAGGCAGAGCACAGCCTATTGATCTGCAAGTGGGGCTGTGCCCATCTTCAGCCCCCCCCTCATCCTGACATACCTAATCCCTCTATTGTGTGGCTGTCTGGAAGGAATATACAAAGTTCATCTGCCAACTACATTCATTCATGTGACCCAGGAACAGTCTGCAGGCACCAAATAGGGGAGGAAAATGCCAGCTTTCGGAAAGTGACATTTTAAAAATTGTAACTTAAAATCCGACTTTACCATTAAAGAGGCTTTTAAATTAGTTTCTCAGACACCAAACATGAAATCTTTACTTGTTCCAAATCAAAAGTTAGCACTTATTAGATGTAATATGGCAACCCAATGTTATCCTATGGGAGAGGTAGGCCTCATTGTAGTGAAAAACTAATTCGAGTTTTTAACTACCAGGACATGTAAAACTTAAACGTACATGTCTAACCTTTTAATTACAATGCACCCTGCCTAAGGGCTACCTAGGGCCTACCTTAGGGGTAACCTATATGTAATAAAAGGGGAGTTTAGGCTTGGCAAGCGGTTTATATTGCCAAGTCGAATTGGCAGTTTAAAACCACATGCAGGCTGCAATGGCAGGCCTGGAACATGTTTCAAGAGGCTACTTAAGTGGGAGGTACAATAAGTGCTGCAGGTCCACTAGTAGCATTTAATTTACAGGCCCTGGGTATATAGTTTACCACTTTACTTTATAGGTAAATTAAATATGCCAATCAGGTGTAAGCCAATTTTACTATGTTTTAGGGAGTGAGCACAAGCATTTTAGCAGTGGTAACGTGCACAGAGTCTTAAAGCCAATAAAAACGAATTCAGCACAATGGGACGGTGAAGGCAAAAAGTCTAATACAGGCCCTTCAAGCAAGCTAAATTGTGGTGGTCTTGGCTGCCTTCAAAGCTACAGTAAAGCAAGTGAGTGGCACTTCATGGCAAGAGAGCTTTTTTCTGTATCACGTCTATATGTGCTGCATGGTGCAGAGAAGCATCTTTTGCATGGCAGGGAACACCCTTGTTGTAAGCTTTCACCAAATGATATTATACATTACTCATATCATCAGTGCAACTGTTGAAGACCAAATGCACGTAAATCTATTTAACAAACATTTTTTCCAATCTTTTGCTTATGCTAGTGTTACACAAACTTTATAACTCTTGTTAAAATATCTGCGCTTTCATCAATGTAAAGCCTTGGTATGTGACTTGAAACAGTTTATACTCCATATTTATGTGCTGCGCAGCGCCAGCCGCTACAGAAATACATAGCATTTAACAAGACAGCAGCTTGAAACAGTAACAAAAGATATGAGTATTCTATTTCCCCCTATATTACCTAGCAGCATTTCACGTCATTATTCACTTGATTGTACGTTATCATAGTTATACCCTAGGGGACGATGAACCGTATCTTCTGAGGTTTGTGTCAAGTAAGACACAAACAAGTAAGGTATATCTTTTATAAGGAGCCTGCTTCACTTACCAAAAAAAGTATGCGTTGATTTCATAGGCTTACTTATGCCATTTTCACCACATTACTCATTTTTAGCGATTCACAATAAAACCTTTCCATTCATTTTTCAGCTTACTACTGCAAAATATTTTCTGATTCGGCCCTCAGTCACCAATATCTTCTTGCACCAATTTTTTTTTTATAAAGTCTGCACTTAATTGTAAGGCTGATTAGTTGGTGGTGTATTTAATACAGATATATTTATAGCAGTTTGACACCGTCATAACTCATGCCAGCACAACAACTCTCAACAACAAGCAATTACACGCACAGTAGGTTTAGTTTTACCTGTCCCTCTCTCAAGAACAGGCATTAACAAAGAAATATCTGTCCTGGCATTTGGAGAGCGGATTGGCTGAGCATGTACAATGGTCTGCACGTTACCTATGTTCATTTGCATGTTTCTGGCTTCTCGGAGTATGCTTACTATTGAATGTATTCAAAATTAGTTACACAAGTGTCACGCTACCTCAAACTATTGACTGCAACATTATGCCCGGTGTTACCACCTTTAAGCCGAGGAAAGGATTATTTCAGAATGGGCCATGGATTACCACCCATTGTTCAGGGGGCAACATTATACTGTGGGCATCCATGGCACAATAGTGCCCACGCCTGCTATAGCAAGAATTAACATCATTTTGTAGTAGATGCCTACATTATGGTAAGATTCTCACAATAATTCCAGGTCTGTTATTATGAGAATGTTATCATTATGAAGTGGAAGCCCACACTTTGACCCGAGTTGCCACTATATCTAGAGGACCACCGTTATCCCATTGATGCGCACAATATGTCAGGAGTGAGCAGCTTTGTCAGGACTGGCATTATGCCACACGTAATCCATTAGTTGACATGGATGTGCATAGGATGAGGAGGATTGCCACAGTTATGCCAGAGCTAGCATTGAAAAATGAATGTCCACAGTACGCCAAGAATTACCACCATTCTAGCTCAAGTTGAAAAGAAATGCCACTATTCTGCTAAAGACAACGTTGTACCAGGGTTAGGCATCATGTCATGGATGCCCACGGGTTGCAAAGAATTACCATCTTTGTGCCAGGGCCATCATTTCAGTGGGAGTAGGTAGAGGACATCATGCCCTGGATGGCCACAAGTTTGCCAAGAATTACTATCAAAGGGAAAGCATTTGATCGGAGTGGGCACACTGACATACCCACTCGCACGCACTCGTGGACACCCATGAGGGCACACCAAACATGTATGTAGCGTTGATTCATATTTTGTTTATGCTAATCTTAAACTGCTATCCTGGCTCCTGCTGCTGTCCTGACTCCTTTCTGGGCTCCTTCTCCACTCCTGCACATGGCTGGACTGCTGATACTGTAGGAGAGATTCCTGTTCATCACTCCCTGGAGAAGGGAGTAGTTGACAAGTGGCCTGCTGGTCCTGGTGTCAATGGGGGGATTGATAGTGCCACGGATGCTTGAGCTAGACAGCGAAGGCAGCCCACACGTGTGCTTCTGGTGGCTTAGTGTGGTGGAGTGGGGTTGACTGGTGTGTCTGCCAGACAATGAGAGGGAGCGGAGGGGATTTGCTGAAGTGCCTTCGGTGGCCAAGGGAAGATGGCAGATGGGCGGACAGCAGTGTCTCAGAGTTTGGGGCCTTAAGGGTTGGGCATCTCTTGTGGCCAGGGGATGCGAAATCCCAGAGCTAAAAACCGAGATTTCTTTAAACATCTGCCCAGTTGTATTGCTTTTTTCTACACCTGCAGGGCAACAGTTACTTGGTTTTCTATGGCAACATGCCATTGGTAATTTCTTCATGAAACAACAACATAACACTTCACCTCAAGGTACTGCTGCTCTGTACCTTTAAGGTGAAACCTAAAATGGGGACATTTGCCAGGTAGTCAATAAATGCAGAATTAAACTATTTGGCAGTCACCTTCAATTTAGTAAATTCCAAATGCGTATTTTGCCAAACTTAGTCAGTATGTTACTAGTTTTGTCTTTACTCCTCTCTTTCTAAGGTTGCTCTTTACATTTTCTGGCACTCATGTAAGAACTGTGCACAGCTCTACTTAAATCCTCTTTTGCATTAGGTAACATACTAAGTAAGAAAGGGTGACCCTGATTAGCTTTGCTGCTCTTCCTAATCATTCTGTGCATCCGTTTTCCTTCAGGCCTAGTAAAGCGCTTGCATAATAGCAGCGTTGACTTGTGTCCTTTTCTCTCTGTTTGTAAGCACTTGGTTTCAGTATTCAGTTGAAGAGAAGCTGCAAAGGAAAATATTTAGTTATGCTTTTATGCAACATATGTGAGGTTTATTGTACCCAGCCCTTTTATTTTATCATTGATTCATAATTGTAGCTTCAGATGATCTTTTTCTACCATTTGCTTACGGCACCCACTCCCTAAGCAAAGGGCTGGTGTAGAGCCCTTCAGAGTGGCTTGGCACTCTGCTTCAGAGCAGCTTGGCAGTCTGGTGGGTCCATTAAAAACAAATAGAGCACCCTCAAAGAAACATCAGTTAGCAGGGGTATCCACAAGTATATTCCCTCGATTAGTGCTCACCATTGATTGGAGAAAGTTATGTCACCAGTCATTTGAAAGTTCTGGGCCCGTATTTCTCCTAGGGCACACTGTCCTTATTTGCACTGTGTCCCACCATTAAACAGGTGTGCTGGATGCAATAAGGTACAGTGTACCCTATTAAGAGGAATATGCTGCCCTTCGGGAGCCTTGCATTTATTTTAATACGGAGTGGCTGCTTCAAAACCGCTCCGTGTTTCTCTGTGCAGGCGGCCAAATGCCTGCACTTCGAAGAGGGGTTAGGGATCCCCACTACAGGCGGGTGCAGTGAGTAACAGCACCTGCCTTCACTTTGATGTCTTGGGGTTCCTTTCCCACCTCTAGAGGGCTGCCTTCAGGGGGCGCACTGACTTTCAGTGCACCTCGTAAGGGCAGGTTTGTTGGCTACGACCGCATCCATTATACGGCATAGGTGCAGAGGCAAAGTGATTCCTTCATTTACTTGGGGCCAAGCCCCGATGCAAGTGAGGGAACACCCTTTTAGGATAGCGCTGGCGCTAAATGTGCACCACCGCCATCAGCATTACAAAAGGAGCTGCACAAGAGTCTGCCGCCCCTTTTGTAATAGGAAAACTAACAGGCTAATCCCTGATTGTAGTGTGCACTGTTCCTATTGAACAAAGCGTTCTGTAATCATGAACTCTATTATTTTACTTAGTCAACAAACCGTGCAGAAACAATGTTTTCTTATTTTCTTTTTTTCAAAAACTTATTATTGAACAAAAATCATATAGCGATCCTTTTTGACTAGTCTAGTGATGACCTGTGAGTCCCGAAATGCATCGGGCTTCGGGCTTTGTGACATCTATGGGCCACGTGATAGCTACGCACCGATCAATTTGTGAACTGTAATGCAAGGATATACTGTACTTGGAAATTGTACTGTGCAACACTAACCTTTTTTCAAACACAAGAATTCGTTTTGTTAAAGCAACCCATGTTGTTGGTAGATGGGTGTGCAACGTTATACGGATGAATGTAAGAATTGTATTACCCTATATGATTTTTGTTCAATAATAAGTTTTTGGAAAAAAGAAAATAAGAAAACATTGTTTCTGCACGGTTTGTTGACTAAGTAAAATAATAGAGTTCATGATTACAGAACGCTTTGTTCAATAGGAACAGTGCACACTACAATCAGGGATTAGCCTGTTAGTTTTCCTGTTTCATGAGTGTGTGATGTCAACACACATAGGTCGTGTAGCACCCTTGGTTTAGACAATATTAACGTAGAATAACATTGTATCTTAGAGTGCGCCTCTATTCTATGAATAGGCCCCTTTTGTAATACCATAGTGCCCCAGATTACAAAAAGGAGGAGCGCATACCAGGGCACTATGTGTAATTCGGATCCTGGTGTATTGATGCGTAACCCGTGCAATGAATGTAAACCATTCAAACACCTATATTTACTGAGGCCCATCATTTAGAAAACTGGAAGTAATGCTTCTAATTTCAGAATTCCTACTTTTGAAATGATTAGCTTGGCAACTGCGTTTGCCACTACAAAGATTCCTCATGCTCCTATTACTGCTTGTCACAATGGTGGTAACAAACGTTCGTGTTCTAATATGTAGAACACTCGGGAATACATAACTTTGAGCCAAAATTATTGTACTAATACCAGAAGCCAAAAGGCTTGATTACTCTAATGTGAATGAACTGAAAGGTTTACCTGGATCTTTAGGGTTCAGGGCTCTTGACAACGTATTGTTGGACAATATGTTGCATACGCTTATATGGAAGCAAGACCCTTCTGGCATTGTCACACAATTTTCTAATCCCTTTAGTTCAATATACCAAATGCCTGACCAGAAAATGGAGGTTCTCGTGTAAATGTTGGCCTTCGCCAGCTAGTCTTCTGTTTTAATTGCCTTTTGTTTCCATGCTCCAGGGCTTTAAGGATAATCTCCACGCATTGTTCTGCTTGGCTGAGAATTCTGTTGGACCGAAGGCTACAAGGCCAGATGATATTCACGTTATGTACTCTGGAAAGTAAGAGTGTCTCTCTTTATCTCTCATTGTGAGTGTTCCTTGTAGACTATGTTTCCTCTTGTAGGGCGATAGGAGAGAAGTGAAATTGACCTCCATTATTGGTAACATTTGTTCTCCTGGGTAGCCCTGCATTCTGAGAAAGGAAACACTCGGACAGATTGAATGAGTTGGATTATTTTGTAACATGTTTGTTTATTATCGATTGTCTGCTAAGAAAGAATTAGACCAGGTAGCAGCACAAAAACTGCCGTACTTGTAGCTAGGGAGGAACTAAGGGCTATTTTGGATCAGGGTGGGTCAACGGCCCTGATACTACTAGATCTGCGCGCAGCCTTTGACACCGTCTTCCACCCTGTACTGGTCAATAGGCTGGAAGAAGTAGACATTGCCGGAACCGAATTAAAATGACTTGCCTCCTTCCTCCAAAATAGAACCTCCAAGTGTGTGAAGAAGCCACACAGTTGGAAATTCATTCTCTAAAATGTGGGGTGCCTCAGGGTTCCTCACTAAGCTCTACTTTGTTCAACCTGTACATCCTCCCGTTGGCAGAGCTCATAAAGCCATATGGTTTCTCCTCGATATCCTACTCTGATGACAAGCAAATAATCTTCTCCCTCTCTCATCAAACTGAAGGGACGTCCAGCCATCTCAATAACTATCTTAAGCTTGTAGTAGACTGGATGGCCTCAAGCAGTCTTAAATTAAATGGGGGAGAAGACTGAGGTGATGGTGGTGGGAAACAACCCTGTCAGGTGGATGGAGCTAAATTGGCAAGACTTTCTTGGCAGTCAACCCACCCCTAAAAAGGAGGTCAAGAGTTTAGGCTTCTGGCTTTATAATAAGCTCTCGATGGAAACCCAAGCTAAGAAGTTGGCAGCAACATGTTTCGGCCTTATCAGGATTCTGAGAAAGCTATTGAGATGGCTGCCTGAAATCTCACGTAAAGTGGTGGTGCAAGACTTAGTTATCTCACAACTTGGCTATGGGAACTCCTTGTACTTGGGAAGTCCCAAGTCTGTCGTAAAAAAACTCCAGGTTACACAAAATGCCGCTGCCTGAATACTGTTGAAAATTCCTAAATATTAATTGGCAACCGCGGCCCTGGCAACCTTACACTGGCTACCAGTGCTTAAAAGAATTCCTTGATGTCACTTTTTCTTGACATCAAGCAATGTATTAAAAAGGACCCAGGCTGATTCAAAGACTGTTAACACCTTATGACCCCACAAGAACGTTGCGCTCCAGCAACTGTTTATACCCCCCCTGGGTTTCCTGCTCTCCCAGCGCACAGCCTCGTTGGCTCCCCCTAGCAGTGCTCTGCTCTTTGGCTGCCTAAGGCCACGGTTCGAGCCCCCGTGCCCCGCACTGGTCTGCGCTTACGGTTCATCTTTTTCTCCTCTTCTGCCTGTTGACTCGATCTATTGTCATCTCTGCTTTTTTTACCCCTGTTTACTTATGCTTTTCACCCCTGTTTAATTTCTGCATTCTTACCCCTGTTTCTCTTCGCTCCAGCCCCTCATCGCTTTTTCCCTCCCTCCCTCTCCCTTCCTTGCCGGTCCCCGCCGCCCCTCCCGCTCCCAGCTGTCTCGCCCTCCCCTGACCTCTACTTAATGGAGGCCGCTGCGCGGTCGCGCCGAAGGCAAGCCCGTACGCGACCCGACTCGACCAGCGGCAGGACCCCTGGTCCTTGGCCCGCCAGCGCTACAGCTCCTCTGCTCTCCACTAACTCCATGCCGGCAAGAACTACAACTGCTGCTCTCCTCACCTCTCGACACCTACGGACCTTTCAACTGCCGTCACTGCAGCCACTCCTTCACCCTCACCGAGACCCAGTACCCTACACCTCCCTCCAGCAACAACTCCATCGCACACCAAACCCTGAGATGCATCCTCCTCAACGTCCGCTCCCTCCACAGACACGCCACGGAAATCTGGGACCTCCTCGACCGCACCACCCCGGTCATCGCCTTCCTCACCTAAACCTGGACGAACGCCGCCTCCGGACCAGACATCGCGATCGCCGTCCCTGAAGGATATAAGGTCACCCGGAAGGATCGCCCCACCCACCCCGGAGGAGGCATCGCCCACAAGGCCAATCTCCGGCTGAACACCTACTCCGCCGGGCCCACTGACCTGATGGAACACCTCCATTTCAAGATCCAGACCAACCCGTCCTCCCCCCTCCGAGGCACCCTCATCTACAGACCACCCGGACCACGCGGTCCTTTCTCCGACTCCATCACCGACATCATCACGCCGCATGCCATCATCTCCACCGATTTCACGCTGCTAGGAGACCTCAACTTCCACCTCGACAACCGCCAGGACCCCAACTCTGCCTCCCTCCTGGGCAATATCCACACCATAGGACTCAAGCAGATAGTACCAGAACCAACGCACACAGCTGGGCAATCCCCCGCAGACACCCGCTTCAGCTCCAGCGCAGGAATTGGAACAAGATCTCAGACGACCAGCTCGCTGCCACCCTCGGCAGCTCCGCTCCCACCACCTTAGACAATGACCCCACCACCGCCACCCGCACTCTACACAACTGAATCACCGACTGCTCCAACACCATCACCCCCCTCAAGAAAGCCTCCAAGCCCCACACCAAGAAAGCCAGCTGGTTTTCCACCGAACTCTGAGACTCCATACGCACCTGTAGATGACTCAAAAAACTGTGGAGGAACTCTAAAACCCCCGACAGACCTCGACAACTTCAAAACAGCCAACTCCGCCCTCCACAACCTCATCAGACTCTCCAGGAAGAAAGCACTTCAGGACAGAATCGCCACAAAGGCACACAACAGCAAGGAACTCTTCGGCATTGTCAAAGAGTTTGCCCAACCCAACAGCGAGTCCACAGACATCACTCCCTCCCAGGACCTCTGCACTCACTCAGCTCCTTCTTCCATCACAAAATCAAGACCATCTATGACCACTTCGACGACACCAACACCCACGAGGAACCCCCTCCCAATGCTCCCAGTAGCACGCAGCTGACACTTGCCAGGTGGACCGCCCTCAGCATCGAAGAAACTCTGAGAATAAGAAAGACCACCCACTCCGGGGCCCCCACGGACCCCTGCCCCCACCACGTCTACCACAAAGCCGCAGACATTATCGCCCGAGCTTCAACGTATCATCAACCGCTCCTTTGAAACTGCCTCCTTTCCCGACGACTGGAAACACGCCGAGATCAACCCTCTCCTGAAAAAAACCTTCAGCCGACCCCACTGACCTCAAGAATTTTAGACCGATTTCCCTACTCCCTTATCCAGCCAAAGTCATGGAAAAAGCCGTCAACAGCCAACTCGCCGCCTTCATTGAAGAAAGCCACATCCTCGACTCCTCCCAATCAGGCTTCAGGAAGAATCACATCACCGAAACCACACTCCTTGCAGCAACAGACGACATCCCCGCCCTCGTTGATAGAGGAGAGACGGTGGCCCTCATCCTCTTAGACCTCTCTGAGGCCTTCGACATGGTCTCTCACCGCACCCTAGCCCGCAGACTCCACGACGCAGGAATCCGGAACAAGGCCCTCGACTGGATCCTCTCTTTCCTCTCCGGCGGAACGCAACAAGTCAGACTCCCTCCATTTCTCTCAGAACCGACTCCAGCCACCTGCAGAGTTCCACAAGGATCCTCCATCAGCCCGACCCTGTTCAACATCTACATGGCCCCGCTCGCATCCATCGTCAGAACACACGGACTCAACATCATATCGCACGCAAACGACACCCAACTCATCCTCTCCCTGTCCAACAAACCCAACATCACCAAACGCAACTTCCAAGACGGAATGGAAGCCGTCGCCAGATAGATGAAGAACAGCTGCCTTCAACTCAACACGGACAAAACCGAGGTTCTCATCATGGGCCCACACCCCATGCCTGGAACGACACCTGGTGGCCCCCCGCCCTCTGGACCCCCACGGACCACGCACGCAACCTCTGAATCATCCTGGACTCCGAACTCAAAATGGACTGCCATATCAACGCCATCACCTCCTCCTGCTACCACACCCTCCGCCTCCTCCGTAAGACCTTCAAGTGGATCCCCCCCCGAACACAGAAACTGTCACACACGCCCTCATCAGTAGCAGACTGGACTACGGCAATGCACTCTATGCCGGGATCAACAAGAACCTCACCCGCAAGCTCCAGACCGCCGCCACCAGACTAGTCCTCAACCTACCGCGCCACATCAGCCAACACCTACGGACCCTACACTGGCTCCCTGTCGAGAAGAGAATCACCTTCAAGCTTCTCACCTACGCACACAAGGCCCTCCACAACACCGGACCCGCCAACCTGAACCATTGCCTCGCGTTCCACGCTCCCGAGCGCTCTCTCCGCTCGACCCAGCTCTCCCTTGCAACAGTTCCTCGGATCAAGAAAAGCAGATCAGGAGGGCGCTCTTTCTCCCTCCTCGCGGCCAGGGCAAGGAACTCCCTACCTCTCCACCTCCGACAGACTGCATTGCTCCCTAAGTTCCTAAAGGACCTCAAGACTTGACTCTTCGATGGAACTCGGTGAACCTCCAGGATCTGCGGACAACCCCCTTTCCCTCAGCGCCTTGAGACCCGTTCCGAGTGAGTAGCTTGCGCTTTATAAACCCCTTGATTGATTGATTGATAATCCCCATGATAAAGAAGAATAGGACTGGAGGACGCTCCTTTGCCTTCCTTGTCCCCAAGCTATGGAATGCTGTCCCACTGGAGATCAGGATACGAGTCAGAACCAAAATTCAGAAAATTGTTAACTGTTTTCTTCAACTAATATGTTGGGCCAAGACACGGGACCTGAATACTGCCTCAGCGCTGAAAGGCTCTCCTGGGTAGCCATGCTCTTTAGAAATCCACATGAATAGAATAGAATTCTGGTAACACAATTCTCAATGAAATTCGGAAATTTACCTGCAGATTCATTGCCTCGCATGGGAGAAGTTTTCAACATTTTAGGAATTCAGTTTTCCAAGTGTACTCCCAGACACCCGTGACGGTCATAGGTTTCTTAAACAAATGAAAATACATCAGTTATACTCCTGGAAAGATTTTGTGAATCCACACTTGCGTTCATGCAAAGGGAACATGTAGGTACATTTGCACATGTGGAAATGCCCTTGAATGTGTGCAATTGCACTCTTTGCCTCCCAGTGGAGAACACCCTTCTCCCTACAGCTCACCAATTGTGTAGGTGTTCACAGCCCATTCCCACTCCAGAAAGGGACTATCTCCAAACATTTCCTGCGTGGACAGGAGTCAGAAACATATTTGTGAACACCAAAAAACAACAGGTTTGTAGGTGTTGCCACACTCCAGTTCAGCCAAGGAATTCCTGCTCCTACCTCTGCAGTCTTAATTATACATACTTATTATTACCCACTCATCGGGTGTTCTTGCGTATGTGTAAATTCCTTTAAGAGTGCAAATTCAGATTTGGTGAATACATATAAAATAAGCCACGTCAACCCACAGATGGCTATGAGAAATGCACATCTAGTTTCTAAATGCGAACCTTTTGTTCCAGGGATTGAAAATCGTTGGCAGAGCTACTGTTTGTTTTATGGAAAGCTTTACTATGTAAAATAGCACTGTTTTAAAACGAGTATTGATCCTTGAGTCAGTAATTTGATTTATGTGAGATGTCAGCATTCAATTATTCTAGCAGTTGTATAAAAGAAAAATAAATTCAAGCAACCACAGTATTCCTATTTGTACAGTGCCTATGTTTCAGTAACCATGTTTGGGAGAAATACTGAAGCCCTGAACGCCCCCAAGAGATCTGAGAACACATGTAGCAAAATGGAAAGGAGTAACAAACTATGAAACTAGGCACTGAGTAGGCTTACTGGAAATTTGTTGGCCAACCGTACCAGGTAGTCCTCCTAAGCCATAAGTGCCACTTGCGTTTCTGCTTGCTGGTTGATTGATAGACCCTGGGTTCTTGGTGCATTGCTTATTGGAGTTTTCTGTTTCTTTCCTTGAATTGTTCAGAAGTGTAGAAATAAACAACACTGACGCGGAGGGCCGGTTGGTGCTGGCTGATGGAGTGGCTTATGCCAGCAAGGATTTGGGCGCAGAAATAATTTTGGACATGGCCACCCTCACTGGGGCTCAGGTAACCTTCTAAAGGAAGCATAAGCCATCACACAAAGCTTATATTGAGGCCAGTTGCATCAGTTGTTTTTAAAACCAGATGAACTGGTCTAGACTGATGTAACGTATGTATGTATTGTCTGCTCTAATGAGTTTTTCATGTCTTAAAACTACCATCTTCATATCTTTGTATTCCCTATGCTATATTTTCCATAATGTCGTTCCTAAATCTCTGCATCGTTTTGACTCCAGTCATTTGTGTAAGGGTTCTTTTTAGCAACTAATCCTCCAAAAATGGAAGGTACCCCAGATGATAAAAAGGTTGAAATCCTTATTTGTGCCACCCTCCTTGAACACCTTCCTACTTAATTTTTCAATTACGAACCACACTGTGTAGTCTTGTCAGTTGCCTTCCTGCTGTGAAATACAATTGCTTTTAGACATTGATCAGATTAATATTTAATTTTTGAGTTCAAAGGTGCACAAGCCTTTTTTTCTGCCCACACTTAAACTGTCAGTTTTGCTGTAAATGCATAGATCATATTTTGTATTCAGAGCATTTTCATAAAGTGTGACAAAGTTAGCCAACTTATCTCTAAGAAACATATTGTAGGTGGCTTGCATAATAAAATGACACTGGGTTATCTTTAAACTTGTGCCTTTTCTCTTAGATGCTAGGTCATATGCCTTCTGTCATAGCTGAAATTAGGACACGGCAAACACAAATCTGCACTCCCCATTGAGCCAGGTTAGAGAGAACAGCTCTTATTATTGCAGGTAATTAAAAGAAGTGAACTAAATTGTGGCTTTCAAGAAAGCTTCATAAGATCAGAGAAGATGCAGCACGCTCTTTGGTGGTTTGTTTACACAGCATATGGGCTGGCAGAGCATTTGATAACGAGGTGTCTGAATATTTGTATACCTGATCAGCATATGACATAGACGTTTGTTGGAACCTGTGGTGTATCTGAAGCAGCTATAATTGATGCTGAATATATGGGGTAAGGGGTGGGAGATTAATTGTTGAAAAGAGGGCTGAGGTACTTTTAATGAATTCAAGCCAAGTTATTGTAATTGGGAAGAGCTTGACTTGATGAAAGTGAGCTGTATGTCTAGAACTAAAAACATCGGTTTTGTGGAATTAAACTAATAGTTAATTTTTTTAATATACTTTTTTAATGTGTAGGGGGTAATACAGTATGAGTTTAGAGTGTAAATAAAATCTGTTGGCAGTCTAGAAACCAGTCCAAAGCCAGCACATATGAAAAGGAATTGATTTCCATTTAGCCGTGAGACTGGAATGGTGGCTCCCATTGGCCTTGCAGTGGCTAACTTGCCCCATTTAATGTTTCCCATACGGAAGGTAGGGTCTTTTTAGGTCTGGCGTTAGCCAAGACCTTTTAATTTTGCTAAAGTTATATGTTTATCATCCACCTCTTTATCCTTTGGTGTGTTGTTGTCATTCACATTTAGCTTACGCCCACTACAGCATACAGCATGGGAGAATGGGGCAGCCTACTTTAGCCACTGGTTAAGTTCACTTTGAGTGACTTCATTTTGCTCTCTTGCAATGAGCACATCCACACACAAGGTAGTTCTCTTCAGTGCCAGTGTATTTGTTTTTGCATTATAATGACTTTAGTGTTGCCTTTTGTATGTAAAGCCTGAGGGTTAAGCATGCCGCTTCATACAAGATGTGAGCACAGGCCACATTCCATGCTTTATCAGTTCTTGTCTCCTGCCAATGATGATGTAAATTTGTTTTGGAGTGTCCTTTATTTATCTGACTGCTGGTATTTCGCAGCGTCCATTTGTTCTGTATTTAGTTATCCTCTTTTTACTAATCATGCAGTACACAAACCCTTTATTCTGGACTCAATTTCACCAATGTTTATTTAATAAACGTTCCCCAGGAATAAACACGCCTTTATCATGTTTCATTTGCAGCACTTGCAACACTTTTTTTAATGCACTTCCTTCTTTCCGTCAATTCTTTATTTCCTTCTTCCTTTCCTTCTTTCTTTCTTCATTTTCTTTTTTTTTCTTTGTTCTTTCTTACCTACCTTCTTTGCCTTTCTATCTTTTTTCGTTCCTTTTAACTTTCCTTCTTTCTTGTTTTCGTTCCTTTTCCCTTTTCCATCTTTCTTTCTTTCCTTCCCGTTTCAGCCTTTCTAGCCTTCTTTCTTTTATTTTTATTTCCTTCTTTTCTGCTTTCTTTCTTTTCTTTCTTCTCTTTTCTTTTTGCCTTCTTTCTTTCCTTGTTTCCTTTTTGCCTTCCTTTATTTCTTGCCTTCTCTCCTTTCTTCCAGTCTTTTTTCTTTGCCTTCTTTCCTACGTTTCCTTGTTCTTTTTTCTTTGCCTTCTTTAATCCTTTCCTCTCCTTAGGCAAGTGGCTGGCAACCAATGGCAGAACAATTAGCTGTTTTAGGTCTGTGTTAGCCTAGACCTTTTGATTTTACCAAACATATGTATATGACGTTGTTACTTATAGGAGTTTTAAGCCACACTTCATCCATTTGTCTGTGGATGCGTCATTCATATTTTTCTTCAACGCACTCGAGCATGCATCAAGACGCAATACGTCAGCCCACTTCAGCCATGGCAGTCTTCACTATGAGTTACAGCATGATGCCCTTTTACAAAGAGCTCATCCACACATAAAGTAGATCTCTTCCGTGCCAGACAGTACTATGGTAATGTATACTTTTTTGGAGAACAAAACATTTTTTTAGCCTTTAGTCAGTTTTTCTAGATTGATGAATGCCCGGGAGCTTCAAAGTAATAAAGTTTTGCAAAAGCCATGAAAAAACAAGAATTCCCAAAAGGCTGACGGGCAATGCCAGACCTGTTGGCTTTACTAGTGCGTGTTTTACTTGAAGTGTCTCCTGCCTTCATGGCAGGAACCATTACAGCAGAAATAACTCTTAAAAACAAGGACAGCAGATCCGTCGTGCTGTGGCAGACTTGTTGCATTTTTTTTCTTTTCTGAAGACTGTTTAAGACAAGCATCTGCAATGCAATAGGTCTCACATTTGCGCAAGTTTGAGCTATAGGCATTGTAAATGACCATGTCTTTTATTTATGTTTTGGTTTTTAAAACATAGATAAAAGGCATTGTCATTTACAATGCCAATAGCTTAAACTCTTGTAAATGCGAGACCTATTGTATTTCAAATGCTTGAAGGCATCGCTGAGTTGCCCCCTTCTGTCTCCCATGGCCCCTGAAGAGCTCCCAGTTTGCTACGAGCTAAATAAACAAGCCGGTGGTCACAACTGTGCACGAGAGACCCTCCTGCAGTAAAAGAAACTCATTAAAGAAAATAGTGCTCACGGACTAAAGAAGATGTATCGTGTAACAATCGAAGTAAAAGGGCCAGGCCTCATGGGAGGTTACAATTGAAGACAAGGCAGTAAGTACTAAGGAGGGGCTAACAAGCCTAATAATGAATCAGAAGCCAGCATTTACGAAGGACAATGACACAAGCCAATAACAAATATGGGCGGAGAGTGGGTGGCTTAAAGTACATACTCCAATACAGCATGGCTCGCAGAGCAGCGCATGCGCTGCCCAGGCTCGACCTAAAAATTAAAAAAAAAACTTCCTCATGTTCTGGGAGTTTTCTGCCTGGATCTGGGGGAGGCATTGATGGACATTTTCTCTGCCGAACCACCACGGTTTGTACGGCAGGCTCACAAAGGAAAAATGAAGCGAAGAAAAACATTGCAAGGACAGCTCTGAATAGTTTGGTCCCTCCTGTGCTATTCTTGCCATTACTAAGTCTGCAAAACGTTTTCCAGACGGCAAAGCCATTGGCATGTTCACTGTTGAGAATACCATAATCCCTCACACTCTAAATGAGATGGGGAATGCGAAAGGTGGATGGATTGAGGGCCCTATTCAGACATTCACTTCCAAATGAGGACTCCAAAACATTCACATCTTCAAACTGCTTTGACTTGAAATGGAGACTTTGAAAAGACCAAGTCAAATATATCTGCCCTTAATCAAGCAAACTGGGTGCAAGAAGAAGAAATCAGTTACCATTGTATTGATTACTGAGCTTTTCCTGGGTTGCAGCAACGACTTGAAAATGTGAGACATGCACTACAAAAAGTTGCAAGCAAAATAGCCCGAAGGGCGATTACGCTGAAGGTGATTTAAAGGCTCCAACTCTCTTCACCCATTTGTCCTCCAGATCATTATTAAGTACCTCCAGACGAGAACATGTCATCACTTTATTATGTAGCCTTTCCAGAACTAGCGTGGCTTATACTGGTCCTCCAGAATATGGCAACAACGCTTTTTACAAAGGTTCAAGAAAAATTGGCTACCTTTCTTTTTGGTCTGGGTAAGAATCCAGTGGCTCGTTTTTGGCACTTCTGAGTTTGCTCTATCGTTAAAAAAAATATAAAGAAATGCTGTGATTCAGTATAAAATGCCCAGTACACTGTAGCTCGTAAATTTGAAAGGTTAACCACTTTCTTCCCTAGTCTTACCCGTTGAAACAAACAAAATGATGGACGAATTACTTTATCTGAGTCATTCGCAGTTGCTCGGGTCGTTTTCCAGTCCATTATTCTTCGCCCACTGTCTCGCTCTGGACAGAGACACATCCAAATGCAACCAGCCTTGGTCCTGCTCTAATCTGCTTAACTTTCGATGGGTAATGTTCCATAAGAGGAGCAATCTCTTTAAGGACTGTGAGGTTTATCATCAAATTAGAAAATTAAGCTCAGGACCAGAGTAACCGTACAATGTTATAGATAAAAATACTGTTAAAACTGTGCTTCTCCTAGACGCATACATTTGAAAGTATAAAAGAGTTGTCGTTCTATAGTAGTACTGAGGGAGGAAATCTGCTCTCCTTGTAGGACGATGTGTGGTTCTCGTTATGTCCAGTTCTTGATCCCACATGTTTTCCGCATTCTACAAATTGCAACTACAGAAGTGTATAACGGAAACCTCTGGTTAGAGGATTGGAGGAGGAGGTTGGAGCTGGTGCATTTAATAACTGTGGATGGAAGCGGTGCAAAGGTTTTCAGTTCTCAGACAGATCAACTGCTCCATTTTGTATATGTGCTCAGATGATAGTGTCTTTAGCAGGGCAGGAGAAGAGATATTGAATCAACCAGCTTGTGTAGTCGTATTTCCCCCAGCTTCAAGAGCGGTCTTTCTTATTTAATTGACGTTTACAAAGTAACCCATTTAAACAGTAAATAAATAAATATAAAACACTGTTACAGTCCTCAGCGTGCACCCTGGAATGTCTTTCTTTTGGATTTAAGGGTATTATTAGTATAGAGATTTAAAAAAAACTGAAGAGTGCCAGGATTTGGCAGATATGGAGATTTAAAAAAAATTCAAACAGTGCCAGGATTCGGCATACCACTGTATAAGATAGAGAAGCATTTTAGGGCTGTTAACAAAAAGTAGAAATTTTAATAAACATTCGTTTTTCAAAACGTTTTTTTTCCATTTTTTACTAAGGCAAAGGTATACAACTGAAAGAAAAACACATTCGCCATAGGGCAGTTCCGTATGCAGAAACTAATGAATCATTTTGATTTAAATTTAAACTATTTCTGTTTATTTGTGCTGGTCATATCCTGGTCTTGTTTTGTATCATTATCTGTCCAGGTATAAAAGACTTTTAGCACAGTGCTTGGATACTGTTGGTTATGCTCTCAATTTGAGATTGAATAGGCCTCAGTGCCCAGTTATGGGGTGTGGCTCTCAGAGAGATAGTGATTTCATAACCCTTGTGTTCAGAAGGTTTACTATGTTGAAAATCAGTAGGTGTTTTCGGATATCTTAACAAGAAAGTATACACTCGTATGAAATAATGAAAAAGTCTTACACATCTCGAACGCTGATGGATAGGACCTGTTCTTCCCTGCAAGCTCCTGGTAGAGATGTGCCAGTGATGCAGTTAAGAGTGCTCAAGGAAAGCTTTCGAGTGCATCATGGAGCACCTTGTCTCCCATGGTAAGCCACGACTCCATAGAGAGGCTGTTTTCTAGTGCTGTTTATTTCTGGGTTGAACAAGAAGCCTGAAGTGTGGTTGTAGCAGCAGCACAAGGTGAGATGGCTCACAGTAGGAGGCAGGAACAATGATAAGCAGCAAGTGTTTTATAACTGAATGATTCGAATGTAAACCACCTTCATCCAAACCTATTATTTAGGGCCTTTGAAGACGCTTCTTTTCAGGTGTTGTGATCTGGTATCCCTTAAATCACAAACCTGCGCTTGCAGAAATGCCAAGTTGTGGAAGATGTCCATTAAAGTTCTATGTCTGTTACGGAGATGTGACTGCAGAAAAAAATAGGTGTCCTTATGTAGTCTTGATCCTACAAAATTAGGGTTAGGGGATATAAAGGTTCATTTGGTTCCTCACTGATTTTAAGATGGTGTTTTGCTTTTGTCCCTTTTCAGGGAATCGCCACAGGAAAATATCATGCTGCTGTCCTGACTAACAGTGAAGAGTGGGAGAGAGCCTGTGTCAAAGCTGGCAAAAACTGTGGAGACCTTGTGCATCCCCTCGTCTACTGCCCAGAGCTGCACTTCAGTGAATTCAACTCCTCCGTTGCAGATATGAAGAACTCTGTGACGGTATGTTACATTTAATGCCCAAGCAGTAAAACAATGTGCTGTCTCCTTTCCTCTTCACCGTCTTTTCTCTGGCATTGCTGTTTAAGCTACAGTACACCTGTCTGTGAAGGATAATGGGTCAAAAGCCCACTCTAAATAAATGGCTTGCCTGGCAGGTGAGCACTGGAATCTGCTTGCACTGCAATTCAATCTGCGAACAAATTAGTAGCCCTTAACATTAAGTGCACCTGCTCAGATTCCAATGTATAAGGGAGGCTCAATTTATAACGCTCGAGAGAGAACTCCTTGCCAGCCCAGCATGAGTCTGTGGCCCGACCCATTGCTTTTATGATTCAGCCTACCAGTGATCTAGGTTGCATTCAGGTTCTGGCTATTACTGGTTAGTTGTGTTTAGAGTTGCCTGACTCCGTGAGTGATGGCACAGTATACCTTTACGAATAAACACATAGCATGATTACTTGACCAGGTTGTGGCGCTCATCAAAGACACTGCGCAAGCTCCACCAAGCTGCTCAAACTTGTGTCTTCCTCAGAGGGGTGTCTTTCATGAAATCAACAAACCGTCCACGCTAAAAAGCAGATCCCCATCCCCATCACCAGAACAACTTGCCCTAATTCCTTAATCCACCAACCTGCACCCTCACATTTTTTGTATTCCTTTCATTCGCCGCTATTCCTTCCATAAACTCCCTATGTTTGTTCCTAATCATGTCACATGCATGGCCTCACCTTCTGTCTGCTTTTCCTTCTTTTTTCCTTTTGCTCACTCTGTGCATCTCCACTTTTCTCACCGTATTTATTTCCTTAGATCTTAAAATACTGACAATCTTTCTTGTTCCGTGCTTGTGCTAGAAAATAGTTCCACTTGCAAGTATGAGATTTTCCCATTTACATATTTTATTTCAGCATTTATATAGCACTTACTACTCCTATGTGGAGTGTTGACGCTCTTACCTACATGAGTCACACGCTATATACCGTGTAGGACATGTGGTTGGAAAGCTGTTGTCTTTGTTTTGAACCTCTGTGGGAAGTGATTTCATGATGTGCATGATGACCACCGAGGTGCGCTTATCGTGTAACAGGACGCAACGCCTAGCAGTGCGTTGGATGATGAAGTGTGAGAGGCAGGTGCACAGTTTTATGGCTTTCAGTATGATGGTAGCTTTGAACAACTCTAGGAGTCCTTTTATGGTATTTCATATGATATAGTCTGCTTAGCAAATTACTGCACTGGGTTGTCCAATCTGAGATTTTGTGCTTAGTTGTGGTTTCACCTTGCATGGTCAGAGGGAGAGAGAGAGAAGTGGTGAGATCTGTTGGCCATTTTTATAATCATCCCAAATATGAGTATCTTTGTGAGATGTAAAGAAGCGGTCAGATTGTATAGATATTTGGGACTTGTAGTGGTGGACTATATTAATGACCTCCAAATTGTCTAGCAAAGTGCGACAGATTTATTCAGTTCTAGTGGTTTCATTTGGTGATGACTGTTTTTTTTGGGCTGTACAGTGCTGGCGATGTACAATCCTCATTTAAGAGGTATTGTTTATAATTTGTTACTGACCACTGAAATATTGCGGTTTAAGTATTCTTGTGGGTCATAAGTGTTATATATGCGTGTACATAACTTATAATGCCACGGCAAATGAGTCTGTCCTTCTTAGCTTACCTGCATATCAAAAGCAGTTTGCTGGTTGAGTTGTTTACAGTTCGTGAGTTGTAAGCTGAAGATTGCACTTGAGGGTGTGACTGTTTACTGGGCTCTGTTGCCGGGTTTGGATGGTGCAGTTACTTAGGAAACAGCCACATTTTCAACTGTCTTTTGAAGTGTATTTGCTCCTAGGATGCTACTAATGTTGGCTGGTAGTGAGTTCCAGAACTTGGCAGCTTGTACGGAGAATGCAGTGGCTCCTACAGATTTCTTGTGGTAAAGTGATATAAGTGGTGCAAGCCTGGAGCAGTGTTCTGTTGGTTTGTATTGTTTGAATTCAACTTGTAGGTAAAGCGATCATTTTCCTTGTGAGGCTCTGCGGAGAGGCAGAGTGCCTTGAACATTGCGCTTCTAGTTATAGGTAGCCAGTGGAGCGACTGCAGAACAGGAGTCATGCGTTCTCTTGGGTGGAGGCGGAGAAGAAGCCTTGCTGCAGCATTTTGGATGAGTTGTATTTTGTGTATGATGAATGCGGGTGTAACAAGGTATAGGCTGCTGGCACAGTCGAGCTTCAAAATTAGAAGTGTGAAGATGGCTTGCATTTTATATAGGTGTGCAAGGTAAGGGAAGATGCAACCTAGTGTTTTCATTGTGTAGAACACACTCTTTATGATGTTGTTAGCATGCGGTATCAAGGATAGGTCTGAATCCAGGATTCCGTTTCTTGATGTTATTGGATGGGCTTGAAGTTCTGTGGTCCATATGGCAGTAGGCTGGTACTTTTTTCATTCCGTAGGTCATAATCTCAGTCTGTGCTTTATTGAACTTTATGCTGCAGTTGAGACGGTTGGTGATTTGAGGTTGAAGTGGCACTCTCAGTACATTAAAATTCTGGGAGGGTTCTAAAACAGCTCACTGGGGTAGCTCACTCACGTGCTATAGCCACGAGTTTCCCTTAATGGAATCTTTTTCATCTATTTAGTTCCCCCCCCCCCCAACTCCCATATCTCTTCTATTTCCTCCGGAAGAGTGCATAAAGCGGCCTCTTGATTGCTGCAGGCTGTGCTGATATGGATGTAGGCCTCGACATGAACTTGAAGCCAGGTTTGGCCTTGGGGTGCCATCCACATGTCTTTCTTTCTCTGTTGCCTTTTTCCCCTTTCTGCTTTTTTTATTTTTATTTACTGAAAGATGGTCCTCCATTATGCCAACATTCTCTGTTTTTGTTGTTTTTATTAACCAGAGGGAACCCCTAACCTGACCACTCACTCCCATTTTTTTTCCATTACTCCAAGGCACCTATGGCATTAAAGGTAACACTTCATTTGTGCTCTGTGACACTTGGCAAATTACTGCAATGCCCTGGAGAAGACTGTGTGGACTGTCAGACCTTAAAGGGGCCGCCCAGTGAAGAGAAAAAAACAGTTTTTTAACCAGTCCTGCATCTTTAACTATCACCAACAACAGGCATCCCAGAATGTTCCTTGGTTTGATGATGTCTGCTTATGTTTTTTGTTTTTTTTGTTTTTTTAAATATTTCAATGCGTCCCATGACCTTTATGAAAGTCTTCTTTGAGGCCATGATGCAACTTGGAATAAATAGGTTGCCAACATATTCCCAAATTGTACATTCTTAGCAGTGGAGAAATATAAATCAATGAGATCTCACCACTCTCCGAATTTACAATATTTCGGACTCGAATGTCATTCAAGATTTCACAGGTGGAGATGCTCTATCCCCCTCAATTTCTGTAACAAGGATGGGAAGGCTATGCTCAGGCAGTGAACCATGCTGTGCTCGGGTTTAGCTCCACTAAAACATAGCGGGACACGAATGTGAACTGTACCATAATGAGTGCACAGTGAACATATATTTTCCAGTATATGAGAGCGATATTGATGAATTTTAAGCTTAAGCTATTACGGTCATCAATTTTATTACCCTTCACCCCTCCCCCAAACAAATTCATAGACTCTACCCTGACAGCTCTGACCTCTGACTACTACCCCAAGTTGTAGAACAGAAGCCGCAGATGCCTCACACTTGGCACGGTTGTCTTCGCCTACTGTTGCTTTTTAGCTCAAAGTGTGAGATACTGGGTAAGATGGCGTCTGTGAGGCTGAAACCTTTTCAATTCCTGGCACTACTAGGATGCACTAAACCTGAATTGAGGAAATCCAGAATATTTGTGGGTCTCACATTGCTATTTGCCAAACAGAGAGCGGTAACACCCAGATATAATAATCCCCCCACCCTCACAGAGGAGTTATGGCCTAGGGACATTGCTTACCACAACAAAATGGATCCTGTCACATCTGAGCCCAGGGACATGTAGGCATATTCTATAAATGTTACCTGTTAAGCGGTGTCTCCTCAAAAAGAGCAGTTCATCTACTGAATTGCAGGTGTGCTTATGAAGATATGAGTGTGGACATTTTGTTAAACATGAAGCTTCTGTCTCTTTTCTCCCTTGTGCTGGGTACTATATCGGTGCGCCAGGGCGGTGTTTTTTCTTCACTTAACTGCCTATTAAATCCCATTTTTCCATGCCCTTTTTGGTGTCCATGTATGATGCTGTACTATGAGGAAGGAAATCACTTGTTGCATACCTGTACTTGATGTTCTCTTCAGGACCAGTTCCAGTAGATTTTGTTAAATGAAATAAGAATATATTAAAAACATCCTCTAGCCAATCTGCATTTTTTTTGTTGCTCTGAGTTCTCTGTAAGGAGATAACACAATCTCATATCGTTGTTCTTTTTAATATGCCAGGCATCTATCTTTATTAGAGTTGCACTGTGTAAAAATATAGGATAAAATAACCTGGATGTGTTCTTTGTTTTCAGGACCGGGACAATGCCCAGAGCTCATGCGCTGGTCTCTTCATTGCTTCTCACCTTGGATTCGACTGGCCTGGTATCTGGGTCCATGTGGATATAGCATCACCAGTGCACACCGTGAGTAGAAACCATTAGGCCCTAATTGTGTTTATCCATGGATATCTGGGAGTGGTTTTGCCTGTGTTTACTTTCCTTGACTTCATCAGTAATATTCCAATCTTGAAATGCGTGTATAGTTCTGTTTCACTGACCATTTTGCATTGGTTATTCTCAAGTTGGTATTTGGGGTACGACAAAAGTCAACCTCTTTTATTATTCTTCTGTATATACTTTTCTCACAGAAATGTCTTGATTCTCTTCCTCTTCCAATGTCACAAAAAATAACTCCAATTGTACCAATGTGAGAATGTTTAGTTATATATTGCAGATTCAATACCTAAAGAAATTAGCTCCTGGGGTTGCCTGGATTGTGAAAATTCACAATGGACGAGAAGCCCATAGTAGATGTGCACTGCTGATCAGCTTAGACAGCACAACTGGAAATACTATTTTCAATTCATAAGGGCTTTGCCTATGGCCTCTGAGCCAGTTCATTGTCCAGGAGGACCTAAAAAACACCTATGACTCCTCAGACTTTTCCTGTTTTTTGGTGAGTTCAGATATGCCTCTAAGACATTGGTTTTTAAACCCTGCAGCAGTGTAAATGACAGATGTTTTTGTCTGGGTTCACTATTACAATTTACGTGGTAACTTGGACCTCTTCACAAACCTGGCATTTGCATATCTTGGCAACAAAGGAACACTCAGGCTGCTGGGAAACTAGGAGGCGTAAGTCTTATGCCCTTTTACAGGTTAAGTATGGAAATGCTCTCATGTTTGCTGCTATGACGTTGGTCTCATCATAAATCACAAACATAGCTGCACACCTTAATAACGCTACGCTGCACGTTTACAGCTGCTGAGTCATTGCAGTCCATAATCCTCTTGGGATTCTGTCATATAAGAAGCCCAACAGGTCTCACTGCCAGTCATGTATTGATTCCACATAATATTAAAACTGTGCCATTTCTGTCCATCCGTTGCATCCTACAGAGATGTCTTTCCTGGCTCCTGTAACCCAGTTTTGTGATCTTCAGACAAACCTGCCCCAATTCTGCAATGATTTCCTTTCAGCTTCTCCTGCCCAGTAGCAAGAGATACATTAGGTAATGCTGCAAATTTTCCGATACCTTGCCATAATCCAAACAGGGTAACCAGGACTTTGATCACTGTGATTCAATGTGAGAATAATAACCAGTGGAAAATCATTCTCAAGTTATTGAGCTGAAAGTAGCATGGCCTAGTCACTGTATTAGTCCAATAGGTACAACTGAACAGACTATTAAATAGAAGGTACACATGATGGGCATCATGGCAGATGAAGGATATCCATCTATACTGTTAGCCTGTGCGGAAAAGTGCTCTTCCGCATTAATGGTTAGTAAGAAACCTGCTAGAAAGTATTTGTGGACTCTTGGACTTTCTGATTACTTATCCACCTCCAGACAGCATGTTTGTGCAGATGTCAAACACCAAAATCTACACCCTAATCTTTCCACTGTACAAAGAAAGCTCTTTGCATGCTGTACCTTCGTACTTGGGAAAATCAGCAAACTGCTGAGACGTTTCTGCTTAAAGAAGTGCCACCATTCCTTTGTACAGACGGAAGTGAATGGTTTGAACATAACCTCAGAGGAAGCTGATACACTCTGCTTATCACACTGAACCATGTGATAGTTTGTGCCATGCAAGGTTTGCACAGATGCCTTCATCAAGGTTTTTTTAGCAGTTTGCTCTCAAAGCTAATCAGTAAGCCCTTTAAGTTAGGAGTGCCTTTTTGAGCTAAGCAGGAAGAGTGCTTGGAAATGTTTAAGAATACTCAATCCGCGCCAGAGCGAGCACAACCTGTCTGTATCAGCCAAATCTTGTCTTCAACAGTTCTTGAAATTCTTTTCAGGAGGAGCAATGCCTACAGCAGCAGTAGCATTACATTGTCCTGGAATGGGAAGTCGTGCTCATAGGTCTTTAGTTGTTCCAGACTCTAGTAAATTTCCTCAATGTACTCTTCAAGTAAATCGAGAACTAATGGGCAACATAGTTTTGAGATTCTTGTCGCATGGTGCGCGATGACCTTGGACCAATGGGTATTTTAGGTAATTTATTCCAGTTAGTACTATCATTTCAAAGAGGCTACCTTTTGGTACCCTAATCTCTCAAGTACGTGATCTGTTGCCAGACGGTTACTTAATGCTATAGAATAGAAGCAAAAGAAAAAGTGGCTTGCAAAGAGTGAGAGGCGGGTAAATTGTGCGCAGTACATTCTAGGAGCCAAGGAAAGTCAACTTTTTCAGTAGTCCCTCTGCTCCAGATTGTACAGCCTCCTCCTGTTCAGGACTAGTGTGTCTGCAGAAGGCGTACTTCCACATTCACTAGGACAGGAAACATGCCAGAGTTTATTAAAAAGTTGAGGTATTTATGTCTATAAAACACTTAAACACCATAAAGCTGCAGATCAATTCAGTTACATAAACAGCATTTCATTAAAAAAAGCATTAATTCAAACATATATTGTCCCTGCCCTCCTCTGGACTGACCCAAGACCTTCCCTCCAGCCTCCAATCTGTGCACCCCTCTCGCGCCTACCAGACATCCGCTGACACTTTCCTGCTGCTTAAAGCAGGCGAAAGAAAATGTCAGTGCTTTTCTCCTAACAACTGGGGTAAAAATGCATGACGAAGGATCTTGTTTTCTCATTCTGAGAAGAAATCTTGCAATCTGCAGCTTTTGGTGCAGGAACACCAGCCGGAATCGGCAATTCCAACTCTCCAGCAATCCGACACCAAAATCCACAAAACTCCTAATGAGGGCCTTGGCGATCAATGAAGTGAGCTATAAAATTTCTTTAGTGATACTTTACAAAAAGAGAATACTAATTTTAGACCCAACCCACTTCAGCTATGAATAACACTCCCAGTCAGTTCTGAATATTAGCAATAGGGTCACTAGAATGTTAGTTTCATCGGCACGTAACAACTGGCATCTGTGCTGTAAGTGGTACTGTTCTTTTAGATGCACGCTTTTAGCACTTGTATTTTTGGATTTGGGGTGATTAAACAGTCGAGACCGCAGTGCTTGGGTGCATATAGTTGTTGCACTCTAGTGCATTTTCAAGAGTTAGTGACTCCTTTCCAATAACTGTTGGTGATAGGTCTATCTCAAATCATGTGGTAAGTCTGCATTCTAGTGGAAGCATCTGGGGCTAGGACAGGTTAGTCTTTGTGTGTACTTTGTTTAATCTTTTCAAGTTGGCAAATTCTGTGTGTGTGTATAATTGACTGGAATATATTTGAATCGAATTTTATAGGTGCCATTGGGTGTATTATAAAATACTTACCCACTGTTTGTCTGTTAGATCTTTTCCTAGATCTTACTCCCATTTATGTCTCACATCTGCTATGCTCATTTTAGTCATAGATCGTACGGCTTTATATAGCCCGGTGATTAAGTGTCCGCTGTCTACGAATATGAGGATGTTTCAAGCAATAGGTTTTCGTTGTTCTTCCTCACCCATGTTTGACGGGTGTTCTTATTGTCTACCGATCCACACATTAAGATTTGGCTCATTGGTATACCATCTTCTCCCGTCAATTGATCCATTGTCTTTAGTATAGCAGTCTCCTACTTTGCTATACCAGCTCTGATCCATGGCTGTAGTTTTGCAGTTTAAAGAGTCCTTGTGGTTTTGAGAGGCTTGGTCAGTGTTTTACTTCTCTTCCAGCAGTGCTTTTTGAAGTAGTCTCGGGCATCTATCTGACATTGTGCTTGCTCGCTTGTTAGTAAAGGAGAGACAATCACCGGATCATCCACCTGCAATTTGTCAAACCTGTGAGGGCGTTTTACCTGCAACACATTGCGTTACCCACTGCAGTTGTGACGATAAATAGCATTGCTCAAAATTTGATACACCCAGGCCTGCTTCTGCGATAGGAAGTTTAAGTCTGGTAAGTGCAACCCTCTGTCTGGTTGATCCCCAGTTCAAATGAATTACCAGGACATCTAATTCGCTAAAGAATGGTCTTGTTATCCAGACTGTCAGATTAGTGAAGTAATATAGGGGCGGAGTAACATTAATAATTTTGCCATTACTGATATATGCAAGGCATCCCAGAATTTTACGCAGCTCTTCAATGAGTGTAGTGCTGTGGCAAGGGTCCAACTCGTAGATCATAGTTTGAGTGGTTAAGTCTAAAGAGTCGGTTTCCCAGATTATGCATGTATCTCCACCCAGTCGGGAATAGTCAGTTGCTGGTGTGACTGGGAAATTCCATTTTTGTTGAATTGCCAGCATAAGGCTTTTGTTGTAACATCTAAATAGGAACAAGTGATAATTCTAACCCATTCAGATTTGATGCCAAGAAGTGGCAGTGACACGATACGGTAAAGAACTGGTGCCGGTAAATTAAACTCTGCTTTTCCAACTAATGGTCTGTGTGTCTGATGAATAACTCATTGAGAGGGACGTTATCTGCCTGAGATTGCACATGTCTGAAGACTGGTCTAAAAACAATTTTGGCTGGTTCTTAGTGCTTCAGTGGGTTCAGAATTACAGACTAACTCCCCTTACTGTGCACAAGTTACCCTTTGCACTTGTGTCATGAACAGGGCTTATTTACATTTGAGAAATACTGCATAATGGTTTTGCTCACTTGTTTTACTGAAGGCACTCCATTAATTCTGCCATGGTTTTTTTTCTATTGCACCCGAGAACTACTTGCATTTTAAAAGTGAACCTGTAAGCTTGACTTCTGGTAGCTTAAGAAAGCAGTCCTATGGATACCTTGCGTGTTATTAATGCGATTTTGCCGAAGAGGAAGAGTTACCGGGTGATTTCGTTTCAGTTCACCCTTTGAGCACAACTCCAATAGACGTGTGTGCCACAAAAAAAGGAAATATAAGAATGTTATGCTACATGAAATTCTCCCTGGGCCTGTCAGTGGGAGAGGCAAAGGTCCTACATAGGACATTTACTCTCGTCTTGACATTCCCGTGTCAGAGAACCAATGTCTCCAGAGGCTGCATCGATAGAAAGCACTCTGTATTTTGTATCCGTATGACTACTGGAGAGATGGCTTTGTGTGCAATGTTCGTGCTCTATGAGGTTGTGTGATAGTGAAGCACACATTCTCTAGATGGGTTTAGTCATTGCCATGTGGGGAAGGATCACCAGAGGACATTACAGCCTTTTCTACAAAGGATGGGGCAGATAAGTACCGCCTGCTGAGAAGAGTGTTTATCCTGGACATTTGACCTGTGGCCGCATGGGTTTCTCTGTACTTGGTTTCCAAGTCTTATTGCTGTTGTTAATGGATGGAAGCTGCATGTTTTGGTTGTGCAGCATTGTAGCATTCTTTTGGTTTAAAAACGTGTTATTCACTACTCCCTCCTCCAGACCTTGTTTTACTCTTGTGAAAGTGGTTCTACAGGTTTGTCTGTGGGAAAAGTAAGCATTAGTATGAAACCATTACCTTTATTTACATTTTTCTAGTGGGTACTCTTACATTTCACTTAAGTTCATAATCTCCCTCTAAACTATCCTCTTAATTCCTGAAGAATTGCTTTTCACTGATGTTTTTCTTTAGCCTTTAATTTCTTTGGTCCTTAGTTATTTTGTAGGAAAATTAGGTGGAATGAATATGTTCGCTTATGTGACACCATTGTAGTTCAAGGACCTCTTATTACGTGACTACGATAGCTACACCACAGAGCCCATAGCAAGCTTTGCGCAGCTAATTGCCCTGCTGGGTGTACTGCAAAGTTTGAGTTCTGTCTGCTCTGAGGTGAGTCTGTGGAATATCCAGATGGAGTCAAATACATTTTACATTCATATCAGTTTAAAGGGAGACTAAAAATAGAAAGATCATGTGTTAACCTTTTATATGTAGAAAACTGCACTGCACAAAGAAAATAAGTTACCTGTAACTGTAGTACTCCAGTATTGGAATCTTTCATAGATTCACATGCTTGAATCATTCCCCGTCGTCGAGATGGGAGACCCCGGTATATCAAAACAGCAATGCAGAGCTAACACAAACCAGAAACTGGGCCTAGGCCCATTTCAGTTTTGTAACTTATCTCTATTGTTTTGTAAAAGAGACCAAAATTAAGCCTGAACCAATCAGGACCTCTCGCCCTCTAGAACACTCCTGAGAGAACCTTAGACCCTCAGATTTTCACAGCACACGTGCTAAAGATACACCTGCAAAAATCCAAAAAGTTGATATACCGGGGACTCCCATCTCGACGACGGGGAATTATTCAAGCATGTGAATCTATGAAAGTTCCAATACTGGAGTAATAAGTTCTCAAAATTCCAAACCCCTTAGTTGAGTATTGGACATAGTTTTCTTTTTGGGCCTGTAGTGCGATAGAGTATTGGGCCCAACATAAAGGCCACTCAGTATATTAATTTGAATCTACGGTTATTGTAAAGTTACACCTGTGGTATAGATGGTATCACTGAGACAAACCTTTCATATGTAGCTTGAGCAGGATGCCTGTAGGTGAATATTTTTGCTTTGTTCATTTTTCTTATAATGGATACACATTGTATGTTTGGATGTATTTGTATGTGATTCAGGGCTGCTTATCTATCTGTGAGTGGAGGGGGTTGGTTTCCATGTCAGAAAGAGGTCAGATGTGTGCTGTTGACTCGCATCATGTATAAGCATACTCTGACGATTTATTGCATGTTTGAGCTGGGGAGGTATCTCTGTACTGTATATCTACACATGCTCTGTCTTTCACGATATCTCGAGTTTGAAAGTGTGAACTTTGTTTTAGAAGTTTTTTTAATTAATTTATTGTAATTTGCTGTAGAAGTATGCAGCTCGAATACCGACCTGCTTTTTTTTCTTTAAATCACATCTCTTTTGGAGTGAACCCACTACATATCATACCTCTTGAAGATTCTGTTTGTGGTGTACGTAGCTCACCTACTCTGTCGGTGTCCCCTTAGTCTGAAAGTCACCCCAAAGACCATTTTCTGACTGCCAAGAGGTCTGTTGCTCAGAATAAAATGTACATTTCTAATATATGCTTTTCTCCCTAGGGTGAGAGAGCGACTGGTTTCGGTGTTGCACTGCTGCTCTCTCTGTTTGGCCGTGCCTCAGAGGATCCTCTGCTGAATCTAGTATCTCCACTAGGCACGGACACTGACCTGTCGGCGGACGACAAAGAAAGAGATTCTAAAAGAAGACGGCTCGTCTAACCCTGCTCTTGAACTAGTCTGTACCTCCTCACTTTGCACTGGATGAACTTTAGACCTCCCAACAGCTGTTTCTTTTGTAATAGGTAGGGTGGTGCAAGACTGACTGTACTTAATTTTTATAGGAAACACTATTTTTCACAGCAAACCCATCAGTCGAGCTCTTTCCACTCAAATCTGGAAGTTGACTACAGCCAGTTACCAAAACCTTGTGGACAGTAACATCAGTAAAACCGGTTTCATTTAGAAGTGATTTCCAGTCAGTTTTGTCCATTCTTTTTATTTCCCATTTTACTTCTTGCGTTAGCCCTATCCTCAACCTTAGAATGTTGCATTCTCTTTTTCTCTATGCCCCCGGGCAGTTACTGTGCACTATAAATCTGACCCATTATCCACATGAGATCTTAATTCACACTGTCTATCCCTTGATGAATTGTACTGTAGACTTAACTTATACCACCGTGCCAGTTTGCAACTCCTCATGCTTAAAAGTGTTGATGTTTCTGTTTAAGCTCCTTCTCCCTTTCTGTGGAGTAAAGTCTCTCTGAACCGAGGGCACTAGGTGACCCTTGGACTATGCATATTTGATATTATATGGTGTATGGAAGGACTGCAGTGACCAAAGACATGTGCGGTGATTAGTTTTATTTCTTTTGAACACATCATCTTGGTTTAACTGCTAGGTGACATTAGCCCCAGTGGCATGACCTTGACATGTCTTACATCCGTTAGTAACTGGAAATAGCTTAAGAAAATGCATTTGGAAAGCTTAAATGACAACCCTATTAAAGCTGCTTTACCGTTTGTATTGAATGAACAAATGATTTTATTAAATTTCTTTCAATATGCTGGTTTTTTTTTTTTCTTTGGAGCACTCATGAGACTTATCCCAAACTGTTGACATTAGGAAGGGAAAGGTGTTAAACTAAAGATAAGGTGCTGTTGTAGGCACGTATTCTGCCTGAATTAGAGGGTTGATTTGGGTACCCACTAATGTGAGCAAGAGTGATGCACCCTTCTGTGATTTTACTTGATTTGTTGGAACAGGCCACTAAAAAGACTTTTGTGATAGATTCCAGTCCCTGTGGGGTGTCAAGTCCACTATGTCACGCAGCCTGTTGCATCTGACCTCTGCATCCTTCATGGACTTGTCATTTTATCTCCAAGTGAGTTATTGAAATGACCGCTAGATCTTTCTGCTATTGATGAGAAGAAAAGGAAAGTGGGTCCTCTCTTTAACAAACACCAAAGAATGGGGTCTTTCAATAGGTTTAAAAAAAAAAAGAATTTTATTGTTATTTACACAAATGCAAACGCAAAAACAACAGATATGTAAACAATAGCCATCGTCAACCTTGTCACAGGTAGGACAGGTAGGTACATGTGATGCAAATTGATACCATAGTGAGATTATGTCCCTGTCGCACAATATCATGTAGTCTTTCAATAGAGTTGAAATTAAGTGTCTTCAGAAGCCTGTGTATCGATTACAGATATGGCAACAGAAAACAAAACAAGGCAAACCACAAATGCTTCTAGGCTTATTTTTTTTTTTAACGTTTGTAGTTCGATTCTATACTTTCCTGTGTAACAAGCAAAGCAGAAAAGGACCACTGACTAAAGGCAAATTTATAGGGATTTGGCGCAGGACAGCTGCGTCAAAGTGAAAGGGCAGGAATGCACCGTATCTATGGCATTCAGAACATTCCTGACCTTTCCCCCTGCGCTGGTGCAGTTTTTGCATCCTACCGCCAATGCAGGCCCCCTTGCCACCCTTGCAGCATGATGCAGGGGTGCCTGTGTTGCATGCAGGAACCTGTGAGGCTTTTTCCCCTGTGCGCTGCAAAATGCAGCGCACACAGAGGAAAAAAACAAGGAGAAATTAGTTATTTTTCCTTGTTTCACCTCCCCTAGGAAGGTGTAAGGTTTTGGCGCATCCCCAGGTTTACATGGTCTTGTAAATCCATGAGTGTTGCATGGAAACACCCACCGTAACGCTCATGGAACGCCTCCTTAGCGCAGAGCAAGGCAATGCATCGATTTGCGCTGCCTTGCCTTACTCCATATCTATGAGGCCATTCAATGCCACACAAATTGACTTTGTGTGGCCTCATAAGTATGATTTGGTGGTTTGCGCCACTGTTGCGTCACAAAACGTGACACTACGCAGCGGGCTCCTAAATATCCCCCAAAGTGCCCAATTTGGTTTGGTCTAAAAGAACAAGTTACTTACCTTCGGTAACGATATATCTGTAAGAATCATTAGTAGTGATAGATTCCTTACCTTAGAATATCCCCAGGCGTCAGACTGGATCCGGAAAGTTTTCGTCAGCAGTACCCCGGCGCGTCGGTAGGGGCGTCGTGCGGCTCCGCCTCCGTCGTTGGCGTTGTGGTCGCCGAGATGACGTCGCGGGCGCTACTTGGACGCCGCCCACGCGCGCTGACGTCAGTTCTGTACACGACTTTCCGCGCCAGGAACGCAGAGCCATGCAAGATACTGACCACTGGTGCATTGAAACTAGGGCCCTGAAAGGGATGACCTTAACCCTATGAAATCAGTTCGCAGAGCGGGGAGGATGGGTGGGCGGTAAGGAATCTATCACTACTAATGTTTCTTACAGATATATCGTTACCGAAGGTAAGTAACTTGTTCATCTGAAAGACACGCATAGTGATAGATTCCTTACCTTAGAATAGATACCCCAGCAATACCAACCCCGGTGGTGGGTCTGCGAACTAAGATCACACCAGAAAGTCACGGAGACCAGAACGGCCAAAGAAGCCGTCTCTCCGGACTTGGCTGTCCAGGCAGTAATGCTTGGTAAACGTGTGCAGCGAGGCCCACGTGGCTGCCTGACATATGTCTTGCAGGGGGACACCACGTCCCAATGCAGTAGTGGCTGCAGTCGCTCTGGTGGAATGAGCACGCAGCCCCACCGGAGGTTCTTTTTTTAGCCAAAGAGTAACAGGCTTTGATACACAAGACAACCCAGCGGGAGATGGTTCTCTTATGGACCGCCCGACCTTTCTTGGTGCCAACGTAGCCAACAAAAAGCTGGTCATCCATCCGGAACTGCTATGTGCGGTTGAGATAAAAAGAAAGCGCACGTTTTGGGTCCAGACTGTGGAGCCGCTCTTCCTCCCTGGAAGGATGCGGAGGCGGAAAAAGGGTGGGCAAGGTAATAGTCTGCCCAATGTGAAATGCCGTAACCACTTTTGGCAAAAAGGAAGGACGGGGCCTGAGCACAACCTTGTCCGGATGGACTGAAAGGAAAGGAGGCTTACAGGAAAGAGCCTGGAGCTCACTCACTCGCCTGGCGGAAGTGATGGCCACCAGGAAGGCAATCTTTAACGTCAAAAGACGAAGAGGACAGTTGTGAAAGGGCTCAAAAGGAGCGCACATCAAGTACGTCAGAACCAGATTCAAGTCCCACTGAGGCATCACGAAGGGAATAGGAGGAAAAAGGTGTGTAATGCCTTTAAGAAACCAATTTACAACGGGTACTTGAAAAGAGAGGGCTGATCAGGTAGCCTGAGAAAGGCTGAAATTGCAGAAAGGTAGCCCTTGATAGTGCCCAGAGCAGAGCCCTGCTGGGCCAAAGAAAGAAGGAACAGTAGAACCTCAGAAAGAGGGGCAGAAAGCGGATCCACAGCCTTTGCTGCGCACCATGACACAAATTTGTTCCACCTGCAGGCGTATACCACTTTAGTAGAGGGACACCTGGCTGCCAGAATAACGTCACAAACTTCAGGAGGCAAGTCGAAGGGAATCAACTGCCGCCGCTCAATCTCCACGCAAAGAGGTGGAGGCTGGACAGGTTCGGGTGGAGGACCGTCCCCTGCTGCTGCGACAGAAGATCCTCCCGAAGAGGCAGTCTGATCGGGGAATCCATGCTCATACTGAGTAGACTCGGGATACCATACTCTTCGAGCCCAGTCCGGAGCCACAAGAATGACTTGGGGCCCGGTCGCGCCTGATCTTCTTCAGCACTCTGGGCAGAAGTGGTATAGGCGGAAAGGCGTACAACAGACCGCAACTCCACTCGCGACGAAAAGCGTCGCCGAGCGAGTGCCGCCTTGGAAATTCCAACGCGCAGAACTGATGACATTGCGCGTTCTCATCGGTGGCGAATAGATCTAACCAAGGCTCTCCCCACTGCTGAAAGAGACCTTGCGCCACCTCCGAGTGAAGACGCCATTCGTGATCGAGCATGCACCTGCGGCTGAGTTCGTCTGCCCTGGCGTTCAGAGAACCTGCCAGGTGTTGAACCACCAGGGACATGCCCTGATGTTCCAGCCATGTCCGGAGACGCAGAGCCTCCTGACAGAGGGTCCACGACCCCACCCCGCCTTGTTTGTTGCAGTACCACATGGCGGTGGTGTTGTCCGTGAACACCTGCACTACTCTTCCCTTGACAGAGGGAAGGAATGCCTTCAGTGCAAGCCTGATCGCCCGCAGCTCCAAAAGGTTGATCTGGAGCCGGGACTCCGCCGGAGACCAGAGGCCTCTGATCTCCGCCTCTCACATGTGGCCGCCCCATCCCAGGAGGAACGCGTCCGTCACCACTGTGAACTCCGGTTGGGGAAGGGAGAGGGATCTGCCGTCGACCCAATGCCGGTTCGTGAGCCACCACTGCAATTGACGTGCAGTGCCCTCCGAGATCTGGACGTGATCTGACAGGTTTCCCTGATGCTTCGCCCACTGGAAGTTCAGGTCCCACTGCAGAGCCCGCATACGCCACCTGGCATGATTGACCAGCAGGATGCAGGAGGCCATGAGGCCCAGCAGCCTCAGAGTCACTCTGACCGAAACCCGGGACAAGGGCTGAAAGATGGGAATCAGAGCCCGAATGTCCCGGACTCGCTATTCGGGAGGATAGACCCAAAACTGTGCCGTGTCCAGAACCGCTCCGATAAAGAGGAACTTCTGGGAGGGAATCAGGTGCGACTTCGGCACATTGATGGAGAACCCCAGCAAGTGCAGGAGGTCGGCCGTAGTCTGGAAGTGGGAGACGACTGTCTGGGGCGAGCTCGCCTTCAACAACCAGTCGTCGAGATAGGGGAAGACTGAGACCCCTGATCTGCGCAGATGAGCTTCGACCACCGCCATCACCTTGGTGAACACCCGAGGAGCGCTGGTAAGGCCAAAGGGGAGCACGGTAAACTGAAAGTGCTCGTGGCCTACCATGAACCGCAGGTAACGCCTGTGGGCTGGCAGGACGGGGATGTGGAAATAGGCGTCCTGCAAGTCCAGCGCCACCATCCAGTCTTGTGGGTCGAGAGCAGACCAGACCTGAGCTAGAGTGAGCATCTTGAACTTCTCTTTGCGGAGGAAGCGATTGACGTTCCGGAGGTCCAAGATAGGACGCAGGCCTTTGTCCTTCTTGGGCACCACAAAGTAGTGGGAATAACAACCACGACCTACTTCGTGCGTCGGAACGCGCTCGATGGCCCCCTTGGCCAAGAGGGCCGCAACTTCCTGCTGAAGAAGCACCAAGTGATCCCCTGACATGCGGTGGTATTGAGGTGGCATGGCTGGGGGTAGTCTCGAAGGGGAGGGAGTAGCCCCTTCAGACTATCTCTAAAACTCACCTGTCCGAAGTGATGGTGCGCCAGTGGGGGAGCCGATGGCGGAGCCTGCCGCCCACTGGCGTTTGATAGGCCTGAAAGTTCGGACTAGGAAGGTTTGGAGGCAGAGGTGGCGGGGGTGGTGGTGGTGGTCTGACCCGCCCGCTGGCCCATTTGTCTGCCACGGCGAAAACCGCGCTGCGCGCGCTGGGATCACTGTTGCGCCGGCCTGTGGCTCTGTTGCGAACGCTGCGGGGCGCCCCTTTCAGTGCCACGAAAGGAGCATAAAGCGGAAGGCGGAGGAGGGCGGACTGCCGAGAGTCCCAAGGACTTGGCCGTAGTCCGTGAGTCCTTAAACCGCTCCAACGCGCTGTCCGCCTTGTCGGCGAAGAGGCGACGGCCATCAAAGGGCATGTCCATAAGGGTGTTTTGGACATCCCCTGAAAATCCAGTGGTTCTCAACCAGGCGTGACGGCGAACCGCCACCGTCGTTGCAATGGATCTGCCCAGTGAGTCGGCGGTGTCTAGACCACAACGGATCATGAACTTGGCTGCGTCTCGCCCCTCTGCAACAGCCTGGGCGAGAGTAGGCCGGGCCTCCTCCGGACACTGAGACAGCACGTTCGCCACCGTATCCCACAGACAGTGGGAATAACGGCCCAAGAGGCATGCGGTGTTCACGGACCGCAGCGCAGAGCTGGTGGAAGAGAAAATCTTCTTCCCAAACTGATTCCCTATCCGGTGGTGCGAAAGGGAAAGCGGTTGGGGAAGCAGAGGCTTGGACCACCAAGCTCTCGGGGTGGGATGTTGGGAGAGGAAAATGGGGTCACCCGGAGCCGGGCGATGGCGTCGGGCCACGTTCCTATCCACAGGAGCCCCTGTGGTGGGCCTGGACCAAGTGCCCAAAAGAACGCCCGAAAGGTCTTCATTAAAGGGCAGCAGTGGCTCCGCAGAAGTAGCTGCTGGCTGAAGCACCTCTGTCAGGAGGTTAGTCCTGACGGCCACAGTAGGGAGCTGGAGGTGTAGGGCCTCCGCCGCCCTACGCAACACCACTGCATAACTGGCTCCCTCCTCCGTAGCCACGGTAGGAGGAGACAGCATGCCAAGGTCTGGGAGGTATCCAGACCACTGGCGTTCCCCAATTCCTCAGCCCAGTCCTGTTCAGACTCGCAGGCTGCAGCGAGAGGGTCGTCCGACCCCTCCCAGTCCTCACCTTGCTCCTCAGGCTGTTCAACAGGCCTAAAATAAGGAGTAGGGACATGGGGATAGAAATCCCCAAACGGCGTCGAGAACGGCATAGACCGACGCCGCGTCTTCTTCGGGGCTGAATCTGAGGTCGACGTCGTCCCGAGGAGCGGGCGGCGTCAGGATCGGTGCCGGTGGGATCGACGTCGGTGGAGGCGTAACCAGGTCAACCGGCGTCGACCGGGATCCAGGCCTGGATCCAAGGGTGTCCTGCGGGGCCGGAGCCGACGGCGACGCCGGAGCCGCCGGCGAGGAAACGCGAGGACACCCATGCGGGGCCCGAAGGCGCACCGGCGGGACCCGACGGCCCAAAGAGGCGAGCCATGGCCGACAGGAACACCTGTATCTCGGCCGGAGACGCCGAAGACCCCGGGAAGGGCGGGTAGTCGGGCGGCGACTCCCTGGACTCCGTCGGAGCCGCGGGGATGGCACCACCCTTACCCGCGTCGCGCGACCGGCGAGGGGAAGTCGGAGAACGATGACGTTTCTTCGACTTCTTGTGCTTCGCCTTACCTGACCCCGAGTGCGAAGACTTCGATCCCGACGATCGCCGATGACTCCGCGCACGGTCCCTCGACCTCCCTCTGGACCGGGACCTCTCACGGCACGGAGCCGACTGCCGGGCTTCAAGCAGCTTTCGGGACCGCTCCCGCAAAGACTTCGGCGCCATGGACCGGCAGTCGGGGCACGACTTGGGGTCGTGGTCACGCCCCAGGCAGAAGAGACACACGCGGTGCGGGTCCGTCACCGACATCATCCGATGACAGTCCTCGCAGACTTAAACCCGGGCATCCCTAACTGCACCAGGAGTCGAATCGACTCGAAAAAGGTGAGAAAAAGATCTAAAAAAACGTAGTCAAAAAAGACTAGGGGTACCGCTCTCTCCGGATCTGCGCTTGCTGGCGCGGAAAAAGAAAGAACTGACGTGGGCGGCGCCCAAGTAGCGTCCGCGACGTCATCTCGGCGACCACGACGCCAACGACGGATGCGGAGCCGCACGACGCCCCTACCGACGCGCAGGGGTACTGCTGACGAAAACTTTCCGGATCCAGTCTGACGCCTGGGGATATTCTAAGGTAAGGACTCTATCACTATGTGTTTCTTTCAGATGCAAGAGATAAGAGATGTCGGGAAGGTCATGGAATGTCTATGCTGTCTGTAGGCTCTCTAGCTTCCCCCAAACTGCTTTCTCCTTGCCTCCTAACCTTTCCTCTCCCTATCCTCCCTAATATTGTTTACTCCTTCACCATGCTCCTGCATCCTCTGCTACACCTTCTGACATTTCCTCTGCTTAGCTCCTGCCCTCACTCTTGTTGCCTTCCCCCTTCAAATTCATCCTCTCCCTCCCTTCTCCCACCCCGTTTTCTCACCCTCAGTGCTTTTTTTACCTTTAGTATATCTCCGCTTTCCAGCATTGGATCTTTCATGGGTGTACCTGCTTGAATCATTCTCCTTTGTTGACTGCATCTGCTGGTCATACCAACCATGTATGGCAAGGAAACGGGCAGCTCGGTCTACAGACAACACCAGGTCTATGTTCAATGTGAATAAGCATGGAGGAACTTGTTCACAACCCCTATCGGAAGAGGCACAACTTCTGTGATTGTGGGCAAATCAGCATGACCTAAGAGAACACCTTCCAGGATCCAGCAACGAACGGACAGACAATACATGCTCAGCAGATCAGTGGGGGAATGCCATGAGTGAGAGCTAAATCAGGGTACACTATAACCAAAAATACTCCATCTATGGAGAAAACTCAATCTTTGCAATGGGAGACCGGAAATGCCAATTCTTTGCTGACGGGTGCTGGCGAACTGGAATGAGGGAAGATGCATTTCCAATGACCTGCGGCCTAATATTCTCTTACACCTTTCCACCATTTCCTCTCATTCCGAGGACATTGGCCAAGATCACGAGGGAGGGCTGCTGCATCATCCTGATAGATCCAGCATGTCCCAGGAAGTCCTGGTATACCCACATTCTCCACATGTCTATAGCCTCTCCAATTTCTCTGGGGGAGAATCCATCCTCCCTGGGCTTGACAGCCTTGCTGCTGAGCATAATGTGTTGCCCACCTTGGACATCTGTGGCTACAGAGAGGTCACAGTTCACAAACAAAATTTATAAGGCAAGTAGAAACCTTTCTGTTCATGGTGTGCCTCAGAAGAACTGCACCCTTTTCATGCCCAGATTCAACAATTGCTTCAGTATCTGTTAGCTTAGTCACGAGTTGAGTGTATCGTAACATCTATGTAGTGCTTACTACCCTTGTATGTGGCACTGAAGTTCTTGCCTACATGGGTGGCATGCTACACTGTAGGTGTACCGTGGTTAAAGTTCCTTCAGCATCGATTTCCAGATACCGCCACTCCATTTCTACATCATCAGTTCTATCTTCTAGACTTTTCCACTGACAAGAAAACTTCCACTTCACCTGGAGGTAAACTCAGTTCTTTGTGAGCTAACGAAGAGCCTATTTGTACCAAAGCCTAGCGCAGAATTGAAATAGGTTTCTTGAAAAGTAGCTGAGGTTTTAGCCTTCACCTCATCCAGGACTGGTGACTGGCAAGCGCTAGCATTAAAAGAACATACTTAAATTTTGCCTAAGAGAGTGTAATCTTAAGAACAAATACAACACTTGCACAAAAAGTGCTGTCTGACATTTGCCTCAATGGGCCTGTTGCCTCCAAATGAAGCTGAAAGAACATTGCACTCTTTTGACATCAGACGAATTTTATATTACAACAATAATCTGATCAGCTCTTTGTTTCTTAATAGAGGTAAGCCCCTATAAAACAGAGCATTGACAGATGGATTTCTGCAGCAATCTATCTATCCATGGCCACATGATGGCTGGCACACTGTTTTCAACAAAGTGCTTTCCACAAGGGGTGCCGCAGTGATTAAGCCTCATTATGTAGGAGCTTAGATTGACATCTATCTGTTGGGCAGCGACATGGAAGAGCTGCCACACTCCCACCAAGCACTACTGTCTAGACACAGAATGGGCAAGGGTGTCAGCAGATGGCCAAGCACTCCGCCATAAGCATTCCCATTAAGGTTGAGCTACCGTCTCCCTTTTCTTCTTATATTAATACTATACGAACTCCACTCCTAAGCCTCTATATTCCCCATGCTTTTCTGCGTTCACCTCCCTTGCTGATCTCCCATTCTATATCTCTGGGCCCTCGCTTTTATCTTCCTCTACCTCAATACACCCACTGCCCTCTCTCTTTCATAATTTCCTCTTTCTTCCTTGGAGTCCTATCCACATCTGACTGTTCTTCTGTTACCTGCGGTTTTCTTTCTCTCCACGATCCCCATAGTATCACTCCCATTGTCCTCCCTATTCTAACTAAAGGTTCCAGTATAACGCCACACCTACGTAGCAATCTACGCCATTCCACACTTATGCACATTCAAGGGTCAGCTCCATACAAAAGGCTTGACACAGCATACACCAATGCCAAGTTCTCACACCTAACCACCTCATATGTCTCTCGATACAGAACATATTGCACTAACTGTCTCAAAACACCCGGGACAATATACCTTAAACATCACACCCTATCAACTGCTATACCTCAAATACTCATCAACTGCACCAGCACAAAGTCAAGAGGCATGAAATAATACAGAATAAATCCAACCAGGCCAATGCATACTAAGGGCCAGCGTGGTGCAACTCTTAAGATATCTGCTTTGCCATAACAACTTTATTCTAAAAAAAAAAATGAGGACACAGTAATTTTTCTATAACCAGCGTTATTCCCAAATATGCAAACACAGAGCCTCATATGGAAACATTTTCCATCATAATTAAGTTGTCCTATTGTCAATAGAGATCAGTTTTCTCATAAGGTAGTCCATAGTAGTCAACACTTCATCAAAACCTCAAAAATTGGTGTCATGGCATAGTGCCTAAATCCATTCCCACACATCAAAACAAAGGCCTCGCGCTTACATTGGATTGGAGCGGTAAATACAACAGAGTGAGAGAGCAAAGCCACAGGACGTGAGACCGGTTTTAGACCAAAGGGCGAATGGAGTGGGGACGTATATGTATTGAGGCAAGAGGCTCAGAAACTGGACTTCATGACTAAAGGGTAAATACAAAGGTAACTATCAGCCTAGTCCTCATCACTCGAAAACAAATGCAATCAAAGACAGGCGCCCGTAGTTCAGCCTTAGTCATATGACTGCAAACGGGATCAGATCACTTAATCATACACTATATCTCATACTTCCACGTGCAAAACCTACCCAGTATAATGTACCTCACCATCCACGACCACACTGCATCGCATCATGCAGCCTTACACCTACCATACAGACGAACTCACATTATTGTAATTCTTCTTTTACAATTCACACAAACATGCATCCCTAGGTTTGCCTGAGGGTGTGTTGATACAGTACCATGTAAAGAGAAATAAAATGCGGTACAAGCCTCTGAAACAGCCGTAGAGACACTGCCCACATAGCATTTGCTCAGCAATAGTGTTTCTAAGACCCTTATAAAAGGTCTGGGTTCCATGATAACACAATATACCACCACCTGACTACTCTGCATCACATTATCAGCCCCTATCTACCACTCCTCAACATATCACACCACACCTCTGCATACACCAGCACATCCCAAAACCTCTCCAGCATTGGAACGTTCATAGAGTCACATGCCTGAATAATTCACCCACATTAGGCTGGCTGTACCTGGTAATTTAAAATATATTTAAAAAAATGTGTTAAAATGCCACAGGGCAAACAACAGTGTTTGTTTGGTAGCATATCAATGGTAATTGAATAACCCAAACTTCCCCCAAAAGTGTGGGTGAGCTGAGCTCTCCTTTCCAACCTAGATGCAATGCAAACATTAGTTGTTTCTGGGGTATTACACCTTAATATACTCTGGTTCAGGGTAATATCTCCAAATGCCACCATGGTAGATATAGAGAAAATATATCTCTACGAGTCCAGATCATACTGTAGGCAAAAGACGATTACGCAGATGATCACTATCTGTTGTTGTCTTTATCCTCCCAACAAACCTTCTCATTGTGACATCCGCAAGATGTTTCTTTAAAAACATTTTAAAGGATGGGGATAGGAAGCTGGCGCTATAACTCCTTGAAAGGAAAAAGATTTAACCAGGCAAAGGGGATGCCGCCCTACCTGGGGGTGATTCCATGCAAGTGCGCCTCAAACACTTACACAAAGGTAGCGCAAAAAAGTACGTATGTTGACCTTTTGCAGTTGAAGTTCACCACTGACTCACCTGTATCTGCCTCTGTGAAGGCCAAAACCAATATTCAATAGGAAAGGCATTTAATTAGCCAAAGAACAACCTGTGCACAAATTGGCAAGTAAATCTAGCTGCGCTGAAACCTGGTGACTTCTCAGACTCAAATCATTGTTGATGAGGTCTCTCCTCTCTTCTATAAAGAGATTTCCATCGTCAATGAGACAACATCCGCATCAGCGGCAAAAACCGCAGTCCCACTACTAACAGCGTTCTCATCATCAATTAAGAAGACTCTTAACTAGTCAACGATTCCATCGCCGTTCAATGCAACAACACCATGAACTCTCAATGAACCACATCATCTACGACAGTACCAACGTACATAGTATCTGCAACATTACTGCTGGCGATGTAGTCAGCAGTCCTATTGAAAATAGGTTTGTTCTTTTTACCATCGATGGAAGTTCCACCATGCCATTCACTGCTGAAGACTTCTGCCCATTTGTCAGTGCATAACCTTGACTTGAGATAAGCAGGCATCAGCAAACAAGGGCAAAGCTCGGACATGGTTCATAGCTCAGCTCAATGTTTTCTACATACCAAAGTATGGGGAAGATGTTTATGGTAAGACACCGGAAGAAAGGGAAAATGTACATCAGCCAGACTATGAAGAGTATGCTCCTTCGGGTTCTCTAACTGAGGATTGTAGGAGGAACTGGGAATGCCCTTATTCGGCTAGACATTACAATAGGGAATCTCCAATATGCAGATCCTGGTCGCCTTTATGTACGCTTTGCAACAAATGTTGGAGACCTTTCAAGGACTTGCCCCGCAGCCCCAACATCGCTATGCTCCACATGGGGCAACCACCATGGCACCTTAGCAACATGTTCCGGCTCTCAACTCCGCTACAACAGCCCCCCACCTCACTTACCACTGCCGCAAGAACTACTGTTGCCCCCTTCAGTGATGCACTCATTACCACCAAAACGCACATGAGACACGCCAGAATCACCTCTGGAGAGTGGTAAGTTCTCTATCTCTATAGTTTGCCGTTTCTCATTGCACTGGTCGCTCAAATTCATTATGATTTATTTTTACATGCCCCATTTTTTCTCAGAACTAACACATGAGGGCCCTACAACTCACCAACATCCCATACAGTCTATACACACCCTACAAACGTTTCCTTTCTAAACTCTGCTGCCATCACCAACTGAGGATTAGTCCTGTTGGGTTCCACACATGTAAGGGCAGCATTCATGGCAGACCGCGGTAAGTTTGGTCGCAGCCGTTGGTTCCTCTCAGTTGGAGAGTCATTCCCACTATATTCATAATTTATTTTTCATAGGAGCCAGTAACGACCTACTTGCAGATGAGTCCTGCAGGGCGGATCCAGAAAATTCCTTTTAATTGTAATTTTAACTCTTTATTTAGCTTTAGCTTCCTTGCAGTCAATGTCCTGGGATATCAGCATTTTTTTTTTTTTTTTTTACCCAAACCTACTGGCCAATCATCTGCATTTTTGACACCTTCAGCAAGAAATTCATTTTCACAAGGAAGCGAGCAGAAAAGTTGCAAAGAAATCTGATTGTCCAGGCCTTATTCTTCTTAGTGAGGAAGAAAATTAGAGAATGGAGACCTGTTTTTGACCTCTGAGAGCTCAAGTTTGTGAAGAAATTATCCTTACGAATGGTCACTTTGCAAGAGTTTTCTGTTGCCACAGAAAGAAGTATTTCTTACCATTTTGGAGCTACAGGATGCCTACTTCTTTGTTCTCATATGCTGGACCGCAGTCAGCATCTCCGATTCGCACCCTTTCAGTCTGAAACTCACTTACTCATGACTAAATAGTCCTGAAGTGCCTGGTCCCTCTAGCAGCCTTTCATCTGAGAAAGGCTAGTGAAGGCACCTTCAGAAGGAAGTCGTCTGTCTCCACAGCAGCTTGCATCAGCCTTTTCAATCAAATGCTATGAAGCTAAGGGGCAGATTTACTATTTTTTCACGTAGCGCACTGCAACATCCGCAAACGCTGTGCTGAACTATGTAAATAGGAGAGGATGAGAGCGCCCTATTTACTAAAATAAGACTCTCTCCTGCCCTCTCACTAGCGCCGAGGCTGAAATCAGCTGCCGTGCACCACGGAGACACCTTTGCGCCATGGTGCAAGTGTTTCTCCGTGAGTCCAGTATAGGTTTTGCACTGGAAGGGTACCCTTCCAGTACAAAATACTATGCTGAGACTCACTTCAAACCTTTTCCCTCTTTGTATGCATGCTGTACAGTGCAGCACATATGCACAGTCGGAAAAGGAGAAATAAAAGCATTTCTCCTTCCTTGTGCCTACTTGAAAAGGGTGCAGTTTTCTCACGCTAAACCCAATCTACTTTATTTAGTAAATTGGGTTTAGCGTGAGAAACATTGAGTGGTTGCATTGGAATGCCCATGCTCCATCCTTGGCACGCCCCCATGGCGCAAAGTAATGGAAAGCGATATGCGCTGCTTCGCGTGACTTTTCTGTTATTTCCAGCGATAAACAAGTTTTGTGCTGGAAAGTAAAATAGGAAAAAGATTTTGCGCCGATTTGCGTCACTTTTGTGATGCAAACACGGTGCAAAATCTTAGTAAATCTCCCTCACCATGATAAAAAAATCTTAATGCAGTTTGTAGAAGCAATCCTGGATAAACAGCTCGGAAGACTGCTCCCCCTGCAGAACTGACTGGGAAGCATCAAGCATCAACTTCAAAACATCTATCGCTAGGAAACGGTTGTAGTCAGAACTTAGAAATCATTACTGGGCCTAATGTCATCCTGTATAGGGTTAATGCCCTTCTACCATCTTCTAGCAAAGCCAGTTCAACAAGAGTTTGACATGCAGTGGAAGCAGTTAACAGGGACGTGTGATGACAGATAGTATCCTGACACCTTAAACCAGCTCTCAGTCTCTCCCTGTCAGGAACAGCTAAAACACCTTTTCAGGAAACTGGCATCCGACCTTGGATCTGCTTGCCACCTTGCAGACCAAGAAATGCCTGTACTATGCAAGCGGGTACCAGCAACCAGTAGACAATAACCATGGTTTCTCAATGTTGTGGTCGAATGTCCTGCTTGCTAATATTAATTGCCCCAGCATGGCCGAGAAAATGATGGTACGCCAACTTAGTGCTGCTGCCTCGAGGTCCACCAAGTCAACTGAAGATCTACCTCTTTCCAGGCACAATGGCCAAATCCTCCACCCTGACTTGAAGTCACTCAACCTAACAGCTTGGTTTCCGACCACTTAGAATTTGGTCATCTCAAAACTACACATCACACCCCGATATCACCACTCATAGCCCAACATACTGTGCCTCATAACACTGACCGATGAAACCCAGTGCTTATGAGTGACCAAACTACTACCCCAAATACACCATAGCAAACACATTACTATATAAGAAATCATAACACTGAACAATGCATTGCAAAACTGCTCTGCCCCACTTACTAAAATAGAACATGGATAAGGTGGTGGTAGTGGAAGACACCACATGACTCTACTTCCAATATACTTAATATTCAACAAACAGAATTTATCCAAGCTGCAATACATCTGTCACCTAAACAGCGTGTGCAATCAGCTGTCATATGATTGTATATCACTCAAAACTCTCCTGCAACACCACCACTGCATTACATTGGTCCAAATCACATTACACAACACTACACCGCAAATGGAAGTCTGAATAGGGTTCATCTACGGCCCACTGGGAATGGTGAATTTTAGCAATCATGCAACACCAACAAGCTTTGCCTAAAAGATGATGGATAATACCAATAACAGCTCATCAGCCTTGATCATGAACCATACTCCCATATTTAGACTATCCTCACATCCATATGTCCAACATACAACCCAGATTCAGATGTAATCTGTAGGGCCTAACCCACATTTGCAGCTTCTCCAGTGGGACTACCTGCAATATGCTTTCTAGCAAGCTCGTACATCAGGTTCCAAATCTCACCTACCCCGAAGCTCTAATCGGTGCCACTTTAAACTTTAATAAGTAACCTAAATATCTTGAAATTAATTTGTATAGTCTTCTTGATTAACAAGCATACTTAGTAATTTTGATTACTTACTGGAGGTGCAATTTGGACTAGATGCACTCTCCTCATTCTAATCCATGCTTATCCAACGAGGAGCTTGTGAGCGACTGGTAGCTCTCCAGCAGCATGTGAGTAGCTCTTCTGTGTGGAGCCCAGCCAACTACTATAGAAGCTTTTGCTTGGTTGAATTATTAGATGTATACCAAAATTAAAAGTCTGTTTTCGAGACGAAAATGTGTTTTTTTTGTTTTAGGAATGTAACCATTTTCAAAACATATATTTAATCTGATATTTCACTGATACATATTTAGGCTATTTCACTAATAAATCATATAGCGTTGGTGACTAATTACTAATATTATTACCTTGGTGCTAGTGCATTGCAGCTATGGCTCCTATGTATTACCCATATACAGGCATTTCAAATTGACAAAGCCCCTTTTCTTTACTGCTGGGAACCCTGCAGTGAGGTGATCACTGCTGCTAATCCAAAAGAACAATTGATGGACAGAATGCAGAACAATGTCATACATTCACCCCAGTACAGAGATCTGGGCCTAAATCCATCGTTTTTTTGCTCACCATGCCATTACAGTTTGGACCCAGCCATATGCAAATCAGTCTTGACCCTGCGCCCAATGGGAACAGTCCAGCCCGAACTGCCAGGCCAGGTCCTCCCTGGACTGGAAACAAGCATCCTAGGACCGGTTTCGGGCTTTCAGCCCTCATCAGCCAGGATAGCTTGACTCCAGTGGCATGCAGAGCACGGGACCCACGTCTGGGTATACCTGTCCCACTCGGGGTGACAAATGCAAAAGGTGGCATGGTGAGCAAAAGAATGATGGATTTAACCCAGATCTATTGACTGGGGGTGAATGTTTTGATTTGTTCTGCATTCCGTCCATCAATTGTGTGTCTACTGCTGCTAATCCAGCATAGGTTTGCCACTAATGTAATCTTGTCAGATGTGGTCACTATTACAATATTAATAGATCGAGATGATTTCCATGGAACATAAGTAGTGCTTGTTTCTCAAAAGGCTGGAGACTCCTGTTTTATTACATCCTCTTTGAAAGCAAACTGTGGCACATACAAGTGTCACATCCTTATCATGTAAACGCATACCTGACCTATCTATTGGCATGCATGAAAACACATTTTCCCTATTTACCCTGCAAATGGCATCTTCGTAATGACCTGCTGTTCTTTTCTTTTTATGATGAATCTAGGACTAAAGGGAATCCATGCACCGTGTCTGCTTGTGTTCCTTCAGTCTTCAGTTTGTTTGCGGATGTCAGGCCCACTTTAGTACCTACCTGTTTGGCTCTGTGCATCTGTAACTAGGCTATTAGTCTCCCAAGAGAATCACCTCAACAATCCATCTTTATTTCTGTTATCCTATGGCTAATGAAACGTAGCCCAATTTTAGGTCTCGCCTACAGACAGCTTTTGACACCTGTTCTCAAAGAACTATTATGAACAGTACAATACATAGAGTGGGCTCTGAGTCGTACCTTTACTTGAGTCGGTCGGGTCTATTGGCTTAGTGGATTAATGCATCCACTGTAGGGGCCTGTATTCGACCTCATGGTCACAGGTTCAAATCCCGGCGGGTCCACTCAGCTTTTCATCCTTCTTAGGTCGATAAAATGAGTACCACTGAGTTGGGTAACAATCAACATCTGTTATTCAGCAACAAGATCCCCTTCTTGGTGAACGTGCGCTTTACAAATACACGTTATGTTATGATTGGATGGCTTTCATGTCTATCTTGCTTCCCTGCTCCTTATGTGAAGGTTTTCTCCGTCTGTCTTTTTGATTGTCCTGCCCATAGCCTTTCAGTCTCAAGTGTATCCTTCCATCGTTGATGTCATCAGTGCTTTAAGTGGGATGAAAAAGGTTTCTAAAAGGTGTGTAGCTAATGAAGCGTAACTTGGAATCTTTTTGAAGAGGCCTGGCCCATGTAATTACGGGTTTGGCATAAAACGTGTACTAAAATCCTGTGCTTCACAGAGCATGCCACCTGACCAGTATTAGAGCATCTCTCTGAGGGGCATATTAACAAGCCCCTATCGCCACCACAACGTCACTTTTTGTGACGTGGTGGCGATAGGGTCAGCGCCCTATTACCAAGGCAGCGTTAAACCACATAACGTGGTTAAAAGCTGCCTTGGTAATAGTGCCCCTTTCACGCTAAACTTAGCGTGAAAGGGGCGTGCAGTGGGTGTTGCGGTGGGCGTTCCACCGCAACACCTAATCACTCGACGATGCCACCTATTATCAAGAGAGACGATAATAGGTGGCAGCGCTGAAGCTTGAGACCAGGAAAATCCTGGTCTTAAGGTGGCGATACGAGGAGAAATGCTTCATTTCTCCTCGTTTTTGCTTTTTCCATGTGTCTGCCTTGTGCAGCACATGGAAAAAGCAAAATGCCAAGGTTTGTTTATGTACAGGAAGGTGTCCCTTCCTGTACATAAATAAACCTTTTTTAAAATGCCATTTTGTAACTTACATGTGTGCTGCATGAAGCAGCACACAAGTAAGTCACAAAATGGCATTTTAGAATTTGTTTATGTACAGGAAGGGACACCTTCCTGTACATAAACAAACCTCCTGCTCGCAGACACCCTTGCACTCTGGTGCAAGGGTGCCTGCGTTGGCGTTAAGTCGTGAGACTTGGCGCCATCGCAGGGGTAAACGCCAGGCTGCACCATATCCTTGGTAATATGGTGCAGCCTCGCGTTTCCGAAGTGTCGATGAGAGGCGTTAAACCAAGGAGGCTAACGCCTCTCACCGCCACTTCCTAGATAATATGCCCCTGAGTTTTGTTACTGCATCAAGACGTTTAACACCACAGCAAGCATCCCTCTAAAACAAGCCAGACCTGTTGGCTTTGCCAATATTTGTTAGCAATTTAAAATAAATTAGTATAAACTTATTTTGTTGTGGATAATTAGGATTGAAAAGGTTTCAATTCTGACAGTGAATTGAACATTACTTAAGGCCTTATTTTGAGTTTGGCGGTCTGGTGTACTGCCAAACACCGGTGGTCCAATAGCCCTATAACAAGTAGGGCGGGCAAACCGCCATGGGATCCATGATCCCTGGCGGTCTTGCAGCAGTCTGAGGCCCCTAATACGATGGTATTGCCGCTGCGGGACCGCCAAGCATATTAGGAGTTTCCTCACCGCCACAGTTTTCAAGGCGGTGACTCCGCCATGTAAAGTGTGGCAGTGAGGAAACAAAGGGGGGACCGGTGCCTCTGTGCCAGCATGCAGGGGGGCATATGGTGTGCCCCCCCTGTCTGCATTCACCCCCCAGTTCCTGCAGGGCATGGACTTGACAGTCCATGCCCTGCAGGAACGTGCAATAGCGTTCCCATTGCGGAGCCTTTCTAAGGCTCACTTATGAGGCTTAGCACTGCCGTAAGCCAGCGCCGCAGGCTCGTCTGACCTGGATTCCTGTCAGAATCCGGCAGGTAGTCACATTATGGCCTTGGTAGTGTGGCAGCGGGGCGCTGGCGTGGCGGCCCGCTGCCACACCGCCAAAGTCATAATAAGGCCATTAGGCCTGTAGAGTGGGTTGCGGTCTCCGAAGTGTCTCAATCACTCCGGTTCTTCCCTTCACACCACTTTCTTCTCTGTTAGACGCACTCATCCCTCCTTCTGCATGCACTTCTTTCGCCTCCTCCACTTGACTGTCCCCAACGCAAATACAACCCACCCACATCTGCATTTTCTTGTGCTTTAGAGCTTTCAATATTTAATTGCATTCTTCACACACATTTTTCATAGACTCACAATTACATTTGACACGTGACCATCACTCTGCCGAGAGGCCGTAGTTTAGATGTGCATGTAGTCTATACACCTGTATGACCCTCTGACAGGCACTGTTAGTTTTCAGTCGTTGCATTAAAGCACTATAAGTGCTGCATGTAAATAAACAATAACCTCGTATTATTAAGTACCCAGTGCTCTGCAAAGAGCCATCACAGATAACACCACAGGTAGGCGTCCATCTTACATAATGAAAGCTAAGCAATGCTCAGTCTAGGCATACAGAAAGACCAAGTTATTTCATCCTAAACAGGCCTTAAGGGGAAGGTGGATACAGTAGGGAAATGGAACACAGAACTGCTTGCCTAATGGAACCCCTGTGCAAATATTTCACCTCTCGGGGAACCGTCCCCGGACCGCCAACAAGAGCCCCACCCTAATGGCGGCACCCCAACTTTTTCCACATCGTTGTGTATATCAATTACCCAGTTCTATCCACCAGTAAGGTATTTGCAAAGCTCTTGGTTGAATCCACCTGAGTGAATACATATTTATTTTCAGTAAAATCCACCTTCAGTCACACTGGATATGTAACAGATGCCACTGCGCCCTGTGGCGCTATAGCACTCTTCACTTCCATAAGTACTTTCTTAACGGGGCATCATCCCTGGACTGGGATCAGAGGAAAAAAAGCAGCCTGACTAGACCCAGCATCACCTTTCCTTTTGACGGGCACTGATAGAGTCGCAACTCTCATTGCCTCAGCTTGAGAGCTCTCAATTGTGCCCCGACCACCTGAACTCAGGGGCTCATTTATGAAAAAGTCCTGAAGTGCTGCACTGCGTGACAGGGAAAGGGCAGAAATGCACCATATTTAAGGCAAAACGGCACACTTCTGCTTTTTCCCCTGCGCTGGCGCCGATTTGACAGCCTAGCGCCAATGCAGGCACTATGGTGTAAAGGTGCCTGCGTTGCATGCAGGATTGTTCTTGTGCAGGAAGTGGCACTTTCCTGCACAAAAACAATCCTGAGAGGAATATTCCTCTTTCAATGTGTGCTGCAGAATCCAGCACACAAAGAAAGAGTCAGTAACGAGGAGAAATAAAGATATTTCTCCTCATTACGCCTCTCCTGGGAAGGCGTATCTTTTTGGCGCAGTCCCAGGTCTACCAGTACTGGTAAATCTGGGAATGCGTCAAAAAGCATGGGAGCTGTGTGGGAACACCCAGGCAATGCCCATGGAATGCCTCCCTTGCGCAGATTCATGCAGCGCAGCGATTTGTGGTGCGTTGCTTTACTTAAGATTTATGGAGCCACTCAGGGCCACGCAAAGTTGCCTTGCGTGACTTCATGAATTTAACTTAAGGCGTGGTGCAAACGCGACACAAACCGCTCATAAATTGACTCCTCAGTTTACAGCATGCGCTATACAATAATCATGTCGCATCAGAAAAACAAGAGCTGGAAAAAACAAATGCTCTTAGGGAATAAAGGATGAAGTAAAACATTTTATATGTAAACCGGAACTGCATCGCTGACATTGGTTACCTTAAGGGTATTTACAGTCATTGTTGAGCAACCGAGCTGTGTTTCTAACTGTAAAGTTAAAGCCATGAAAATAGGACCCAATACAGACCAATTTCAACAGCAAACCCACCAGTTTCAGCAGCAGACCCACCCCAATTAAATCTCTTGATGTCATGTATTGCAGTGCATGAAGGACTATTTTTGAACCCCCTAGCTGCGTTGCACCAGCCTTTCCTTTGCTTTTTAGGTCTTGCCTAGCGACGCAGCCCATGCGCTGCTCGCCTTGGCGAGATCTATTGTTGTGGGTTTTGCGTCCGAAGGGGGACAGGAGATGTGCACGCGTCGGACAAGAGATGTGCACGCGCGGCGTCTCTTCTCTTCTCTGGCAATCTCAGCACTTTCGCGCGCTCCCACCGAGCTTTCACTTTCGCGCGCTCGATCTAAGCCGTGTTTAGGTCACAGTGTGCGCGTTCTACGTAGGGGGGAGACGTTAATGATAGAGTTCTTGAGGCAGGGAGGGTGCCCGTTGTAATTAGCAGACACCCACAATTCTTCAAGATGAAACGAGTATAGGTATCAACAACAGAGCAATGGGAAGTCTGCGGGGCCGTGAAGCCTGAATATCCTCAGATTAGTGCAAACCCGATATTTCAGCTACTGCTAGCTCTATCCTATCAAGTGTGATAGCGCAATAAACACGTTTAATACGGAGCCTCAGCTGGTTTCGTTATGCTTCTGTCATTAGCCGGTATCAAAAGCAGCGTGAGCTGGATGACGCGGGGGCCTTGCACGTGCATGTCAGTCTGAGTGGGCTGCTGCTGACTGTGCACCAAATTTGGCTCCGCTGTCTGGAGCCAAGTAACCGAGTTTAGTGATGGACGTAGCTGAGAATGAAAAATGAGCGGGTAATGTGTCCAGTTATCCGAGATCTTTGGCAAAGCAAATTAAATTAATGCACCGTTTTGTAAATCAATTCACGCGTGATAACGAGCACATGCCCTATCTGATTCGAAAGCAAAATCTTTTTGAAAATCACAACAAATTAACGCGAGTCAGAATTTATAAATCTACATCTAAAGTAGAAATGCCTTTTTTATTTTTTATTTTAAGCTGACAATCTTTTTTTTACACCACCAACCAATGCTCTTGTTCTGGTTGAACCAGACGCCATAAAGGTCCCGTCAGAATGGTCACGGGCGTGGTGTTAAAGCTAGTAACTGTCCCAGTGCCATGAGGGGGAATTGCATCCTGTCCGGATTTTCCATTTAATTGCTTTCAGCACGCTGGGACTTTTAAAGTCACTTTTCATTCTGTAAGCATGGGTCTACAAAGCCCAGCAGTTGTAATGCCACTTAGTGGAAAATCAGACAGGGCTGACCAAAAGTCTTGCTTGTGACATGAAGCCAGCAGCCAGAAATGATGCATACTATCTAAATAAGCCTGGGCACTTGAAATCACATGCTTAAAAATTTATATTTTTTCGGAAATTCAAATTAATTTGTTATAAAATGTATAGAAGTACATATGCTATGTTACAGGTGTTTGTATAACACTGTCTTCAGAAATTACTTGTCCCCTCGGCTATATATAGACAATTGTCTGCAGTTGTGACCGTTCCAGCTGAGTTAACTCCCTGGAAGAGAATTATGTTGATTGGAATATAGTAAAAAGCCTCTGGAGAATAGTTTTGTACAGAATTTAGCCAGAATAGCAGTCAATATCACTGCTTTTAAACCAGAGTTGTACTTTTCATATCAAATATTCAGATGATATGTTTTCAGGAGTGGCCTAGCAGTTAAAGCAGCAGTGGAAAATGTATTCATAACAGTCCCATATTGTACAAAGTGCGAGTTGCGGTGAGCTCAACCATCTCTAGGAGGGTTTGGGGAGCCAGCTAAATGTGTGTCTACAAGATAATTGAGTGTGGTCTCTCAATAAAAGCAGATCCCTGATCTTCAGCATTTAAGGAGTTGTTCCCATATCCCATATAGTTAGTCTCTCCTTGGTTGTTTTGATTCCGATGAAGATGCTCCGGTTCAGTAAGGGCAGATCAACGACTTCCCATAGTATGATATAGCCCATAGTCTTCTCAATTACTCATGGTGTCTGCCTTTGCAAAATGTACACATTTAATAAGTTTACATGATCCTGAACGCTTGTGATGAACCACTAAATAAGTGCTGTCAAAACCTGCTCGGGGGCTTCAGGGCAACCACGGGTTACTGGGCCACAACCCTGGAGTTTGGGGACTTTTACCACTGATGTCCAAGGGCCGACCTACTATGGTACTGCAATCTGGGTGGCAAGTACATACACCCTTTCCTGTATGTAACTCTAGGGTAATGAGGGTTTATCAGGGGTGGAGTGTGGGAGTAGAGACGTAGAACTCCAACAGTTTAACAAAAGACACGATTAGTACTGTCCAGCCCAGTGCTTTCCTTTTCAAAAACAGTACTTTCATCAGATACTAAAACTTAATTGGCCAGGCTACAGACAGATGCACACTTCTCCAGTAAGATGTACAGCTTTCAGGTGATGTCCCCTCATCCCTGGGAGACTAGTTATCAAGGATACCAATCCTAGGTCTCAGCAGTCCTCCGAATACTCTGTGGAGCAGTCCCTACCATGCTCAGTGAAGAACTTGCATCTGGAACCAACTGGGCTAAATTGGGTCACACTTTTATACACATTTCCGAGACAGGGCACGTGGATTCCATTTTCAATGCCCAATAACTTCTTTGGAGTGGTTCATTTTTACACTTCAATTTTTGATCTTGCCTAAGCAGCGCAAAGCCTGTCTTTTGAGCTCTTTTGTTTTCTATCAGTGGGCTTAGAGATTGCCCATTGCTTACCATTGGTTGGTTTCATTGTCCCTCTCATTTTCTTGCTCTTTATTGGTCAGTTGTCATAGGCTACCTTCCTCATCATGTGTTTGTCCTTTGATTGGAGCATTAATGCATTACTTGTGTCTTCCACTGCTCATTTATATAGGCACTACTTTTATTCTTAGTGTTTAAGTACTCTACTAGAGGGCATCTTTTTCAGTTGGCTCCCTCATGTACTTCTCTACCCTCTGCTGTCAATTTTCTTGCCCCCACATGCCCTCCCTGTTTCTTTTCCGTTGTTGCTTACCCCTCACCGGCCCTTCTTCTTCTTCCCAACCCCACCATAACAATAAAAAAGCATTTGCAATGCAATAGGTCTCGCATTTACACGAGTTTGATCTATTGGCATTGTAAATGACAATGCCTTTTATTTTATGTTTTGGTTTTTAAAACGTAAATAAAAGGCATTGTCATTTCCAATGCCAATAGCTTAAACTAGCGTAAATGCGAGACCTATTGCATTGCAAATGCTTGTTTAAATATGACTTCGGTATACATGAAGACAATGAGCCTCCAAGGTGAGAAGTTCTGTCCGCGCTCATCATGGTACTGCCGCAAACGGGGCGCCAGGGGCTCCATAGCAACCACAAACAGCACTGAGGAGACCGGGCTGCCCTGGCGCACTCTACTGACCTAGAAGGTGGGAGATGCCAAGCCATTCACGTGGACCCTAGCTGTGGGCGACACATAGAGCAGGGCAATCCTTTTTAGAAAGTTCAGACTAAACCTAGTACGCTGCAGGAAATACGTAGGTTGGGTGCAGTAGACCGGCCAGGCACAATGCAGCACACATAGAAACAGCAAAAACAAGGAGAAATAAAGCATTTCTCCTCGTTTTGACATGTTAAGACCAGGTTTTCCCTGGTCTTAATTTTGGCGCTGCCCATTATTTACGCCACACTTGTAAATAGGGGGCAGCGTCAAAATCAATGGGTGTTGCGGCACACCGCCCACCGTAACACCCATTGCCCGCAACTTTCACGCTAAGTGTAGCGTGAAAGGGGCCTAATTCACAAAGCGGCGTTAAGCCATGTTAAGTGGCTTAAAGCTGCCTTGTCAATAAGGCGATGCCCCTATCGCCACAGGAACGTTGGGAAAAGTGACGTTCCTGTGGCAATAGGAGCTTGTATATATGCACCCATGTTTGTTAGGCAGATACACACACACACCCTGGAACATGGCCAATGAGATCTTGCCAACAGTACTTGGAATCTTTAGGAACTCTTTGGCTCAGACCATTCAGGATGCTCAAGATGTGGCCAAATACATGATTCATGCTGGCCTTGACACTACTAATTATCTGGAAAGGGTGGTTGGCACTAGTGTGGTGCTCCTCTACCAGGTGTGGATGTGCTCCACTGGATTCTCTGGAAACGTAGAGGCCTCTCATGGATATGTCTTTCAATGGCTCACGCCTGTTTCGTGAAAAAGACGATTCTGACTTGGAACGTTTCAAACAGAGCAGGGCCATGGCACTTTCTTTGGGTCTTTTATCCCCGGCCAAACAGTTTCCTCACCAATTTTGGAAATTTGAGGCTACTTTAGGGGACTGGCATTAAGGCAACCAGTCTCTTCAGTCTCTGCTGCGATAGCCCTAGTCCTTTCGAGGCTAGGGTGTGGATCAGGCAGGCAATGTGCTGGCACCAAGGGCACCAGTTCTCACAGTCCCCTTTCCCTGCAGCAACAAGCACCAAAACAACTTTAACTTGCTATTAGTGGCTCACACCCACCGTGTGGGAGGCAGGATCCAACACTTTCTCCAGGGGCAACAATCCATCATGACCATCAAACTGGTCCTTAAAATCGTTTAGTGTTGATATGCCCTATCGTTTCTTTCTGCTCCGCCGAATCGTTTGTCCATGGTACAGCAAATCTCAGAGGAGCAACTGTTAATTCTGTTGCAAAAGTTTTACTTTCCAAAGGTGCCATCAAGAAGGTTCCAAACTCAGAAATTGGGAATGGTTGTTACTCTATTTCTTTGTGCCGAAGAAGGGTGCGGGCCTTCGGCCGATCTTGGTCTTCTTCCTCTGAATGCTTTCCTGTAGTAGGACAAATTAAAAAAATCCAATGTTTGCCCAATTCCTGTCCAACCTGGACCCGAGCAATTGGATGGTCTCCTTCAATCTGAAGGATGCGTGTTTCCATACACCTGTCCTGCAGTCCACAGAAGTTTTCTAAGGATCAAGATAGGAGAGGAGCATTTTACGTTTGCCGTGCTCCCTTTGGTCCTCTGGTGTTCATGAAGGTGATGGCGGAGTCAATGCTTATTTTCAGAGGTGGAGGATACTAGTTTTCCCCTACCTCATTGACTGGCTGTTGAAGGCAAGCTCACCACAGTCAGTCATAGACCACCTCCACATGATGGCAAAGCTCCTGACATCGCTGGCCTTCACCATCAACTAGCCAAAGTCACACTGCACTCCTCCGTTGTGATTTCCCTTCATCTGAGCTGTCCTGGATACGGTACAATTCAGGGTCTTCTCTCTGTGGCAATGAATCCAGGACACTTGGGCAACGATCCCGATGTTTCATCCTTGGTTCTAGTTGTTGGTGAGGGCAGCTCTGAGGCTTCCTGGCCTTTTAGCCTCCTGCATCCTCCTTGTCGATTACACCAGGTGACATATGTAGACTCTGCAATGAATCTGAAGTTACAATGTGCTAGCACCAAGATAACCTGACCATTGCCATTCAGGTTTTGGAGAAGACTGCAGATGATCTGCTGTGGTGGCTGCTCGATTGCAACTGGACTGGCGGAAGGCTCCTCTCCCTTTGAAGACCCAGAGGTGAAAGTAGTGATGAATGCATCACAGCAGGGTTGGGGAGTTAATCTGGGGGAGTTGGAGATTTGACGACTTTGGTCTCTGGAAGAAATCTGGCTACATATCAATCTGTTGGATTTGAGGGCTATTCATCTGGTATTGAAGGCCTTCCTGCCATTCATCAAGGAGCGGTTGGTGCAGATTCTCATCACATCAGCATCACTGCCATGTGGTACTACAGCAAGCAGGGCAGAGTGAGCTACTGGGTCCTGTGCCAAAAGGCTCTGCGCCTCTGGAGTTGGCTGGAGTCAGGGCATTTCCCTGATCGTGAACTACCTAGCAGGATCCTTGAACGGCAAGTCGGACAAGCTCAGTCGGCAGCATCTGGCAGACCACAAATGGCATCTACATCCCACGGTGGTAGAGCATCATACGTCAGTGGGGAGAACTCTAGCTAGATCTTTTTACCACCATCGAGAACATGCGGAGTCAAAGGTTTTGCACACTGGAGTTCCCATGAAGACACTCGCTAGGAGATGCATTCCGGCTGAAATGGAACACTGGACTCCTGTATGCCTTCCCGTCCCTGCCTCTTCTGCCCTGAGCCCTGAAAAAGATCAGGAACGAACGGGGGCAAGTCATCCTAGTTTCTACAGATTGGGCCAAGAGAGTGTGGTACCCAAAAAGTCAAGACACGAGCATCCATCCATCACTCAGGCTGCCACTTTAGGGGGTTCTTCTATCACAGCAGGGGGTTATTCTATGACAGCATCAGGGCAGGGTCCTTCACTCAAACCTGCTCAATCTACACCTCCATGAGTAGAGACTGAGCGGTGGCAGCTGACTGCATTTTATTTGCCACCGAAGTCGTGGATGTTATCCTTGCTGCGAGGTGCCCTCCCACGAAGTTCATTTATGTGGGGGTGCTGGCTCAAACTTGTGGCCTTGTGTGGAAGCCATGAGACAGACTGTTTACAAGGCAAACTATTGGGTACTTATTGTTTGTTTTGAGTTTGGCCCAGTAAGTTCTTGCTGTGGGCACTATTAAAAGTTACGTTGGCCTTTTTGAATTTGCCAGACTGACTTTGTTTAAATCACCTGTTGTGAGGCACTTTATTTAAGGTTTGATATACATGCCCCCCACCTCCCTCCAAAATGTTTGTGATGTCATATTGGGACCTTAAGTTGGTCTTGGCATTTCACATGTACACGCCCTTCGATATAATGCACAGCTGCTTGTTGGGATTCTCCCCTTAAAGACTGCCTTCCTCATTTAGATCACTTCTGCCTGATCTGTAAGCGAACTTCAGGCACTGTTGATGTAACTGCCCTACACCTCTTTTATTAAGGACAAACTGGTGCTGTGAAATCAGATGGCCTTCTTGCAAAATCATGAATCCTTTCCACGTTGGGAAATCCATCACTCTCTGTGTTGCCTGCCTCACCTCACCCCTCGAAATAGGAGGTAAGACTCCATCGGTTGGACCCCAAAAGAGCTTTAATTTTTCATATTGATCGTACCAAGGGCCATCGGGTTGACAATCAGCTTTGTGTGGGCATTGTCTGGGGCGAAGAAATAGAAGGATGTGCAGAAGATGACCCTGTTGAGGTGGATAATCCTCTGCATTAAGATTTGTTATGCACTGGCCAAAATACAGCTACCGTAAAGACTGAGAGCCAATTCCACTAGGGAAAAGGCTGCTACAACTGCGTTGGCACATGGACTGCCTGCCCTTGACATCTGCCAGGACAGCGAAGTGGGCGACTGCTGCCTTGACAACCATGTCATGCGGGAAGGACATTTTGCTGTCCATTCCTGCAGTACTTCTTGGTCTGAGTCCACTCCATAGACCCTCCACCTTTAGGAGGTATTGCTTTGGTTTTTATTATAAAGGTTAGGAATCTGCGATTAGAAGTATCCATCAGAAGGACAAGTTACTTACCTTCAGTAACACTCCTTCTGGTGGATACTCTATCTAAATGCACATTCCTCACCACCCTTCCACCTCACTGTACTAAGGAGTGGCCATTTAAAAAGGTTCCATGTTACCGATCTGCATACTGGTATTGACCATTGTTTTAGTTTTTTTGTTGTTTTCTGCTCCACATCTGAGGATGCAGAAAGTGTCAAGTAAGAGGCTGATTGATGTCTGTGTGCAGGGGTGGCACTTTTAGGTAGCTCTGCTTCATTTCCAGGGCAGTATGTTGCTAATTCAGAGCTGCTCGGTGCCACCTAGGGGCGCACTGGAGTATTGCAGAAAAAGCTTCTGGATACAGTCTGGCGCTTGGGGAATATTCTAAAGGTGAAGAGTCTGTGGTTAGATAGAGTATCCCCCCCAGAAAGAGAGCTACCAAAGGTAAGTAACTTGTTCTTCTTTATTTCCTTGCACACAAAAGGTTTTAATACATGAACCACTTTAACTTTAAAGATGAGTACGCCATATGTAGAGGCCCAAGCATTTTGCTAATTTCTGCAATACATGTGAAATCCTGCAATGCCTGCATTTTCCCAATAGTATGTTCCTTCTTACAGTGTAATGAGAAAATGCTATGCACAAAACACATAGGGGCATATTTACAAGGGGATAGCGGCACTGGAATGTCACTTTTAGTGACGTTCTGGTGGCAATATCTCCTCCTTATTTACAAGGCAGCGTGAAGCCCCTTAACGTTAGCGCCACCTTGTAAATAAGGCCCCTTTTCACGCTTCACTTAGCGTGAAAGGGGCGTGCAATGGGTGTTGCAGTGGGCGTTCCACCACAACACCCATTGCTTTTTGATGCTGCCCCATATTTACAAGGATGGGGCAGCGCCAAAAACTAAGACTAGGTAAAACCTGATCTTAGGATGGCGATACGAGGAGGAATTATTAATTTTTCCTCGTATTTTGCTCTTTCTATGTGTGCTGCAGTTTGCAGCACACATAGAAACAGCAAATCGCCTTTAAACATTGTTTATGTGCAGGAAGGTATCCCTTCCTGCACTTGAAAGTGCTACAGCTTTAATATTATTTGATAAGAATAATTTTGCATTTAAAATACTCTTTAAAAAAATAAAGTCTCTGCAGAAAGAATATTGTGGTGCGACAGCAGGAAGAAAGTGGCGTCCCTTCCTTTGCAGTCTCTCTATTGATAATCTTCTGTTCTTGACCTAGAAGCATGCACTTTTTCATGGTCACTACCAACAAGTCCTTGAAGAAGAGTCTCTCTTGAAGCGCCCATCACTGTCAAACCGAAAGAAATGACAGACTTCCACAAGTCTGTTTTACAATAGCACTTGCATGTGATTTCCTTGTTCATTCATAAACACCCGCAGAAGATGGCCAAACTACTTTGGCAGACAATTGCCAGCCTCCATCGTTCATCCATTGTTCTTAAAACAGACATTCTTTTAATATACATAGCGAGCAGCGGCGGCGCAAGTACTATTTGCTAGTACAATATTCCCATGATTGATACTCAAATGATCTGATGAAGCAAAGAGTTTTAGCAAAACAATGCATTTCAGTTACTGGTGCAGCTAAAGGGAAAATGCTAATAAGACCCAAAATCGTACAATTTAAAAAGAAAATAACATGAAATGAGGTGCATTCTGCGAATGGTGACCTTTCAGCATTTTTCAAGAAAATATTTCATTGAATTAACTTTTATGGCACTGTTAACATTAAAAAACTTTTCATTAAATTAACTTGTCAGGCCACACTTCAGAGTACTTCTCTTGAGATACTCTATTAGATCCTTAAACATAAGGTCTGGATGGACCAACCCTGACTAGATTTCTGCTATCTGCCAGTATGGAAAGGAACACTCAGCGAAATCTGGGTCGCCGCTGCTGTAGACAGCCCTGATAAAATGCTGACAGTGCCAGGCATAGGTGAAGAGTGTTCAGTAGTACAGTGTATATCATTATGGTTTGTCCGGTTACCACTAATTTTTAATGGATAGAGTGTCCCATCAGACGGGGTGGATAAATTCTCGATTCTGTGTATTCAATGCAACCACGGCACCCGAAGAAAAACATCCTAAAAATTATATTTTTATACTGCACCTTGTCTACAATTTCATCCAGTGACAATACAGTAGTTTGGATGAACCAAAAGTAGCGATAGACACAAATGACGGAGTGCTTTAGGGTATGCAGCTAGTCACCCATCTTCACATTCCAGTGCTCTGCAAGATCTTTGTGCAGTGGAACAAGTCACAGAGTACCATCCATGGAGCCATAACACAAAGTGGTGGAATTTCAATACTAAGCCTTGTCTTGGTGAGATTCCATCTGCTTCACTAGCAGTAGGAATTGATATCATTGTATTAGAGCAATTTACGGAGAGATGGTGACATTCGGTCAGCTTTGTTAGAACCACACTAGAATCCCACTACACAATGGGCCTGATTCACAGAACTAACTTACGTCAAAAACGTAAAGTTAGTACTTTTTGGTATTCACAGAATACACTTACTCATTTTGGTATTCACAGAATGAACATACTCATTTCGTAAGTAAGTCCTAACTTTACTACTCCTAAACTGAAAAAAATCCTAACTTTAAGACTTTCGGTATTCACAGAAGGCATTTAGGAGTCCTAAAGTTAGGACTACTAACTTCTGTGAATACCGAAATGAGTAAGTTCATTCTGTGAATACCAAAATGAGTAAGTGTATTCTGTGAATACCAAAAAGTACTAACTTTACGTTTTTGACGTAAGTTAGTTCTGTGAATCAGGCCCAATGTGTGTGATCACCAAGGCAACCCTGATCTGTTTACTGCACAATTTGTTCAGGGGGGGCAGTTGATCACCTTCTGCCTATCTGTGAAGGCCATTGAAACAATTAACCATCTGATACTGCTGCTTCTGGGGCTGAATGGCTATGGAGGGCTTGGAGATACCCCTTTCTGCACATTGCCTCCTTCGCTCAAGGGATAACCATGGCCAACTATGATCAACCCTTGGAGATCTATCCCCATTTGGAGTTCTAGGGGACGTGGTATTGTCCATTAGTGGACACAATATTTACATGCAAGGCTTCTATGAGATGCCATTTGCAGTCATGCTGGGCACAGCCTTTAGGTAGATCTTTTATTCTGGGATCAGACTTGTGCTGGTGAAGTGGCTTCAGTGAGCAAAGAACTCCACAGCGTGAAGCCAGAGAATAAAAACCAACTCCTGCACTGGCTTGGTCAGTTGCTGTATTCAGTTTTCAGTAGGACCGATGGTATCCCTTTACACACCAAAGATCCCACATCTGACCCCGAGGATCACACCTTTTCGAGGGTGGGACGCTCTAATCGCTGCAACAGCTACCTGGAGCGGGCCTGGTTCCTCTGCTGGCAGTGTTCACTAACCTATTCAGTACTCAAGTTCTCCATCTCGAGTCCGACCAGAGGGTCAGCCACACATTGTTTTTTAAAGTGCATTTTCGAGCAGTGGCTTGATGCACTCCTGATGCGGATGATACGGCTACAGATCTTTCTGAATAGCTAAGAATGAAGAAGGACTTTCCAAGGAATATATAAGTCAACACTCATTGCCGGCCCCACCAAAGGGCCTTGGTTACAGCAGGACACAGAACAGATACATGGACTATAACTGCAATATTTAAAATGTTTGGAGTACGAAAACTTAACACAATAACTGTGTTGGAGTTTCTTCACACCAAAACCGTAACACATATAGCATAATCCAATTTTAAATTAATGTAACATAAGCTCCAAATCCCAACAAGGTCGAGTCAGTTTCCTATGCGTGAAGCAGCACGTAGTATGCACATCTTGCAGATGAGAAATTCTTAGATGCTGGGACTATAGAAGAGATTCCCTGTAAGGAGCCTTCCTGCACTTAAACAATCACCCCTGCAGTTGCCGGCACCCTTGCAACATGGCGATGGGTGCCTGCGCTAGCGATAGGCAACTTTTTTAGTGCAGGCGCTAGGGGAAACGCAGGGGTGTGTCGTATTTTTGTAAATACGGTGCATCCCTGCATTTAAAACATGTCAGAGCCCGGCGTTACCAATTTTGGAGCAACACCGCGCTCCGATATTTTATTGTAAATATCCCCCATAATAACTTGCCTGGGCGTGCCTCCTGGGAAGCATTTGGTCTTGGACTGCGCCCTCATGGCAACAGAGAATTTTGCAGGTGCTGGGGATATACATTAACTATTCTAACTACAGTCCTAGAATATTTGAGGAAAGTGCAACTTTCCCCAAATCATTCTGGGAGGCTTATTTACAATTCTTACTGCAGCCCTGGAATATCTTGGGAGAAGGTAAACATTTTCCAAGTATTTTAAGAGAGGTTGAAAAATAGTAGTTTTGCACTACAGAAAGTAGCGTCCTCAATGCGCTCCTCAAGGTAAAAAACACTAGGAATAGCATCTTTGTGCAGGATGCAGAGCGGCCTCCAGTTTCTCTTTTTTCTAAGCTCATTTTACTGCCCGCCTGCACGAGGACAGGCACACATAAACCTCACAGAAGTGTGTTCTATAGCATTAGAAGTGGGAATTGCTTTTTGAGAGTGTTGACACCTTGCAGATCTCTTTTCCCAAACATTTGGGGGCAGATTTACAAGCCCCTTGCGCCACTTTTGCGTCACTTTTAACATGGGAAAAGTGACGCAAAAGTGGCGCAAGGCTTGTAAATCTGCCCTCTTGTGTGCAGATAATGAACATTATGAAATGGGGGTTGCTGTGGTTTTAAACTCAAGCTCCTCATCCCAAATTTATGTTCAGAGGATGTAGGTGGGGTGAAACAGAACACTGGGCGCACCAATAAGCCTGAACAGCCCTCCACTGAAAACAACCACACCTGTCAAAACTCGTTAGAGACGGGGAGCTCATTGGCCCACATCCTCCCTCCTTCACAGAGAGCCTACCTCAAGAAAGCACGTCAAAGAAATGTACAAACTTTTGATGCAACGCAGCAGGGGAAGTTTCTGCATTGCGTCAATGGGAGAGAGCAGAACTGCACCAGACCCCAAAATAGATTTTGCACTGGGCCTGTGCCAAAAAAGTGACGCAACCCAGATGCAAAATCTTCTAAAATCTGGGCCCAAGTTTCTAAGCACATAAATCACAAAATTCATCACATTTTCTAAAGAACACTGACCTTCCTGAGTTAATTAATACTGTCGAATGTTACTCTCGTAAACACATTCCGTACGGCTGCATTGGGAAATCAGAAGGGTCCTCGTTGGAGGTTACCTGATAGGACATCCACAGCAAATCTATGGCACGAGAGAAACTCAATCCACGTCAAATAAATCTGACAAATGTTTCTGCAAAATATCAATGGACTGCCATGTGTTTGTGAAAACAAGGATACAATTGTGCAACAAATTCATGAAACGCATGTTTGATAGAGAATGCTTAGTCAGGGCACGTTTGGTGGAAAACGTGAATAAGGCTATGATTTGTTCCAGGGAATATCTATGGACTTGGATATGAATAATCTGAACTCGACACAAAATGCACTCAACCCCTAAAGCTGAACAGACCAATCCTCTTTCTGATGTAATCCTGGTTCTAAACGTATTGGTCAGTTGAGTCTAGGGGCACAGAATGTACAAAAGTGAGTGGTACTGAGGCCAAAGATGCATGCACAATTCCTCTCACAAACAAACTGCATGTCCCAATCCTGTCTCTCAACAACCACCTCTGTCACTGGTAGACTTAAGTGCTTATTGTTTTGTAACCGGTTCACTGACACAACATCGATGTAAAAAATATCGATGTAAAAAACATCGAGTAAAGAATATAGACAACAAAAACATCGACTCCTATAATAAAACAGGTAAGTAAATAAATATTGACAAAAAAATATCAATGTAAAAATATAGATGTATAAAATATTAACTTTTATATAAATATAAAATAAAATAGTATATATTAAATATATTAAATATAATTTAACAAAATAAAATACATTTAATATACATTTTAATAAAATATAACAAATAAACTTAATAAAAACACACAAACAATCATTTATACATATATATTTACTTTAAAACAATTAATAAACTATTATTTCTAATTTATGTTAAAAGTTTAAAATAATATAAAAAATAATATATATTAATAATTTAAAATATAAAATAACAAAAATCTATAACAAATTAAAACAAACTATTAAAAAATATTTAAACTTATATTTCACAATACAATCAGTGCAACTGTAGGGAAAGTGTTGGGTAGCAAAGGGGTAAAAATAACTATTCCCACTCCAGTGAGTGCAAAAGTAGGGTAAATGTTGGATAGCGGAGGAATTAAATTTACTTTTCCAACTCCAGTGAGTGCAACAGTAGGGAAAGTGTTGGATAGAGGAGGGGTAAAAATTACTATTCCCACTCCAGTGAGAGCAATAGTAGAGAAATTGTTAGATAGCAGAGGGGTAAAAATTACTATTCCCACACCAAAAAACAACAGTAGGGAAAGTGTTGGATAGCGGAGGGGTGAAAATTACTATACCCACTCCAGTGAGTGCAACAGTAGGATAAGTGTTGGATAGCGGAGAGGTAAAAATTACTATTCCCACTCCAGTGAGTGCAACAGTAGGGAAAGTGCTGGATAGCGGAGGAGTAAAATTACTATTCCCACTCCAGTGAGTGCAACAGTAGGGAAAGTGCTGTATAGCGCAGGGGTAAAAATTACTATTCCAACTCCAGTGAGTGCAACAATAGGGAATGTGTTGGATAGCAAAGGTGTAAAATTTACTATTCCTACTCCAGTGAGAGCAACAGTAGGGAAAGTGTTGGATAGCGGAGGGGCAAAAATTACTATTCCCACTCCAAAGAGTGCAACAGTAGAGAAAGTGTTGGATAGCAGAGGGGTAAAAATTACTATTCCCACTCCACTGAATGCAACAGTAGGATAAGTGTTTAAGTGTTGGATAGCGGCGGGGTACAATTTTTTATTCCCACTCTGGTGAGTGCAACAGTATGGAAAGTATTGGATAGCGGAGGGGTAAAAATTACTATTCCCACTGCAGTGAGTGCAACAGTAGGGAAAGTGTTGGATAGCGGAGGGGTAAAAATTACCATTCCAACTCCAGTGAGTGCAACATTAGGGAAAGTGTTGAATAGCGGAGAGACAAAAATTACTATTCACACTCAAACAGTTAAAACAAAAAAAAATTAAAATTTTTAAAAAATCATAAAAATAAATAAACAATATTTAAAAATGAAAAATCAAATATATTAAATATATAAAAAGAAAACATATTATAATATTAATTACATATAACAAAAACCTACGAATAATATATCAAATAAAATATTAAATAAATGTATAATAAATAATTCTTTTAAACTCGAAAATATTTATAAACAAAAAATTTATACATAAATGTATTTAATTTATTTACTACCCTAAAACACCACACCAATAACAAAACACTTCAACATTTTAAATTAAACTTACTTCCATAATTAACATAATTAATAATCAATTAAAAATATTAATTAAAAAAATGAATAAACATTAATTGGCTACACACACTTTAACACTATAATATCCACAACACACACCTAAATTAAACTATAAAATAATAAAACACAATTAAAACTTATTTTTAAATTAAAAACTATTACTATTAACAACTAATAATAAAGTAATTCAATTATTCAAAATGAACAAGTTACTTACCTTCGGTAACGATATATCTGTAAGAAACATTAGTTAGTTATAGATTCCTTACCTTAGAATTACCCCCAGGCGTCAGACTGGATCCGGAAAAGTTTTTTTGTCAGCAGTACCTCTGCGCGTCGGAAGGTGGCGTCGGTCGGCTCCGCGTCCGTCGTCGGCGTCGTGGTCGCCGGGTTGACGTCGCGGCAGCTACTTAGACGCCGCCCTCGCGCGCTGACGTCAGTTCTGTACACGACTTTCCGCGCCAGAAACGCAGAGCCATGCAGGACACTGACCACTGGTGCACAAAACTAGGGCCCTGAAAGGATGTCCTTAACCCTAGAAATCAGTTCGCAGAACGGGGAGTATGGGTGGGACGGTAAGGAATCTATAACTAACTAACGTTTCTTACAGATATATCGTTACCGAAGGTAAGCAACTTGTTCATCTGAAAGAAACTACGTTAGTTATAGATTCCTTACCTTAGAATAGATACCCCAGCAATACCAACCCCGGTGGTGGGTCTGCGAACCAAGATCACACCAGAAAGTCCTGGAGAACAGAACGGCCAAAGAAGCCGTCTCTCCGGACTTGGCTGTCCAGGCAGTAGTGTTTCAGTAACGTGTGCAGCGATGCCCACGTAGCTGCCTGACAGATGTCATTTAGAGGAACTCCTCTCCCCAAGGCAGTAGAGGCTGCTGTCGCCCTGGTGGAATGGGCGCGTAGCCCAATCGGAGGCTCCTTTTTAGCCAGAGAATAGCATGCCTTAATACACAAAACGACCCATCGAGAAATGGTGTGTTTGTGTACGGCCCGACCTTTCTTGGCGCCCACGTAGCCAACAAAGAGTTGGTCATCCACCCGGAACTGTTTTGGACGATCCAGATAGAAAGGGAGCGCACGTTTTGGGTCCAGACGGTGGAGCCTCTCTTCCTCCTTCGAAGGATGCGGAGGCGGAAAGAAAGTGGGCAAAGTAATGGTCTGCCTGATGTCAAAGGCAGTGACCACCTTAGGAAGGAAGGATGGACGGGTCCTGAGAACCACCTTGTCCAGATGGACAGACAGAAAAGGAGGTTTGGAAGAAAGGGCCTGGAGCTCACTCACCCTTCTAGCAGAAGTGATGGCTACCAGGAAAGCAGTCTTAAGAGTCAAGAGTCTCAAAGGACAGTTATGTAGCGGCTCAAAGGGAGCGCACATTAAATAGGTAAGATCAAGATTCAAGTCCCACTGAGGCATAACGAAGGGGATTGGAGGAAAGAGATGTGTTAAGCCTTTCCAGAAACAGTTAACTACCGGGGACTTGAAAAGAGAAGGCTGATCTGGCAGCCGAAGGAAGGCAGAGATGGCTGAAAGATAGCCCTTGATAGTACCCAGAGCAGAGCCCTGCTGGGCTAAAGAAAGAAGGAACAAGAGAACTTCAGAAAGGGGATCCACAGCTTTTGCTGTGCACCATGCCACAAACTTGTATACCGACTTATTGGAGGGACGCCTGGCTGCCAAGATTACGTCACAGACTTCGGGAGGCAGGTCGAAAGACGTCAACTGCCACCGCTCAATCTCCACGCAAGGAGGTGGAGACTGGACAGGTTCGGGTGGAGGACCGTCCCCTGCTGCTGCGACAGAAGATCCTCCCGAAGAGGAAGTCTGATAGGAGGATCGAAGGCCATGTTGAGCAGCTCGGGATACCATACTCTTCGTGCCCAATCCGGAGCCACAAGAATGACTTGGGCCCGGTCACGCCTGATCTTCTTCAGCACTCTGGGCAGAAGTGGTATAGGCGGAAAGGCGTACAACAGACCGCAACTCCACTCGCGACGAAAAGCGTTGCCTAGCGAGTGTCGCCTTGGAAATTCCAACACGCAGAATTGCTGACATTGCGCGTTCTTTTCGGTGGCGAATAGATCTAACCAAGGCTCTCCCCACTGTTGAAAGAGACCTTGCACCACCTCCGAGTGGAGACGCCATTCGTGATCCATCATGCACCTGCGGCTGAGTTCGTCCGCCCTGGCGTTCAGGGAACCTGCCAGGTGTTGAACCACCAGGGATATGCCTTGATGTTCCAGCCATGTCCAGAGGCGGAGGGCCTCTTGACAGAGGGTCCACGACCCCACCCCGCCCTGTTTGTTGCAGTACCACATTGCGGTGGTGTTGTCCGTGAACACCTGCACTACTCTTCCCCGGACAGAGGGAAGGAATGCCTTCAGTGCAAGACGAATCGCCCGGAGCTCCAGAAGGTTGATGTGGAGCCCAGACTCCGCCGGAGACCAGAGGCCCCTGATCTCCGCCTCCCTCATGTGGCCGCCCCATCCCAGAAGTGACGCGTCCGTCACCACAGTGTGGTCTGGTTGGGGAAGGGAGAGGGATCTGCCATTGACCCAATCCTGGTTCGTGAGCCACCACTGCAGTTGACGTGCAGTGCCCTCCGAGATCTGGACGCAATCAGACAGATTTCCCTGATGCTGCGCCCACTGGAACTTCAGGTCCCACTGCAGAGCCCGCATATGGCATGATCGACCAGCAGGATACAGGAGGCCATGAGGACCAGCAGCCTCAGAGTCATTCTGACCAAAACCCGGGATAGAGGCTGAAAGATCGGAATCAGAGCCTGAATTTCCCAGACTCGCTGTTCGGGAGGATAGACCCGAAACCGCCTCGTGTCCAGAACCGCTCCGATGAAGAGGAGCTTCTGAGAGGGAATCAGGTGTGACTTCGGCACATTGATGGAGAACCCCAGCGAATGCAGGAGGTCGGCCGTAGTCTGGAGGTGGGAAACAACTGCCTGGGGCGAGCCCGCCTTCAACAGCCAGTCGTCAAGATAGGGGAAGACTGACACCCCTGATCTGCGCAGATGAGCTGCGACCACCGCCATCACTTTCGTGAACACCCGAGGGGCGCTGGTAAGGCCAAAGGGGAGCACGGTAAACTGAAAATGCTCGTGGCCTTCCGTGAACCGTAGGTAACGCCGGTGGGCCGGCAGGACGGGGATACGAAAATAAGCGTCCTGCAAGTCCAACGCTACCATCCAGTCTTGCGGGTCGAGGGCAGACAAGACCTGAGCAAGCGTCAAAATCTTGAACTTCTCCTTCCGGAGGAAGCGGTTGATGTTCCTGAGATCCAAGATAGGACGCAGGCCCTTGTCCTTCTTGGGGACCAGAAAGTAGTGGGAGTAGCAACCACGACCTACTTCTGGAACAGGAACGCGCTCGATGGCTCCCTTGGCCAAGAGTGCCAAAACTTCCTGTTGGAGAAGGCCCAGGTGATCCTCCGACATGCGGTGGTATTGAGGTGGCATGGCTGGAGGGGTAGACTCAAAGGGGAGGGAGTAGCCCCTTCGGACTATTTGCAAAACCCACCTGTTCGACGTGATGGTGCGCCAGTGGGGGAGGTGATGGCGAATCCTGCCGCCCACTGGCGTTTGATGGGCCTGAAAGGTCGGACTAAGAGGGTTTGGAGGCTGCTGCGGAGGGGGGGTTGGTGGCCTGGCCCGCCTGCTGGCCCCTGGAATTATGACGGTTGTTTCCACGTCCCCGGCTGCGCGAAGGTTGGGTAACTTGCTGCGTCCTGTGGCTTTGGGCGGGACGTAGCGGGGCAACCCTTCCGTAGCCACGAAAGGGGCGAAAAGCAGACTGCGCAGGGCGGGTGGAGAGGCCCAAGGACTTGGCCGTAGCCCGGGAGTCCTTGAAACGCTCTAGAGCGTTGTCTGCTTTGTCGCCAAAAAGGCGACGGCCATCAAAGGGCATGTCCATCAAGGTGTTCTGGACATCCCCTGAAAAGCCAGTCGATCTCATCCAGGCGTAGCGACGAAGCGCTACAGATGTTGAAATGGTCCTGCCCAGAGAGTCGGCGGTATCCAGGCCACAACGTATGGCAAACTTCGCTGCATCCCTCCCGGCGGCAACAGCCTGGGAGAGCACTGCCCGGGCCTCCTCCGGACACTGAGGCAGCACCTGCGCCACCGTATCCCACACCGAGTGGGAATAACGGCCCAAGAGACATGCAGTGTTTACCGACCGCAGTCCTAAGCTGGCGGAAGAGAAAAGTTTCTTCCCAAGGTGGTCCAGCTTCCTGGATTCCCTTACCGGGGGAGCGGTAGGGAATGCGCTTTTGGAGATGGAGGCTTGGACCACTAAGCTCTCCAGGGTGGGGTGTTGGGAGAGGAAAGTGGGGTCGCCCGGAGCCAGGCGGTGGCGTCGGGCAATCATCCTATCCATGGGAGCCCCCGTGTTGGGCCTGGACCAGGTGCCCAAAAGGACGTCGGTGAGGGCCTCATTGAACGGCAGCAAGGGCTCCGAAGAGCTCGCCTCCGACTGAAGCACCTCTGTCAGGAGGTTAGTCCTGACCGCCACCGTAGGAAGCTCGAGGTTGAGAGCCTCGGCTGCCCGACGCAACACCACTGCGTATGACGCTCCCTCCTACGTAGCCACGGTAGGAGGAGACAACATGCCAAGGTCAGGGGAGGTGTCCAAACCACTGGCATCCCCCAGTTCCTCTCTCCAGTCCTGTTCACTGTCCAACTGGTCAGTCAAAGGGTCACCTGACCCCTCCCAGTCCTCCTCCTCATCCTCTGGGTGCCACTCTCGGCGCCGGGTCCGGCGTCGGGCGACGCCGGTCCGGCTCCACGTCAGGACGGAGGCTAGGGTCGACGCCGGCTGGGGGGCCAACCGGCGTCGAACGCTGTAGTGGTGCCGGTGGAAGCGGCGCCGGTGGAGGCGTAATGAGGTCAACCGGCGCCGATCCGGATCCAGGCCTGGATTCAAGGGGGGCCTGCGGCGCCGGGGCCGGAGCTGACGGCGGAGAAGGCCTAGGTCCCCCAACCGAGTCCGCGGGGCCCGAAGGCGCGCCGGCGGGTTCGGTCCGCCCAAAGATGGCATGCATCGCCTCTTAGAACGTACAAAGCTGGGCGGGAGTCGCTCCGGGTCCCGGAAAGGGTGGGAAACGTGGAGTCGACTCGTCGGGCTCTGCGCGTGGATCCGCGGGAGGGACACTACCCGCGTCCCTCGTCGGAGCGGTCGCCCGACGAGGAGAAGTCGAAGGGCGACGGTGCTTCTTCGACTTCTTCTTATGCTTCGACTTACCCGACCCCGAGTGTGAAGACTTCGAAGACTTGGACGAATGGTGATGGTTCCGCGACCGGTCCCTCGACCTCCCTCGGGACCGGGACCTCAAACGGCGTGGAGCCGACTGCCGGTGCTCAAGCAGCTTTCGGGACTGCTCCCGCAAAGCCTTCGGCGCCATCGACCGGCAGTCGGAGCACGACTTAGGGTCGTGGTCGCGCTCCAGGCAAAAGAGACACACGCGGTGCGGATCCGTCACCAACATCATCCGAGGTCGCGCTCCAGGCAAAAGAGACACACGCGGTGCGGATCCGTCACCAACATCATCCGATGACAGGAACCGCAGGGATTGAAACCGGGCATCCCTCGTGCACCTTAGGAGTCGAAATCTCGAAACAGAAGTCGACAAAAGTCGAGAAAAAGTCAGTCAAAAAATGACTGGAGGTACCGCTCTTCCCGGACCTGCGCTGGCTGGCGCGGAAAAAGAAATAACTGACGTCAGCGCGCGAGGGCGGCGTCTAAGTAGCTGCCGCGACGTCATCCCGGCGACCATGACGCCGATGACGGACGCGGAGCCGACCGACGCCACCTTCCGACGCGCAGAGGTACTGCTGACGAAAAAACTTTCCGGATCCAGTCTGACGCCTGGGGGTAATTCTAAGGTAAGGAAACTATAACTAACGTGTTTCTTTCAGATTATGTTTATTTAGACCAATGGGCTTTAAATAACACACCATTAAGATATAGTACAGATACATATATAAAAATAAATTTAATGAGACCATATAAAATTTTCATTTAAAACATATATTCCAATAGAATCTACATATAGTCCGATAAAATCTGCAGGTGCCTATGAGTGGTACCTCAATGCTCCTCCTAGTTCTCCATAAACATTTCCCTTACTGCCCTCATGAATCTTCCAATAGCACATGCTACATCTAAAAAGCACATATCGGTTAAAAATTCTGCGGCATACCCTCGAGTCATAATTCCATATTTCAGGAATATTGGGCGTAAACACTGTCTCCGCTGTTGTTTGATTGTTAGGCAGTCCAACAGAATATGCAACATGTCACATTTAGGGGTCGATTCCGATTCGGGCCGGAAATTTCTCCGACCGAGCCGGACCCGGAGAGATTTCCGACCGAATCGGACCCGTGCAGTCCGACCGAACGAGTACGATGCGTCCGTATGTTATCGGACTCGGAGTCGGTCGGACTCCCATTGATGTCAATGGGAGCCGGTCGTACAACGCGTACGCGGGCTCCCATTGACTCAATAGGTGCGGAGTCGGACAAGGGCGCCCCCTACAGCGGGTGCGCGGCGAAGCGATTCGCGCCGTACACGCACAGGTAGGGGGACCCATGGGTCCCCCTGTGTGCGACTCGCGCGGCTACGCATGCAGGGGGTCCGACACGGACCCCGAAGTACTGCTCCGACTGCTCTTACGAGCCGGAGTGCGCGGCTCGGTCGGACTGCTCGCGGCGCGCATCGTACTTACCCGGCCGGGAAACGTCTCCATTGCGCGGTGCGAGTCGAGTCCGAGCGGAGTCGGTCGGAGCGGTTCGAGCCGGGAGCGAGTCGGTCGGAGCGGTCGGGACGCCCGGACGAGTCGGTCGGCGATTTCGCATCGTACTCGCTCGGCCGGACCCGCGTACGGTTCGGTCGGGAAACAGGGCTCCGAATCGGATCCGGTAAAGCCGAATCCGATTCGGAGCCCTACCGGCCGAGATCGGAATCGGCCCCTTAGTGTTCAACCTACAAGAACCATTCCCTCCTATACTGACCATTTTAGCTTTCATCATATCATTTGTCTTACAAGGATTAAGACCAATTCTTACCCTTAATACTTCATTTCGAAGTAGCTGGTTAGGTAGGGTATCCACATACCGGTAACTCACATTATTCCGCCATGTATTAAGCATAAAGTGCACTGATTTTTTCTCTTTTAAATAATGATAGTCACTTTCGTAGGACAGTTCTTTGCCTAGTGCATTTAGCTCACTTTCTGAGATTTCAATCTGTATGGCCTGCAAAAGCAGACTTACTTTCATATCTTTACACACAGCAACCATGTTAGACCTAGCCCTTCTAGCCCATTTGAGTTCACTTTGCACAAATTCATTCTTGCACCACTGGGCAACTTTCTGTCCTTCCTCCCCATTCAATTTTCCCCAGTACCTTATTAAGGCTTTTGCAGCCAATATATTTCAGGAGATCATGCCTGCTTCCAATCTTATTGCTTGTATCATGGCAGAGCTGGGGAGTGAAAGCAAATACTTCAAGTGTATCCCCTCCTCTGCATCCCACCTGCTTTTGCCACTTATGTATAGCAATTCAGCTCCATATTGCAGTTGGGGGGGATCATTGCTACGTAGGCTTTTAGGGCTGGTCTACATGACATTTCTCCAAAGGCGTTATTACATTTTTTCAGCCCACTCACCGAGGCAATAGCCCTGGTCTTCAAGGCCTCTAGATGAATTTTCCATTTCAAAGACCTATGAACCAGACTCCAAGATATTTATATATGTTAACAAGTTCCAATCTCTCCGCACCTAGGTGCCAGTTAAATTTGCTTTTAGATTTTACAAAGCAAAGTATCCTAGTTTTATCCATATTTACCACTAGTTTTTTCCCCCTACAATAATCCTCAAACTTGTCTAATTTTCTTTGCAGGCCTATCTCTGTCTGGTCTAAAATCACAAGATCGTCTGCATACAGGGGACACGCCATATGTTTACCATTCATCTTAGGGCTAAAACCATTTGCGGCAGCTAGAGTCATTGGTAGATCGGCGACAAATAAAGAGAAGAGTAAAGGGGCAAGAACACACCCCTGTCTTAACCCATTATTCACTTGTATTATTTGTGGTAACATCCCCGCAGTATCCATAATCACCTGAGCCCAGTTGCTCCTATGTAGTTCCTGGATCAGACTTAATAGGTCTTTTGGGATATCAAATTTTTCCAAAGTCTCCCACAGGCGTTTTCTATCTACCAAATCAAAAGCTGCACGGAAGTCTACAAAGCAGCAGAATAGACTCCCCCTCTGCTCCACAGACTTGCATGCAATGGACCAGAGCAAAAAACAGTGGTCGATTGTCGAGTGCCGTTCCTTAAAACCCCCCTGTTCAGGTGGTACTATGTCATTAAGGTCTGGACAATCTTTTAACACTCCTAGGATTACTTTTGCAAACACCTTTTTGGCCACATCCAGGAGATTAATCAGCCTATAATTTTTCGGGCTTTTTATATCTCCCTTTTTATGTATCGGCCTGATAATTGCGCCTCTCCAACTTTCAGGTATAATCCCTGTATCCAAAATTCTGTCAAACAGCCTATACAATAACTCCGCCCACCAATACGGGCAAGTTTTTATAATTATTGCAGGCATATTGTCAGGGCCAGCAGCTCGGGTGAGGTTTAATCTTACGATAATATTTCTAATATTACTTAATGTGAACCTAGAACTTATATCCTTGCCCACCTTTTCCCAAGGGGTTACTTGTTTCTACCCAGTCTCCACCTTTTTACCATATATCTCCTCCAAGTGGTCCACCCAAGCTTCTTCCTCTACCACACAGATCATTTGTCCCTGGGTTTTCCCTGACCCTTTTTGTACAAGTTTCCACAAGTTTTTTTATGTTTTTACTTTTTATTGCCTCTATCATAAGTCTCCAGCACTTCTCTTTATGTTCTCTTTTCTGGTCTCTAATCACATTTTTATACCTACGCCTTAACTTCAACAGTGCATGTTGGCTGTCTTTGCCATATCTTATTTTGAGGTTTCTCTCCCATTTCCTTATCTGCGCTTTTAGAATCTTACATTCCTCAGTAACCAGTTATTTTTATTGCTCTGGTTGTTCTGAATTTTTGCATTTCTTCTTCCCGTCCCTTTTAAGACTACTCTAAGGCACTGGACCACCTGTCCAATGGTATTCTCATACCCTTCCAGATGGGGCTCCAAGTTGTCACTTTTTTTTTTTTAAAGCTTATTTTTATTGGCATTTCGTACATATCCTTTCCGGACACAGGCACCAGATACAATTTTAATACAACATCATCCAAAGTGGTCACTCAGATACCCACATCGCATCAGTTTTGGTGCACTGTAAATAATCGTTAGCGTATATATCTTCCTATTACCCTACAATAGTGGTACTGATGTAACCACCTGATCTTGTCTGTACATATGTATATTCTATTGTTCGTTATGTAGTACATTTACATTGTCATAGCTTCCACAAGGGCAGCCATCAGCCTCGCATTAGGATAAGACAATACAATCCAGAATCAATAAGTTCACTTTTTAAAAATAACTTCAAAATATAGCAGCAACAAGTCCTATGCACACGCATACAAGTAAAAAACAGTACAACACATTTCTGTTGGTAAAGATGAAGAGAATTGTTGTTCTTTTGTGGTGTTCGTCTTTAATAGTAATTTCCACAACAGACCAGCCAACACGTGTTTCGTCAATGGGGTGATAAACCCTTGACTTCTTCAGTGCTGTGGCGTGGCAGAAAGTATCGTAGACCTAATAACCAGTGATAATTCCGACCCGGTAGGTCATAGAAAGTTCAAACGTGAGTAATCAAAAATTATACGCTGTGTCCCTCCGTGGCATGAGTCTGAATATCAAATGAGTGACTCGTGAGCTATTTATACTGTTGTATTCAAATTCAAGTCCGGTATAGAGTCCGGTATTAAACACGGTCCCTGACACGCTACGGGCATCTCGCGTACTCGCCATAAGAAACTTACTTCATCCACTTGGGATTTTGCCGTGTGCACTTGGACCTTTGGATACGGGTTCGAATCTTCTGTGCCGTACTCGGCTTACAGCTTGAATTTGAACACAACAGTATAAATAGCTCACGAGTCACTCATTTGATATTCAGACTCACGCCACGGAGGGACACAGCGTATAATTTTTGATTACTCACGTTTGAACTTTCTATGACCTACCGGGTCGGAATTATCACCGGTTATTTGGTCTACAATTCTTTCTGCCACGCTACAGCCTTGAAGAAGTCAAGGGTTTATCACCCCATTAACGAAACACGTGTTGGCTGGTCTGTTGTGGAAATTACTATTAAAGACGAACACCACAAAAGAACAACAATTCTCTTCATCTTTACCAACAGAAATGTGTTGTACTGTTTTTTACTTGTATGCGTGTGCATAGGACTTGTTGCTGTACTTATCCGGACCCCAGGGTCCCAACTGTGAGGGTTTAGGGTTTTTTTCCCTCACCTATGGCACCGCACCCACTGACTTGATTCTAGCTCACTACACGCTATTTGGCAAGCGCTAAGTCAAATATCCTGTGTGAATTAATACCCCCAACTTTGTCTCTAACTTCAAAATATAAACAGGTCCAAGTTGTCACTTAATGATATCCTTTGCTGCAAATCTGACAATTTTTCCATATGCTCCAGTTAATCTAGTGGTCAGCCGTTTGGGATAGTCCATCTTAACGGGGATCACCTTTTCCCTCTGAATAACTTCTCCTCTCCTCAGTTTTAATTTCAGCGGATGGTGATCACTTCCCTCTTCTGAGCCCACTATGAAGTCCCTTATTTTGTCAAAGTTCCAAGCATGCATATACATACCTACCCGCCCATTTAGACAGACTAGACCCTTAGCGCCTAAATAATTTACCAGCGCTATGTCCCATTTTGATCCTTCAGTTCTTGGGAATGTTGCCATTTTTATATTAAATGATTTTAGCATTTCTTTGGTGCCTCTATCCACTTTAATTTGGTTCAGTCTGTGATTCAGGTCCCCCATCAATATAAGAATATCTTTTGGATAAAATTCACATAGCCAGTCAATGTCCTCTTTCATCCTTCCCATTTCCTGCCTATACTCCTCAGATCGCCCCCCCCTGTATATAGGCATTAACTATTATCAACTTTTCATTCGTTGAGTATGGGTCCCGAGGCTCCACCTTACATACTACCAGCCATTTACAACTTCCTGGCAATGGTGTCACCTTTCTTGCCATTCTAGCTGATATTAGGGTAGGTATCCCCCCTGAAGGTCATCCTTGCTGACTTTTTATTGCAGACCTATAAATTGGGACATATCCTTCTATTATTGGGGTCACATCGCACAGCCAGGTTTCTTGCAGACACACGATCTCATGGGTATCTATTATGTTTTTTAAAGGTTCCAGATTTTGATATTTTGTTATAGCCATTTATATTCCAAGAAAGAATCCCTAGGCTCTGCGATGTCCTAATATCCTAATCTATTTCACTTAGCCACCCCTCCTCTCTCTGGGTTGGCATAATATAATTCAAGGACATATCTCCATCCTTTTCTTCTCTCCAGCCTTTTACCATCCTCCCCCCGGTTACTGTAATTTCTATACCTTCCTTTCCATCCAGTTCCTGGTCAATTAATCTTATTTGTCTTTGCCCTAGCCCCTCAAGGTGGCTCAGGAATGCTAATTAAAATGTATTTAATACCCACCCTTTACCCCTTTAAAAGTAAAAACAACACACAAAAAAATAAACAATTACCCAAAATAAATATCAAATAATTAACATTAATTAACAACTATATATTAATTAACTAAATACAAATTACTTCCCATCCTTTACTCCTATAAACACCACAACACACACCTAAAATAATTACACAATTACCATAACTAATTACCTATTAATTAATTAAAAATTAACAACCAATTATTAATTAACTAATAATAAATTACTTTACACATTTAACACTATAACATATAACTAAGCAAATATTAATAAATAAAAAATAATCAATAAATGTAATATAATTGAATAACTTCCCACCCTAGTCCCCTATACACCCACAACCCGCTACGGAACTAAAAATGCAAAATTAAATAAAAATAAAAATAATAACTACTAAACATTTAACACATATATTAAAAATACAAAAAATTCTTATACAAAAAAACATACATCACATACATATAAAATATATACTAAAATACATAACATTAATAAAAAAACGATATTTTTAACAACTATATTTTTGCAAACGATATTAAACACTTCGCTATTTTTAAAATCGATATTACTTACCTTAAGTCAATATTCTTGACCACGATATTCGGGCTGTCGATATTTCTGAACCCCGATATTAATGACTCGATATTTGTGCAACTCAATATTTTTTACTCGATATTCTGTCTGTGCACCTTTGTAACCATTTTCAACAACTTGTCGGTAGTTATCAGTAGTAAAGAAACATCCTGTTCCGTACCTCAAGGCCTGTGCACTCACGTGCAATCCGAAAAAAGAAATCCTGCATCATTGCTCTCCCCTCCAACCGTAAATGTTATTCAATAGCACGAAGCAACCTTGCTCGGAGGGTGTACCTCCAAAATAACCAATGTAGATACCTCCATACTTGCCAGAAACCACTCACTGCTCCTGAAGCCAGAGAAAAGGCCTCACAGTTTTGATGCGCTGGAAAGTTCCAACCCAACCGAACAGAGGTTCCTCGCACACTTTCAAGAAAATTGTCAAAGATATGTAGAGATATACTCTTAGAAAAGGACCCGAGAGTTAGTTTGTGCAGTTGAAAAATGTTCATATTTCATCAAAAGCAACATACAAGAAAGACACTTTTGGTAAAATATTAACATTTCGTTAAATCACATCTAGGGGCAATAGTACCTCCAATAAGTTGTTTAGATGTGAAGCATATGTAACTTTCCCAAATACACAGGTTGTAGGTTTTTTTAATGGGACGGTCTACTATTTTGAACCACCTACGAGTGCACGCTCTCACAGCACTTTCTTTCTCCATACATCCATTCACCCATCCTGTGTACCCCTAGGTCAAAACCCCATATTATCCACTTCATCGTCCTCCTGCTTCTATCAGATGCTAAAAGGAAGATGTCTGAGTTAAACCTGTTCTTCATAACGAGTACAAGAAGCTCATACGATACTGCACCACCTTTGCTCCCATGGTGCCCTGTATCCATCCACTCCCTATGTGACAATCAACTATTCATCCACTCCTTCAAAAGTGGCAGAACGTCATACACTCCTGTACCTCCTTCCCCGCGCCTGTCTTCTAGCCGTCAATTTGCCTACTCTCTTGCCTTCTTGGCCACAACCCCATATTCTCCAGTGTGCTACCTCCTTCTTTTTTTCCAATTTGTTAATGGAAAGGTCTGAGCCTGCCCTGCTACTATACAACACACTTTCACCCTTGCATCACACCATGAGCCAAAACTCTCTCTGTGCCAGCCTCCCTTTCCCCTGTGCCTCCCATCCGCTCACTCACCATCCCTGCTGAACACTAGCTTCACCTTTTGCCATTCATTAATCTATCCATCCACTCCGCCCCTTAGTTTCAGAGAACACCATCTCACGTCAGTGCCAGTGCCTGACCACTGACCCTATGTTGCCATTTCCGGGCAGGACCATGCAGCGCCCAAGGGCTTTGTTCCTTGATGGTCTTGAACCCACGCATGGATAATAGCAGAGGGTGCTGCAGTGACAAAGTAGTTTCATCCTAATCCTACAGAAACATAGCTATAATCTTACAAAGGCGCCTGAGAGTAGGGCAAAGAGAAACGGTCATCAGGTGAACGTCTAAGTGCTGTAGAACAACTGAGCCCAAGAAAAAACAATCAGAATAGATGGATGATGAAAATAACAATCATACAGCGCTCTCTAAAGTGAAATGTATCTAGACACTTGGGTCCCTAATGCCTTCAATAGTCCAAACAGGAGGAACCTATGAGAATAAACAGGTTTTACAAGCAGATTCCATTTAGAAATGTAATGTCCTGCTGGAGATCTTCTGGCAGGAATGCCATCTATGTCTTGCCAGTTTGAAGAAGCATCTGGCACCAATGACAATAAGGCCCCAGGCAGTAAAATCATTGTGACGAGGATCTTATTGTTAAAGTGCTAAGTGACTGTAGTAATTTACCATTCACAGAAGAGGAGACTCATCTGAAAATACATCCATGCACCCACCAGCTGAGGCATCATTCCGGTCATTAACCTTACGCCAGCGTACTCTCCACATAATCTGAGATACATGCTCCCTTCTCTGCAGGCCGGCTGACTCTTGCATTGTAGGAAATGTATAACTTGCAAATAAATCTAACTAGAATTCCAGGTGCAGTGAGAATTAATGTAGTTATCTTTGGATTCATTAAGGTGCCTACAGCTGCTGTCAATAGTGATCAGGAGCATGTGGTGCAATTTTCTACAACATGAGAGTTGGAAAATGACAAGAAAAGAAGTTTCTACAGACCTATTACAATACAAGCAAGGTCACACCCAACCCCGAAGGGGACATCTCTGATGTGCTATTCAGAAAGCAACAGCCATGAAATAGATGGTGAAAGGCATGACAGCTACACGATTGATATATCACATACATTGCAACAGAGCCTAAAGTGTTTTTTTTGTTTTGTTAAAAAAAAAAAGACAAAATGGCTACTGGTGCATCACAACACATATGCACTACATATGCTCTAGCACGGGTGGCAATTTTGGAATGATCTTCTTTATGTTATGTTATATTGATTTGTATACCCCACTAATCACCCAACAGGCTACTCAAGTGCTTGGGCAGGTGTTTGGTCTCCAAGGATCTTATATGAAGAGCCAGGTATTCAGCTTCTTGCAGACCTCAAGAAGTGAGGAGGAGGCTCTGATGCGTTAAGGGAGGTCGTTCCATGTCTTGGGTGCGATCTAGGAGAATGAGCGACTTCCAGTTTTGCTTTTGCGCATGTGGGGAATGTTTACGACTGAGAGTGAGGCAGAGCGTAGGTGTCTGGTGGGTTGGTGAAAGTGTATGCTGCTGTTCATGCATTCTAATCCTGTGTTGTGTAGGGCTTTGTATGCGTGCGTGAGAAGTTTGAATTGGGTCTGCTTGTGAATGGAGCACCAGTGAAGCTTCCTGAGGTGCTGTGTGATATGGGTGTGGCGTGGGAGGTCGATTATGAGTCTTGCAGCGGTGTTCTGGATGGTCTGGAGTCTGTGTAGGGTTTTTTTGGAGATTCTGGCATAGACAGTGTTGCCGTAGTCCAACCTGCGGGTGACGAGTGCCTGCCTGATGGTATGTCCGGTGTTCTGAGCCAACCATCTGAAGATTTTTCGCAGCATGGATAGGATGTGGAATCAGGAGGTGCATACTGCGTTGACTAGAGCTGTCATGTTGAACTTGTCATCCAGGATGATCCCTGGATTTCTTGTGCGGTCTCTGGGTGTTGGCCCGAGCTCCGACGGCCATCAGGTGGAGTCTCATGAGAAGTTCTTACTGCCGAAGACCAGTACTTCCTTCTTGTCGGAGTTGAGCTGCAGGCAGTTGGTTTGCATCCAGTCTCCTACCATGGTCATGCAGTTGGTGAAGTTGGTTTTGGCGGTTGTTGCTTTGTCTGTCAGGGAGAGGATGAGTTGGGTGTCATCGGCATAGGAGATGATGGTGATGGTGATATCTTGCGATCGGATGTTGTTGTTTATGACAAAAAAAATTGTAAATGGTTTTACCAATGTTTGTTTCTTTTTGTGACCAGACTGATAGTTACTATATTACAGAAAGGTTCAATAATATGAAAACACTGCATGCATAGGGTGTGTACTATGAGTGGGTGTAAGTGGTCTATCTTAGATTGACATTGTGCCACTTGTACAATAATCTATAAATGCAAGAGGTAAAGTGTGTTTGAATTCTTTGAGATCGCTATTGACCAATGCTTGTGAAAATTGCCTATTTGTTCTCTCTTCACAGTTCGGTATTTAGGGTATTAAAGATGGCTACTAGATAGCAACATCAACGAACGTTAGACGATTCTCGTAGAAGCACTTAAACTGTTTCCTTTCAATTTATTTACTCAACAACAAGGATCCCAAACAAGATCATCATTGGCACTGATGTTGGGCAGCAAAGGGAACAGATTATAGTACAGATCTTGCTGGCGAGGAATTAAGTCTTCAAACTCTGTGGGAGGTAGCGGGGATATTCATGTTAAACCAGATAACAGAGAATCTGCAGAAGAATCACCTTCAAGAAGGCTTCAACCTCATCTGTGCATTGGACATCCGTTGCTGGAAGGCACCTTCTCCTGGTTAGTACTTTTTGGACTTCATGTTTTCTTCCTTGCCGTAGGTTTCCAAGAGTATCTAGACCTGGGAAAGCCTGCATGGACATTGCCTGCAGACCTGTCCCACTGGAAAGTGTTTTGCTATGTGCGAAAGACTAAGGATCCTATTTACAGTTTGGCGGATTGGGACATCTGGCAAAAGGTGGTAGATGTCTGGTCCTTTGTATTTATAGTGCCACTGACATCACTGTGCTCTTAACACAGTGGACACAACATCTGCCTTTTTGGCAGACATCCTGCATCCACCCAGCTATAAATAATGGGCAAAGTCCAAAGGTAAAGTATTTTACAATAGGGCCATATACACTCCAACCTAACAATTTCACTACTTTATGATATGAAGCTGTTTACTTATTTCTAACTTTAAATATATTTAATTCTCCTAATATTTATGCTTTCAATTTTTATGATGTCTTGCTTCATCACTTTTTATCACAGCATGCACCATATTGAGGTACAGCTTGTGTTTTATTGTCATTTGAATTTTCAGCAGACTTTTTCAAGAACATAGTTTTGACAACATTTTTGCACAGTTCAAGCAATTAATGTTTCGGATATTTATCCATTCCTTCATTATTTGCTGCCAGATGAGGATTAGGAGATTACATATTTTTTTTTCAAAGAAGGAGGTTTATTAACTTATTTATTACGGAGTTTTATAGAGTTCTTCATGTCTCCCTTATGGACATTTTATAGCACTGAAAGCTGAGAGTACAAAGGGGCATATTTACAAGGAAGTGGCAGAGCGCAGCGTTAGCCTCATTGGCTTAACGCCGCGCTCCGCCACTTCAGAAACGCAGGGCTGCACCGTATTTATAACAATATGGTGCAGCCCTGCATTTCCGCCTGCGCTGGCGCTACACTTAGCAGCCTAGCGCCAACGCAGGCACCCTTGCACCATAGTGCAAGGGTGTCTGCGTTGAGGGGAAGATTGTTTATGTGCAGGCGGTCCCCCTTCCTGCACATAAACAATCTTTAAATGCCGTTTTATAACTTCTATGTGTGCTGCTTAATGCAGCACACATAGAAGTTGCAAAACGTCATTTTTCTGGGGTTTGTTTATGTGCAGGAAGGGTCAACTTCCTGCACATAAATGATCAATGGCAACTTGCTGTTTCTATGTGTGCTGCACAACGTAGCACACAAGGAAACAGCAAAAATGAGGAGAAATAAAGCATTTCTCCTCGTTTCGCCTGTTTAAGACCAGGTTTTCCCTGGTCTTAATTTTGGAGCTGCCTCCTATTTACGCCACCCTTGTAAATAAGGGGCAGCATCAAAATCAATGGGTGTTGCGGTGGAACGCCCACCGCAACACCCATTGCCTTCCCCTTTCACACTAAGTGCAGCGTGAAAGGCGGCCTTATTTACAAGGCAGCTTTAAGCCACGTGAAGTGGCTTAACGCTGCTTTGTAAATAAGGCGAAGCCCCTATCGCCACCACAACGTCACCAAAAGTGATGTTGTGGTAGCGATAGGGGCTTGTAAATATGCCCCAAACAGTCAGCGTTGTGCGCCTGTTGGGGATAGTTATGGTCAGACCAGTGAGGAGAAACATTGACTGACAGTCTTCTGCAGCAGCCCCTTTACAGCTTTGAGAACTGAGGTTGGGGCAAGTTTGTTTAGTTCTGTTTTCAAGAGTTTTGTGGTACGCCTCCATGTTTCTGTCATTTGAATGAACGTGGGATAATGAAGTGTGTAATCACAAGGGAAGTTTCCTTGTTGTTGAAGAGTTAAGCTCTAAATATTGCAAATTTCTGGGCCTTTTCAAGACCAGATATTTTGGACAAGTCAAAGGACTATCAATATATTCCTAGCATCTTTCAGAAGCCAGTGAAGAGCTTTCAGTGCTGGTTAGATGTGGCCACATTTGCGAAGGTTTGGGCACCTTCTGTCTGCCTGGTTGTGTCACCTGTGTAGCCTGTAGATGAGTTTCTTTGGAAAAACGTAAGTAGATGATACTACAGTAATCAATGCACTGCATGTACATGGCTCTTGTGAGCTCAGTGCAATGGTTGGTGTGGAGAATAGAAAATGTTTTGCAAAGTGAAGAGATTTGTTAATTAACCCCTTTAAAAATTGCATTGACTTGTGTCACAAAAAAGAGGTGAGGTCAAAGAGAATTCCTATATTCTTTACTTTTAGTGAGCAGAGAGGGAGCTGGGGTATTCTGTGGCTAGAGAGTCAATTGAAGAGCAGAGAATTAAGACTGGTCCTTCCTATCACCAAACTTTCAGTTTTGGTTTCATTTTTGCAGGGGAAACCCTTTTTCATCTAATCAAAGACATGATCCAATTTCAAATAAATATTTTTCTATAACTAAAGTATTAGAACTTCGTGGAAAGTAAATGGACATTTGTTTGAACTTTGAAAATTTGCATACCTTATAACTTGATTACAATTTAATTTAATATTTTGTTTCCTGGACAATTTAAAGAGATGCTGGTGTTCTCACAGATGTGTATAATAGCTAAAGTAAGTCTTATTACTGTTATCAATTATGCATTCTCCACACTTTTCAACACACTCTTTAGACATATTGTTTTTTGTAATGGTGCAGGTTCCAAACTTATCTGGAATTCCTCTTGTCTCCTGCTCAATTGTACCGTGTGTAGCTGTAGCTATACTAGATGTACAGTTGTTTTCCATTTATAGGATCTAGCAGTATCTGGTTTAATCTCTGTCTCCCAGCCTCTTTGGCTGGCTAGGCATGTCCTAATCAATGCATATTTTCATTATTTCATTGAAATTTAGCTATTGTAGTCAACAGTATTTGGATGTAAAATATGCAAATCAATTGTTGAAAGTCAGTTTTTGAAGCATTTTCCATTATGCATCAGTTTCCTAGTTGTGTGATATACTCAAAGATTTTCCACAGAATTCACTTTGTTGTCTAATGATTTACCTTGCTAAAAAATGTATTAAAGATGAGCTTGAGTAACAATATACCTAGCTTTATGAAGTTACAAAACAGTGTAGGGAAATAAATCCAGGCCAAGCCACACTACTATTAGAAAGTAATATGGACACTGTAAGAAAAAAAGTAGGCCAGTGACAGACCATGTTTAATTTCAGAAAATATTTGCGGATGCATGCAGGAGAAGATAATGCACATATCTAATAAATATGACAACACATAAAACTTCAAACAACACAAGGTACCATAGATTATTGCTAGACAACAAGTTAAACATGAGTACACAATGTTCTGTTCATAAAACTTTATTCGGATCACAAGAATCCCTAAAAGCAACATAGCATATTACAGTTTAAAATTCCATATCACTTTTAAAACAACGAAGTACACTAAATATAATAGTTCATTTGAATACATATACAATCAGTACCAGTGCCTTCATCGATTAAGAACTTGCAATATTTGTGCAATACATTCGCCCTACTACTTAAAAGGAAACGATCTGTTTCTCCATGATTTTGTCCTCCTTTTCATGAAAGGGAACTAATGGGTAGACTCTCCCAAAGTATCCAATCCTGCTAGTTACTTCAACTCTGAGCTCTAGCTTATCGATAATATTTATGCTTACGCAGCTTACAATGTTAGGCCTGTTCATATCTCTTTCTCAATACTAAATGCAAAGTTTTATGAACAGAACAGAGTACACAATGTCACGCTGCTGCCTGCAAAGCAGGCCTGGTTTTATCTTTTATTACACATTGATAAATGGAGCTATAGAAGTCCTTTCACCACTGTACAATGTCCGAGTTTATACCTTTACTCTCTCATTTCGCGCATCATAAGTGCGAAGAAAACACTTGTGAATTAGAAAAGCACAAGGGGACTAAATGAAAAGGAATAAAATACTGACTTCTGATGTGGCACTTAGCTATTTAGGTTATGTTTCATTGCAGAGCGGGAGCATAAGAAGGGATCTAAACATCCAGTGTGTTGGACGTTTCAGGATTGTGCATGGACTCCTTTCAGTAGCACAACAATAACAAATACATGTGAGAAATTCTTAAGGCTAGTGAGTAATGGGGGTGGTGAGTTCCTTGTTTTGACTGAAAATACTGAACATAGATGTTATGAGAATTTCTCAGATCATATTGTTTGAGGAGATGGAAGGATTTGCTTTGTCAGTTGAACAAGACTGACTAAGGAGTTTTTATTTTATGTTGTTTACCACTACCAAATTCTAAGGTTTTAAAAAAGAGAAGAAAGGTAAGCTTGATGGCATTTGTTTCTTCGCTCATTCACATCAAGTATGTAACAATGCACTGCTAGAGTTAACACTTCAGTAGACTGAACCTATCTTAAATATATATACCCTTGAAAATCTGCAGATGAGGGATAAGACAGTGTCGATTGAATCACTTAATTCAAAGAGAAATGTGTAAATGGGTTGTGCAACATCAACTCTGCAGTGATATATTGAATGCCCAAAGGACATTTTTATCTCCCATTGCCTGATATATGCTTTCCTTCGAGATTGTTATGGTAAATTCACTGGTTTTCGTTTTCTATGTTGTCCATACATTATATACATAAATAAACAAACTGCACAAATACTTATTTGTTTTATAGGACGACTTGGAAGTGCCACACAAGTCAAGAGAAATTGATTTGTAGAGTTGAAGGTTTCAGTGCTATGTCAAGAGTGTTTTCTTATTGCAGGTGCATGCACACGACACCAAGAAAAAGAGTAGTCGCAGTCCTGCGGAGGATGTGAGGATGAGCTGCACACTGAGATCACGGAAGAAGTACACTTCGAAGACGCTAGCAGAAAGTCCTTATCTGTAAGTAAAAAATGTTCTCTACAGCGCTGAACAACCTAAACTGGCAAATATCTTGGAAATAGATTTTGGAATACCAGCATCACCTTAACATGATGTATATAAAGAATGAACCAATTACCAGGATCTGTAAAACATCTAGAAATTGTCTTTGAAAGTTGTCATGCTCAGATGTGCAATCTTTTAGTTATTGTGCTTGCTTATTAGATTCACAGTGTACACAGCTTGCTGTATCTATGAGTGTGGTCTCATATCCTGCATTGCTTCCTATGTGATGAAGTTGGTCCTTCACATACTCTTCAAGGACCCTTTTAAGGTGCCACCGCTTAAATGGCCCCTTCAGTAAGGGCTTTCAATAATTAAGTCCCTTGGTGTTCTTTTGCTTTTATCCATTGATGTGTGCTTGAGCTGATGGTCACCAGTCTAATCGATGATCACTTCTCGTTCTTTTCCCTTGTCCACTTGATCATGGTTTCAGGTGATCGGTACAGGAAAATGAGTTTAGCAAAGAGCTGCTCTTCAAGGTCCAGGTCTCCAGTCTCTCTCACCAGGAATATATCCGTACAGAGTTTCAGAATACGGTCCACATTAGGCAGCTCGTCAAACATGATGGATCGGGCAATGCCACTGAAGAATTCTCTGATAAATTTCCCAATGACCAGCACAACAGACATATAGAGCCCCACAATGCTAAAGGGGATGAGAAAGGAAAAGACAGTTAAGTGTGAATACTTAGCATTCTGTTGGTGTACTCTATAAAGCCCACACTTTACCTCAAGTTATTTTCTCATGCACTTAAAAGTTAACATGGTATTTTTTGGTTTGGGTGCCCTGCTAGTAGAACAATACTTTTAAGTAACTAAATGTTCCACCTGTTAACTCACATTGTCAATCATCTTGTTGTGATTTTAAACCTGAGATGGTTATGTAGGGCTGCAGGATTAAAAGTATTCACACTTAGGCAGTATTTCTACAATCCCAACCTCTTCTGACTTTTTCAGTCTGACCCTGAGTTTTTTTTCTGTGAACTACAGATCTTTGAGAAAACTGGAGGGCTCCTCCAGTTGGAAGAATAAGGATCGCCACAGTGGCGGTCGCATTGTAATTGCAAGGTGCGGGACCGCCACCATATGGGCGGGCGGTCCTGATTCCCGGGATGATGGCGGACGGACTTAAGTCCGTCCGCCATCATAATCACCCCCATAGCTTGTATTTTATTGCATATCTGACTGCCTCTTCCTAATCTTCCTCTGAAAGACAGGTAGGGCTGGGGAGCAGTGGATCACATATCTGCTCAGCTGCCCGATAACAAGTGTAATATCCACAGCTTGTTCTGATTTATTACCAAGCCACACTTTACATGCAGAGACGTGGGAGCACACACCTAACTAGAAGCCCCAGAACGCAAAGTGATGATGGCTAAAAATCCCAGACTGACTCGAAGGTGTTACAGACTGCATGGGGCAACTTGCCAAATATCTGACACACTGCCAGTGCTTAATTTGTGCTGGTGTTTGCCGGTGCTCAGCACCTGGTACTTATTTGTAAACACCAGCAAGTATTTAAAAGAATGCACCACATGGTGGCACCGAGTGTGTGCTTTTTTTTAGCACAGTTTATTAGTGGAACATATTAGCTATTTTATATATCTTAAAAACATGATAAAACTGGGACTTAAACTTACAGTTTAATGTGACGTGTGGGTAGTACCAGTTGCAGTGGATCTGTGTGAAATATATTGGGCACTGACACTTCATTTTTTACAAATTAAGCACTGCTGACTGCTCCCCAGCACTACTCACTGGTTGTGACCTCCTTGAAAGGATGGGCAGACTTGGAGCAGAGTCTATCACATGTCAGCAATTCTAAAGGTAGGCTGGCAGGAGTGAAGTATTGCCAATCACATGCTAGCTCACTTGTTAAAGGCCAGTAAGAATGGAAAAAGCCAAACAAAATGGATTTTCCTATGGGTGACTAGTAGGGTGTATTCAGATTCAGTCACGTGTTAAATTAGTAACTAAATGGTTAGTTCTGCTTGGTACAGTGTGTCACATGTCAGAATCACATCTGAATGAATGAATGAATGATTCTTCTATAGCGCACAGCTACTCGAAAGAGTGTCTCAGCGCTTTTAGACACCCATAGGGAGTAGAGCAGTGAACCATCAGCCCTCAATCACCACTAAAGACCAAATAGGAGTGTTTTCAGCTCTTTTTTGAATTTAGCTTCATCTGAGATTGGTTGCCGCTTTGACAGTGAAGGAAGAACCTCCCCTCCACTGTCTCTGAAAACGGGGAACCACAATAAGTCCAGCAGTGCTAGGTCCTACCAGGTCTGTAATCCTTAACGCGTTTATTAAGGTACGAAGGCTCCCTATTATGGAGGGCTTGGTGAGTTAGGGTCAGATCCGTATACATTATGCGTTGTCAAACTGGCAGGTAATTAAGTCTTTCCCGAAATAGTGATATTGAGGTACATTTCGGAATTGTATATAGTAAACAGACTGTCATGTTCTGCATAACTTGTAACTGCTGGGTCAGGTATTCCGGGAGACATAGGTACAGGACATTGGCATAATCCAACCTAGTTAATATCGGTGCCCTGACCACTGTACTCCACTGTACTTGGGCATCATGAGGATGCAAGTGAAGGAAAGGATGGGTGGAGCAAAATCAGTCACATGTCAGTCTTGCATCTGAAAGGGCAAAAGAGATGAGACACACTAAGTCACATGGCAAGGTCCTTCATACATATGTCTGGCTCCACCACAGCACTGATTCATCACATGATGAAAATTAGGTAAACACAAAAAAGAGACCGAGGGTACTTATAAAGCACACATTCAACCCAGGGAATCACTTGGTGCACTTGGCAAAAAATGGATCTTTATTTTACCCAAACCAATGGCAATAATTTTTATCAATCATGGAAGTATCAAAGGACGAGTGGGCCCGCCAGGATGACCCTAAGGTCATATGGTGAAACACAGATCCCTGCAGTGTATTCATTAATCCAGTCTATCACCAGCCCAGTCTTAATGCATTAATGTTGCAAATTAAAGAACGAGGGCCTTATTTTTGTGACGTTCCGTGGCGCAGGAGCCTGGTCCATATTTACGGGCAGCACTCAGCCACTTTTTTTGGCTTAATGTTGCCTTGTAAATATTGTTCCCTTTAACGCAGTTTTCTGCGTTAACGGGGCGTGCAATGGGTGTTGCTGGGGGCGTTCCCAGCAACATCCATGGCTTTTTGACACTGCCCCAGATTTACGAGAAATTTACGCTTAAGGGAGGCACAACAAGGAGAAATATCTTTTTTTCTCCTCGTTTTTTCTTTTCTACGTGTGCTGCATTCTGCAGAACACATAGAAAGAGGAAAAAACCTCTTGCATCCCCGCAACGCAGGCCCCCTTGCACAATGATGCAAAGGTGCCTGCATTGGCGCACGGCAGCCCATTGCGCACCGGTGCAGGGGAAAGGGACAGGTATCTGATAGATACGGCGCATTCCTGCCCTTTTTTTTTTTTTGCCGTAGGGCAGCGCAGCAGGAAAGCCTGCAGCGCTGCCCTATGGCAAAACCTCATAAATGAGGCCCCATGTATCTAAAATATATATTTTATTTCTACTTTGAAAAAACGATTTCCAGTGGAGACCTTCAGGAGCTAGTAACGTTTTTATGTTACTCGTTTTGTAGATCTAGTAGCAATTTGTTGACCTTTTATGTGGTGTGTGTGGAATGGTATGCTGCTTGAATGAGTTTTTTCAAAGAAGGTTATGATTCTCTGCATCAGGGGTAAGGACATTCCAGCTTCCCTGTTCATAGACCACCCCTGGATCACTAGCGGTCTCTTCCTACTTTTTACCTGCATGACCCTGTTTGCACTTGTTTAAATAGTTTTTAACCCTGCTAGTTCAAGTAATTTCTTAGTGTGTACCTGTTTAAGAGGAAAACTGTTTCTTGAATCTGTTGGTTTGGCTGGGAGGAGGGAGCAGCTAAAATCGGGATTCCCAAGCATTTCCGCCATTTTTACTTTGCTGGGACACGGAGAGGCGTCATTTTCTGACAGTGCGCGCTCTAGTCCTCATGCATTAAAACAGAGGCGCTGCGCGTACGCAGTAGGTCTCTTTCCTACTTTTTACCTGCACAACCCTGTTTGCACTTGTTTAAATTGTTTTTAACCCTGCTAGTTCAAGTACTTTCTTAGCGGTACCTGTTTAAGAGGAAAACTGTTTCTTGAATCTGTTGGTTTGGCTGGGAGGAGGGAGCAGCTAAAATCGAGATTCCCGAGCATTTCCGCCATTTTTACTTTGTTGGGACATGGAGAGGTGCCATTTTCTGACAGTGCGCGCTCTAGTCCTCATGCATTTAAACAGAGCGCTGCGTGGATGCGCCACTGGCGCGCCGAAGGCGCAGCCTGAGGCAAGCCAGTGTACGCCCGTCAGCGTCCCGGAGGCGGCCGGCGCTGGGCATGCTGCCAGTATGAATGCAGACAAGAAGCAGAGAGTGGTGTACGATGGGTCAACGCTGCAAAATTTAGTTACAAAATGGTCCTGTAAGGGAGATGTTATGGGGTGTGAGAAGCTTGATGTATTCCAATGCACACGCTGTAACTGGGTCTTTTCACGGGGAGCAGAGGGTTCTCACCCAGCGCCAGTCAGCCGCGATATTAGACTAAGGAGGGAAAAGCATGAGGGAGACTTCTCTGCTTTTCTGTTAAACATGCGCTCCCTGCAGAAGCATGAAATGCTGGTTTATGACCTTCTTCAGGACTTTCAACCTGACTTACTGTTTTTAACAGAAACGTGGCTCACTGATTCCTCCAATCCCATGCTTGCAGCGGCCATTCCACATGGGTATAAGGTACTTAGGAAGGATCGTCCCATCGGTAAAGGGGGGCGCTAATATCTCTAAGCAAGAATTTGATTGCACGGTCATCACCCTGGGAGTTATAGTGGGAGCAGAAAGTCTTGGATTCCTCTGCTCTTTATCACCACATCAATCCCTTGCTGGTGCCCTGATTTACAGGCCACCAGGGTTGGGCGCCTTCCTGAGATCCCTTAATGAGGCGGTAGCACCTATGGCCCTTAAATATAGCCACTTTCTTATTTTGGGTGATCTAAATCTTCACATGGACAGACCAATGGAGTCGGAAGTCATTTCGCTGACTGAGACCCTTTCTGCTCTTAACCTCTTTCCTTTTGTGTCTCACCCTACGCATAGGGTGGGATATACACCAGATCAGGTGTTCTCTAATGTTAAGCTTGAGATGGATCTTCTTCGACCTATGGTTTGGACGGACCACTGTCTAATTTGCTTCAGATGGCCAATCTCCCTGAAAAATGCCAAAAATATTCGAGTGGTATGGAGATAAGGCATAGAGCTCTTCACAGAATTTCAACGACTGCCCTGGGGGACGCCCTTAAAACTTCCGCCCCACTTCTATCAGGGAACCCAGAAGGGGACGCTGTCCAGTTAGAATCCTTGGTGAGGCAGAGCATTAATGAGCTAGCTCCAATGATGATATGTAACTCAAATGAAGCTAAGCATTCTGCCCCCAGGTTTGATGAAGCTTTAAAAACCAGTAAAAGAGCTTGTAAGTGTCTGGAAAGGAAATGGCAGAAAAACTATAGTTTGGAAGACAAACTTGAGTATAAGTCAGCCTTAAAGGCCCACTACATAAAGGTCAAGGCAATGAAAAAAAGCTATTTGGAAGAAAAAATTGAGACATCAAATAATAAAGGAAAGGAGATTTTTAAAATCGTCAAATCCTTTTCCAATCCTGTGTCCACCATCAGAGATCATCCACTAATGAGGGAATGGACCAATCACTTAGCGGATTTCTTTCGTGGAAAGATCATGACTAAACAGAACTCCTTCGCAGGGGTGCCTCTAGTTGATAACCCGGATATGCAAGTTCCGGATATATGGCAGCCCTCCGGGGAATCCCCTTCTCTTTTGCAAATACCCCAGCTGATGTTAGAAGAATCTCTGGCTATTATCATGGGACTAAAATCGTGATCCTCTGCTGATCCTTTCCCAGCTCAATTTTTGTCAAAAGTGGCCACGGCCATCAATCCTGTAGCTAATATGGTTCTTAATACCTCACTGGAAGCTGGCTGTCTGCCTTCTATCTGGAAACATGCTAAAATCCTACCGCTATTAAAAAACACCTTCAGCGGATCCCAAAGTTGTAGCTAATTACAGGCCAATATCTCTACTTCCGGCCTTTTCCAAGGTGCTGGAAAAACATGTGAATGCAGTCATCTCGAACTATGTGGAAAAAAACAATGTACTGCATAGTAGTCAATCAGGCTTCAGGGCTAGCTATAGCACTGAAACAGCCTTCCTGGAGGTTACAGAACATATCAAAGAGAAGTTGGATCAGGGAGGGAAGAGCAGTCCTGGTGTTGTTGGACTTGTGGGCGGCCTTTGATGCGGTCCTGCATACTAAGCTCTTGGAAAGGATGGAGAAGCTTGGTATTGGCGGTACTGCATTAAAGTGGATAGCCTCCTTTTTAGAGGACAGAAGTCAGGAAGTCTGCACTCCTCCCTTTGCTGCTACCATTCCTAATTTAAAAGTGGGGGTCCCGCAGGGCTCGACACTGAGCCCTACACTTTTTAATATGTATATGACCCCACTAGCATCATTGGCGGAAACATGCGGGGCTAAAATTATTTCGTACGCCGACGATACTCAGTTGCTCTTCACCTGTGAAAAAGGGGCAGACTTTGAGGGGGAGAAGAATAGAAGATGTCTCTCTGGGGTGTTCAACTTGCTGGTGAAGGATCAACTGAAGTGCAACCCCGAGAAATCTGAGATTATCTTTTTTGGTGCACCTCCCACTGATGAGTGAAGACTCTGGTGGCCTTTGGACATGTCTCCACCACCCTCTGCACAAAACACAGTTAAGGACCTGGGCATTTCTATCGATAGCTCTCTCTTGATGAAACATCAAATCCAAAGGGTAGCAGGCACCTGTTTTGGTTTACTGCGAATGCTCAGGAAATTCCTAACTCTGCTATCACTGAACACTAGGAAGACTGTGGTCCAGGCACTGGATTATGTGAATGTTTTGTACCTGGGTCTGCCTGAATATCTTCTCAACCATCTGCAGGCAGTTCAAAATGCAGCGACGAGATTGGTTCTTACTTTAAATCCCAGGACACATATGTCCCCTCACCTCAGAGCCCTTCACTGGTTACCAGTGAGAAAAAGGATCAAATTTAAGGCTTTGGTGCTTACTTTCAAAGCCTTAAATGGCATGGGGGCTGGCTACCTCAGGAAGGGAGTATCCCATTACATGCCTTCCAGAACTCTGAGTTCATCGAATCGCCTGGCCTCTTTACCCAGGATACGTCGGGATCGATCAGGAGGGAGATCCTTTAGGTTTCTGGGAGCCCAAACCTGGAACCTGCTTGCTTCCGGCGCCCCTTAGAGCCACAAAGGATTTAGCTGTTTTTAGAAAACTGCTCAAAACGTGGCTATTCTGCAACTAAGGGCACAGGGGAAAGTAGTTAGATGCTTATCAGCACTGGGACACTCTTGTTTGAGTAGCCGTGCGCTCTACAAATGCGAGTTCATTCATTCATTCATCCCATGCTTTAGAGACCCTCTGGAGTTTATCCTTGTCTGGTTAAGGTTTCTGGGCTGTACTCTTCATTTTGCTTAGAAACGTTTACTGCCTGAAGCCAGTTTGACTGCCAGAGCAGCAAAGAGCACTGATACACTCCCAATTTAGCAATGCCCAGCTTCAGTGTAGGAAGTTTTTGAAAATGCCTGCAAACCCGTCCCTCTCTAGTTGGCTGTGGGTATGGATATTTAAATACAGCACACCTTTTGATTGGTTCCTAGCTTCTAAGCAGCATCCCCCAATTCTGGATCTGTACTGATTGTCAGAAAAGTACATGGTATTCACCCTTCACTTCAAACTGAAACACAGTAGCACCAGCTACAAGGAAGACAATGTATAAGTATTAGGACTTCCAGGTGCTGCTCCTCCATGGAAAGAAGCCTAAATCCAAATGAGAAGGCCTTGCTGATGTGTCCAGTTTGAAAGTACTAAGGTTGGTGCTTCAAAAAAGCCATTGTCAGCAGCTGCCAATAGCACCTTCACAGGGGGGAAAAGCAGTTTGCAACAAGTGGTCTAATAAGAGACATGCTGCTAGAGGAAGGAAGTGCTCAAAGAAAAAAGATGCCATTTGATCTGGCGCTTTGAAAATTCTTGCACCTGAGCGGAAAAGAAGAGGCGCTGCATGGAATAAGCAATAGCAGACTGTGACCTCCTGAAAAGTAGCTGAAGGGACTGCTGACAGAACTGCATGGGGGACTTGCTTAGGAGCAAAGAGGACTTTCTGCCCCATCATGCCTGGACTGAGCTAAAATATGCAATGTGTTTGTTAAGAGGGTGGTAGAGGTTTTGCTAGAGCAACACAAAACGATGGACAGAATGCTGAACATTGTCAAACATTCACTCCAAGTCACAGGTCTGGGTTAAATCCATAGTTTTTTTGCTCACCATGCCACCCCAGTTTGGACTCAGCCACATGCAAATTAGTCTTGACCCTGCTCCCCATGGGAACAGTCCAGCCTGAACTGCCAAGCCAGGTCCTCCCTGGACCGGAAAATAAGCATCTGGGGAACGGTTTCGGGTATCACCCCATATCAGCCAGCCTAGCTTGAATCCAGTGGCACAGCAAGCACAGGACCCAAATCTGGGGATACTCTTCCCACTTAGGGTGACTATAGCAACACAAAACGATGATGGACGGAATGCTGAACATTGTCAAACATTCACCCTCAGTCACAGATCTGGGTTAAATCCATTGTTTTTTTGCTCACCATGCCACCCCAGTTTGGTCCCAGCCATATGCAAATCAGTCTTGACCATGCTCCCCATGGGCACAATTCAGCCCGAACTGTCAGGCCAGGTCCTCCCTGGACCGGGATACAAGCATCCAGTACCGGTTTGGGGTTATCACCACCTCATCAGCCAGGCTAGCTTGATCCATTCGGGAGGAATGCTCTTTGTCAACAGAGGCTGTTAAATAAATGACTGCAGACATGCGATTTTGAAACGCATTTGCTATATTTCTTGTTGACACATGCACCATTAAAAGCCCAAGTTTCGTCTCTGATGGGCTCACATGAAAGATTCAAGATACTTTGAGGATTAATACCCCCTTGACTGTGGGACCAGTTGCCCCTATCAGTTGGTGTCTCCTATGTATTTTTTTGTCCTGACGATGACCCTGTTTTAAATAATTCATACTTAGGGGTCGAAACGTCGACACAATGACCTATGTGGACTGTGTTTTAATATATTGATGGTGGATAGCAACACTCGCTCCATGGGTGTAAACTCGAAATATCCTACTATCACTATCAGCCACATATATATATATTTCTGTACATAGCATGTATGTACGTATTGCACCAATAGTCACTTTCACTGTGCCGTCACTCTCTAGGAGCACCTCACAATTGTTTTAAGTCTAATGAATTGAATTGCATATCTCAAAGAATAAATTGAACAAAATGAATACATAACTTTGAGTTAATTGTGTTAGTGGTGTTTGTACCCTGATCCTAACACTGCCGTGGTAGTCAAGGGCTACCCTTCCCCCATAGGGACCACTTTTCTGTGAAAGAAAGCTTAAATCCAGAGGTATAGTGAGCACGGGACCCATGTCTGGACATACCCTTCCCGCTTAGGGCAACTATACCAAAACAAAAAAGATGATGCACAGAATGCTGAACATTGTCAAACATTCACCCTCAGTCACAGATCTGGGTTTAATCCCATGGGGAGCAGGGTCAAGACTGGTTTGCATATGGCTGGGTCCAAACTGGAGTGGGATGGAAACAAAATTGCTCTGACTGGACAATGAGTTTGAATGTGATTAATGTGACATTCTGTACTTCTGAACCTACTAATACTTCCTCGAGTAAAGTTTGACGTCTCGCACAAGCCCTTTTTGGAGAGCGAGGAGTACAAAGAAAGTACTTTAATATCCAGCTGGTGCACAATAGTATCTGTGTCCAGGGAATGGCCGTGTCAAGGCAAGATACTGTTATATTACTGGGGAAGATCTTTAAATTGAAAGACTAGTTAAAAAATTAAAGATGTACTTTGTTTATAGATTTTAACCATTGTGTACAACTGTATTACAAGCTTCGCTGTAATGCTTTGTATATGCCAAGAGATGGTAATTCACTTTCCTATGGACACACATTAGTGTGGAAAGTAGTTGTCTTTGGAGATGTATTCATGAGACATACAGACTTCAAATGTAGCTGGGATCCAGCAAATTGACAGTTCAAACCACTACGGTCATCAGATTGGCTTAAACACCTCTAGACTAGAGTTCATAAATGTAAGGGTGCATAAAATATTCTCCCAGGATTAATTTACATTTCTCAAATATTTATTAACAGTCAGTGGCGTAGCTAGACCTACTGCAACCTGGGGCAGCCCCTAAGCTTCCTAGCACAGGTTAAGAGCAGGGGGGTAGAGGGGGAAGGATGACGGCCCACTTGATCTCGGGGGAGGGGGGGATGGTGATAGTCGACAGACACGACTTGCTCACCTCTGCCGTGCCCAAAGAGTGCCCCCCCGTTACGACACTGCTAACAGTTAAGAAATAGCTTTAATTGTGACCCCGCAGAAAGTGTACAGAGCTTACCTGTCCTGTAGTTGCTGTCTGAACAAAATGTGGTTTCCCTATGCCAAGAATATAAATATTGTTGTCCAATATATTCTAGGTACAGAGCATACACCTCTATATACACATGAGCTCAGCCTCTAGCACCATAGGGTGGGGGGCAATAGTGTTGAAAGAACATTATCACTACTGAAACATTCACAACAGATCTGTGCTTTTAGCACTCAAATGGACCTTTAAAACAACAATGTCCCAGTAGACTGGAAATTTGTTCATTTTCACACTACGTTTGATGATTGATTTGGGAGATTAGTAATAAACACAGAAGTTTTCCCAGAGAATTTGAATTCTCAGTAAGAACAATTAGCAGCGTTGTTCAGTTGCCATGGCTCTAGATGCCCTGCCAGTGTGAATTATGGCTTAGAGATTAATCCAATGTTCTGAGTGCAGTGGATTGGAGCAGTGTATATCTGCTTACATCTATCCTCAGTTGTGCTGAGTACTCTCAGAGATACATGGGTGACTAAATGACTACTATCTATTTCAATCTTGTGATGCCCATTTTGCCTCTGACCCTACTGCTAGCCAACTGCCGACATCACTACTGATTCCACCTGACATATAGATTTGAAAGTATTTGACATATCAGTCAAAATATTTAAAAGATGAGTGGGGGAAGTGAACCTTAATCAAATATTTAAGTCTGACTATCCTTGTGGAATTTTCCTATTGGTTACTCACTGTGCATTTCAGTCTTTGCAATATCTTGGCTGTACTAAGCCTCATGCTTAGTACAGCCATATTGACAATGCATCTTTTTGAACATTTGACAACTCTCTGAAGATAAAAAAACTGAGAATTTTATCTCTGTTGACTACGGATACTTAGCTCTGCCAAGCAACCATCTTTTGTTATTGTGGTGCTAAAGAACTCACTCACTCAGATACAATTCTGCTCACATAAATACATTTGCACTTGGGCTTGAAACAAATGTGACGGTGAGAAACAGAATTTCCGTAATTCTATTAAAGGATTGTAGTTATAAAAGAGATTGATTGTTTGCCACAAATCTGGTAAAGCTTACCCATATCCAGCCAAGAATCCCAGACTCTGTGGGCTAGCCTTGTCGTTGTAGATCACCAGTTCTATAGTCTTACTGCAGCCTTTACCAGAACCAGAACAGATTGGACTCCACTCCTGAAAGTTCCACCACTCTGTAACCTGGCTGGATGTAGAGTTCATCGACAGATGTTGCAGCTTCATGGTCACATTACGGAAGAAGGCATATTTCTCCACATCTTCTGGCTTATGAGCATGAGCTGTGAAGTGTGGTTCAGAAGAAAGGTTTAGTCATAAATTGCGCTTTCTGGAACAAACACATTTTTTTCTAGTGTGGTGGGAGAGGTACAGATTAATGGCTGTATGAGTGATTGTGGAACAAAGAGACTTGAATTCTAATGTAGACTTTCGCGCTTGATAAAGGTGTGTTACCTATATCAGATAATCTTAAAGCGAAGTAGCTCAGTTCCCTTGCCTGGTAAAAAGGGGTCCTCAGAAAAGGCAATATGTGGAAAATGAAGGCAAGGTCACAAAAAAACATGTTACGACTAAAATTAAATTAAGACAAGTGAATATGTAGAATGTTTACTTTAAGTAATAATGAAGACAGTTCATTACACACTAGAGACACACTTCTACATTATTATTCATTTCAGCATGATTGGGATTGGGATCAGGGTTGTGTTGGGGTAATGATACTGGCCAGTTTAGTGTTAAGGTTTGGGCCAGCGTTAAGCTCTATCAAGGGGTAGGGTTGCAAATAGTGTTAGGGTGAGAGTCACAATTCTTTTCAGAGATTCTTCATAACTGGTAGTACAATGTAAAATGCATTTCTCTTTTTAATGGGTTATTCACAGTGATTTATTTTTTAAACGTATTTCTTGATTTTTGCTTTCTTCATTCTGACAGATATCCTTTAGGATCAGGATCTATTCCAACTTAGAGCTTATGATTAATTTCCATGGCCTCCTTCACAACAAGTGGAGGAGCCCTCAGGATTCTTTCTCTTTAGCCATGGTTGCCCCAAAGAAGGGAGTTATAAACCAACTGCTATAATAGCTGCAGCAGGGGCTGAGGAATTCCTGGTGGTGGGGCGCAGGGGTGTCAGTGTCTTTCTATAACATTGAATGATTTAATTGCGGTTTATGGCCTCCTCACACTTCATCAGCCTCTCAAAGATGAGGAGAAAAACCAGGGACTGTGAACGAGAGAGGGAAAGAGAGAGACAGCAGAAGAAATAAAGACAATTGAAACGAAAAACAGAAGTGAGAGGGGGAAATGGAAAGAAAATCTGAGGGAAAGAAGGAGAGGAAAAGAAAGAAAAAGAAAGAGATCCAGAGAAAAGATGGAAAGAATTTAATGAAGGGGAAAAGAAAAGAAAACAGCAACAAACAAATTAGGAGGAAAAAGATAAAAAAGGAATTTGAAAGGAATAAGGAAATGGAAGGTAAAAGTAGTGAAAGGAAAAAGAAAGTTATAAAGAAAGACAGAGAGAAAAAAGAATAAAGGATGATCAAAGATATGAACAAAAGGCAGACAAATTTAAAGAAGGAAAGAACAATGAAAATATAGAAAGATGGAAGAAAAGATATAATGAAAATAGAAAGAAATATTAAAACAAAAATAAAGAATGAAACATGTAAAAAGAAAGTTAAAGATGGAACAAGGAAAGAAAGATGGAAACAGGAAGTAACAGAATAAGGGAGCAAACAATAGAGAGCACGTGAGAGAAAGAAGAAAGGTAAAAGCAAAAAAAAAAAAGAACCAGGGAAGGTTGGGGGGTCACTTGCTTTGCATATGTTTCATTCCCTCAGTGCCATTCAGGATGATTCAAATTGGGTTTTAAAAAAATATTTCTGGCAACTCCCTTGGCCCCAAGCCTGCCCTCCTCTCAACTCCTACTGCTCTTACCTTGCAGCTGTTACCTACTTTCGCCATTGGCCAAAATATTTTCCTCATGTCTCGTTTTCTTTGAGAAATACCAGTGGTGGATTCTCCATTGGGGTGGTAGGGCACTCCCCCACCCATTATGAGCTACCACATCATAATTTCAAGTTTCCTTAGTGTGTCTTAAATTAAATGTTTTTGTTTTTTTTGCCCCAGCCACGGTGCTTTTTTATTTGCATTGTGGGCCAAGTGCCTTACTTTGTTAGACTGATGGTGGACTGACAGCAAGAAGGTCTCAACTCTTCATTGCTTTGAAGGGAAGTGCACATGTTGAGTTGGACCAGTGTCTTGCTCTGACCAACCCCACATGCACACTTGAAACCTCGCCCACCCACACAATCTTAGGAAGTTGGGGACCACAAACACAGCCCTCTGGTCTCGTAAGGAGCTCTTGGTTCGCCTGCCACAACCAATCCTGGCGCTGCTCTCAAGCTGTTTAATAATATAAACAGCATGGGTGCAAAGTCTGATCTGCTTCAGGAGCCAGGTGGTAGGGCTCTAGTCCAGCGACTGGTCAATGCACAAAGCAAGGCGCAGGAGGTTCACAGAACATGGCCAATCATGTTGTGGTTTATTTTGAAGCCATACAGTGATTGGCCATGTTGTGTCCCTTGCACTTTCACACAATGCTCTCTTCCCTTTACGCCTAGCGCCAGTGACAGCACTGTGCGCGAAGCAGCATAAGAGAGCGATTGCTCACTTTTTGTGTGTCCAAACCCGCATCAAAGCACGTGGCCCTGTGCCCCTAACTGAGAGCAGTCCCGGTCTACTTTTGACATTTGGATTCGGCCTTGTGGTGGCAGCCATTAGGCTGTATTAGCAAACAGTGATTTCATAAATGTACGTTAAATGTAGGTTAAAAAGTTCTCACTAAAGGAGTTGTACTGAATCCTGCTCCTCACCATCATTATATTTACTTCTAATATTAAATAAAATGTTCCAAAGTAAATGGGCATTTCATGATCCTTAGAAAGATGGACGAAATTATTTTAAACTGACTGGAAGTCTGGAATTTGTTCCATTTTTGCAATAAAGGTTATTGTTAAAATTATTTTAAAACGCTTTTTTTACTAGTTTCATGTAGTCTCACAAGCAGCTCTCAGCGGCTTCGTGTGCATTAGCTATGTGAATTAAATATTACTAAGGCCAGTGGAAGGGGTGCAGTGCCCCTATCACTCGTGTTCTCCCCTTCACACTACTTCCCTCTGTTGTCTCTCTCTGTCAGATACCCTTTTTCTCTCATAATCTTTCTGATATCCTCCACCTGCATGTCTCTCACGCCTTTGTTAACCTGTTCAACACTGTCTTTTCACTCTCTTCTTTTGCACATGTCATTTCATCTCCAGTCCATCTCCCTTACACACACAACACACCTAATCACCTATAGGCAATGCCTTGTTTTTTGTTTTCCTTTGGCACTGTATACATATTTTGACAGCTGCGTGTCCTCATTCACATGCTTTTCCAAAATTACAATTGGCACCCGTGTTTGTCGCTCTGTCATCTCATCAGAGAGGCCAAAGATTGAATGTGTCTGTAGTGTGAACACCTTTAGGACCCACTGACAGGCACTGTGGACAGGGGTATGCTTGTGGGTGTATGGCAGCGTGCCTCAGTGAACAGAGACTTTTTGCAAGTATATGTGCCTGTCACATACTACTAGCACAGCTTCTTATCGTGGGGATATTTAATCATGATGTGGCACCTGTGCAGTGAGCTGTGGTGCAGAGAGCTGGGGCATGGTGAAGGTGTGTTATTGGTTGTGGTATGTTGTAGGTTTTGTGGGCGCATTCGGAAGGTATAGTGAGGTATGTGTGATGATGAGTGACACCTTGAATTCGAATCACAAATATTTAGTGAAATTAACAAACTATATCACTTTTGAAATATTTTTATTTGTAATTGTAATTTGTAATCTATTTTTCCTATGAAATATTTACAGGAAAAGTATCACCTGGTTAGAGTTTTGAAGCCTGTGTGAAGCCTTCCCTTTTTCATGGGCTGCCTGAGAATTCCCTAAGCTCCTCTGAAACGAGCGTGCAGACTTCTGAAGGCACAGCCTCATATAACAGCAGTGGCTAATATGTTATGAGAAGTAGCATGAGGACACTCTCCCGAGGTATTGCTTCTTTCTAGTGCATCTATCATATCTGCACATTGTTGGATTCTAGGGAACAACATGGGTCATGGTTTACTTCTTCAATATTTGATTTTTCAGTAGGAAGCATAATACTGACTGGTATGAATGACTGCTTTTCTAATGCTTCAAATTATTTTTGAACAAAAAAATTATGCAAGTAGAAATAGATGGCTTTTCTGTGGTGAGACCTAAGTTGTTCATCTTAGTGAAGATTTTTATCTGCGCACAAAAAATGTTTTGGTTCTCAAAATCCTCCAGGGGGCAAAGCAGGGTGCTTTAGCAGGTAGTCCCGTCACAACTTCGTCCTTTGCCCGAAAAAGATCTGAGTGGGACATACCAGCAAACCTTGACACAGCCCACCACAGGTCAAAAAAGAAACAAGCTACTTACCTGTAACTATAGTTCTCCAGTATTGGAATCTTTCATAGATTTACATGCTTGAATCATTCCCCGTCGTCGAGATGGGAGTCCCCAGTATTATCAAAAGAATTGTCCCATTAGACATAGAACCTAAGGTCATAAGCCTTAAATGTTTTTTATAACATATCCCTGTCCTTTAGTAAAAAAGGACCAAACTTAAAACTAACCAATCAGAAGAGCTCACCCTGTAGAACCTTCCTGAGAGAAGCTCCAGACCCTCAGATTTTCCCAAGCACAAGTGCGCACAAATAGAAAAAACTGAGATAAGTAAGTGAGCCTTCTCCAGGGGAGGCGGGCAGGTTGCATGTGAATCAATGAAAGATTCCAATACTGGAGAACTATAGTTACAGGTAAGTAACTTGTTTCTTACTCCACTATTGGAACTTTCATAGATTCACATGCTTGAATCAGAATAGCGAGCAATGAGTAACACATTTTCATGTCATATAACAACTGCAGGAAAGGCACGCAAGAAAACATTGTCCGTATACATTAATATACTCATATAAATGCATAAGCAAAATTATCCAAAGTATACATCTATACCATAAACCACTGAAAATGTGAGACAGTAAAGGATAGTGGGAAGGAACCAAAGAAAGAAGGCTCACCTTATTGAAAACGATGTCTGAGAACCACTTGTCTCACTGCCGCATCTCGCTTATTCCCAGCATCCAAGCAGTAGTGCCCAGTGAATGTGTGCAGCGTCCTCCAAGTTGCTGCTCTACAAATGTCAGACAGGGATACACCTGCAAACAGCGCTGTAGATGTGGATATCGCTCTCATAGAGTGGGCACGGACTCCTGACGTCAGAGGATGGCCTGCTTGTTGATGACAGAATACAATGGCACTTGAAATCCATCTGGAAATGCTCTGTTTAGTGATAGGGAAACCTTTCCTAGGTGCACTGTACGCAATAAGGAGTTGATTTGACTTGCGAAATGACCTTGTCCTGTTCAAGTAAAATTATAGGCACCTTTTAACATCTAAAGAGTGCAGAGCACGCTCCGCTGCAGTCTGTGGATTTGGGAAGAATGATTTCAGAACAATTGGCTCGTTAAGGTGGAAATCTGAAGGAACCTTAGGGATGAACTTAGGGTTTGTTCGTATAATAACTTTGTCTTGTTTGAATTGTAAGAAAGGTTCTTGAGTAGTAAAAGCCTGAAGTTCCCCAACCCTTCTCGCTGAAGTGAGAGCTAGGAGGAGAGCCACTTTCCAGGATAGGAACTTCATGTCTGTCTTTTGAATAGGTTCGAACGGATGTTTCATTAATTGACTGAGCACTGTATTCAGTTGCCATGCAGGAGGAGGTGACCTTACTGGAGGGAACATTCTAAAAAGACCCTTAAGAAACTGTTTGACTAGCCTGCAGGACCATAAAGATGGAGCCTTAGCTGATCTGCGAAAACTGGAAATGGCAGCTAAATGAACTTTAATTGATGCGTGGGCCAAACCAGAGCGAGTCAAGAGAAGTAGATAAGGTAAAACTTCCTCTGGAGGAGAATGGAGAGGATTGACCTTAGACCATAGGTCTTCAAAGTGTGGGGCGCGCCCCCCAGGGGGGGCACAGCTTCACCTCAGGGGGGGCACAGCTTCACCTCAGGGGGGGCGCGCACATCACTTCACCATTTCACCTTCCATTGTTCCTTCCCACGTTGGAAGTACGTTTCCTGCCTGTGTTGCAGTTCCCCAACTCGAGTTAGGGCTCTCTGTGATTGGAGCATTCAGAACAGCCAATCAGCATGGAGTTCCTGAAGCCCTGACGTCGACACGGACGTTCCTCCATAGAAAGGGACAGCAGTACAGATGCCAGGAAGTGCCGCGAATTTTGCATACATAAAGCTGCAAAATACTTCAACTTTGCTGATAAAGCAGCGCTTCATCGCTGCTGCCTTTTGCCTCCTGATTGCTGAATTTCATATCGGGTTGCTGACCTTCGCCTCGCTTTTGAAGCCTTTCCCCTCGAGGTTATCATGGTTTGTAACCTCGCAGCTACTGACTTTCGCTCCAAGGATTTGAAAACGGGTGCATTCTTCCTGAGGATTCCATTCACCAGCAGGTAAGTGTGAAGAGTTTTTTTATTTTTTTAAAGTCTCCCTCCTTTGCCTTTCTTCCCAACACTAGTGGGAACGTTGGGTGTTTTGAAGAGAAGAAGATGCATCATTAATGCCAGAGCTGCTGACTTTGGTTTTGGGGACCCGGGTTTGAGTCCTGCCATCAGCTCTACATCATGTGATCCTCGGCAAAATTCCTTGATTTACCCGTGACATATGGAAAATAACTTTGACCTTGATTAAAGCCGCTGGTGCTCATTTAAAATGTTCAAATACTTTAGAGCTGAGTACACAAGCCTGAAATAGCAAATATCATGAAATATGGCATCTGTCTTTCTTAGGGCAAATATAAATGCTTTCTTATGACATGTTTCTGAATCTTTAGAAGACTGTCTTCTTTATAAGCCAATTATGTTAACAACTGAATGGCTCTTGATGCTGCTAGAGAAGAAATGTATATATCCCCTTGATATGAATCACTTATATCGCATATGTGTCTGATGTAGATGTCCCCTAGGCCGTCTTGAAAAACTGTGGATGGCCTTCTACTGGTGACACCTGGCCATACTCCACATAACCACTGATTTTTCAATTGTGCCAGAAAGCATGTTTTGCGGGACCCCTTTTCCTGATATCTTATCTAGGGGCAATGATGTGGCGCAACAGCCAGAGCTGCTGACTTTGGAGCTGGGGAACTAGATTCAGTTCTCAGCATCTGCTCAAAGTCCTGTGATTCTGGGCAAATCACTTAATCTCCCCATGATTACAAAAAATGAATGTGTCCTTGTGTAATGTGAAAGATGCTCCTGTAAAGCGCACCAATCCCTTTGGGTCATGTTTGTGCTATATAAAATTGCAAAACATATATTACAAAATTTTGTGAGCGCTCCAGTTTCTAAGTACCACTTAAAACTGGAGTCCTCATTTACAAGGATGTGCTGTAGCGTGGCACCGCAAGCCCTTTGGCTGCGCCACGCTGCGGCACTTTGAAAGCACAGGGATGCGTCATATCTACAAGGATATGGTGGATTCCTTTGCTCTCCCCTGCGCTGGCGCAAAATTTACTGCCATGCGCCGATGCAGGCACCCTTGTACCATGGTGCAAGGATGCCTGCGTCATGGGGATGATTGTTTATGTGCAGGTGTCCCTTCCTGCACATAAACAATCTGAAATGGCATTTTTCAACTTCTATGTGTGCTGCATTAGCACACATAGAACTTGCAAACCGTCATTTTTTTAATGATTGTTTATGTGCAGGAAGGGACACCTTCCTGCACATAAACAAATCACCAGAGGGGATTTCCTCGTTCTATGTGTGCTGCAGAATGCAGCATGCATAGAAATAGGAAAAAAACGAGGAGAAATAAATAAATTTATCCTCGTTGCGCCTCCCTACGCCTCCCATGGGGAGGAGTAGCATTCAGACGCATTTCCAGGTTTACAGTTTCTCGTAAATATGGAAATGTGTCCGGTTCCATGGGTGTTGCGTGGGAACACCCACAGCAACACCCATGCAACGCCTCTTTCCTGCAAAGTTCTGCGTGTAAAGGGGCCGTATTTACAAGGACCGGAAAAGCCACGCAGGGCGGCTTTTCCTATCCTTGTAAATATGGAGCAGCAAAATGCGCCGCCGGTGCGTCACAAAAAGTGACGCACTGGTGGTGCAAGGGGCTTGTAAATAAGCCTCTGGAAGTGGACCACAACCTCAGGATTGCAGAAGCAAGAATCCATCCACACATTGACTGTCTCTTTGGAGAAAACCAGGCACACCTGTCACATTAGTTTTGAAATAGTTTTTATTGATCTATGCAAAATGTTGTTTTATGTGAAAAAGAAAGCACCATTGTAATTTATTTGTGCAAATTTTTCTTGGAGACTTTTCATTTGAAGTTTGTAATAAGCATCTATCACCTACCCACATGCAGTATAAAAACTGCAGCTTACTATACAGTCTTACTTTAATATTATTTGCCATATACGACCTGGACTCTGCAGGTGGGAATGGCTAGCTATGATGCAGAGTACCAGCTTCCAGAATTTGTTGTAAAGTGGTGATGGGAGAGGGGGGGCTCGACGTCTAAAAAAGTTTAGATGGGGGGGCTCAGCCTAAAAAAGTTTGAAGACCTCTGCCTTAGACGAAGCACACCACGTGCAAAATCTCTTCCATTTAAGCGAGTAAGTCCTGTTAGTGCTGTCTGCTCTTGCTTTAGCCAGCACCTGTCTGCACTCCTGTGGGATCTTTAAGTGTTGAAATTCTCGAAATTCAGGAGCCAGGCTGACAATGTCAGAGAACTGGGGTTTGGATGGCACACTTGTCACTAGTTAATTGTCAAGAGAGACGGAAATGGTGAGAGGTGGATCGGAGACTTGACTGAAAGTAGGTGAAGTTCTGTGTACCACTGCTGGCGAGGCCAGGCTGGAGCTATCAGAATGATCTTGCAGGGTTCCGTCTTTATCTTTTTTAGCACTTGCGGAAGGAGAGGTATGGGGGAAAGGTGTAAGCAAATATGCCGGACCAAGCTATTGAAAAGGCATGGCCCCATGAACCCTGATGGTGACGCCAACTTGCGAAGTACCGGCATTTCGCGTTCTCTGGAGATGCGAACAGATCTATGTTCGGCTTGCCCCATTGGGAGAAAATGTTGTTTAGAGTGTGCTGGTCCAGTTCCCATTCGTGGCAAGTAGTCTTTAGTCTGCTCAACGTATCCGCTATGACATTCTGTTTTCCTGGGACACACTCCGCTGATATATGCACTTTGTGATGAATCGCCCAGTGCCATATGAGTTGGGCTTCCTGAGAGAGCAGGAAAGATCTTGTTACTCCCTGTTTGTTGAGGTAATGCACTGTCGTGGTGTTGTCCGTCCTGACTAGCACCGATGCGTTTTGTATTCTTGGTAGAAATGCTTGGAGCGCCGGGGAAACTGCTCTGAGCTCGAGAAGATTGATATGAAGATCCCTGTGGGAAGGCGGCCATCTTCCGCTGACCTGTAAGTCTTGAAGGAAAGCTCCCCAGCCCTCTAGAGATGCATCCGTTGTAATCACGAGGAACAGCCTCCGATAGGAACGGCAGAACCTGCGATAATTGGTGAGGTTGCGACCGTTAGTCCAAGGCGGCTATCATGGGAGGAGTGATCCGGATCAGGTCCTCGAGTGAGCCCTCTATCTGCACCCATTGTTCGTTTAAAGCCTCCTGAAGAGGACGCATATGGAGACGACAATGAGGTATGAGGGGGATACAAGAACACATCATTCCTAGGGGAGATTTGAAAAGGCATACGGAAAGAGACTTTCTTTTTTGGACCCTTTTTGCAAAGGATATTAACCTTTGTTGTCTCTCCAGAGTAGGATATGCCTTGTTTTCCGTGGTGTCCAGGATAGCACCTAGAAACACCAGGTGACGGGATGGTTGCAGAATCGATTTTTCTACATTTAAAGTGAGGCCTAATTTCTTGAAAAGTTGCAGACAGGCTTTGGTGGATGTCTTTGCTGCTTCGTAAGTGGGGGCCTTTGATAAGCCAGTCGTCTAGGTAGGGAAAAATTTGATGATGTAGTTGTCTTAGATATGCTGCAACTGGTGCTAAACATTTCGTGAAAATGCGGGGAGCGGATTTTAGTCCAAAAGGTAGGACGCGGAATTGGTAGCGACTGTCGGCCACTGTGAATCTCAGAAACGTCTTGTGTTTTCGGCGTATGGGTATATGGAAATATGCGTCTTGGAGATCCAGAGACGCCATGTAATCGTTTCCGATGTGGAGATGAAGCACATCTTGAATAGAGATCATGCAGAACGATTGTTTTTTGAGGAATTTGTTTAAGTACCGCAAGTCTAAGATCAGTCTCCACTTCTTTAGCTTCTTTCGGATCAAGAAGAAACGGGAGTAAAAAACCTTTCCTCTGTGATTGAGGGGAACTCGTTCTATTGCTCCTTTCTGCAACATGTTGATAGCTTCCATCTTTAAGAGATGTAGGTGCTTTTGGAAGCGAGGCAGAGGAGGAGTTGGTGGAGGGATCGCTGTAAATTCCAAGGGGTGGCCGAATTGGGTTAGGTTTAGGACCCATTGGTCCGATGTTATGTCTCGCCACTGCTGAAGATAACGGACTATTTTGCCGCCCACCGGGGATGAAATAGGTGGGATAGAGGCCGACAGCTGGGAGAGGTCATTGGCGATGACCAGCCTCCTTCCCCTGGCGTCCTGATTTTCCTCTAAAAGAAGTCTTGTTGTAGGCCGCCGCACGTGGCCGGCGGTTAGTAAACTGGGGCCTGTATTGGTGAGCAGTGGAAGGATATGCTGGATAGCAAGATTGTTGGTATCCTGATCTGTAAGATTGGTAACCTCTTCCTCGGGAGCCACGAAAAGGCGTTTTTCTGTACTGTAAAGTACCTAAAGACTTAGCCGTATCCGTGTCTTTTTTGATAGCTTGTAAGGCTTCGTCAACGTGGCTGCCAAATAATTCCTCTCCATTATAAAGAAGGTCAAGAATCTTCGTCTGTACCTCAGGCCTGAATATAGTGGCTTTTGGCCAGCCTTGACGCCTCAAGACGGACGCTCCTGCTAGCTGCCGGAAACCAGTGGATGCCACATCCATAGAGCAGTCTATCACTTCAGAGGCCGTCCGTTCGCCCTCAAGAAGAATTCTCTTAGCTTTCTCCTTGTCATCTGGTGGAAGTTTGTCCAAGAATGGTGCCAAGTCCAACCACAACTGCCTATTATAACAGCCCAGTAAAGCCAGAGAATTCGCTGCTCGTACTGTCGGAGCAGACCTTATCGAAAAACGCTTCCCGATGTCGTCAAGCCTTCTGCCTTCTTTATCAGGAGGAGCAGTCAGGGGAGCTGAAGTATTTTTAGATCATCGCTGCGCTGCTTGCGAGATCACCGGATCTGGTTTTGGATGACCTATTAAGCAAGCGGGAGCATCATCTGGAGCTTTATATTTTTTGTCCAGCCTCTGCAACACGGGTGGAACAGTTGCTGGATTCTGCATTATTCTCAGTCCCTCTTTCCATATATAATAAATAATAGGCATAGACCTTACTGATTTCCTATAAGGTTCTTTAAAGTCATACAGAAAACAGTCCTGCTGATGCACAGGCATCGGTAAATCAAAGCGCTTCGCCGCTCTTTCCAGAAGGTTGTGGAAACCCCCAATATCTTCCGGAGGTGAATCCGCTTGTGGGAGAGATGGAGATGCCGGAGTGGGAATGATGTAAGAGTCCCATTCATCCTGCTGAATCTCTCCTTCTTCTCTCTCTACTTCCTCATCAGAGGATGACAACTGTTGAACAGGAGCAACCTGAGGAGGAGGCTGAACCCTAGGAGACTGTTGGAGAAGAGGGGAGCGAACCGGCATCTGTGGAAAAGAAGGCGGAGAAAGGGGAGGAGGCGGAGCCTGTTGGATACTCTGCTCTGGCGGAAATCTCCTCTTATAGTCTGCCAGCATAAATTGTAGGTCTGTCATAAGACTTGAAGGGAGGTACATCATTTTCTGTTGGTGGTATTGCTGTTGCGGATGGTAATATTGACGACCATAACCATCCTCTTCATCAGAATCCTCTTGGTATTTGACATGAAGGTCCGATGGGCTCAAGGCTGCCCCAAAGAGTCTATCATCCTCAGACCCCTCATCTTCTTCCAAGAACTGAGATGGCAAAAGAGACTGCACCTGACTAGGTAAGGTTAAAGCTGGTGTCAACTGAATTTTTGTAATTTTATGTTTTTCCTTCCTTGTTGACGGTGTCGTCAACAAGCTCGTCGACGATTGCTTCATGGTCAAATCTTGGATCACCGCGGGAATCACCTTCGTCGACGAAGGCCGCTTCTCTTGGTCCGTTGACGGAATTATCGTCGTCGACAGCACACTGCCGGAGACAGGGATTTTCGTCGACGGTAACACCGATGACACTTCCGCCGTAGACGAGGGTCCTCCCGTGGACGTCGACGGGAGCTGTATCGTCGAGGGTGGGTCGTCGTCGGGAATTGGCCCCTCGACGACGACCCCTCGACGTCGATGAAGACTTCGAAGACACAATTTGCTTCGTCGACGATAAAGGGACATTACCATTCGGCGATGTTGTCGTCGACGAGGAAATCGACGCCGCAGATACAGTCATGGTGGTAACTGTAGACACTGTCGTTGTTACCAGAATCACCACAGGAGAGGATTTTTTCGGCGACGGTGGTGTCGTCGAGCTGCTCATCGGCGGAGCTGAAGTAGGCTTTTGAAGGTATGCTTCAGTTTCATAGGTGGAGTTGAAGGTTCTGAAGCTGGTTTTTTGATAGATAAAGCCTTCCTTTCTTCGTGGGAAGCTTTGCTGACAGATCCAGCCTGCTTCTGAGTGGAATCCGATGACTTTTTTGGCGCTTTTTTAGGAGGCTGTGACGATGAGCCAGCAGGGTCATCCAGATGTCGTTTCTGAGGCGTTTTTGAGGAAGATTTGAAAGAAGTATCACTCTCCTCATCAGAGACCACCATGACCCTGTTTTTAAGCCTCTGAAGCCACAAAAGAAGCCTTCCTTCTCGATCTTTAAGAGTCTTTGTAGAAAAAGTCCAACATACCTTGCACTCCTTAGGTTTGTGGTCAGGGTACAAGCAGTATAAGCAGTCCTTGTGCTAATCATCAATATGCAGTCTTTTCTTCCTACAAGTACCACAGGCTCTGAACAGACCTTTTTTAGGTGTCTCTGACATGGTGGACGTCTGTTTGAATCACCTTAAAAGATCCACTGAGTTGGTAGTAAGCTGAAAGGGTGAAAAAATACTCAAAATTAGAGAAATAGAAGAAAACTGAGCAGAGCTCAGTGGAGACTCTTAGCACGACGTGCGGTAGAACATCTGAGGGTCTGGAGCTTCTCTCAGGAAGGTTCTACAGGGTGGCCTCTTCTGATTGGTTAGTTTTAAGTTTGGTCCTTTTTTACTAAAGGACAGGGATATGTTATAAAAAAAATTAAGGCCTAGGGCCTTATGTTCTATGTCTAAGGGGACAATTCTTTTGATAATACCGGGGACTCCCATCTCGACGACTGGAAATGATTCAAGCATGTGAATCTATGAAAGTTCCAATACTGGAGTAATGTCTAGGTCACAACTTGTTCAGGTGGTTGGAAAACGTCTTTCTGTTCAGCCCAAAAGCTCCCAAACAGATGGGAAAATGGCTAAGGTTCAGGCCAAAGTTTAGAAATGAGAGGCATCATCAACCATTCATTCCTGCCAGAGTTTTAAGTAAGATCCAGTGTAGACCACTCCAAAGTGATCAGCTAGTCCTTCCACATAGGGGGAGTCCTTTATGTGTCTTTTAAGATCCTTATGCCACAGGATGTAAGCTTTCCTGACTGCTGAGAGTACCTCCAGAACTTGGGTATGGGGGCAAGAAGATCCAAGCCTCAGTCTTTCTCCAGGCATAGAGAGCAGGTGGAATACATACATCCTTCCCTCTTCTGTTAGTCTTTTTCCAGACCATTTGTGTACAAGTGCCTTATTGGCAGGTTGCAATTGGTACCAAGGAGTAATCAATGACACCTCCTGATCCAATCCTAACTGAATTTCCATAGTCCAACTTTCCTACAACAATCTCTGTGTGGTTTATTTAAGTTAAATCAGACATGATGATCTACCTCCGACAAAACACCCCTGGTTGGTTCTGGAAATAGTTTTACCCCACCTGAGGCAAAGACTGTCAAGATTTCTAGAAAGCCCATCCTCTTCAAATTGTTTTTTTCTTTTCTATTTTAAAGAGTGGCATAGCTCACATAGCATATTTTATTAGGATTTTATCGTGTTTTATATAGTTTTTATGGTTGCACTGTTTGTATAATCTGCATTCTAACTGTACGCCGTATTGTGGCATTTTTTATGGCTATATTTGCCGAATAAAAATATATTAACAAAAAAAATATCCTTCCCCATACCATGGGCCCATTTACTTTAAGAGTGTAAATGCCAGGGCCAGCCTATGCCTTTGTAAAACCATATGTTACTGTTCACTTCCTTCACCCATATTCCAAGGTAAGTGGCCAGTGATTACTCTTCTGAGCCTTCCTGCCAGCAGATTCAAGTCTATTGCCCTCTCCTAGGAAGGTTTTTTAATACAAATCAGTAGGCTAATTGCTGTCACTATAGGGAGTAAAAACCAGAAGAACTGGCCAGTCTTCTTCGATCAAAGGCAGCCAATTTTTTTATAAAATTATCTTAGCACTATAACAAAATTTAGGTTTTGATTAATATTATCAAAAGTAAGGTTTACAACTTGTCAAAAGAGTTTCCTTTGAATGGGCTGCTCTAGCCTTAAACACAGCAACTCAGAGCTCCAACTGCAGGCCTGACATCAGTGTTTGTAAGTCACTTGTGCAAATGTATATTGCAGCCCACATGCACATTTAACTTTTATGCCACTGGTGTGTTTTATTGTGCCTTATTACTGTCGCATTACATACAAGTTTACTATGCCAACAGGGTTCATCCAATCCTGTTGCCATGTTTAAGGGATCAAGAGCATTAAGAACTGGGAGGCTGAACAGCAGGCTCCCAGTGCCCAGATGCAAGAGTAGCTCCTAATTCAGTCACATAAAAGCGAAACAGCTTTAGAAAGCACTCAATAAGATGTAATTCACTGTACACTTCTATTGGCATCCATGTTCTTCATGTTTCCAAAAACAATCAACAGAAGTTACTGGCCACAGTCTTACTTCCTCTGGACTAATAGTGATAGGGCACTAGAACTCATTGCTAGAGGACAGAACATGCCTATAAACAACTAGTAGGGTTATTTGCATGTAAAACCTTACCCTGCCTGCCAGCCAGGTCGTTGGAAGCTATGGTCTTAGCTCCCTTACCAGAGCACCACTGTCAGGAATTGAGGATCGAGTCAGGTCAACACATGGGGATGGAGCATGAACGCTGAGAGGAAGGTCGCTGAAGGTGTGCTCCCTGAACATCAAAACCACAATATCGATGGGACATAATATTGAGGATAGAATATCAAAAACAAAATATCGACAGGTAAGTCAGTCTAGATTTTCTATACCCAACTCCACATATATGTACATATGTGGTACACATATCTTCAAAGTATGTAGATGTGGGGTTAGGAATAGTAAATCTCTACTTCCCTATATGCACTTACCTTTCAATATTTTGTCCCTCAATATTCTTCTGTCTCAATATTGATGATGTTGATATTCAGTAGTACAAGCGTTAGTGAATACACGGGTGAGCAGACAGGGTATACTACATTTTTCATATTCTTTGGCACATACTAAGAGATCTGACTTTATGGTGTATTGGAATCTGTGGAAGACTGAATTGTGGAAAATGAGATCAACAACTAGACCGCTAACTCACCTGTGTACTCAAGTCCGAGTTAGGAAGTTCATGTCCGTGGAAGCATAGGCAGCAGGACTATTTAAGCCTGAGCAATGTATGCAGTAATTGCCTTCCAGCTTTCTGTTAGTTTTACAGCTTTTTGTTCATGCTAATTCGACAATGTACTCTTGCTTCCCTCATCCTTGTTATTTTCTTTCTTTCCTGGTTATTCTCAGGTTGGTGGGATTAGATAAGTTATATTATTCTTGCATCTTACTTGTGCAATAACTCCTCTAGAAGTCTGAACTCTCCTTAGGATCTAAGGGCTTCAAACCTCTATTCAAGTTTGTCATAGGATTCGTAAAAGCTCAGTGGATCAAGGAGTTTGGTAAGCAAAAAGAATTATTGTATATTTGCTTGGGTACTTCCTTTAATATACTTTCTTTACTGTTGTATGTTCTTTTACCATCAAGCCCCCATTACTTGCTGAGCCTGTGAATTGCAACTCAGTATGATTAGATGCCATCACAGGAATGGTGGCCTGCTGGGATCACATGTCTGTTAACACATTTTTAATATTTCTTTTTAATGCAGCCCTTTTTCCCTTAAGGAAACGGGACGGCATTTAAAAAGAAAAGTTTGTTATTCTAAGTTTCTTTAAGAGTTGGTAGTGGTGCTCCGGAGTACCACCCCAACTCAGGAGTCTGTAACTTTTCAATGTTTTGTGATATTGATGCAACCCTTAACAAATTACAATTGGAAGGGACACCTTAAACCCACCCCTACCAAACAGCAATTCGTTATGGGGGCATCTGCACCTCTTAAACCCAATGTGGCGACTGCAACCTGTAGTGCTGAGTGATGGTTTTTCAGTGCCCAGATGGGGGAAGCCGCTGATCACTACTTTGCTGATACTGAAGAATCAGCCACCGACGAGGTAGTAGAATGGGACGCATTTAAAGTGGTGTTGAGTGGGATGTGCATGAAAACGCAATATGGAATGAAAACAGTCCTCCAGGAGGAGTTGATGGATCTTGAGAACCAGATAAAGACAGCTGAGAGTGATTGAGTGGCAAATCAAACTACACATGTCGCACTACAAGCCCTCAAGACAGAGTATAAGGAGGAGCTTTTCCAGGTATCTAGATTGGAGTATAAGTCATACATCAAACGCCATCATGACCAGGGAGATAAAGCAGGCAGCCTGTTAGCTTTGTTACTGAAAACGAAACCCTCCTGCATCCCCGTAGGAGCTATTCGTAATCAGTAATGGTTTGGTGGTTGGCAATCAGATAGAAATTTTTGAAAATTATTATAAGACCCTATACAGGGATGATGGGTGAATGGAAACAGCAACTGCCTCAGACTACCTTGGAGGTAATGAGATACTCCCACTTAATCTTATGTAGAAACACGAATTGGACGCCCCTCTGACCCTGGTGGAAATTAAACTAGCTAAAAAACAGGTTGCAAGGGGAAAGGCTCCAGGCGCAGATGGGTTTCCAGTTGAGTTCTATGCCACCTACCAGATCCAGCTGGTCCCCCGGCTATTGAAAGTCTACGAAAAAACAAAGGCATGGGGTATTTTACCTGATTCTATGAGACAGGCACTAGAAGTGGTGCACCCGAAGCAGGGGTGGGACACGCTGGAGGTTTCATCATACTGCCCCTTATCATTATTAAATCTAGATTACAAAATTTTGGGGAGGGTACTGGCCAACAGGCTGACACCACTAGAACAGACATTAGTGCATCTAGATCAAAATGGCTTCATCCCGGGCAGATGCACATTCCTAAACCTCCGCCGACTGTTCTGTGCCATGGACTAAGAACGTAAGACGTAAACACAATGCTTGGTGGCTTCCTTAGACATTGAGAAGGCCTTTGACACCCTAGGGTGGGAATTCTTGCAATCCGCACTGGCTAGACTGGGCATAGGACCGGAGTTCTGACGTTATCGCTTTTGTACAAAGGTCCAGTGGCTAGAGTCTGAACAGGTACAGTTTTTTCAGACAGGATCCTTATAGAGAGGGGCACCAGGCAGGGTTGCCCCCTCTCTCCACTGCTGTTCATATTGGCCATGAAACTGCTGGCCTGCCTGCTGCGAGCACAGGATGCCCACTGAGGCATTCATGTAGACGGACAGCCTCAAATAGTGTCTCTATATGTGGATGACACCTTGATATACTTGGGAGAGGACCCTGCTGTGCTACTGGAGGTCATGGGTTTATTCAATGAGTTTGGCCGGGTGTCTGGGTTACAGATTAACTGGATCAAGTTGTGTCTGTTCCCGCTGCTTCGCTCTCCCGAGCCACAACGGGAAGTCCAGGAGGGACGATTACAATGGAAGATGGACATCATTAAATATTTGGGTGTACAAATATTTCACGAGTGCAATCTTATTGATGGTAACTTAGGGAGGGTACTGACCTCGATCAGACAATCCATGTCTTTTTTGTTGCAGTTACCTTTATCCCCAATGGGTAGGATCTCAATAGCAAAAATGCTGGTCCTTCCCATGCTCCTTTATTTCTTTGCTGCACTGCCAGTAAAACTGAAGAAGTAATTCTTCGCAGACCTGCAGCAATTACTCACAGCGCTCATATGGGATTTGGGCAGGACACAGGGTGGCAACTGATATACTGTATGCCCCGCTGCAGGAAGGTTGTCTAGGGGCTCCCAAATATGAGCTTATTATGCAGTGGTACAACTCCAGTGGCTGATGCGCTAGCTGGGGGAGCTACCGAATCCCAAACGCACTTCAGTCCACATCGAGCTAGGTGATTGCCTGGTATTGGAGTGGTACCTGAGCACCCCGCCCTTCAAAGGTATTCACAATCTACTGCTGAAAGTCGCTGCATGGTGGTAGGGAAAGTATATTCTTAGGGGTAAGAAGATGATACCTTATGCCCCAAATCTACCAATCTGAGCTCTTCTCCAAAGTAGGCGTCTGCTGGATTCACATCACATAGACAGCTGGACGACTGAGGGGATCGTGGTCGGGGGGGATCTAGTAGAGGATAAGAAGTTGTGCTCATTTGAAGACCTGATGGGTGCATTTGCCCTAGGGCCAGGACAATTCCTCTTATATTCCGCCCTACGACGGAACATGAGTAAGGTGTGGGGCTCAGAATAAGATTTACCCAACAATGCAGGCCAGCTAAAATTGGCTTTGGATTTGGGACAGACAAACAAGTCATCAAACAACTGTATCGGGCCCTACTGCAGAGTACCTTAGGGGGATCGCAGGCTCTCAAGGACTAGTGGGAAGACAGGTTGGTGGTCGACATACCGTTGAATTCATGGGTTCGCTGTTTGGGATTGATAAAGACTGTGTCTCGGAATGCTAGGTTCCACCTCACCCAATTTAATTATGTACACCATGCTTATCTCACCCCGGACAGGTTAGGGAAAATGTACGCTAGTGCCCAATCCACCTGTCCTCGATGTAGCACAGAGGAGGTGGGCTTCGTGCACATGGTATGGAACTGTCCGGTAATAGCCACATTCTGGAGAGATGTAACAGAATGCATTTCGGAGGCGACCGCCTCTTTTCTGCTGCAGGATCCACTTAGATACTTGCTAGACATGAGCACAGTTACCAAATGAACGAAGCAGCTTGTCTGCTTTCAGAGCTTGGCTCTGGAGCTAGTGAAGGCTCATATAGCGATGGCGTGGAAATCCAGGACTGCCCCAGTAATGGCGCTATGGAGGAAGGACCTGGTGAGATGGATGGAGGCAGTGCGGGCAGAAGGAAGAGGCAGGGATGGGAGATGCATACTTCTAGATCAGTGGGAAACTTACCTTGAGAAACTGGAACAGAAATTAGACACACAACCACTGTGATTCGTGGGCCTGTGTGGAGGAACTGATCCGGATCATGTGTGGTCACAGAGCTATATTGGGGTTACATCTCGGAAGTGGAGGGCCAATGAACTGCGGGGATCTGGAACTGGCCACGTGCCCTAGCCAAATGATATGTCCTGTAACACATTGGTGGGTGTGAGAAGTTGGCCTGGTATATGCTGTCCACTAATTAAGGCGGGCACCCTGTACCAGTCCAAACAACCCTTATGGTGATTTAAGAGGTCAAAGATAACCTTAGAAAGCTATCCAAGTGGTAGCTGTTGAGAGCAGCCTTCTGGCTTAGTCTTGAAGGAATGTTAAGCAGCTTGTTTTACCAGAATGCAACCTTATTGTATTGGTTAAATGAAAGGAGAACCACACAGTAGATATAAAAATATGTATTTATTATTATAACACACTCTAAATACTTCACAGTGTCTGCTACTCGCAGATAAACACAAAGCACACAATACTGTAGCACAGAAATACTCGTAAGTAGCACTAATACACAGTGGGCTCCAGGGGGAGACCAAACCATATACTAAAATAGTGGTATAAGAACCACGACTCGAGTCAAGACAGTGTCTAGAGGACGTAGAATCGTTGGGACCCCAAGGAACCACCCAAGGTGAGTAAGAAGGGACCCCATGGGGGACGGGTGCAGTGTGGGAACACGACCGCGTGCGCCGTACAATTCTATGGGAGAGTCGCGGTTGCCGTTTTAAAGTTTAAGGACCCTTCCCAGTGGATTATGAGGAAGCCCTTTGGATCATAGGATGTTGGAGAGCCTCCCCACCCGAGGATACAGTAGGACCAGAGTTACCTATCCCAGGGAAGCCGGGTGCATTAGGTTGAAGTGGCGTAGGAAACCGCCGTCGATCTCAATGGAGGACTTCAAGAAAGTGCCACTGCTGGAAAGAAGAAAAGTGTCCGTCGGAATCCAAAGGTGGATTCTTGCTGAAGAGTACCTGAAAGCAGAGGGGACAGAGTATGGGTCACTCAGGAATGACCAGGGGCTCGGTAGACGAATGCCCACCGATGTCGGGTGCTTCAGGTGCATTGAGGGGGTTCTTGATTCTGCAGCCACCGGGACCAGGAGACGTTGAGGACAACCAGGAGCTGGATACGAGCTGTCCCCCGAAGGATGTCGAGTGCTGAGGGGGCGGTGTCCGGCTGGAGCACCAACAAGCCTTGGAAGTGGCAACCCACGAAGATGGTCAAGAAAGGTTACTGTTCGGACCAGCAAGGTCCAGGAGACTCACCAAACTCAGGGGAGTCGGGGCCAGCCTGGAGCAACCGGGGAAGCCCAAGAAAAGCAGTGGTGACCCTCAAGAGGACCCACAGGCCGGAGGCACAGGAGTCGCGAGGGGACCTCGAGCAGGTTTACAAAGCAACAGCCCACAGAGCACTCAGTGTGAGGAGGCCGAAGTTCTTTGGTGGAAATGATGCCAGAGGTTGGGGCTACTCGGAGCCCAGTGCACTTGTTTTGGGAACGCCAACAAGCATATGCACTTGCAAAAGTACGCAGTGCACAGGGGTACGGGTATTGCACCCTCCACAAGGGATTCTGACCTCAAACTTAGTGACAGGGCAGCTCAAACCTCGAGGGACGTGGAACCCACCTCCTGTGTTGCTGGAGCATTCGGAGTCCGCAGGAGCTCAGGATCAGCAGACCAGTCAGTTGCGTTGCGGTGCCTGCGAATGCAGGGGATTGACTCCTTCACTCCAAGGGAGATATCTTCGGTTGTCCTTGATGCTCCACAGTCCTGCACGGAGCCTGTATGGTGCACGGGCACGGACGATGCTTCAGACTGAGAGGGAGACGAGTCGGGCCCAAACGAAGTCCAGCGAAGTCCAGAGTGTCCAGACGGTCGAAGTTCAGTGGTTTCTTGATCATAATCTTGTCCACGTCGAATCTAGGGTCCTACAGCCAGGTAAGCCCTTTTGTACCCACGGGAGAGGGTTGGACAGATTCAGGGGACCCTCCCAGGGGAGGGTCAGGACAGTGGGGAGGTTACTCCCATGTCCTTTGTCCAGTTTCGCGCCAGAGCAGGAGCCAACGGCTCCTAGGACTGGTTTGAACTGGACTATGCACAGGGACACCAAATGTGCACCTCATGCAGTCATTTGGTCACTGGCAAGCACACCCACCCAGGCCAAATGCACTAAATCCTGTCTGGGAGGTGGTCACACCTCCCTGTGACAGGATGCCTATTGTTTTGCCTTCCCCTGCTCGTGCTTGGCTCAGCAGCAGGAGGGCAGAAATGTGTCTCTGGTCGGCAGCAACCCTTTTGGGCTGCCCGGGACTAGAAGGCTGGTACCGAGAACACCAGGGACCTCACAAAGCTCGTTTCTGAGGGGTGGAATCATACCTCCCACACCGGTTACCGATGTGGGGGTATGATTCCACAATGTTTGATACCAAACACGATAGGGTTACTTTCAGCCGTTTTAGAGTTGGTCATCACGCGGTCGCATAATGCCACTCTATATGTCGTAAATGGCTGCAGCACTAACAACTCGGGATAATGGACTCCGTAGGCTGCAGGGGTGTTCTGCTCATGCAGTGGCACCCTCTCACTTAGAACCAGGCACCCTGCCTTCAGGATTGTCAAGGCCTGCTATAGGGGTGACTTATAAGTTTTAAGTATAGTGACCCTTAGATATAGTAAACCTATATCTTAAGTAAGTGGTGCATGCACCAACTTACACAGGCTGCAATGGCAGGCCTGTAGATCCTTTTTGCTTGGCCTATCATGGGTGGCATAATACATGCTTCAGCCCATTTGCTCCAATCAAAGCTGTGCTCAACCTTGCAGCCAGGCTCATTACAGACTGCAAACGCTTCGATCATATATCCCCGGCTCTCAAATCTCTTAAATGGCTCTCTATTGAAGGCAGATCTGCCTACAAAACTGCCTGCATCACTCATAAAGTCCTCCACCAAAACACTCCGCAGTACCTCTCCAAGAAACTCCTCATTGCGGGCACCACACGACCTATGAGAAGCACCAACTCCCTCCTCCTTATACCACCACTGCATAAAAAGAAAGCCACACAATCACGCTCCTTCTCTGGTAATGCCCCTATCATCTGGAATGCCCTCCCAAAAAACCTGCGCTGTAACCCCTCCTATTTCAGCTTCAAAAAAGACCTCAAAATCCACCTCCTCAATTATTATTGGGGATCCTAACCTGTGACCTGCACTTGATCTCCAATTTCACCATGTTATATTAGTCCAGTAATACCTGTCCATTTCCTGAACATCATCTGCCTAATTACTTGATAGGTATAGCTCCTGCCCCTGTTTATCTATTTGATTTGTCTATCTATTTGTTTGATTTGTTTATCTATTTGATTTGTATATTTCACATGTTGTTTTCATTATCTTTTATCTACTTATATGCCATGTTTGGCCCAATTATTATTGGGGGTCCTAACCTGTGACCTGCACCTGATCTCCAATCACCATGTTACATTGTGTCCAGTAATATCTGTCCATTTCCCGAACATCAAACACCTAGTTACTTGAAGTGTATAGCTCTTGCACCTGTATATCTATTTTGATTTGTATATTTCACACGTTGTTTCATTATCTTTTTATCTACTTGTATGCCATGTTTGCTTTATATTATCTTCTCATGTAAAGCGCTCTGATACCTCTGGGTCTAGCCAGCGCTATATAAAACTTTTAAAATAAATAAAAATAAATAAATAAAAATAAAATAAGCCCATGGGAGGCCTCTGGGGTACCTATGCCCTGGGTACATGGGTACCATGTACTAGGGACTGACAAGGGTACCCCAGTATCCAATCTGGAGTGTACCTAAGTACATGACATAACATTTTAGGGAGAAAACAGATAGACTGGGGTCCTGATTAGCAGGATCCCAGTCAGACTAGTCAAAAACAGTGTAACATGAAGCAAAAAGTGGGGGTAACCATAAGAAGCAGATCCTACTTTCCTACACACACCCCCCATACGTAAGGAGATGAGAATAACCTTACCCAGTTGAGTCTTCATTTTCTAAGTGGAAATATCTAGAGAGTCCATCTGCATTGGCATGGTTACTCCCAGGTCTATGTTCCACTGTATAGTCCATCCCCTGTAGTGAAATGGACCACCTTAAAAATTTGGGGTTTTCACCCTTCATCTGTTTTAGCCATAAGAGGGGCTTATGGTCTGTCTGAACAATGAAGTGAGTACCAAACAAGTATGGCCTCAGCTTCTTCAGAGCCCAGACCACAGCAAAGGCTTCCCTCTCTATGGCTGACCAACGTTTATCTCCGGGGGTCAACCTTCTGCTAATGAAAGCTACTGGTTGATCCTGACCCTCTGCATTAAGTTGTGACAACACAGCCCCTACCCCCAACTCAGATTAATCTGTTTGGACAATAAATTGTTTGGAGTAATCAGGACTCTGAAGAATGGGAACAGTGCACCTGGCCTGCTTAAGATCATCAAATGCCTTCTTTCAGCTAACTGTCCACTGAACCTTCTTGGGCATTCTCTTTGATGTGAGATCATTTAAGGGAGTCACTATAAACCCATATCCTTTAACAAATCTCCTGTAATACCCAGTCATGCCCAAGAAAGCTCTGACCCGAGTCTGGGTAGTAGGAGCAACCCAGTCCATGATGGTCTGGATTTTGCTCTGTAATGGTTGAACCTGGCCTCCACCCACAAGGTGGCCCAGGTACACAACCTTGCTCTGCCCTATCTGGCACTTAGTAGCCATGATAGTGAGGCCTGCTTTCTGCAGAGCCTCCAAAACATTCTTCAGGTGGACCAGGTGATCCTCCCAGGTGAAGCTAAAGACAGCTATATCATCTAGATAGGCTGCACTATAGGCTTCCAGACCTGTAAGGACTTTGTTCACCAGCCTTTGGAATGTGGCAGGTGCATTCTTCAAGCCAAAGGGCATTACAATAAATTGATGATGCCCACTAGGGGTTAAAAATGCTGTTTTTGGTTTGGCTTCTTCAGCTAGTCTGATTTGCCAATAGCCAGCAGTTAGGTCAAATGTACTAAGATACTTGGCTGAGGCCAAAGTATCAATAAGTTTATCTGCCCTAGGAATTGGGTGAGCATCAGTCCTAGTGACTGCATTGAGTCCTCTGTAGTCCACACAAAATCTCATCTCTCTCTTACCACCCTGGGTGTGAGGTTTAGGTACCAGGACTACTGGGCTAGCCCAAGGGCTATCTAAGGGCTCAATTACTCCCAGTTGCAGCATCTTTTGGACCTCTGTCCTGATGCAATCTCTGACATGGTCAGGCTGCCTGTAGATTTTATTCTTTACAGGTAGACTCTCACCTGTGTCCACTTCATGGGTAGACCAGGTGGTTTGACTGGGTGTCAGAGAAAACAAATGCCTGTATTGATTGAGGACTCTCCTACAATCAATCTGCTGTTGACCAGTGAGGCTGTCTGCCAAGACTACACCATCTACTGATCCATCATCAGGGTTCTGTGAGAGGAGGTCAGGGAGTGGGTCACTCTCTTCCTCCTGTCCCTCATCAGTAGCCATGAGCAAGCCAATGTCAGCCCTGTCCACATAGGGTTTGAGCCTGTTTACATGGAGCACCCTATGGGGGCTCCAGGGAGTTCCAAGGTCCACCAAAAAGGTGACCTCTCCCTTCTGCTCAAGTATAGTATGGGGTCCACTCCATTTGTCCTGGAGGGCTGCTGGGGCCACAGGCTTCAACACCCATACTTTCTGCTTCTGGGTGTCTCTGAACTTAATCCTGTACTGTTCAGGGGTTAAGCCAAACCCATCAATGAGAGCACTCTTCAGGACTGAATAAATGTCAGCATCCTCTTCTCTAACAGTGAGGAGCTTATCTCTACCTTTGTCAGCAAAGGAGAGCCACAAGATAGCTGCCCACAGCTCTTGGGGGACCCTTTGAACTTTACAGGCCCTCTCCAAAGCAGTTATCCATTTATGGATGTCATCCCCAACATGGTAGGGAGGGACAATCTTGCTCAGGTTCCTATTGTCAAAAGAATGTTCCTTAACTCTAGGGTCAGAACAGCCTTTTGGTCATGCCAAGCTTTCTGTAATTCTTGACTTGCCTCAAGGTTTTTACTGGCCTTCTTCATGTACTCAGCCATCCTGGAGCAGAGACCAAGTACACAGTCCACTATGTCTTGTTTGGGAGGTTTGAGAGGTAACTTCCATCCCTCCTTCACTAACCACAAGGGACCCCTAACTGGATGCCCAAACAGAAGTTCAAAAGGGCTGTAGCCAACCCCCTTCTGTGGGACCTCTCTGTAGGCAAAGAGAAGGCAGGGCAACTGGACATCCCATTTTCGCCTAGGCTTTTCTGGGAGGCCCATAATCATGCCCTTTAGGGTTTTGTTGAACCTTTCAACTAACCCATTGCATTGTGGGTGATAGGGTGTGGTGAACTTGTAGTTCACTCCACACTCCTTCCACATTGCAGTGATGTAACTTGAAATGAAGTTTGTACCTCTGTCAGTTAGGACCTCCTTAGGGAAACCCACCCTGGAAAAAATTCCCAGGAGGGCCCTCGCCACCACAGGAGCTGTTGTGGTTCTAAGGGGTATAGCCTCTGGATACCTAGTGGCATGGTCCACTACCACTAGAATGTAACTGTGCCCAGATGCAGTTGGAGGGTTCATGGGACCAATTATGTAAATCCCAACCCTCTCAAAGGGGACCCCCACCACAGGTAGTGGTATGAGGGGGGCCTTTGTGGTACCAACTGACTTACCACTGGCTTGACAGGTGGTACAGGAGCAACAAAACTCCTTGGTGTCTTCTGACATGTGAGGCCAGTGAAAGTGAGGGACAAGCCTGTCCCGAGTCTTACTTTGGCCTAGGTGTCTTTCTAAGGGAATGTCATGTGCAAGGGTGAGTAGGAAGCCCCTAAACTTCAGAGGTATGACAAACTTCCTGGAGGCACCAGGCTTGGGGTCTCTACCATCTGAGTATAGGAGTCCCTCATCCCAATAGATCTTGTGAGATCCACTGACACTCCCAGCAGCCTCAGCAGCAGCTTGCTGTCGGAAGGCTTCAAGAGAGGGGCAGGTTTGCCGCTCCAAACTCAAGTCTGCCCTGGAAGGGCCCCCTGCCCCCAAGAACTCAACCTGATCAGGTTCCAGTTCATCTGAGACAGTTCCTTCACAGGGACTGAGATCATCTCCCTCAAGAGATTGATCCTCACACTGAGTCTGGGGGGAAGACTCAGCCTTACCCCTCCTGCTCCTTCTCTTGGAAGGCCCTTGGTCCATTGTTCCAGGATCCAAGGCCTGTTCAGTGTTAGCCAGCTTGTCCTGTGACCTGGTCACAGCAAACACATCTGCAGTGATGCCCAGCATTGCTGCATGAGTCCTAAATTCTACATCAGCCCAGGCTGATGCCTCCAAATCATTGCCCAACAAACAATCCACTGGTAGGTCTGAGCTAACCACAACCTTCTTAGGGCCAGTTACCCCTCCCCAGCTGAAATTAACAACTGCCAAGGAATGGTCAGTCCTGACATTGTTTGCACTTGTCACTTAGTACATTTCACCAAGTATGATTTGTCCAGGAGACACAAGTTTCTCTGTCACCATTGTGACACTGGCCCCTGTGCCCGTGTATGCCATTGCTTCTACTCCATTTATTAAAGGCTGTTGCCTGTACTTGCCCAGGTTACTGGGACTAACAAGTATGGTGGCAATATCTATGCCACCATCACAGACTAACGCAGCCTGAGCTGGAGTCCTGACTAGGCCCGAACCCATCTCAGAACCTAAGGTTAACCCTACTAATCCCTTGTTCCCTGTACCACCACTTGTAACTGTACTAGGGGGAGCAGTTGCCTTAGGGGCAGTGGTGGTTGGAGTAGTTTCCTTTGCCTTTGGACAATTGGCATCTTTTGTCCAATGGGTCTTTTCCGTACGTAAGAAACACCAGGGTTTCTTTTTGCCTTTCCCTTTGTTAGATTGTGACTCCCCCCAGAAGCAGGTTTTTGGGGCCCTAATGAAGACTTGTGATCTTTACCCTTGCCCCCCCTTTATCTGGAGTTTTAGAATCTGTTTTCTTTTGGTCACCACCATTATTCTGGTTTTTCTGCTTCACCCTAGTTCTGACCCACTTATCTGCCTTCTTTCCCAATTCTTGGGGAGAAGTCAGATCAGAGTCAACCAGGTACTGATGCAACAACTGATTTTGGCAATTATTAAGGATCTGCTCCCTCATAATCAAATTGTACAATCCCTTGAAATAATTCACTTTGCTGCCAAGCAACCAGCCTTCCAGAGCCTTAATGGCACTATCCACAAAGTCTACCCAGTCCTGATTCTGTGTCTTCTGGGTGTCTCTGAACTTAATCCTGTACTGTTCAGGGGTTAAGCCAAACTCATCAATGAGAGCACTCTTCAGGACTGAATAATTGTTAGCATCCTCTTCTCTAACAGTGAGGAGCTTATCTCTACCTTTGTCAGCAAAGGAGAGCCACACGATAGCTGCCCACTGCTCTTGGGGGACCCTCTGAACTTTACAGGCCCTCTCCAAAGCAGTTATCCATTTATGGATGTCATCCCCAACATGGTAGGGAGGGACAATCTTGCTCAGGTTCCTATTGTCAAAAGAATGTTCCTTTACTCTAGGGACACTGTTGCTGCCACCATGGGACTCTAGTCCCAATCTTTTTCTAGCTCTGTGAACTTCTAGGGACTCTTTGTCCAGGGTCAATTGCTGTTGCCTGAGCCTAAGCTTAGCTTTCTCAAGTTCCAGAAATTGGTACTCCCTGTCATAAGAGCGGTCCCTCTTGGTAGATACAGAGGTCCCTACAGACTGTCCTGAGTGATTAGACTATGCAGAGGGAGATCTAGATCTCCTTGGTAAACTCTGCACTCTTCCAGGAGGGGTGAAGCGAGGCTCCCCAGAGCCATCTCCCTGACCCTCTTGAAGATCTGAGTTATCCAGGTGGGAACCATCTTGTTCCTCCTGGCCAGGGTTTGAGTCTAGGTCATAAAAGGTGTCACCTCCTGACCTGTCCTCATTCCCTGTCCCACCCACTCTCTCCTGTTCATCTGACCCAGGGGTCTTCCTAAGGTCATCAAGAAGTAACATCTCTATTAGACGTTGAGTGTTGGCACTTCTCCCTGTCTTCAGCTTTCTAGAGGCACACAGGGCTTTCAATTCTTGGAATGAAAGCTCACTGTATCTAGAGGGCCTAGAGCTACTGGCATCTCCTTTAGTAGACATACTAAGTATGGTGAGGTGTTGCACCTACCTAACCTAGTGGGAACTAAACTCTCTGAGGTTGGAGAAAAGGTGTGCTAGACCCTTGACTTACCCAACCCTAAGTTCAGTAGAACTTACTTATTCTAAGCTAGTATTATATGTACCTAGTACTTAGTGGTTTTCAGTTAATCAGTACAAAGATATATCTGGTAAAACAATGCAGGCTTGAATCCCAACCGCTGCACACCAATGTGAGAAGTTGGACTGGTATATGCTGTCCACTAATTAAGGTGGGCACCCTGTACCAGTCCAAACAACCCTTATGGTGATTTAAGAGGTCAAAGATAACCTTAGAAAGCTATCCAAGTGGTAGCTGTGGAGAGCAGCCTTCTGGCTTAGTCTTGAAGGAATGTTAAGCAGCTTGTTTTACCAGAATGCAACCTTATTGTATTGGTTAAATGAAAGGGGAACCACACAGTAGTTATAAAAATAAGTATTTATTATTATAACACACTCTAAATACTTCACAGTGTCTGCTACACGCAGATAAACACAAAGCACACAATACTGTAGCACAGAAATACTCGTAAGTAGCACTAATACACAGTGGGCTCCAGAGGGAGACCAAACCATATACTAAAATAGTGGTATAAGAACCACGACTCGAGTCAAGACAGTGTCTAGAGGACGTAGAATCGCTGGGACCCCAAGGAACCACCCAAGGTGAGTAAGTAGGGACCCCAAGGGGGACGGGTGCAGTGTGGGAACACGACCGCGCGCGCCGTACAATTCTATGGGAGAGTCGCGTTGCAGTTTTAAAGTTTAAGGACCCTTCCCAGTGGATTACAAGGAAGCCCTTTGGATCATAGGAGGTTGGAGAGCCACCCCACCCGTGGATATAGTAGTACCAGAGTTACCTACCCCAGGGAAACCGGGTGCATAGGGCTGAAGTAGCGTCGGAAACCGCCGTCGATCTCAATTGAGGACTTTAAGAAAGTGCCACTGCTGGAAAGAAGAAAAGTGTCCGTCGGAATCCAAAGGTGGATTCTTGTTGAAGAGTACCTGAAAGTAGAGGACACAGAGTCTGGGTCACTCAGGAGTGACCAGGGGCTCAGTAGACGAATGCCCACCGATGTAGGGTGCTTCAGGTGCGTTGAGGGGGTTCTTGACTTTTCTAGCCACTGGGACCAGGAGACGTCGAGGATGACCAGGAGACGGATACGAGCTGTCCCCCGAAGGATGTCGAGTGCTGAGGGGTTGGTGTCTGGCTGGAGCACCAACAAGCCTTGGCAGCGGCAACCCACGAAGATGGTCAAGAAAGGTTACGGTTCGGACCAGCAAGGTCCAGGAGACTCACCAAACACAGGGGAGTCAGGGCCAGCCTGGAGCAACCGGGGGAGCCCAAGAAAAGCAGTGTTGACCCTCAAGAGGACCCACAGGCCGGAGGCACAGGAGTCGCAAGGGGACCTCGAGCAGGTTTACAAAGCAACAGCCCACAGAGCACTCTGTGCGAGGAGGCCGAAGTTCTTTGGTGGAAATGATGCCAGAGGTTGGGGCTACTCGGAGCCCAGTGCACTTGTTTTGGGAACGCCAACAAGCATACGCACTTGCAAAAGTACGCTGTGCACAGGGGTACTGGTATTGCAGCCCCATGAGGGATTCTGACCTCAAACTTGGTGAGAGAGCAGCTCAGACCTCGAGGGACGTGGACCCACCTCCTGTGTTGCTGGAGCCTTCGGAGTCTGCAGGAGCTCAGGATCAGCAGACCGGTCAGTTGTGTTGCGGTGCCTGCGAATGCAGGGGAGTGACTCCTTCACTCCAAGGAAGATATCTTTGGTTGTCCTTGATGCTCCACAGGACCTGCACGGAGCCTGTATGGTGCTCGGGCACAGACGATGCTTCAGACTGAGAGGGATTCGGAGTCGGGCCCAAACTTAGTCCAGCGAAGTCCAGAGTATCCAGACGGTCGAAGTTCAGTGGTTTCTTGATCAGAATCTTGTCCACGTCGAATCTGGGGTCCTACAGCCAGGTAAGCCCTTTTGTACCCACGGGAGAGGGTTGGAGAGATTCAGGGGACCCTCCCAGGGGACGGTCAGGACAGTGGGGAGGTTACTCCCATGTCCTTTGTCCAGTTTCACGCCAGAGCAGGAGCCAACGGCTCCTAGGACTGGTTTGAACTGGACTATGCACAGGGACACCAAATGTGCCCCTCATGCAGACTATCGGTCGCTGGCAAGCGCACCCACCCAGGCCTAATACACTAAATCCTGTCTGGGAGGTGGTCACACCTCCCTGTGACAGGATGCCTATCATTCTCCCTTCCTCTGCTCGAGCTTGGCTCAGCAGCAGGAGGGCAGAAATGTGTCTCTGGTCGGCAGCAACCCTTTTGGGCTGCCCGGGACTAGAAGGCTGGTACCAGAAACACCAGGGACCTCACAAAGCTCGTTTCTGAGGGGTGGAATCATACCTCCCACACCGATTACCGGTGTTGTGGTATGATTCCACAATGTTTGACACCAAACACGATAGGGTTACTTTCAGCCGTTTTAGATTTGGTCATCACGCGGTCGCATAATGCCACTCTATATGTCGTAAATGGCTGCAGCACTAACAAACCGGGAAAATGGACTCCGTAGGCTGCAGGGGTGTCCTGCTCATGCAGTGGCACCCTCTCACTTAGAACCAGGCCCCCTGCCTTCAGGAGTGTCAAGGCCTGCTATAGGGGTGACTTATAGGTTTTAAGTGTAGTGACCCTTAGATATAGTAAACCTATATCTTACGTAAGTGGTGCATGCACCATCTTACACAGGCTGCAATGGCAGGCCTGTAGATCCCTTTTGCATGGCCTCTCATGGGTGGCATAATACATGCTTCAGCCCATGGGAGGCCTCTGGGGTACCTATGCCCTGGGTACGTGGGTACCATATACTAGGGACTGACAAGGGTACCCCAGTATCCAATCTGGAGTGTACCTAAGTACATGACATAACATTTTAGGGAGAAAGCAGATAGACTGGGGTCCTGATTAGCAGGATCCCAGTCAGACTAGTCAAAAACAGTGTAATATTAAGCAAAAAGTAGCGTTAACCATAAGAAGCAGATCCTACTTTCCTACAGTGGGAGCATGAAGGAGGCGGGTGAAAGAACTCTGACTCAATGTATAGGAAGGGGGGCTGGGAGAGAGGACTGCATGTGTTTACATTGTTTTTATAGTTCATTACTATTTGCTATAACCTCACTGAGTTATAATGAAATGATAGCCTCATACCGACAAGGCCATGTGAGTTCGCCAAAGTGTACATTGATATACTGCACCTTTGTACTACCTTTTAGAAATGTACCCATGCTTATGACGATATGTACACATGTTACAGTATGGTTAAACAATAAAGATACTAAATAAAAAATATGGAAGGCCAGATCGAAGATATACCAGTCTAGGATTACCTACACACGCATGGATACATGGGTATCAGCAATATTGTTCCCAGTTCCAGGTGTTTCTGAACCTCCTAAATGAGTGTGAATCTTTTGTGATGCTTCTCTGCCTTCTAGGACTAGGCAGACTCTTTGCCCACAGGGGAAGAATGATGTATCATCACCATGAAGGTAGGAGTAAATGATACTCTTTTCAGTTATAGGGTATACAAGTTTTTTTGTAAAAAACATTTTTATTGTACATTCAAATAGTGTATACATCATCAGACGGGGTAGGGTGTTATACCTGAACCCTGCAAATATACAGTACATCAGTACCCAGTCCATCGTAATGAAAGCATGTAGAAATAATTCAACAGGGCGCTTAGTAGTGTGGTTATAATAGTCCGTCTCACCACAAACAGTGACTCACCCTCTCTGATCTCTTTCCAGTCATCATACCATCGCAGCACAGTAGCATTCCCCCCCTGCAACTTCCCTCCCCCCCCCCCTCAGTCATGCCCTGGTCGGCTCTAGTTTCCATAGGTGGTATAGGTGCCAACCTCTCTGTGGAAGTGGTTCCGTATGGTTCCTGGTGCCATTGCGGCGACCAATGTGGGGAAACCTAGCCCCTGACATGGCTACTATTTCTAGGGGGTATTCGGTACCTCCTCAGGCTTAGAGGGGTCAGGATGCTGCAACACATCAACTAACGTCTCCCAAGCTCTGGCCACATCGAGCAAGCCATGTCCTCGTTTGGCCTCCCGGAGTTTCACCATGCTCTCTCAGCCTGCCCACATTAATAATTTAATTCCCTTTTCCAGACCACCACCCGGAGTCCCCTCGGATCTTTCCAGTTTCTGGTGAACTCTCTCTTGGCAATGAGAAAAGCCAGGTTTTGGAACTTGCTAGTAGCCTTAGTTTTGGCAGTGTGTGGAAACCAAGACAAGAGACAGTCTCCAGGAGTGCATGAGACTTCCCTCTCAGTGATCTTGGCTAGTACTCCAGTAAAGCTCTCCCAGTAATCTGCTAATCCCAGCTATTCCCAAAACATATGCAAGAACCTGACTCCCACCTCCCCCGCATCCCATGCACCTCGCTCCCTCCACTGCCAAGAATCTGTTAATTCTTCCAGGGGTGAGATTCGCTCTGTGCCGCATTAAAGATTGCTAAGTTTAAAATGGGCATTTCTAGACACCTTGGGTATTCTCTCTCGGATGGGCTCCCAGTTCCCCTCTGAAATGGGAATCCCCAAGTCTTCGTCCCAGGGGGCTCTAAGGGTGCCTAAGGACAACATCATGTCTCCCTGCAACCTTTTATACAAACATGTAACTGCTTTAAAGGTGCCCGATGGGGGCGTGGCCAAGATGGCACCGAGGCAAGTCGTGCCTTGACGACTCTCCTGCCGACCGCCGTCCCGCACAGCGCTCTCCGGGCCCGGAAAGGGGCTTACAAAGTACCGGAGGGTTCCCTGCCCCTTGGAGTGTGGGCGGCTGCGGTGAAACCGCGAGTGGAGCCGCCAGAGAGCCTTAACCGAGCCCTGCGGCTGACAGCGGGGAATTGGAGGCGTGGCGGCTGAGGCGCGCGGGCCCGGAGCGGGGCCGCGTTTGCGCGGGGTCACGGCCTCAGCGGCCTGGTTCCTAGCGGCGGGCCGTGTCCATGAGGCCCGGCCCGGGGTAGAACAGAGCCGCCGCTGTGTGACGGGGGAAGGCCCGGTGGAGCAGTGGGCCCCCCCAGGCGTGACGAGAGGCGGATTTGAGGCCACGTGGAGGGAGCAACGCTCCAGCCCGAAAGACGCACCTAAGTGGCCTAACCTCAGCTGCATGCCGGCCCTGGGGCGCTAGCGGTGGATCGCCCAGGCGGGGCCTACGCTGTAATGAGCTGGGGTGAGCGGCTGCCTCGCGATTTCTTTGCGCAGCCAGGGGGACCCGGAGTGTCTGTGCTGCTTGGTCCGACACACGCGAACTGTAAAGTGAAGGGCTGGGAGGCACCAGGCGAGTGATAGAAGCAATCTCCCCACCTTGGTGGCCGGACGCCTCAAGAATGACCGCACGATCAACGACCTCCTCTCCCGACCCGGGAGGAGCGGGACGGAGGACACAGCCGTGCCCTCTGGAGGATCAGGTCACCAGTCTGAGCACAACGCGGAGGAACCGGTGACCCGGTCATTTATGGAGGCGCTGTTCACCTCCCTGAGGGATGAACTCCACTCCTTTAAGAGCGAATTTGCGCAGGAACTTAAGGAGACACGGAGAGACGTAGATGCTCTGGGGGAACGTGTGGCGAATCTGGAGGATAAGGATGGGAACAGAGAGGAGGAGGTGGAAACTCTTCAGCAAGAAGTCATCCGACTCCGAGAGCAGCACATAGACATACAGTCACACCTGGAGGATTTAGAAAACCGCTCCCGGAGGAACAATGTGCGAATTAGGGGAGTGGCATCCGGGGCAGAGGGTGATGACATCTTTGGCTTTATCCGTGAGCTCTTTCATCGCATCCTGGGGGGTCCTCCGCAGTCCCCGATCCAACTGGATAGAGCACACAGGGTGGGCCTCCCTAGGCAAAATTCTTCCTCCCCACCGAACATCCTGGTCTGTGTGCACAACTTTCAGGTGAAGGAAGAGATCCTTAAGAAAGCACGCAGTTCCCACCCCATTGTTTTCCAGGGCCAGTCCCCTACTCTCTTTCAAGACCTTGCGGCCATCACTCTGCAGAAGCGCCGGTCATTTCTTCTGGCGACGGCACACCTCCGAGGTGTTGGCGTCTCCTACTCGTGGGGTCATACCTTCCGCCTAATTTTCCGATGGGAGGGAAAGCTCTACCAGCTACGTTCCCTGGCGGAGACCTGCCGAGTGCTGGGTATAGCACTTCCGGAGGAGCAGCGTCCGGAGGACACGCCACCACTGTCTCAAAAACGAAGAAGAATGGCTGGCAGAGAGTGGGGAACCGCCGCACCCCGACTAAACTGGACCCTGAGGAGATAGCTAGGGGTCGGCAGGCGGCCCTCGAAGCGGTTCCCTCCACTTTGGCAAAAATTGTTGCCCCCTAATTTGGGTCCCGGTTTCTATGATGTGTACCCCTAGAGCGGGGCGGCGGGAGTCGTGCCTATGACCACATTCCAACCCCCATTGGACTCACCATGTGGTTTTGTCATTCCACAGGACTAGATATTTGTTCTTCTTTCTACTTTTGATCACTGTTGTTGCTGGGTTTTGTTGCGAGGGATTTTGTTGGGGTCCACACTCGCCTACGCAGGGGTTGTTTTATTTGCGCATTTTGTAGGGATCCCTCTGGGTACATGGTGCTTGAGGAACATGGGGGGCACGGGGAGCACCCGGAGACTGGTAGGGCCGTAATTACCTCACCCCACACATGACAAGTAGGGACATCCGGGTTCTGTCGCTCAATGTAAGAGGGCTCAGCAATCCGACTAAACGGCGGGCCATTCTTAACTTTCTAGAGTCTTCACGGGCAGATATATGCCTTTTACAAGAGACCCATCTCCTAGCCGAAGACTGTCATAGGCTGAAGTCTAGGGCCTTCCACAGCAATTTTTTTCGTACAGCTCTTCTAAGTCAGCAGGAGTAGCGATTCTGGTGAGCAAGTCTTTCTCCGGGGCTATTGAACAGAAGGTAAGTGAAATCAGGGGGCGTCTACTAGTGCACAGGTTCACCATTGCAGACAGGTCACTTGTGATTGGCTCTATATATGCTCCTAATGAGAAACAAGAGGAGTTCCTGCACGGTGCACTGGACAGGGCACTGGGATCGGGGGATCAACTAGTGTTAGTGGGGGAGATCTTAACCTGGTATTCGATAACTCACTGGATAGATCGGCATAGAGGTACGGCCAGGCGGGGGCACTGTCCGCGGATGGTCTGGTACGTCTGGAACAACTAGGGGTGGTGGATTTATGGAGGACCAAACATCCACAGTCCATAGCTTTCTCCTACTACTCTCATGCTACTACTACACCCACGACTTAGCTGGAAAGGAGCTCTAGTATATCGCCCTCCAGGTCCACTCTCTAACTTCGCTCCACAACTTATGGAACTCATCTCCCCACATGTTATATCAACCAGGAATTTTTTACTTCTTGGTGTTTTTAACGTACATAGCGAAAACCCTGATAACCTAGAGGCGGCCACACTTTTGGCAGACCTGTCCACACTTAACCTAACTAAAATAAATAACGAGCCCACTCATCTGGCAGGACACACGCTAGATTTAATTCTAACGAACTCCTCCAACATCTCTTATGGGGCAACCTGCCCCTTGACATGGTCAGATCATTCTATGACCGAGTTCCGAATTAACGGTCCCAAAGAACAGACGGTTCCCAAACCATACTCTAAAAGAAGTTATAGACAATGGCATAAAGTCACGCCCTCACAGTTCCATGATGCTTTTATTCCACCACAAAACTTTGAATCTGATAATGTAGAGGAGCGCTTAGCCTCCTTCAACATCAGCTTGATATCCACTATGGACCGCTTAGTACCCCTGAAACAGTGCCCTATTATCACTAAACGCCATCAGACGCCATGGTACTCTGCCACCCTTCGGCTCGAAAAAAGTCACTGTAAAAAACTCGAACGTCACTGGCGCCGCTCACACGACACACTAGATAAAGATAGATTCAAGGATGCGCAATCACAGTACCACAAAAACCTGAAAAACGCCTGCAAAACGCACATCGCATCTCAACTCGAAAACGCAGGGAACACCCCGAGAACTCTCTATCAGATTTTAAAAACATTTACCAACCCCAAGGCCTGCGATATTGAAGCTGCCCCATCTCAAGCCTTGTGTGACAACATAGCAAACCATCTAACTCAGAAAATTGAAATAATTTACAATAAAATCACTTCGGCTAAGGGCTTTCAGATAGGCCTAAGATCGACCTTCCTCCGGCTATCCCCAGTGTTTCAACTCTGGAGAATTTCCTGATACTCACAACGAAGGAGACCGAAGCTTTACTAAAAACTGTCAAATCAGGGTCTCCATTAGACCTCATTCCTGCTAAAACGACCTCCACACTATCCAAACAACTAGCCAGCCCCATATGTTCGATCTTAAACAGCTCCATGAAGGAAGGCACTCTCCCACTAGAATGGAAAGCCGCACAGATTCTCCCAATCAGGAAAAACCCCAAAGTGCCCATGGAAGATGTAACCAACTACCGCCCCATCTCTCTGCTTCCCTTACAAAGCAAACTTTTGGAAAAGCATATCAACAAGCACCTGTCCGAATTCGTTGAATCCTCGAACTGTCTGGATTCTTCTCAATCGGATTTCGACCCAGACATAGTACAGTTGGTGTACTCACTGATTGGTAACTGTTCCTATAAGAGAGAAGTGCAACCAATTTGGTTGCAGGAAACAAATGTAGGTGGATAGTCTCTGAATGTGTTACTGATCTGATGAAGATGGGGAATTTCTCCTTTGGACAATAGTGCCCTCACACACTCTTGCGAGTGTCATGCTTCATCATCGGGCGTTGCTCCTCGTGGGGGTGGCGCTGCTGTCCTCCACGGGCCCCGCGAGAGGGCTCTTTATCGGGGACTGAATGATGATATCCCCTGGGTAGAACTAACTAGGTAGTTAACAACAGGGAGAATACTATACACTGGCACTGATCCTTGTAGCTATGAGACACTCCCGTCCACACGCCAGTTCTCTCAATAATAGGGACTGTCCCCCCATCTCTATCATCACCCATGCATTCAGGGTGGTAATCCAGCACTGAAAATAAACAGATCTCAAGAAGACCAGTATTGCCTTAGACAATTTTGTCTTACAGATAATCGTGAGCCACCCTTACCTTACTCTCGTAAATACTACCTGGGTCCAGCACGACCATCTTCATATATCTCTTTATATATTTCATTAACTGCCACCGGGTATTATTAGTGATACATGATTTCATTAAGGGTGGACTAGCCCTGCACAGCGAAGGCCCAATTACTGGGGAGGCTATATTACGTTTTAAAGAACTTCTTGCGGTGGTTTCGTAACCACTTCAAGATGGCCGCCCTACTACTGACACTTTGACAGTCCAGTTATCCCAATGATGCCGGCGCTTGAGCACGTCATTACGCACGCGTATGCGGCTCCGCTTGCTTCCCGCTGGTCTGAGAGTTATAACAGCCCGCCGGTATGACATTTCTCCTCCGGCATTTCCCAGGCGGTAGGGTAGGCACAAGAGCCACTGCGTAGCGGCGCATCTGTAAGTATTACTCTGCTGCATCTCGGCTTCAACCAGGTATGTCGATACACGCCGTAAAACTTGTGAGTGTTTTTAATTCTACAGAGGCCCCGCTTTAGAACCGCTGGGACCCGCTGTAGAGGCACTCCGACCAATACGAAGGGGTAATATACATCGACAATACCAGTGGCTTTTCCTTGCGTCTGCATCCGCAAGAGTTCTCTATGTCACGCCAGACTTTGCTTATGATTTGTGGTTGTTGAGCATGTCACGGGTGTCATTGTCTTTTTCTAGCCATAAGGGCTACTATACCCCTCCTTCCAGCGCGTCACTTTTCACCGTCCGTGAGGGTGTATTTTTAATTCTGTATTTTTAAGAAATAATAGTCAATAGCATTGACACGACCCAGTACGGATGATGGCTCCGTGCATTCGTCTTAACTGTATATATAACGAGAGATTCTTGCTCTGTCGTTCTGTGTGTTCAGGTGGCTGCATGGGAATTCCAATACTAACATGCGTAGCTCACAAATAATTGCATGTTGTAATGCATAAGTAGCCGCCTGAATCAAGTCTTATGTGGATACAAGCTTTACCGAGCTTTATTTTTATTCGTCTCTCAGTGTATGTATACTATATCTGTTGTTGTTTGGTCTCTTTCCCTCTAGGTAATTAACAGGAGCACCACAATTGAGGTGTTCCCCTGAGTACTTTCACTCAAGCAAAGCCTTAATAAAGGTATTAAAGGATCATAGGGGTTTAGTTCCCTGCTCCTTTATTTTATTACGCACTTATTCACTACATATGGTCCTGATGAAGCGCACTGGGATCCGTTAGGGACCCCTTCCATAGCGCGAAACATGTCGACCAGGCCCCACTTTCACGAACACGCACGGGACTGAGAGCAGCAGAGTAATACTCGACCTCTATCCTATCAGCTCACTAGAGGCGCCCTAGTCCCCTATACACTTGCTTTTAATCTATATCCCACGGACCTACAAATAAAATTCTAATTAAGGTACCGGGGAGGTATTTTTAGACACCAGCACCACATCCCTTTTATAGGCCCACACACCTGCATGCACAACTGCGGCGTCTCCTAAAAGATCTCCGATAAAGAGCCCTCTCGCGGGGCCCGTGGAGGACAGCAGCGCCACCCCCACGAGGAGCAACGCCCGATGATGAAGCATGACACTCGCAAGAGTGTGTGAGGGCACTATTGTCCAAAGGAGAAATTCCCCATCTTCATCAGATCAGTAACACATTCAGAGACTATCCACCTACATTTGTTTCCTGCAACCAAATTGGTTGCACTTCTCTCTTATAGGAACAGTTACCAATCAGTGAGTACAGATACGTCTTAGGGAGCACTGGTACTGGACCTTCTTTTTCTAAAAGCCGCTCCCTGTCCCTCCCTCTTGTTAGTGTTTAGAGTTTCAGTACGGCAGCAAGCCGTGGGACAACTATATCCTTTCTTTCTTCTTTTTAGATAACTCACTATAAGTGACACTTGAGATATAGACACGGACACCCCTAGACCATTAGCTCAACATAACGATCAACCCTGAACAACAGGGATTAAATAACGTGACACAATGGATAATCCAGGTTTAAGCTTTGACGATGATATCGTGGCAGAAATGTTGAGAGCACCATCTCTGCTTGCTGGAGATGGCAGCTCAGCATCAGGGAGCAAGCATGATGACTGGAAAGCCCTACAGACTCTACGAAAATTACAGATTAAGACAGCCTTGCATGGCACAATTATGACAGAGTACCTTAGGGCAAACATCGCACCTAATGGTCTTTTAGTAACACTAACTCCACGGATCTTTCTAGAGGATCTAATATTCAGAAAAGAGTGGTCAAAAATAGCATGGAAATGCACAAGAGATTGGCTTGTACTGATAATTAACACGGCCAAACGCCTCTCGGATGAACTTCTGATTCAAATCACCCTGGCAGAAAACGGCTTAAAAGCAGGTATCTCAGTGACTGCATTTAAATCACGTCTAGCCGAGATCAATGAAGAAATGACGGAACATAAAGATTTCCTGACTCAACAAAAGATAACTAAACTACAAAAAGATGTTAAACGATTCAGTCAAGAAAAAGTGTACCCTTACACTAAAGATGACTATGTTTTCCAAAACCACGACACATCATCCGATGAGACGAGTAGTAACTATTCCAAAAGATCGGGGTCTATGAGCAGCGACTCAAGCAACGAAGGTAGACACACTACACCATCCAGTAGAGGTTCGTGGAGACAACCTCAACTACCACCGTTCCAAAACTTTCCCCCGATTCAGTACCAGCAACAACCGTATCTAGGACAATGGATGGGACAACCACCAATGTGGAATATACCACCAGGACACCCATTCCAGACACCCCAGTATCAGCACTTTCCGAACCCCCCTTTTCACAACAGAGGCAAGGGCAGAGGAAGAGACAGGCGGAGAAGCGGCGGCAAGAACGTCCAATGGCAAGAACCGGAACAGATGATCCTGAGGAGCAAGACGTCAGGAACGAGACGCTAGTGGTCAACTTGTCCTCCAGACCATTATCCAGAGACGAATCGGACCTCTTGGAGAAGGGATTGGGTTTTGTCCCGACACCCTGTGATGACACTTTCAGATTACATCAAGAACTCCACCAGTTCTTTAGAAAGGTCAGATTAAAGGCCTTCTTTCAAGACAGACCAGAGACCACTACAAGAGGTACCGGGTTAAAGAAGAAATCACATTTTACACCGTCAGCAGCCATGACCCCCAACGAAGTGCTCACCTTCGAGCAGGCAGTTCTGAAGGAAGTCACCAACCAGCCACAGCGACGGACCTTTGATAACCTCACCAAGGAAGAAAGAACACTTCTGAGAAAATTAACAGAAGATACATCTATTATTTTTAAGCCAGCCGATAAAGGCGGTGCCATTGTCATTCAAAACAGTGACACATATGACACAGAGTGCCGGCGCCAACTCAATAACACCATGTATTATCTACCCATAGCAGAAGACCCCACTGCAAGACTGACCACAAGGATAAGGAGTCTTGTGACAGAGGCGGAAAGTGAAGGATGGATCACAACCCAAGAAGCGGCCTTTCTGATTAATGAAGACCCACGGACGCCATATTTTTACACCCTGCCAAAGATTCATAAGGGCACTAACCCGCCCCCCGGACGTCCAATAGTGTCGGGCATTGACTCAGTATTAGAGCCACTGAGTCAATTTTGTGATTTTTTCCTACGATCCATAGTCACAGCTACCCCTACATATCTGAGGGACACAACGGAAGTTCTTAATCTGATCGATAACTTTGCTGAACCAGAATCAATAACTCTCCTTGTCACCCTTGACGTTGTAGCGTTATATACTAATATCCCCCAAGATGCAACCCTGGAGGTCATGGAAACAATGCTCCGCAAAATACATCCTTGGCCGCACGACACACCGGTTTCTTTCATCTGTGAGTGTGCATCTTTGGCCCTTAAAGAAAACTTTTTTGCGTTCCAACGCCAATTGTACCACCAAATCCAAGGGACCAGTATGGGAAGCACATTCGCTCCAAGTCTAGCATGCATGTACATGGCTAACTTTGAAGAAAAATATATTTTGAAAGATACCAACCCATTCAAAGACAACATAATGACTTGGCGACGCTACATCGATGATATTCTGCTCTTTTGGAAAGGAGATGAGGATCAATGCATAAGATTCTGCGATTGGGTGAATACTCTTGATCCTTTTCTGAAATTCACTAGGACCATATCAAAGAGAGCATCGCCTTCTTGGACCTATGGATTACCTTACAGGGGGCACCATCCTTACGACTAATTTCAAAAAACCTACAGATCGGAATAGTCTTCTGATATATGGGAGCCACCACCCCAAGGCATTAAGAGATAATCTCCCAGTAGGACAATTTCTACGTCTACGACGCAATTGTAACACCATTTGCGAGTTTGAAAAACAGTCTACCATCTTGACTGATAACCTTTTGGCAAGAAACTACCCTAGAAAAACGATAAAGCTAGCCAAAAAACGTGCAAGGAATAATCACAGGGATGCACTATTGGAGGTGAGAGAAAAACGCCCAACAGAGGCACTGACATGCGTCACTACATTCACCCCCAGTTCCAATAGAATCCAAAAGGTGATTAAGAAACATTGGAGTGTACTTGAAACTGGGGATTTCCATCCAGGACCAGTACCACTCTTCTCATTTAAACGAACGCAGAATTTAAGGGACCTCCTGGTCCATACACGACCCAAGACAACTGCCCCCATACAGCAGACCCTGTGGACACTACCACCAGTAGAGGGCCATTACCCTTGTGGGTCATGTTCGGTGTGCTCCCTCACAGCTGCCACCAAACAAATCGACCTTGGTCTGGCCAGACCATGGATTCAAAAAGACACACAAATTGTAACACAAAAAACTGTGTATATTTGATAACATGCCCGTGTAACATGCAATACGTAGGGATGACAACTAGATCAGTCAAGATCCGAATAGGAGAACATAAAAGCACTATACGGTGCAAAAAACAAACACTAAGTTACTAAGCCACTTCCTGGAAAAAAACCATGCACCTACAAGTCTTAGGTGGACTATCATCGAATCTAACCCAAACTGGACACATAATACACTATTCAGACAGGAGCAAAGATGGGTATTCAGACTTCAATGCAATACAAGGGGACTGAATGATGATATCCCCTGGGTAGAACTAACTAGGTAGTTAACAACAGGGAGAATACTATACACTGGCACTGATCCTTGTAGCTATGAGACACTCCCGTCCACACGCCAGTTCTCTCAATAATAGGGACTGTCCCCCATCTCTATCATCACCCATGCATTCAGGGTGGTAATCCAGCACTGAAAATAAACAGATCTCAAGAAGACCAGTATTGCCTTAGACAATTTTGTCTTACAGATAATCGTGAGCCACCCTTACCTTACTCTCGTAAATACTACCTGGGTCCAGCACGACCATCTTCATATATCTCTTTATATATTTCATTTACTGCCACCGGGTATTATTAGTGATACATGATTTCATTAAGGGTGGACTAGCCCTGCACAGCGAAGGCCCAATTACTGGGGAGGCTATATTACGTTTTAAAGAACTTCTTGCGGTGGTTTCGTAACCACTTCAAGATGGCCGCCCTACTACTGACACTTTGACAGTCCAGTTATCCCAATGATGCCGGCGCTTGAGCACGTCATTACGCACGCGTATGAGGCTCCGCTTGCTTCCCGCTGGTCTGAGAGTTATAACAGCCCGCCGGTATGACATTTCTCCTCCGGCATTTCCCAGGCGGTAGGGTAGGCACAAGAGCCACTGCTTAGCGGCGCATCTGTAAGTATTACTCTGCTGCATCTCGGCTTCAACCAGGTATGTCGATACACGCCGTAAAACTTGTGAGTGTTTTTAATTCTACAGAGGCCCCGCTTTAGAACCGCTGGGACCCGCTGTAGAGGCACTCCGACCAATACGAAGGGGTAATATACATCGACAATACCAGTGGCTTTTCCTTGCGTCTGCATCCGCAAGAGTTCTCTATGTCACGCCAGACTTTGCTTATGATTTGTGGTTGTTGAGCATGTCACGGGTGTCATTGTCTTTTTCTAGCCATAAGGGCTACTATACCCCTCCTTCCAGCGCGTCACTTTTCACCGTCCGTGAGGGTGTATTTTTAATTCTGTATTTTTAAGAAATAATAGTCAATAGCATTGACACGACCCAGTACGGATGATGGCTCCGTGCATTCGTCTTAACTGTATATATAACGAGAGACTCTTGCTCTGTCGTTCTGTGTGTTCAGGTGGCTGCATGGGAATTCCAATACTAACATGCGTAGCTCACAAATAATTGCATGTTGTAATGCATAAGTAGCCGCCTGAATCAAGTCTTATGTGGATACAAGCTTTACCGAGCTTTATTTTTATTCGTCTCTCAGTGTATGTATACTATATCTGTTGTTGTTTGGTCTCTTTCCCTCTAGGTAATTAACAGGAGCACCACAATTGAGGTGTTCCCCTGAGTACTTTCACTCAAGCAAAGCCTTAATAAAGGTATTAAAGGATCATAGGGGTTTAGTTCCCTGCTCCTTTATTTTATTACGCACTTATTCACTACATATGGTCCTGATGAAGCGCACTGGGATCCGTTAGGGACCCCTTCCATAGCGCGAAACATGTCGACCAGGCCCCACTTTCACGAACACGCACGGGACTGAGAGCAGCAGAGTAATACTCGACCTCTATCCTATCAGCTCACTAGAGGCGCCCTAGTCCCCTATACACTTGCTTTTAATCTATATCCCACGGACCTACAAATAAAATTCTAATTAAGGTACCGGGAGGTATTTTTAGACACCAGCACCTCATCCCTTTTATAGGCCCACACACCTGCATGCACAACTGCGGCGTCTCCTAAAGATCTCCGATAAAGAGCCCTCTCGCGGGGCCCGTGGAGGACAGCAGCGCCACCCCCACGAGGAGCAACGCCCGATGATGAAGCATGACACTCGCAAGAGTGTGTGAGGGCACTATTGTCCAAAGGAGAAATTCCCCATCTTCATCAGATCAGTAACACATTCAGAGACTATCCACCTACATTTGTTTCCTGCAACCAAATTGGTTGCTTCTCTCTTATAGGAACAGTTACCAATCAGTGAGTACAGATACGTCTTAGGGAGCACTGGTACTGGACCTTCTTTTTCTAAAAGCCGCTCCCTGTCCCTCCCTCTTGTTAGTGTTTAGAGTATAGTACAGTTGGTGGCAGTCACTGACATCAGATTGCTGCTGGATAATGGCCAAGCGGTACTTTTGGTGCTGCTTGATCTGTCCGCAGCATTCAACACCATCTCCCACCAGACTCTACTTAGAAGACTGGGGGACATAGGCCTTAAAGGGAACGCCTTGAAGTGGATGGCTAACTTTCTGTCGGACAGAACTCAGACCGTTAACCTGGGCCCCTTTCGCTCGCAGACCACCAGGGTGACCAAGGGAGTACCACAGGGCTCATGTTTGAGCCCTACTCTATTTAACATTTATGTTACTCCCCTGGCAAGACTACTGAGGAAGTTAGGTTTTATTCCTATATCCTACGCTGATGACACCCAACTCCTACTCTCCTTCGACAAAGCCAATCCCAGCATTCAGACCACCTTTTCGGAGGGTATGAAAGTCATCGCAGACTGGATGAAAGATAACTTTCTCCAGCTTAATGCAGGAAAGTCAGAGATAATGCTGTTTGGAGAAGCGACGGTGAGGTGGTCCCCTAGCTGGTGGCCAGAGGAACTGGGTTCCGCCCCTAGTCCGAAACAGGTGGTAAAAAACCTCGGAGTCCGAATAGACCACAAACTCACACTGGGGGAGCATACCACCTCTACCGCTGGAGCATGCTTCCACAGCCTTAGTCTTCTCAGAAGAGTCTTCCCCTTCTTACCTCTTTCCACACGGAAAACTCTGATTCAAGCCTTAGTACTAAGTCGACTGGATTACTGTAACGCTTTGCTGATTTCAGCTAATGAAAGCTCCATAAACAAATTGCAAGTAGTCCAGAACACTGCGGCCCGCCTGGTGGCCAATGCCCCCCCCAGAACCGCATCTCTCCCCCTTCTTCAAAAATTGCACTGGTTACCAGTACGGAAGAGAATCCAATTTAAGATCTGTTGTATTTTTTATAAATCTATAAACAACTTAGGCCCCAGTTACCTAAACAGCAAATTTAGTAGTTATCTGCCTTCTAGGCCCCTCCGTTCTAGAGCTAAAGCACTTCTCCAAGTCCCGCGCTTCAAAAAAACCCGGTTGGGCGGCAAAGCCTTTTTCCACCTGGCCCCTCGCTACTGGAATTAACTCCCCATCCACTTACGGCAATGCACGGACTACCTGGCGTTCAGAAAGTTGCTGAAAACTACACTGTTCTGATTTGTCCTCTCTTAGCTGTTTATGCCAGTCTTAGCGCGGAGATACCCTGATGGGGTGATTCGGGCGCTTTATAAATAAATAAAATAAATAAAATTTAAAAAAAATAAATGCGCCCAAAACGTATGCCAGGCTGGACCACTTCTTGGGCATTAGGGAGCTTCTTTCACTCACCAAGGAGGTTGAGATACACACAGCTGCGCTGTCAGACCATGGGGCGGTGACACTATCTCTTTCCATGCCCCGACCGCCCGCCCCCCCAGATTCTGGCGACTCCGGGACTCCCTACTGCACCGCACGGAGGTTAAAAAGCAAATCCAGTACGCTCTCGACGACTTCCTCCACTGCAATGCTGCCCCTGAGACGTCGCCAGCCACCTTATGGGGTGCGCTCAAAGCCGTCATCAGAGGGGAATTTATAGCCATATCCTCCGCAGATAATCAAATGCGCAAGACTAAGAGAGAGGACCTCACCGGCCGAGTGAAGGAACTCGAACGCATACATCAGCGGACGGGCGCTCCGAGAGTATGGCGCCAATTATCCAGCGCCCGTGCTCAACTTGCGGCACTGGACCTGGATATAGCGGAATACTCCGCCCTTCGCCTGCGTCATTCCTACTGTGTCGGAGGAGACAAATGCGGCAGGCGTTTAGCCACTACTCTTCGTGCCAAACGCAACGAGCAAGGCATCACTGAGATCCTCTCACCCACAGGGACTCTGGTTACAGAGGGCCCAGACATAGCGACTGCCTTCCAAAATTTTTAAGAGCGCCTGTATGATAGCCAGCAGCTCGATCCAGAAACCGGTTCTTGCTACCTGAAAGGGGCTAAGACCTCGGCTCTCACCTCAGATCAGGCCGAAATCCTGGATGAAGACATCCGTATAGAGGAGATAATATCGGCGATAGCGCGCCTTAAGCTGGGCAAGTACCCGGGCCCGACAGTCTGTCAGCGATCTTTTATAAATCTTTCTGCACCACAATAGCCCCTATCCTTACGAAATTATTCAATTCCTTCTCAGATCCTGGGTCCATCCCCCCTGAAATGTTAAAAGCCTCGATAATTGTTCTACCCAAACCTGGGAAGGACAGGCAACTCTGCAGCTCTTACCGTCCCATCTCCCTTTTAGACATTGACTTTAAATTATTTACGAGCATTATCGCCCAGAGACTCAATGATTATATGCCCTTCCTAGTGGACCCGGACCAAGCGGGCTTCGTCCCCCATCAGCAAGCAAGCGATAACATCAAGAGAGCACTGCACATTATTGACAAGGCGAACAGGTTCCAAGGGGAATACATGCTCCTGGCGGTCGACGCCTAGAAGGCGTTCGACCGGGTCCACTGGCCATACCTCAACCAAGTGTTGGAGCACTTCGGGATAGGGGACAGATGCAGGGCTCGCATTCTTAATTGTTACCGTGCCCCCACTGCGACAGTCCGGGTCAATGGCTTCACCTCTTCCCCCTTCTCCATCCATAGAGGTACCCATCAGGGCTGCCCACTCTCGCCCCTATTATTTGCTCTGTATATGGAGCCCATGGCGCAGAGGGTCAGGGATCACCCAGACATCGCCGGGGTTCCCTTCGGCGGTGACAGACACGTTATCAGCCTGTATGCCGATGATGTCCTGGCATCTCTAGCGTGCCCGACTGTCTCCCTCCCGGCCTTCCTGGAGGAACTGCAGACCTTTGGTGCGGCTTCCGGGTTCAAAATCAACATCACAAAATCTCAAGCACTCAACCTCTCGGTCCCTCAGGGCACAGTGGACCTTCTTGCGTCCCAATACCCGCTGGAGTGGGCCTCGAGGTCTATCTCGTACTTAGGGATCACCTTAGCCAATTCAATTTCGGCGACGTTAGATAGTAACTACGGGGCACTCCTCCGGCAGATACGGAGCGACCTGGGGAGGTGGAAACACCTTAACATCTTCTGGCTGGGTCGGATAGCAGCTTGTAAAATGACGGCCCTTCCCAAAATTCTATACCTTTTTCAAACCATGCCTCTCACCCCTCCAGGAGGTATGCTTGCTAAACTTCAGTCAGAATTAGCACAGTTCACCTGGCAGGGCCGGAAGCCGCGTATGAAACGGTCTTTGACTTACCTTCCTCCAGAGACGGTGGGCTGGAAATCCCGGACCTACTACTCTATTTCAAAGCGACACAACTGAGATATTTAGTAGAGTGGAGCCGCCCAGAATCGGAAAAGCCCTGGCTCTTCCAGGATAAGGCGATGGAGGGCACCGATCTCTGGAAGATCCCGTTCCTTCCCAAAGCACACAGACCCAGGAGTCTGTACGTGTCCCCGGTAACCCGGGCAACACTAACTGCCTGGGAAAGCACCAGTACTACACTAGGTCTGACCACTTACCCGTCTCCACTATTCCCCTCTCTGTGAGAACCCGGATTTTACGCCTAGATTGACGGCCTCGGATTTCGCAGCCTGGAGAGAGTCAGGATGCCACTCCATGGGCCATTTCTTTGATGTGGAGGGCCTGCTTTCTTTCTCCCAGATGCGGGAAATCTTTGGGATCCCGGAAGCGGAACGCTTCCATTACCTTCAACTGAGGCATTGGATCATGCACTCCTCCAATCGCGCCAAGGCGCAGCGCCGCCTGACGCAGTTTGAAAGGTGGCTCCTAGCTAAATCATCTGACAAAGGCATGATCTCAGAACTATAAGCGCTCCTTCTCCAGACTCAGGCTCACACATTCCACGCAGGGCGTGAGAGATGGGAAGAGGAACTGGGACGGTCCCTAAGCGCAAAAGAATGGGAGAACATAGCCTATCGTGCTCGCCACACAGCTCGCAACACGGCCCTCACAGAGACTCTGACTAAGATTACCTCACATTGGTACTACACACCAGTTAGAATACACAAAATCAAACCCTCACACAGTGACAGGAGCTGGCGGGGCTGCGGGGAAAAAGGGACCTTAACACACATCCTGTGGGAGTGCCCACACATCCAGCATTACTGGACACGAGTCCTCGATGATATAGACAAGCACCTAGACACACAGCTTCCGCGTTTACCAACCTATGTACTGCTGGGTCTTCCAAACCCTTTGACTTACCCCTTAAAGTCTATCCGCGGCAGACAGATCGGCATGGCGCTGGGCGCGGCAGCCCAGGCCATTCTCGCCCACTGGGGAACAACAAATACCCCCACTCACACAAACTGGTTGCATAAGATTTGGTACATATTAGGCATGGAAAGGATATCTATGTCTCTTGCAGGGAAGGGGGCGGAATTTCAGGAGGTCTGGGAACCGTATGTGTCTTTACTCTCACAGGAGTTCAACGAAAAGACCTGCCCATAATATCTCAGGCTCCTGTGCCTCACTGAGGCCCCTAAGCCGGACCAACACACGGCATAAGGACGACAGCCAACTATCTATGCTAGTGCAATTTATGTCATTGGGCGAGTGTGGACGGGGAGGGGGGAGTTTGGGTGGGGGTTCCGGGGGGGAGGGTTTCTTAGGGCGGAGATTTCCTTTCCTCCTTTCCTTGGGCTTGTAACGCACCACTTGCAGTAAACTATGTGTGATTAGCTACCGGGGAGCTGTCTCTCCGAAATGTTCAATTTGCTGCTGTATCTGTTAGCCCTCTTTTCAAAATGCTAATAAAAGATTTAAACCATAAAGGTGCCCGATGAAATGACGAAGTATTGGCAACCTTTAGCATGAGGAGATTCTGCCAGGCCCATGCCCCAGTGTCTACAAATGGCTGCAGTTACCACACCATGTAGAAGGAAATGGCCCTGAGATAGATCATGTCACAGGCAGAATTGCTTCAATGTAAGGAGCATGTCAGCCTCATTGAGGGCCCGGCCGTCGTCACCCCTGTGGTAACCCATTCTGCCAGCTCCCGCCACTCCCCCCATGTGGAAGTTCCGCTAGGAATCCCATCGGACTGTCAGGGGAATATGGTGATTTCACCCGCGTCTTCTGCTGACTTCTAGCCCAGCAGCGATGCAGTACCTGAAATTCAGTAATGTCTCCGGCACTGGGACTGTGAAGCCTAAGGAGTACCCTAGTCAGTCTGGAAAGGTCAGGGACAAAGGGGTCCATTCCCTTCCCGGGGAGGAGTCTTCCTGCCATCCCCTGCATTAGCCACTGGAGCCGGGCCACCAGATAGTAAGTCTCAAAGTCGGGAATAGCCAACCCTCCCTCCATCGCTGGTCTCTGAAGCATGGCCAGAGCCACTCACCTGCAGCCCGAACCCCATATGAAGCCCATAATAAGCGTCTATGTCTTGGAAATATGGCAGAGGGATCCAGATTGGCAACACTACAAAGAAATATAACAGACGGGGAGGGCTATCATTTTTAGTAATGCTCCTTAGCCCGCTACTGACGGAGGGAGTATTTTCCAAAACTCAATGCTGGATCAGAGTGCTGAAATAGCCTTCCCCACATTCTCCTCTAGCAGATCTGCAGGATCATGGTAGACATGCACCCCTAGGTAGGGTACACAACAAAGTTCCCAATGCAACACTCACAATCCCTCCGTGGGGCCCTGGACGCCAGCGTGAGGAACAGACAAGATTTCTGCCAGTTAACTCACAGGCCAGAGAGAGAGAGACCAATTGCTCCAAAAGATCTCAAGCTCCTGCCAGAGCCCCCTCTGCATCATGCAAGAAAAGCAAGCGGTCATCTGCGTATAATGCTATATGGTGAATCTGGGCTCCCACCTTTACGCCCTGATAATCTTTGCCAGCCCTGGCAAAACAAGCCAATGGCTCCATTGCCATGGCAAAAAGCAGAGGCAACAGAGGGCAGCCCTGCCTGGTACCTTGATCAACACCATAGCCCTCCAAGATCACATGACCTGTTCTAACTCTGACTGAGGGATCTGCATATAGCAATCTGGTCCAGGCAACAAACCCTCATCCCAGTCCAAAATGCATCATCACACTATATAGGAAGGCCCCTTCCAGACTATCAAAATCCTTCTCGATATCTACTGCGAAATTCACTGCCTTCGTCCTATCATACGTTTTCGCCTCTAACAATGTGAGGAGTCTGCGAATGTTAAGGGCTGTATTGCGGCCTGGGATGAGTCCTGCCCATTCTCGGTGTATGAGGGTATGCATGTGGTGAAGGAATCTGGTGGCTAGGATTCTACTTAGAATCTTATAATCTATGTTCAGCATTGACAGTGGTCAGTAGGCCTTTTTGTCATGGGCTGGCTTCCCCGGTTTCAACATGGGTGCGATCGGGGTCTCCCGTGTAGACCGTGGCAGCAATTCTGTGCCTCTAGCTGCCTTATAGAGCTCCACTAATTTGGGGGCCAGGTCTTCTAAATAAGTGGAGTAGAACTCGACTGGTAGCCTGTCCGTGCCAGGTGTTTTGTTCCGGGCCATGGACTTTATGGCTGCTCAGACCTCCGGGAGCGTGATGTCTCCTCCCTCCAAGCACTCTCTTCTTCCTCACAGGGCACACTGGTCCTGACAAGCAGGCAGGCACTGGTGCTCCAGGCTCCTGGGACAGGTGGTCTTGGATTTCCCTGGGTGATGTCCCCTCACTGAGCTGAGAGACTGGCAGGCCTGGCTCCTAGCTCTGGCCACAGGCAGACATCTTGCAGAGCTTCTCCTCCTTGCACAGCCCGACTGGCTGCTTGATAGTTGACAATTTTGGGGGGCTTGAGCTCTTCTTCTTATAGTCCATTTTCAGACACCAAATGTGATTTAGGGTCTGAGACTTTGACCTTTGGGTTGGCGGTCTGCTTCATTTGAAGTTCCCACTCCTCTGCCCTGCCTCCAAAAAGCAGTCTGTCACTGAAGGAGCAACTCCAAATCTGATAGCCCCACAACTCAGGCCACAGGAGTGACTACAGGTTCACACTTGGATGTCAGCCACAATGATATGTGCATCAAAAGGTCAGCCCTGCTCTTTATGATTCTCTCATCAGCCCCATCTTCTTTCTGAGATGTGCCCAAGCCCCTTTCCAGTGACCTATTCCTCAATCAAAGAGCACACTTTGAAGTGTACTAAAGAGCTCGGCTCTCCTTCCTCCAGTGTATGTCCCACCCAGCTCAGAGGAATACAACAGTCCACAAATCTGTTTGGGGGGATTCCTCTACCTCCTCATACTCCTCCAGTCAGCCCTGGGTCTACCAAAATGGAACCCAGGATCTTCCATGTATTGTAGCATTCACAGGCACACATACACACAGCATTCACATGCAACGACGTTTGCGCTGCACAATGCTACATACCAACTTGATGTAGGCCAAGGGTGTGATAGGCACACAGCAGAGGAACTTTACATGAGGTAGACACTCCAGTCACAGAGTAAAAAAGGCTTGTTAACTTCTACTGATCAATGCACGATATGCTGCCACCACCATGCTCATTCTACTTAACTCCTGGCAAAGGTAGAAGCCTTTCGCCTCTCCCAGTCTAACAAGACCGCAATCTGTGAGACAGACCTATGTCATGGCACACACACATGATCCGTATTCATCCATGAGAACAAAAATCAGCACCAGGGATTCAGACATGATTGTAGCTGGGGCACTCAGGGCAGGTGTACATGTCCATCACCATGCAAGGGACATTTCCGTTCCAACACTCATGTAGTTGGGATCTGATCTCAAGCTAAGTTAAGGTTGTTCTAAATTACTGGTCCTAGTATACCCAATGATCTACCTCTATGTTTCATCCTCTTGAAAGGTCGCTGTTTAACCCACTGGGTGAACACTTATCGAACCTCCCTGGTCTGGGAAATAGTCACCTATTTCTGCAGAGATTCTAGATCTTTGCACCACTATGCTTCATTGGCGCTTTATAGAAGTTTAATTTGATCCTGCCAATGGAGAGGCACATTCTGGTTGCCTGATTCTGGAGTCTTTGGAGCATGAATATAGATTTCCTACGGAGGCAAGGGCAGATGATGCTGCAGCAGTAGATGTGTGCATAATGAGTGATTTAATTTGCTCAACTCGGTTGTCGGTGTGGAGAAATGAAAGAATGTTTGAAGCAGGGAATGCTGCATGCCTATACTCTTAGGCATAGCATTCTCCTCTCCTTGCCACTTGGAGAATCTACATTCTCTGGATCAATTTCCAACTGGAAGTGGATCTGTGTACATTAGGAAGTTGATCTGGTTTTGCTCATGTAGCTGTGCTGTGCCGAGGTCTTACATAAAGGTTGAATAGCAGGTAGGTAAAGAAAGATCTTTTTGGGACCCACAGGATGCTTAGTTTGTGGACAATTTGACTGATCTAATCCTGACTTTCTAGTTGTGGTTGATAATAAATGATTGGACTTATTCCATGCAGATCCAGTGATGAGTACCTCATAGTATAGCATATCCAGCAGTACTGTATGGTTGACAGTATCTTAATCAGCTGAGAACTGAAAGGTGAAGAAGTATGAGTGAGGTTTTCTTAGTCTCATCAAGGGTGAACAGGAGTTCTCTCCCGTTAGCTACAGATTCTGGTACCACTAGCAGGTTGGAATCTAGAATGATGGTCAGAGAAAATGATTTCATTCAACTTTTGAAGTTGTCTCATTATCGCATTTTCTATCATTTTGGTGGGAACAGGGAAGCTGGCAGGAGGAAGATAACTGTTCAATGTTGTTGGATCGTGATAAAATCTTTATTTCAAGAATGTGTCTTGTGTGTAACACTTACTCATAAACCCATTTCAATCCCTAACTAATGACTACATGGATCTAACTGATCATTTTTCATTGTTATTTTTTCTGTTTTCTAATGAGCGACATGTTTATCAAGTACATATGTTTTGCTTATTTGTAATATTTGTGCATAGACTGGCAACTAATTACATTCTGCATCTTCAGCTATGTTGCTAACAAACCCCTGTCAATCTTCCCCTCCTTGTCGCCTCTGTTTTTTGCCTCCGTCTTCTAGTCACAGGCCTAACCCAGACTGCTCCTTTCTTCACCAATGGATATAATATTACATGCTTAGTAGAGACCATTATGTTTAACAAAATCAACATTCTACATGGCTATTGTCTTTGGAGAAACCTTGATGCCTAAATTCGAATTCTATAGTCTGCTCATGGGTTTCTTGTATCAATTTTATTAATGCTTTTGTGTGGAATACTACAAAAAACACAAAGGCTCGGCCTAATAAATGGCATTTTATATCCTCATAAATGTGATGTCATCAGTAAATTGTCAGGCTACATTGATTGTTCACCTCTCTGCTGCTTAATTTTTGACGATGAAGTAAAGTTCTGCTGTAAAAAGTTTTTTTAACAAAATTATAAACATTTTTAAACAAATAAAGCCAAACTAATCAAGAAATGGTTACACTAGGGTTGTGAAATGTAGATCCGGGGGGGCTGGATCCATATCAGACCATCAAGATATCTATGTAAAATACATGTATATAAAATGAATCTTATTGGAAAAAATGTACGTAGTCAGTGAAAATCAGAATTGATCATGAAAATCTGGTACGGATACCGCTGGATCTGTGTTGCTCATGCTTACAGCAATCACTAATTCCTACCATTCTCATAACAATGCTTTTTATTTATATATTTGAATTCATGTTATTTTGATACAGTGATGTCTGAAGAGAAAACTACCAGTGCACAATGCAACTTATTTTGATTTCTCAGCATAGACAACCTGCACCCAAAGTCTTTTTTCAGAACACACAACACATACATACCGACTTGTAATCGATGAGCAATTTTGGCTTCAGGGCCATTGGATCCTCTCAGATATTTAGGGAGTAAATCCTGGAGCATGCTGAGTGGAAAAAACATAACAAAGAGACTTTAGATTGACCAAACACACAAACAATGAAATTCAAAGCATACTTTCTATTGTAGAATCTATTTGTTAGGATTTTAAAACAACAGGGCAACTGCAAGATTCCACAAATATTTTTTTCAAAAGCATAACTGAAGACAACTGATATGAAACCTATTCATTGTTTAAGCTCTTTTTAGTGATTCCCTATTTAATTTTTGTCTTGAAATTGAATGACGTGTAAGAAATTGGATCATTGTTTGAGGGGCGTGAAACTCTACACAAGCAACAACCACAATCCTTGTCAGGGTGAACCACAAAGCTCACAATATTAACCTGTGCTTAACCCTCTGGTAGCTTAGCACGAAAGCAGTTAGAAGCACTGTTTGAAGTATATATGCAGCACACAAACAGTAATTAAGTGAAAACACAATGAAAGAAAAATCCCAAGTCATACATTTTGCTCAATAAAATTAGGCCAAAACAACAAAAATCCAATCAGTAGAACCTGAGATATGCAATTTCAGAGTTTTAGATAAGAATAGCGCCTTAAATAACAAAACACCATTCGCAGTCATCTGGTCGTGTTAGACTGGGAGAAAGTCACAAGTTCAGGCCATCCGCAATGGAGCATGGCTGGATAGAAGGACCAGGTTAATCCAGCTGAAAAAGTTACCTTCTCGAAGTCTGGTGCAAAGAGTCCAGTTTGTGATGGAGGAGGCTTTGAGGAGCAGGGACAGCGTCGCAGATGGTTGTCACTGTAGCACGAAGAGGAGGCTTGGCAGCGCTGGCTGTCATCGCTATAGAACGAAGAACTGCTCAAGCATCAAAGATGGTCGTTGCTGGAGTTTTGCATTGGCGGTCACAGCGGGCTGTTGTTGCTGCAGCACAAAGTGCAGATCTCACACTACCAGTTGTCGCTGGTGGTCGCTGTAGCGTGAAGTGTCATGTTCACCTGAGCTTCACGGTGGCAGTCATCGTGGGTGGGAGGATCTCCGCACGAACAGACCCGTTTGTGGTCACTAAGAGCCCAAAACTTCAGGATTTCTCTTTTTCTTCACAGAGGAGTGCACTCTGATGCTAGACAAGGATCCAGTACCTGAAAAGACACCTCTTGGGGATCAGGGACTCACTCTAGCAGAGGCCAGCAGGGCTCAGGCAGGTCCCGTTGCAGCAGATCAGCTGAGCAGGTGTAGGAAGGCCTCTGGAGCTTGTTGTCCCCCTGTAGCTCAGAACAGGAAGCCAGCCAACTGACCCTTAGAGTGACTCAGCTCTCCCTGGGAACAAGGATGTGGTCCAGTTTTCTTTTAGCATGGCAGGCCTCAAGCAACAGAGCAGTCCTCTGGGGTTCTAGGCAGGCCTCTAGCAGAAGGACAGTTCCATAGGGAACAAGACAGTCCTTCTGGGGGTCTTCCATAAGGTCCAGGAGTGTACTGAAGAGTTGGTCTAAGTGTCCAATATTTATACCTGGTGCCATCCTTTGAAGTAGGGGGAAACCTCTAGACTAGCCCCATATCTGGTCTTGGAAAGTTCCTTCCTTCCCCTGCCAAGGCTCCAAGAAGTCTGGGATAACAAAAGGATGGTGTTAGGTTTATTTGTGTTTGGTGGAGGCAACTCCTATTGAAATGCAAGTGGGGCACGGAACAGCTCTGCCCACACCCATCCTGTCAGGATGGACCATCCTGCCCATATCTAAGCGCTATTGTATCACTGTGTAAGAGGAATACACAGAGCCTAACAGCAGGATTATGTGACCCAAGATGCTGACAGCAGGCCCCAAATGGTTAGAACATGAAAATGCAAACTTTTAAAAGTGGCATTTTCACATTGTGGCTTAAAGGAGACTTTCCCATTAAAGCAGGTTTTAAATTACTATTCATTTGAGACCAAACATGGCATTTCTACCTATTCCCAATCAAAGGTTGGCACTTATTAAATGTAATAAGGTAACCCAATTATATCAATAGAAGGGATAGGCCTTACTGTGATGAGAAATGAATTTAGGAGTTTTTCACTTCCAAGACACGTAAAACTTAAAAACATGTCCTACTTTCTAAATGCAAAGCACCCTGCCCTATGGGCTTTTTAGGGCTTAACTTAGGGGTAATCTATATGTATTAAAAAGGAAGTTTTGGGCCTAGTAAAAGGTTTATTTTGCCAGGTTGAATTGGAAATTAAAACTGTTGTACAGGCTGCAATGGCAGGCCTGAGACATGTTTCTAAGGGCTACTTTAGTAGGTGGCACAATGAGTACTGCAGGCCCTCTAGTACCATTTAATTTACAGGCCCAGGGTACATGTAGCAACATATACTAGTGACTTAAAAGTAAATTAAACATGCCAATCAGGTTTGGGGTAATTGTACCATGTTTTAAGGAGTGAGCACAAGCACTTTAGCACTGGTTAGCAGTGGTAAAGTGCACAGAGTCCGAAAAGCCAACAAAAATAGGTTCAGAAAACAGCAGGAGTTAAGGTAAAAAGCTTGGGGTGACCCTGGAGACAGGGCCAAGTCCAACAACATGAATAGAGCATATCTGGGCATAAAGGAGCCATGTTGTTCCTGCAACTTTATCTCTTGGGCAAAGTGAAGGTCTTCAAAATATTATGGAGGGATAAATTCCTCATATGAGCGGCAGCGGGGGGATAATATTCAGTGAAAACTCTATCATTAGACTCGTACACTCCAATAATGTGGGAATTACTAGGATTTTTTTAAATTACCGTACCCAATAATCTACACTAGCAGCCACATTAAAGTTAATTTAAGGTATAACAGTGATCAAGTCTTTCACAGTTCCACTTTTCTGAAATATTCCCTCTGGTCAGTAAAGAAACATCCATTTCGCGAACAGGGATTATTTCAAGGGCATGTGAATCTGTGTAAGATCCCTAAACTGGAGACCCTTAGTTACAGGCAGGTGGCTGTTTCATTTTCCTCCTATGGTTGCGCTAATTGTGGTTTTATAGCGGAGGCAGTACTGGATGAGTAGATTTCATTTTGTTTGAGGAACAGTCATAAAGACCTGAAGATTCTTAATTAGGTCTAAAGGTACGTGAATCATTGAAGGCTCATATCATGGTTTATCATAAAGGGATCCAAGTGTCTCTCATAATAGTAATGTCCATAGTGCGAAGTCTGTCACTCCTCTGGATGGAGCTCAGAAAAAATTGTAAATTTCCTTGGATTAAACTGATCCTTTTCCTGATCATAATGTTCTTGGCACTTAACTCTCTGATCGTCATTGTTATAATCAGGTCCAATTGAGATATCATCACCTGAATCTTTCTGCCTTCATGTCAAATAGCTTGCAGCGGAAAATACTTAATTTACAAAAGTCTGGGGGCGTGGCGCCGACCGAGATGGCGGCGTAGCGCTCGAGCTCCGTCAGGGCCTGCGACAAAGCCCGTTAAATCCGACACAGATCCGACAGCCAGATGGGAGAGAAGCTCAGCTAAAGGTCCCCAATATCGGTGTGCGGCGGAGAGGACGTTTCTGATCCTTGGCGGTGCAGGATAACCGCTACACCGAGCCGGCGCCCAACCCGACAACGACGCGGCGGCCCTGGCGAGAGGGGGGCGGAGTCGCGTATCGCGCCGTCCTGCAGCACGTTCGAAAGACTGGGGCTTTGCGCTACGCGAGGCCCGCGGCTTATGGCCTAGGACTGGAGCGCCTATAACAGTGCTTGGCGGCCTCCCGAATGATTGCTTCTGCCACTGCATACCACAAGGTGAGACCCGGTGGGACTTTCTTTCCCCCCCAGCACACCAGAAATGCCTGATCCTGTACCATGCAGTAGCACTGAGAATTGTGGACATCGGAGATCTGACGGGGGACCCCATGTGTGCATTCCGAAGGGGTACGTACTCCGGCAATAACTCGGCCTGAAGGAGGAGATTAGCACCTATGAGCGATGGCCCCCGGACTACTAGCCCCTGTGTATTGCTCAGAGTGTGGGGTGTAGACACAACATGATTGTTAGATTTGGGGGTCTCTAGTTGGCAGAGGTAGGTACCTTTGTCCAAATAGGGACCCTTGCGTCTAGTCAGGGAAAGTAGGTACACTCCTGAAAGAACCCCTGCTCACCCTCGTGGTAGCTTGGCACGAGCAGACAGGCTTAGTTCAGAGGCAGTGTGTAAAGCATTTGTGAACACATACAGTAATCAAGTGACAACACTACAAATGGACACCACACAGGTTGTATATTTATAAAAATAGGTATACTTTATATAGATTTATCACAAGACCATAAACGACAAAAATAATCCACAATACTGTCAAGAGTGCTTAGTTCTGATCAAAAAGGCTTAATTCAAGGTTCTGTGCGAGTCGGTAGCCTCCTCCGGCTACGGCGATGTCGAGAACAAACAGAGTCTAACAAATCCAGCTGACCGCGTCGAGACGGGCCAACACAGCGTGAGACAGACTCGGTCACAGTACCTTTACTTGAAGCGGCAGGCACGGGCGTGCGAGCCGGATGGCTGTTCGTCGCGGTCGCGATGCAAAAATGGAAGCGTTGCAGGACGCGTTGTCCCTCGATGCGGTGCAGGCAGCGGCTCGTTGACGTCGTCGAGACGGAGTCGGTGAGACCAGGGCCGTGCGTTGCAGGGCGAGACGGTGCTTCGATGCGGTGCTGGCAGGTTGCGGTGCGGCGACGGAGCCGGATTCAGGAGCTGGCGTCGATCAGTCCGGACAGCGGTGCGAGCCGGCGGTGCGTCGCAAAGCGTGCGAGTGGTGCCCAACTCCGGTGCGGTCCCAGGACTCGAACTCAGCAGCAGTGACCGTGTCGGTCGGACCAGTTCGATTCGGCGTAGCGAAGCGTTGCAGGACGCGTTGTCCCTCGATGCGGTGCAGGCAGCGGCTCGTTGACGGAGTCGGTGAGACCAGGGCCGTGCGTTGCAGGGCGAGACGGTGCTTCGATGCGGGGCTTACAGGACACCGAGTCGGTCGTGAGAGTCGGTCACAGCTCCCTACCTCTGTAGCCACTGAAACAGAGTTTCCAGCAGCAATTCACAAAGGGGGTGAAGTCCAATGGTCCTGGGACTTCGGTCAGGGGGCAAGCTCTCTTCCAAGCCCTTGGAGATCCTTCACAAGTTGATGAAAGTCACAGCAAAGCAAAAGTTCCTTTCTCCTTTCTTTGGCAGTCAGGCAAACCACTGCAGGCCAATCCCCAAGCAGCACTTCAGGCTTAGGGATAGTCTCTCCTCAGTTTCTTCTTGGTTCCGCTCCTCAGCAAAGGTTTCTTCTTGTTCCCAAAAGTGATCTAATTTCCTAGGGGTCTGGGTCCCCTTTTTATACACAGTTTCTCTTTGTTCTCTGAAGGCAGAGAGGCCTCTGCCTAGCCCAAAACCAGTTCTGGTCAGTCCTGGAGCACTTTGTTTATCTGACTCCTTCTTTCCTTTCAGAATGTGGGGCAGAGTGCTCAGCCGCCCGGCAGGAGGTGGAGCCAGCATTGTGGAAGGCAGGGACAGCCCTATTCAGACCCAGGTGCAACTCCTCCCTCCACTCTGGATGCAGATCTTTCTTTTCAGCCCTGTGCTGACTCACCCTGTCTCCTGTAGCCACCCCCAGCCCCTGTCACTCAATCTCCAGACAAGGAATACACAACCTAGCAGAGGCAGGCTTGGATAGTTAGGCAAGCAAATACCCACTTTCTAAAAGTGGTATTTTCAAACACAGAATGTTAAAACCAACTTCACTAAAAGATGTATTTTATCATCCTGAGTTCAGGCATACTAAATTCGTTTTTCTACCATGTTCCCTGGGTCAGTTCTGACTATAAGGTGTAATAGTCAGTCTGCCCATTCTGGCCTATGGGGAGCAGGTAGCCTTGCAATAGTGAAAAACGAAAATGGCTGTAATTCACTATTAGGACATGCCACACACACCAGGGCATGTCCTACCTTATACTTACAATGCACCCTGCCCTAGGGCCTACTTTAGGGGTGACCAACATGCAGTAAAGGGAAGGTTTAGAGACTGGTAAGTGGGTGCACTCACCAAGTCGACATGGCAGCCCTAGGCTGCACACAGGCTCTGCAATGGCAGGCCTGAGACACACTTTACAAGCTGCTTCTGTGGGTGGCACAACCCGTGCTGCAAGCCAACCAGCAAAACACACAAGATGATGGACGGAATGCTGCACATTGGCAAACATTCACCCCCAGTCACAGATCTGGGTTTAATCCATCGTTATTTTGCTTCACCACGCCACCCCAGTTCAGACATAGCCATATGCAAATCAGTCTTGACCCTGTGCCTCATGGGAACAGTCCAGACCGAACTGCCAAGCCATGTCTTCCCTGGACCGGAATCAAGCATCCTAGGACCGGTTTCAGGCTATCAGCCTTCATCAGCCAGGATAGCTTGACTCCAGTGGCGCAGTGAGCACGGGACCCACGTCTGGGCATACCCTTCCCACAAGCCAACCAGCAGCATTGGATTTACAAGCCCTGGGCACACTCAGTGCAGGGTACTAGGGACTGACAAGTAAACCAATCATCCAATCATGGAGTCACTAATACATACATCAATTCACAATAGGGAGCACTTACACTTTGGCACTGATTAGCAGCAGCAAAGTGCCCATGAGCATCTAGTCCAGCAAAAACATATCGGCAACAGTGGAGGCATTACGAAAAAATGAGAGGGAGACCCACGCCAAGGTTGCTAGGTCTAACACGTGTCCCCTCCAGCTGAAATGTGGGGAGAACTATCCTACCCCTAGGGAGTTCTCATCGCTAAGGCGGAAAAATCTGGACAGTCCATCAGCATTGGCGTGTTCTGTACCAGGGTGGTGTTCCACCGTAAAGTCCATCCCCTGTAGGGAAATGGACCACCTCAACAGCTTTGGATTCTCACCCCTCATCTGCATCAACCATCTGAGGGGCCTGTGGTCTGTCTGAACCCGGAAGTGAGTCCCAAACAGGTATGGTCTCAGCTTCTTCAGTGCCCAGACCACAGCAAATGCCTCATGCTCAATAGCACTCCATCTCTGTTCCCGGGGAAGTAACCTCCTACTGAGGAAGGCTACAGGTTGGTCTAGGCCCTCCTCATTGATCTGTGATAGAACAGCCCCTACACCATGCTCTGAAGCGTCCGTCTGAACAATGAACTCATTGGAGAAGTTGGGTGCCTGGAGCACAGGCGCCGTGCACATGGCAGTCTTCAAGGTGTCAAAAGCTTTCTGACAGGCGTCAGTCCAAATCACTTTCCTGGGCTGCTTCTTGAAGTCAGCTCTGTCAAGGGGGCAACAATGCTGCCATACCCCTTGACGAATCTCCGGTAATACCCGGTGAGTCCTAGGAAGGCTCTCACCTCTGTCTGGGTCTTGGGGGCTCCCAAGCCAGAATGGTATCAATTTTCGATTGGAGGGCGCCACCTGGCCGCTCCCAACCTGGTGTCCCAAGTACACCACAGAACCCTGCCCAATCTGGCACTTACTTGCCTTGATTGTGAGGCCTGCCCTCCGCAGCGCCATCAACACTTCCCAGAGGTGGTGCAGATGTTCTTCCCAACTGGCACTGAACACTGCGATGTCATCCAGGTAGGCGGCACTGAAATCCTCCAGTCCAACCAACACCTGGTTGACCAACCTCTGAAAGGTGGCAGGGGCATTCTTCATCCCAAAGGGCATCACCCGGAACTGGTAGTGCCCATCTGGTGTGGAGAATGCTGACCTCTCTTTTGCCCCATCAGTCAAGGCGATCTGCCAGTACCCAGACGTTAAGTCAAACGTGCTGAGGTACCGCGCAGCCTTAACCGATCTATGAGCTCATCAGCTCTGGGGATGGGGTGGGCGTCAGTCCTGGTGACGGAATTGAGTCCCCTGTAGTCCACACAGAACCGGAGTTCTGGTGTGGCACCAGGCGCGGCAGCCTTTGGAACCAAGACCACTGGGCTGGCCCAAGGGCTGTTAGAGGACTCAATCACCCCTAGCGCAAACATCTTGGAGACCTCCTCCTTGATGCAGGCTCTGACCCTGTCAGTCACCCTGTAAGCCTTGTGCTTCACAGGAAGACTGTCCCCAGTGTCCACATCATGGACGCACCAATGAGTGACACTGGGAACCAGGGAGAACAGGTCAGGGAACTGTCCCAACAGCTGGCGACAGTCACCCTGCTGCTCAGGTGTCAGGGAGGTAGAGAGGTTTACTCCCTCCACTGATCCATCTTGCTCTCGGGCTGACAGGAGGTCAGGAAGAGGCTCGGTCTCCTCCTCCATTCCATCATCTGTAGCTAAGAGCATGCCCACTTGGGACCTCTCCAAGTGGGGCTTCAGGCGGTTCACATGCAGGACCCGAAAGGGGTTCCTGGGAGACTGCAAGTCCACCAAATAGGTAACTGGACTCTTGCGCTCCACCACCGTAAAAGGGCCGGTCCACCTGTCCTGGAGCGCACAAGGCTCCACAGGGGCCATGACCCACACTTTCTGACCAGGCTGAAGCTCTACCAGAGTGGCATTCTGGTCGTACTCACCGCTTCATCTCCTCCTTGCTGGCTTCCAGATTTGCCTCAGCAAGTTCTCTGAAATGCCTAGTCTGGTTCCTGAAGGCCAGCATGTAACTGTATACATCCTGGGGAGGTTTCCTGGGAGATTGCTCCCAGCCTTCCTTGACCAAACTCAGAGGTCCTCGCACCGGGTGTCCATAGAGGAGCTCAAAGGGACTGAACCCTAGAGACTTCTGTGGCACCTCCCGGTATGCAAACAACAGGCATGGTAAGAGGACGTCCCATTTACGCCTCATGGGTTCTTCCAGACCCATAATCATGCCTCTTGAGGGTCCGGTTGAATCTCTCAACCAGCCCATTTCCTTGAGGGTGGTAAGGAGTGGTGAACTTGTAAGTTACACCGCACTCCTGCCACAGGGACTTCATGTACTTGGACACGAAGTTGGTACCTCTGTCAGACACCACCTCTTGAGGGAATCCCACACGTGAGAAAATTCCCATCAGTGCCCGTCCCACTACGGGGCCGTCACTGTCCTCAGAGGGATGGCTTCAGGGTACCGGGTGGCATGGTCCACCAAGACCAGGATAAACCTGTTGCCCATGGCTGTCTTGGGGTCCAGTGGCCCCACAATGTCAATACCCACCCGTTCAAAGGGGGTGCTGACCACAGGGAATGGCTGGAGAGGAGCCTTGTGCTTCCTCCCACTCTTTCCACTTGCCTGGCAAGTCTGGCATGTCCTGCAGTGAGTGGCGGCACTCCTGCGCATCTGGGGCCAATAGAAATGGGTAACAAGCCTGTCAAAGGTCTTGTCCTGCCCCAGATGTCCCGCTAACGGTACATCATGAGCCAACCCCAGTAGGAAGGCTCTGAAGCGCTGGGGTACCACCAGCACACGGGCTGACCCAGGCTCAGCAACCTTAGGCTCTGAATACAGGAGACCACTCTCCCAGTAAATCCAATGTGATCCAGACTGATCACCTGCTGCCTGGTCTGTGGCCTGTTGCCTCAGACCCACGAGAGAGGGGCATGCGTTCTGTTCCTCGCAGAACTCCTCCCTGGAGGGTCCTCCTTCTTGCTGCCAATGGGTCAGCTCAGGTAGGTCCCCCAGTTCAGCTACCTGTTCCCCTGTAGGCTGTAGGCTCCAGGGCATCCCCCTCAGGCAGTGGTGGCTGGTGACATTTGAAAGTGGTGGGGCGTAAAATGATTGTCATACTGCACCGCAGCGAGCGAGCGCAGCGAGCGAGCCCGAACAACCTTGAAAAAAGAGTGGACAAATGGTGCATTTTCAAGCAAGTTTGAGAAAGCAGGAAGGTTAATAAAGCAATTGTGAAAGTGCAGTTATTACATTAATAAAGAGATGTCATATAACATAGGTAGCTGCTTATTCAAGCTTTCTTTCACCCCATAGTCCAGCAGGGTCTTGATACAAGACAGATAAGAGAAAAAGCAGTGTGGTCCTCGACCAGGAAGACACTCATATTTCGTTGGTAAGAAGTCAAAGGATTGGTCAAATTGAAAACCTGAAATGCAATATGCAATCAAACAATTTGCAAGTACATCTCATCTATGTTCAACAAGCCATGTTTTACCCATGATTGGAATTGTGAATCACCAAATAAACTGAGCCACTGCAATCAAAAGCAGAGGGCCTCCTCAAAAGTATGCCCTTAAGAGAGTTCTCTCATCTCATGTCCTCTCTATATTTTCTCTGGAAGTTGAAAACTCATCACATTCTACTGCACAAACCTGAACCCTTCTGCATATTCCAACACCAGAACTCATTCTTGGCCATTTAGTTTGGAGCCATTCATACCAGGAATACAGAAAATACCTTTAAATAGAGTAGAAGGTATTCCAAAACAAGGAGTGCTGAAATGTTGCTTAAGATAAGATGTACACACTAAGTACTATGGCCAAGAGCACGTAATGTTCAGTCAACAATAGGCTTAGGAAAAACCAACCATTCTGAGAGCACCTACAGTCAAGATCCTTCACCTGAGACTATGTGTTCCCAAAGATGTAGTGATATGTTAACAGTTGTAGCTAGACTTAAGGCCTTCTAACTGATGTACAAGGTGAAGGATCTTGACTGTAGGTGCTCTCAGAATGGTTGGTTTTTCCTAAGCCTATTGTTGACTCTTTCTTCCCCTCTCCCTTTGTCCTCTACACTGTCTCTATCTGTGCTTTTTTCCCTCACTTCCATTTGTCTATTTCATCACCTAGAGCTCAGTTCCTTTACTTTTTCTCTCCTGGCATCCTCTTTCTATGCTACTTTTCTTTATTTGTTTCCGACTTTACTTTCTCTTTATTTACATATGTGCTTCGTTTACTTTCTCTGTTGCTCTCATTCAGATGATTTCTTTTTCTGTCTTGCGTTCTTTCTTGCTCTTTTTCTTTCTTCCCTCCTTTCTTGCCATCACACCTGTCCCATCTCTTTCTCACTACCCTTTCTTTCACTTCACTTTCTTCATCCCATCTTTACTATCCTCTCTTTCCCTTACTTCTATTTACCCCTTCTTTGTTTTTTGCCCCTCTTCCCTTCTCTTTCTGTTCCTTTTCTTTCACAACTTTCTCATTTACACCCCCCTTCCTCCATCTATTTCTCTTTACCTTTTTCTTTCCTTCACCCTTCTTTCCCACCATAGACCAATTCTTTGCTTACTTCCTTGTGCATTTCTTCCTCCCTACCTCCTTTATTTACACATGTTCTCCCTCCAGTTTATCTGTCACCCCTTCCCTCCTCCATCTTATCCCAACCCCACTATCCGCCATGATAAACAAGGAAGAAGGAGCTGGCTCTCCAAAGATTCAGATCTGTGACCTGCAGGGCACATGCACACAGCTCTCAAGAGCAAGATAAAAGACAGTGGGGTTGGCGCATATAGTCTGCTGATTAGACCCCAATGTAGTCCGCACGCATCCACCCATCCCTTAGATATTATTACAGCAGCCAGCCTCCTACAGGGTAATGCACATCTTACAACAGACTCAGCTGTCATTCAATGACGAGGATATAGAGTCTGTGGTCCACCACACATCTCTACCCCTGACAGCAGTTAGTGAAGTAAACGAAAAGAAGATTTTACAATGTGCTTTTCTTAATTCTTAGCCCACGCTCACTGTGAAACTATTAGTAATTTGAAATGTGATGTCTTTTTGGCTTCGTATTTCTAAAGGACACGTGGTTCATCACTCCTCCACAATTTCTTGCATTTGAATTCTACAAAACTGTAAAATCGCTATTAGGCACACTCAAAGAGGAGGAGGAGGAGGAGGAGGAGGAGTTGTAGTTATTTTTAGAGACTAATTTTATGTTGATTACTGTCACCTGGCTTAGTTGCTGCATTTAACTAGTTGTCGCCGGCACTGCACGTACAGTATCTGCTATCTTTTATTTGTTTAGCAAGAAACGTTTTTCTGTTCTGCTAGAAATTAAAATCTTTGTGCCCTACCGAAATTAAAGTAATGTATAGGCATGTCTTTCTTGAATATTTAATTGCCCACTACCTTGGTCAGCGTTTGTATGCCTTAGAGATTTTATACAGGAGTTTGCCATTTCATCGTGAACCAGTATTGTGCTGATACTAACTCTATCGGCATACCTCTCGAAATTGGAACCTCCGTGTAGGGTTAGACTGACTGGATTTTGAGGGTGACCCTATTGTATTCAATGTAAATAAGATTTTTTTTATGGTGTGAGGAATTTTTCCAACTTAGGTGCTCCACTGAAGTCGAAGGGAGGCATTGTACTTGGTGAGATATAGGTGAGTCCAAGAAGAGTAGCGCCCTCTAAAGGCGGATGAGTTGAGAGCTTTTTATCTGCTTGCCATTATACAACTTGCATGACCTGAAGAGATGACTGGGTGATGTAGAGGACTCCTTGACCTATAGTAACTGATTTCTACATCCTTCAAAGACAGCATACTTAGTATTCCTTCGGAAGAGTTATTAATTCTACACATTCTTTGCAGAGTTTGTGCTGGGCCCGGGTAAATCTGAAATCGCATGCACTGCCTGCAGAAGTAAATAGCGTGCTGTTTTTCTGAATTAACTGTTCTTCACACCACACAGTCATACAAGCCTGAATAATAAAAGCAGTAGCTCTATATTTCATCGCCTACGTGCCATTGGTATATTGATGGTAGACTAGAGGGTGCTTGAGTTTCTTAGTCAGGCTCCTTGGTGTTTCAACGTCTGTTCGCTACTTATGAATGGGCTTTACTACAGTGCTGGTGCCAGTGTTGTAACTTGTCTGTGTGGGGGCTAAGTGTACTATTCTTTGTGCTGTGCACATTGTGAATCTCTGAGAGGCTTACGCTGCAGCCGTGTGACTGGTGCCTGTTGTGTGACTTACTTAAACGCAGAAAATGCTTTTCTTTTTCCAATCCTAAATGAATGACTTTGACAATGCTTGATCGCCCTCTTTCCAAATTTTCAAAACCTCGCTTGAAATGTTCTCTCTTCGCTTGCGCCCATACTTCTTATCTACTGCCACCCCCAGAAATTATCTACGTCACGTTATCTACTTCCACCACTGCATGCGGTTGATCCGTGTTTCATCACTGGTGCGCAGCAGGTCTTTGTTGAAGGTACTTAATACAAGAAATCAATAAAACGTACGCTGACGTAGCACACTATGCCTGACAAAAGGCATGCACTGTCGACAGCCTGCAAAAGCAGTACAAAGTGTGTCTGACATAAGGCATACACTGGGACTTGCTTTTCGTTCCAGAGCACGACGTTGACAAGAGACAATCCTTGCATCCTGTTCTAATTAATACAAATTACTCCTGACATGAGACAGAGACATACACGCCAGTGGCGCGAGTTTACACTGCTCAATTTAAACAAAATAAACACACTACGATCTTTTCTAATTTAATGTTATCATGCCTTTGACAAAGGGCATATTATGCAGCCTGAATTACAAAAACATTGGAACATGACTTTCGGTATAACCCTCACCACATTTACCAAATGAGTTTGAAAACAATACGTGCACACGTGTTACGAGAAGAGGGCGCGCGCAATAAGCGTTGCTTGCTAGATGTTTCGACGGTGAGTGTCATGGTTGATGCACAGTGTATAATAGAGGGGCTCAGTCAGCGCAGGCGGAGCATGTCAGCACACTGTCCACACAGGCAAGAGTGTGAACAGGAGACAACATACAGCGCGAGATCCCCTCTCCCCTCTAACAGCACATACAGCCCTCCCTCTATCCCCCTCAATGCATTAAGGGTCGTGAGTGACGTCGGATGAAATGAGGAGCTGCCGGAGACTCTTGACATGAAGCGAGGGTGCCGCGGTACCGGCCCCTGGCGTGGCCCTCACATAGGAAGAGTCCATCTTCCCTCTAACATTACATACAGCCCTCCCTCTATCCCCCTCAATGCATTAAGGGTCGTGAGTGACGTCGGATGAAATGAGGACCTGCCGGAGACACTTGACATGAAGCGAGGGTGGCGCGGTACCAGCCCCTGGCGTGGCCCTCACATAGGAAGAGTCCATCTTCCCTCTAACATTACATACAGCCCTCCCTCTATCCCCCTCAATGCATTAAGGGTCGTGGGTGACGTCGGATGAAATGAGGAGACATGAACAGTGGGTTCATCGGTACCGGCCCCTGGCGTGGCCCTCACACAGGAAGAGTCCCTCTCCCCTCTAACAGTACACACAGCCCTCCCTCTATCCACCTCAATGCATAAGGGTCGTGAGTGACGTCGGATGAAATGAGGAGCTGCCGGAGAATCATGACATGAACAGTGGGTTCATCGGTACCGGCCCCTGGCATGGCCCTCACATAGGAAGAGTCCCTCTCCCCTCTAACAGTACATAAAGCCCTCACTCTATCCCCCAACGCATTAAAGATCAGGAGTGACGTCGGATGAAATGAGGAGCGGCCGGAGAATCTTGGCATGAATCGCTGGGTTCCGCGGTACCGGCCCCTGGCGTGGCTCCTCACACAGGAAGAGTCCCTCTCCCTCTAACAGTACATACAGCCCTCCCTCTATCCACCTCAATGCATAAGGGTCGTGAGTGACATCGGATGAAATGAGAAGCGGCCGGAGAACCTTGGCATGAAGCGCTGGGTTCCGCGGTACCGGACCCTGGCGTGGCCCTCACACTGGAAGATGTGTTCGGTCAGCCGAGGACGCTGGCCCTCGCTCCCTGTGAGAGGCAAGGCCTAGAGGGGAGCGCGTGCGTGTCTAGTGAGAGATGGGCCATTGATACCATACCATTTCAGCAGTCGCGGGGGGGGCGGGGGTTTTGAACTAAAAAAAGAAAATTCCTACCTGAGCACTGACTGAGCAGGTCCGCCGTCCGCGCCGCCTGGGGTCCGACTCCGGCGTTTGCGCCTATGGCCCCTCTCAGCCAATCCTGGCGCTGCTGGCAGCGCCAGGATTGGCTTAGGGCACGGTTACCTCTCGCCCGCCTGCCCATTAAGAGACCGAGGTTTGAGCCTTTGCTCAACCTCGCTCTCCTAATGGGCATGCGCAAGCCAGTGCACACACAAGTGCGCATGACTGGGCACGGCGCGAAAATTCGGTGCCCGTCCCCACTTATGCGCACTTGTGCTGCAGTGCTGCCTGCTGCTCCTGGTCCCTCTGACAATCATGTCAGTCAACATGACGCAGGACCGCCCACCCCTTCAGACTCTGAAGGGGGTGGGCGGTCCGACGTCATGCTGACTGACATGATTATCAGTTTTCCTCGGCGTCTTTGAACTTAAGTAAACTTAGGTTCAAAGACGCCGAGGGAGCTGCGGGGGGGCTACGCCCCAACGCCCCAATGGACGCACCGCCCCTGCCCTCAGGGTCTGCCTCCTCCTGGACCGTGGGAACTTCGGGGGCCGGTTTCCCGCGCCCCCTGCCTCCTCTCTCTCCGGCAGGCACCTGGGCCTCCCTCTCAGGCTCCAGGTCCTCTTGAACACCTTTCGCTGCCAGTGACCGGGTGGTCACACATGCCCAATCAGGCAAGCCCAACATTTCTAAATGCGCTCTCCGCTCCACCTTAGCCCAAGGTGAGCTCTCCAAATCGTTCCCTAACAAACAGTCAACAGGCATGGCTGACCTCACAGCTACTTGAAGAGTACCCGAGACCCCCCACTCAAAGGGAACCTGAGCCACCTTGCAGTGACTCTCTGTGTTGTCAGCGGCAACAACCGGATAGAATGCATCGGGGATAACCTGCTCCTTAGACACCAGGTGACACTTGACAGCTGTCACACTGGCTCCTGTGTCTCTCAGAGCCTCCACCCTATGGCCATTGATGGTCACCCACTGCCTGTATTTCTTAGTGTTCTCAGGCAGCTGGGTCCTAGGGACCATCTCAGAGTCTCCTAATGAGACAAGGGAAAACACTGTGGGATCCCCCCACCTTGGGCACCCAACTCCTCCCCCAGGGCTACACTAGCCAACTGCCGGGGACTGCACCAGTGGGTGCTGGTTTTCCATGCAAAGGGCAACGAGGATCGTTTGCCTTGTGGCCAGGGGCGCCACACTTGTAACATACCAGTGGTCCCTGGTGAACAGGGGGCCTGTCAGGGCCACTGGCTTCTTCTCAGGGGGAGGCTGGGAACCTTTCCTTGGTTCCCTTGGGGTTTACTTTGGGGCCCTTTATGGAACTCCCTCTGTTTACCCTTGTCCCCCCACTCTTCTGCTGGGGACCCTGCCCACCCTTGGCGGAGTCTCCCACGTGACCCTTGTGGACCCGGGTACTCACCCAGCGGTCCGCCTCCTCAGCAAGCTGCCTAGGGTTAGTCAGCTTACTATCAATCAGGTGCTGGCGTAGCTCAGGAAAACAATTACCGGACAAGTGCTCCCAGGCAATCAAATCAAAGAGCGCCTGAAAATCAGTCGCTTTGCTACCATTTACCCAACCATCCAAGGCTCTGCAAAAGAAGGTCACATATTCAACACAGGTACTGCTTTCAATCTTACTACAGTTCCTGAACCTTTGCCTATAAAGCTCAGGGGTCAAACCATACCTAGTCATTAAGGCATCCTTCATGTGGCTGTACGAATTATAGACTTCAGAGGGCAAATCCAACAAGGTATCCCGCCCTTCACTGAGGAACCGTCCCCACAACCCCGCTCCCCAATCCTTCTCAGGGACCCGGTGGGAAGACATGGCTACCTCATAGGCTTTGAACCACTGCCCTATGTCATCATTTTTAAAAATTCCTTAACCACATCTTTTGGAATATACACCCTAGCTTCAACAGGCACAGGCGGTACACTGCCACCAGAGGGAGTAATCTCTAAGCTTTTGGCCTTCAATTCCAACTCCCTCAAAACTTTCTCATGTTCAAACTGCATTTTCTTTTCCTCTAGGGCTAATTTCCTAGTTTGCATTTCGAATTCTAACTGCCCATTCAGTTTGAGCTTGGTCAGCTCCATTTCGTGCATCCTACTCTCTTTCCTGTCCTCCAACTCCTCTGGAGACAGTCCTCTGGCAGAAACACTGCTACCTACTGGGGAAGGTGGTCTTCCAGCCCTAGACCCAATTGCCCCTCCAGCTGCCCTTCTGCATTCTCAGCCCCCTCCACAGGGGCACTCCTTGATTCGACCCAGGCCCTCAGCGCCTTTTGGAGGTCCTCCTTCCTGGAGAGCCCGGTCATGGACACTTTAAACTTTTTGCAGAATTGCCTGAGCTGCTTGAGGGTGTAGCATTCTAGCCTCTCTTCTTCCCAATCACACTCAACAGAGGCTACTGATGCTGGTTTCTCCATAGTGATTAAACTTGGCAGTTGCAAAAATAGGAAATCCCAGAAAAAATGCTATAAAAGTATGTGGTTGCGTTTTGGTCTGCACTCACTAAGTAGTGTTCACCAATCACTGTACATGAGTCACAAATGCAAGTCCAGAATCCTCACCGCTGACCACCAATGTTAGATTTGGGGGTCTCTAGTTGGCAGAGGTAGGTACCTTTGTCCAAATAGGGACCCTTGCGTCTAGTCAGGGAAAGTAGGTACACTCCTGAAAGAACCCCTGCTCACTCTCGTGGTAGCTTGGCACGAGCAGACAGGCTTAGTTCAGAGGCAGTGTGTAAAGCATTTGTGAACACATACAGTAATCAAGTGACAACACTACAAATGGACACCACACAGGTTGTATATTTATAAAAATAGGTATACTTTATATAGATTTATCACAAGACCATAAACGACAAAAATAATCCACAATACTGTCAAGAGTGCTTAGTTCTGATCAAAAAGGCTTAATTCAAGGTTCTGTGCGAGTCGGTAGCCTCCTCCGGCTACGGCGATGTCGAGAACAAACAGAGTCTAACAAATCCAGCTGACCGCGTCGAGACGGGCCAACACAGCGTAGACAGACTCGGTCACAGTACCTTTTACTTGAAGCGGCAGGCACGGGCGTGCGAGCCGGATGGCTGTTCGTCGCGGTCGCGATGCAAAAATGGAAGCGTTGCAGGACGCGTTGTCCCTCGATGCGGTGCAGGCAGCGGCTCGTTGACGTCGTCGAGACGGAGTCGGTGAGACCAGGGCCGTGCGTTGCAGGGCGAGACGGTGCTTCGATGCGGTGCTGGCAGGTTGCGGTGCGGCTACGGAGCCGGATTCAGGAGCTGGCGTCGATCAGTCCGGACAGCGGTGCGAGTCGGGCGGTGCGTCGCAAAGCGTGCGAGCGGTGCCCAACTCCGGTGCGGTCCCAGGACTCGAACTCAGCAGCAGTGACCGTGTCGGTCGGACCAGTTCGATTCGGCGTAGCGAAGCGTTGCAGGACGCGTTGTCCCTCGATGCGGTGCAGGCACCGGCTCGTTGACGGAGTCGGTGAGACCAGGGCCGTGCGTTGCAGGGCGAGACAGTGCTTCGATGCGGGGCTTACAGGACACTGAGTCGGTCGTGAGAGTCGGTCACAGCTCCCTACCTCTGTAGCCACTGAAACAGAGTTTCCAGCAGCAATTCACAAAGGGGGTGAAGTCCAATGGTCCTGGGACTTCGGTCAGGGGGCAAGCTCTCTTCCAAGCCCTTGGAGATCCTTCACAAGTTGATGAAAGTCACAGCAAAGCAAAAGTTCCTTTCTCCTTTCTTTGGCAGTCGGGCAAACCACTGCAGGCCAATCCCCCAAGCAGCACTTCAGGCTTAGGGATAGTCTCTCCTCAGTTTCTTCTTGGTTCCGCTCCTCAGCAAAGGTTTCTTCTTGTTTCCAAAAGTGATCTAATTTCCTAGGGGTCTGGGTCCCCTTTTTATACACAGTTTCTCTTTGTTCTCTGAAGGCAGAGAGGCCTCTGCCTAGCCCAAAACCAGTTCTGGTCAGTCCTGGAGCACTTTGTTTTTCTGACTCCTTCTTTCCTTTCAGAATGTGGGGCAGAGTGCTCAGCCGCCCGGCAGGAGGTGGAGCCAGCATTGTGGAAGGCAGGCACAGCCCTATTCAGACCCAGGTGCAACTCCTCCCTCCACTCTGGATGCAGATCTTTCTATTCAGCCCTGTGCTGACTCACCCTGTCTCCTGTAGCCACCCCCACCCCCAGCCCCTGTCACTTAATCTCCAGACAAGGAATACACAACCTAGCAGAGGCAGGCTTGGATAGTTAGGCAAGAAAATACCCACTTTCTAAAAGTGGTATTTTCAAACACAGAATGTTAAAACCAACTTCACTAAAAGATGTATTTTATCATCCTGAGTTCAGGCATACTAAATTCGTTTTTCTACCATGTTCCCTGGGTCAGTTCTGACTATAAGGTGTAATAGTCAGTCTGCCCATTCTGGCCTATGGGGAGCAGGTAGCCTTGCAATAGTGAAAAACGAAAATGGCTGTAATTCACTATTAGGACATGCCACACACATCAGGGCATGTCCTACCTTATACTTACAATGCACCCTGCCCTAGGGCCTACTTTAGGGGTGACCAACATGCAGTAAAGGGAAGGTTTAGGGACTGGTAAGTGGGTGCACTCACCAAGTCGACATGGCAGCCCTAGGCTGCACACAGGCTCTGCAATGGCAGGCCTGAGACACACTTTACAAGCTGCTTCTGTGGGTGGCACAACCCATGCTGCAAGCCCACCAGCAGCATTGGATTTACAAGCCCTGGGCACACTCAGTGCACGGTACTAGGGACTGACAAGTAAACCAATCATCCAATCATGGAGTCACTAATACATACATCAATTCACGATAGGGGGCACTTGCACTTTGGCACTGATTAGCAGCGGCAAAGTGCCCATGAGCATCTAGTCCAGCAAAAACATATCGGCAACAGTGGAGGCATTACGAAAAAATGAGAGGGAGACCCACGCCAAGGATGCCAGGTCGAACAATGATGGTTTAAGGCGGTACAAAAGGGAGAGGTGTGACGCACGAGGCGGCCTGGTGGACCCGAACGGAGAGAGCGTATGAGTGTGGTCTTGGGCCCCCTCCTTTTTCCACTTGTCCATATGTGGGCACTTTGACTATCGGATTGACGTTCTTTGAAGGCCGCAGCGCTCCCGCCATATGACAAGCCGTAATCCTTTTCGATAGCGGAGAATACAGACCCCTTGGACGGTGACAAATATTGGCTGGGTGTGCGGCAAAAGTCCCTGACCATATCGCGGCGCTTGGCCTCAGCGGCACACCGAAGGGAGCTACGTCCTCTGTCCAAGTCAATAAAATGGACAAATATGCGGTACCGCGACAGCTCGCCACGGAAGAATGGGCGCGAGACGACAACATGGCCACAGAAGAACCATCCCTCAGCTCAATTATGGCGGCGATCCAAACAGTAGGAACTAATCTAGAGACTAAAATCGATAAAGTCACGATCGAGATGAACCTCATGAGGGCCGATATGCGGAAAACGTCCGAAAGGGTCACTGCCACGGAAGAAAATATAGGGGAGCTGCAGTCTGCGACACGTACACTGGAGGAAAGGGTCCAAAAATTGGTTCATCAACATAGAGAAATGGCACTCCACCTGGATGATCAGGAAGGACGAGCCCGCCGCAACAACATCCGGGTGGTGGGGGTACCTGAAGGGGCAGAAGGCCCCAGCATGGATCTCTTCCTCGAAGACCTTATCCTGCATCACCTCAAGCCCAAAAGACTGTCACCGTTATTCTCCGTAGAAAGGGCGCATAGAGCCCCAATCCCTAAGCCAAAACCTGGTGCGCCGCCTCGGACCATCATCGCACGTATTTTGAATTTCCGCGACCGGGATGCAATCCTGCAAGCAGCTAGGGTCAATGGCGACCTCCCCTACGATAATGCGACGATCCGTTTCTTCCCGGACTTTACTTTGAAGGTACAGAGAGAAAGACGCTCCTTTGAAGGGATAAAACGGGCTCTTAGAGAGAAGGGACTCAAATACATGATGTTCTTCCCCGCCAAGTTGAAAGTAGTTGACGGTGACAAATCTTGGTTCTTCCTGACGCCGGAGGAGGCTCAACGATGGCTCGACGAGGGCCCATCCCAGACACATCGCCGACAAGAGGAGACAGACCGTGGGATCACTGGCCAACGCCCTAAAGACTCATTGCACTGGCGTGGAGGCAGGATACGCTCGCCATCGAGATCCAGAAGTCCCCGCTCTGTCAGCCCTGGCAGTGACACGGCACGTGCTGGAAAGTGAAAGACTGCATGAACTCTACTGGTCTGTAGTTATTCCTCTTTTTGTCTTTTTGTGGTGCGGGGGTGGAGGGTTTCCCTTCCTCTGGACACGATATGTTCTTCTCTGCTAATTCAATATTGGACTGGCAAAATGCGGAATGGACTATGGACTTTAGAATGTGATATTAACCCTCAATAATGTTGGGGCATGGTTGCGGGCCCGGGAGGGAGAGGCTATTGGGAGCTGACACCGCACGACCCTACATTTAATGTTCTTTGTTCTTGGGATCATAGGCGCTCTGCTATTGGGGACGTGGGTAGTTTTAGACCTACTAGGCAGGGATGCAGGGAGGGGGGACTTATTACTCTTGGGGATGGTAGGGAGGGTATTATTATTATGTATTGTCATGATAGCAGAACTATCACTTAGCCCCCTCAGAAATGTGAAATATGGTTATATGCTTATGTCATTACTTCAACTGAGCGGCGACGGGGGGGGTGAAGTATTCAGCTGTAGATAATGTACACCTGCAATACAAAGTTTTCTTGGATGTTATCGTTCTGCTAGTTACCGATCTGCAGACACTGACACACAGTCATTACGGGAATAGGTTCACACTTGACCTCAGATATCCGGCCTGCCACGAACACCCACGCCTTCTATGACCTCATCTGATCCAATGACACAACGCACCACAACGCCAACGTTATCGTTCCTCTCGTGGAATGTTAATGGGCTGAGAGACAAGATAAAACGCGGGTTGGTGCTGCAATATTTAAAACGCAAGGTCCCAGCAGTTATACTGTTACAGGAAACGCACTTAGTAGGATCCATGTGTAAAGCACTTGACCGGTGGGGGTTCCAATTGATAGTACACTCAGAGTTCACCACAGGATCCCGAGGGGTGGGAATCCTTGTTAGAAAGCGATTCCCTCTCATTGTCCACCTCACTTCTAAAGATGACCAGGGCCATTTTGCAGCAACCTCGATCCAATGGGAAGGTCGCCTGCTTAACTTAGTGACTGTCTATATCCCACCCGCCCTACATTCATCCGCCTTTCAAGATCTGGGCAAATTCCTCCTAGCACTACCGGTAGGAGATTTAATATTAGGGGGCGACTTTAACATGACTATCAATGATGCACTGGACCGTACGCCTGCTCGCCCCCAACATCGGCTAAGCTCACCGTTGGCTGAATTTTTGGAAGCCCACGGTCTACTGGACATATGGCGGTTCCAAAACCCACTTCAGAGACAATACACCTTTCATTCAGGGGCTCACAATAGCCTTTCACGCATAGACTACTTATTCACGGCACTAGATAACATGGGGAGGATGGGAACGGCCTCACATTTGCCCAGGGGGATCTCCGATCACTCCCCGGTGAAGGCGGAGATTCGGGCACGCAGCCCTACCCAAAGTCGTATGTACCCCATATATCCAGGATTCCTCCTTAACTCTAAAATCAAGAAAGGCTTGGTCACTGCAACAACGCAATATTTTCAAGAAAATGAGAAGTCAGTCACTTCCCCGCTAACGCTATGGGAGGCATACAAACCAGTCATACGTGGGCAGGCCATCTCCCTCATAGAGGGTCATAAAAAAGAAAAGAAAAATGAAGTAGAGACCTTGGAGCAGGAGGTACAGCAATTAGAGTCTCAACATGCTATAGATCCCACTGACGCTACTGCGCATGAACTACGTGTTAAAAGACAGGAATATAAAGAATATCTTTGGGCAGATGCTAAAACCCGTCTAATGGCAGTCCAACACAGGATCTATGAATCTGGGGATAAAGCAGGCAAACTTCTTGCCTGGCTAGATAAGAGGGAACGGGCGAATAGATGGATAGCGCAGATCCGAGCCGAAACTGGGGCGTCACATCAGATCCACAAGAAATAGTGACTGCGCTAGCACAACACTACGAACAAGTATACACATCCACGAATACCACCACTGTCCAGGAAGCACTCGCATTCCTTAAAGACATTCACATGCCGAGGCTCACGTCTCAAGAAACTGAGGGTCTAGAGGCAGACATTACGGTGGACGAACTCAAGGCAGCCATCTCTAAGATACAATCAGGTAAAGCCACCGGTCCCAATGGCATCCCAATAGAATTATATAAAAATACGGCGGACAAGGTAGCCCCTTATATGCTGAAAATGTATGAGACGAGTCGAGCCCAAGGAACACTCCCCAGAGATCAGCGATTGGCAACCATTGTGGCCATCCACAAACCTGGCAAACCAACTGTGGAATGCACATCATATCGACCGATCTCATTAATCAATGCAGAAGCTAAAATTTTAGCCAAAACGTTAGCACTCAGACTGACACCCCATCTCGCCAAACTGGTCCACCCGGACCAATCGGGATTTATGCCTGGCAGAAACACGGCCTTGAACCTTAGGCGCCTGCATGGCGTACTGGGTCGGAAACACACAGTGCAGGAGGACGCTGCGGTCCTCTCGCTGGACGCAAAAATGGCTTTTGACTCGGTGGAGTGGCATTTTTATTTGCGGTCCTCCAACATTTAGGATTCAGACCGAAATTCTGCTCCTGGGTACTCCTACTCTACACAAACCCTATTGCGCATGTAGTCGCCAATGGGCACATATCACGGGAAATCACTTTGGGTAGAGGGACGCGACAGGGCTGCCCATTGTCACCCTTATTGTTCGCATTGGTCCTGGAACCGCTGGCGGCCTGGATTAGATGGGATCCCAGGATCCGAGGTCTAAAATGGAGGGAGGGATGGGAAGATCGCATCTCCCTCTATGCCGATGATGTCTTTATATAGCCTCGCCCACACGATCCCTCCACGCATTGCTCAACATCTGCGCGGTGTTCGGATCGGTGTCGGGATATGCAATTAATTGGGATAAGTCCGTACTCTACATTCTACATGGTCGGCCCCCAAGTCTGCCACAGAGATGCACGGTCCACATAGTGACAGATAGCTTTAAATACCTCGGAATCCATGTAACGTCGGATCCGGACGCATTCCTAGCACTTAACTTGCAAGCACCGCTGCAAAGACTGAAGCGTGATATCAAGCACTGGAGAGCATTGCCGCTCACCCTACTGGGCAGAGCAGCTCTTTTCAAAATGATGGCCCTGCCCAGATTTTTATACGCCCTGCACAACACGCCCTATCCAGTCCCCGACTCATATTTCAGAGCAGTGAACTCGGAGGTCGCTGTCCTCCTATGGGATAGCAAACCGGCAAGGGTGGCAGCGAACAAACTGATCAGAAGTTGGTATGATGGGGGGATTGCTCTATCCGATATCAAGGCATATTATTGGGCTTCGCAACTCACAGTCATCAATCAGTGGATCCATGTACCTGACACGGACCCTGCCTACCGCCTAGACAGAGTGGCCCTGGGGAAGGTGGAGTTAATAGGGTGCTTTACAACAAACGGAAAACCCGAGACCTCATGGGCCCAACGGCACACACAATTCGTATCTGGCACACGGTAACACAGCACCTGGGCTGGTCAGACAGACTGACGCAACACACTCCACTGTGGGACACAGGCAAACTGGGCACACTGGGAAAGAGCAAGGGATTTCAAAAATGGGACCTGATAGGGATCTCCAGGCTGGGGGACCTCTGGCACAATGGAGAGGTTGTGAGCTTTGCCCACCTACAAGAACAATACATGATGGCTCCGGGGGAAAAATGTCGATATATGCAGATTAAACATGCGATAGATGCAGCCCTCCCAGCAGCGGAAATACTCCCCGTATCATCCCCTTTAGAGGACCGGCTACTAACTGACTATTTAGACAAAAAAGCAACCTCACTCACCTACAAGAAAATTATTAATAACCGGACGGACCCTCTCGACCGACTTAGGGCGCTCTGGCAGACGGCGGTGGGAGATATGGACGACCCCGACTGGCGAGACGCGATTGCGTCGCCTAAAGAGGTGGCAATCTCCTCTAGACTGCGTCTGGTACAGCTAAAAATACTACACAGGACCTATTACACACAGGTAATACTGCATAAGATGGGAAGAATCCCCGATCCACACTGCTTACGCCTCTGTGGCGCCATAGGTACATTTTATCCCACTTGTGGGAGTGCCCACTGCTTACACCATAGGCAGCAGTGATAGACACCATTACGGAAGTCAGCGAGAAGCAAGTCCCGCTCGAGCCTAAATGCTGCCTCCTCAACGTATGGGAACCAACAGACCTTAACCACGCTGAACGCCAGTGGGCAACGACAGGCATGATGATAGCTAAACGAAATCTAGCACAAAAATGGGGGTCGGTAAGTGTACCAACTTTACTAGAATGGTGTAGAGACATGGATATGGTAATGGTAGCTGAGAAGGCCACCTTTATTCACAGGGGATGCCCAAAAAAATGGGGAAGGGTGTGGGGCAAATGGAACATCTATAGGGGAAATATTTGTACACCTCCGGTGTTGGATCAAGACTCGGACGATGAGATATAACATTATTGTAGTCACCATAGAGTTGGTGTCTCTGTGGAAGCTATGTACCGATTGACTGTGTGTACTTACCCTCGTGACTGTAACACTGTATATGCAGATTGTCTTTTATTTCAATAAAATGTTTTAATTTTTTTTTTTTTTTTTTTTTTTTTACAAAAGTCTGGTAATGCTAGATACCCAACAGTTCAGTTGCAAATGATGTAAACTGTCCAGGCCTCTGCAAAGGATCTTCTACAGCCTTTGGTGTCCTTAGTGATGCCATTGTCTAAATTGCAGTTAAAACTGTCTATGGTGGTGTCGTCAAAGGGAGGGGAACGTTAATGGGAGCACAGTTGACTAGGGGACTGTCAACAGTAGCGCTATCAACAATGGGGGTGTCGACGACAGGACTGTAGACAGTGGGGTCATCGACGATGAGCCTGTCAGCAGTGTAGCCATCAACAATGATTTTGGCTTCATGTATAAAGATGTTGTTAACAAGGACTTACTTTGGATGCGCGGGATGTTTGTGGTGCCAAGGAAGATGGCGAAAGAATTTCAGATGAAGACACTGGCAGGAGCCTAAGTGGAGGCCTCACTCATGTTTACTTGCCAGATTGTTTAGGCATCTTAGCAGGGGGTTTCATGACTAAAGACTTTACTGATGTAGAAGGCTTGCCCTCATTATCCATATCACAATTGTGACTATTCTTGGAAGAGGAGGAAGGACTCTTTGATTCTTTCACAGAGGAGGGAGATTCCTCCCTCTTGAGATGTTATAGCACCCTGCTCTCACATTCCTGGATCATTGTTTTAAGAGAATGTTCTGCAGAATTGCCAATCCTTTCATTTATACACATGCGGGTCCAGTGTGGAGACGTCTTATTCCACATGTTCCACAGGGCCTGAAGACGACTTTCCTTGAAGAATCCAACATCCTGGAGATGAGGGCAAAACCTGGTCCAAAACCCACAGAGAGAGAAATTCAAGTAGAAAACTGCCATAGGGATCAGATAAACCCAGAAAACACCCAGAGATTGCACCATAGCAAACTGAGCAGGGCTCAATGGAGACACCATGCAATCACAAAGTATGGTGAAAATCTGAGAGGTAAGGACATTTGGGAGGAGTGGAGTTCATGGCCCTTCAACCTCATTGGCTCACATTTGGGGCTGTCAAATGAGGTTGAATGACTACTACACATGCACTTACTGTAGTTGTTTCTATGGGAAATTGTTTTCTCTAATGCTCAGTATGTACTGGAGGTTCCCAGTTCAACGACGGGAAAGATTTAAGCATGTAAATCTACAAAAGCCAATACTGAAGAATTATGCAGTAGTAAAACCATTTACAGTTATGCATTCCAGGTATAATTTTGCAGATGCTTGACAAGCATAAACCATTTACAGTCATAAAGCGAGTTTTCCAGCAGTAAATGGCTTTAAGAACTGGGCCCTGAGAGTACATACAATCATGTCAACTGTGAGGATTAAGCCATATATAAAACTTAGACATAAACATAGCTTTACTCAATGGAAAAGACATCTCCCAGTGCACCTCAATCAAACTGCTTAGTTCATCATCTGGAAGGTACACATAGAAGCTGAAGGAACACCTACATGGGCTCAGAACTTTCTCCTTTGAGCATCTGGACAATCTGGTCTCTGATGGTCTTCTCTTCATAGCACACAGTGTACTTGCCAGATGATTCCACACTCTTCACAATAGACGCATTCCTAAAACAATATCAAGGGAAAAGATCCTTTGAAGGAATTGAACAAGAAACATTACTTGATTATCCAGATACCACACTGAGCTTGCCCTTAATGAGAGAAAATGCATGACACAATGGACAATATTTACAGTGAAATACCTCCTCCATTAGTGCAATCCTTGCTGTGATATTCTTTTAGCTTGTATAGCCATCAGAAACATTAGACACTGAGGGCCAGATGTACGACTCCTATTTTGCATGCGAAAACGGGTTTGCGACCCGTTTGTGCATGCAAAATACAGAAGGGCCATGTACTAACCCTATTTAGCGAGTCGCAATTTATTTGCGACTTGCTAAATAGGATTAGCGACTCGCTATTAGGAAAGAGCGTCCCTTCCTAATAGCGAGTCTGAGCCCTATGTATGACTGTTTTGTGACCGCAATTGCGGTTGCAAAACAGTCGCACTTTACCACCCTTCTCAGAAGGGTGGTAAAGCACTCGCAAAAGGGAAGGGGTCCCCAGGGGACCCCTTCCCCTTTGTGAATGCAGGAGAAAATATTTTTTAGGGGCAGGCAGTGGTCCCAGGGACCACTAACTGCCCTTAATAAATGAAATGAAAACGTTTCATTTTTCTTTTTTTAAATGTATCCCACTTTCCTTTAAGGAAAACGGGCTGCATTTTAAAAAAAAACTGCTTTATTGAAAAGCAGTCCCAGACATAGAGGTCTGCTGAGCCCAGTAGGCCACCATCCCTGGGAGGGCCAGCCATTCCCAATGGGGTCGCAAATTGCGAGTGCCTCATGAATATGCATGAGGCATGCAATTTGGGAACCGCAAACAGTGTCTCAGACACTGTTGTTCATGGCATTTTGCGACTCGCAAATTGCGACTTGCAATCGAGCGCAATTTGCGAGTCGCAAATTGTCAAGGTCATACATCTGGCCCTGAGAATGGGAATAACATATTCTTCTACGTGGACATTTGGGCAGCCTTCTTGCGATTTCTACTTTAGTTGGGAACCTTCCATTGGATGGAATGGCCCTTTTCCTGCATGTCTGCAAATGATTCAAACTATGTTCATCAAAACCAAAAATTCTGACTTTAAAGACCAGGATCATGTATCAGGTACAAGGTATAATTTCTGAAATTGTTGGTGAGCACTGAGGATGTTCTGTGAAGATGGTAGACTTTATTTGCATCCCAAACATACAATGCCAGAGTGCATCTCTGCTGGTCAGCCAATTTCTCTTTCTTTTAAGGACATTTAGGAGATCATTTTTTTCTTCTGTAAGGACTGTGATTACACGTAGACAGTTACATAGCAGCCTCACAGGGGTGTCAATATCTCTTAAATCAATTCTGCATGCTGTAATCCACCAGGTTATTGCACACGCAGGACGCAGGGTGTAATTTCTATCCAATAGTTACTCCATTCTTTGACCATGAATGTCAGGCCACTTGGTGAGCTCATAGCTAACTAAAACCTCCTGATAAAACAGAAGTATTGAATGTAGATCCAAGAGGGCAGGATGGATTCTTGCCATATGTTTAGAATTACCACTGACTGTGGATGTAGCCCTCCTTGTCCTATGCTGGAAACCTCTGATGTACAAGGTGTTTACCTCTTCTTCTGTCACAAAATACCTACATTGTTCTACTAAGAAGACCAATCCCTGTCTTTTAATGAAGGTTCCATATAATTTTGCGACTTTTCTTTAGGTTGGATTAATACCTGCTTATCTTTGGTTCTGAAAAACTATTGAAGTCCCTTTTATTGGAGGCCTCTTTTGCATGACTGATGAAGTTATCTACTTTTCTACATGCTATGAAATGTGCATGACAATCATTTTGTACATCTTGCTTTTTCTGTGATGACACTGACGCAGTATGATCATCAAATTTTAGATACTTAAACTGGTTTTCTATTTTTGCTCATTTCACCATTTTTTAAATCAATCGGGAGTCCTTGCCCTGGTATATACCCTTATATATTAACAAAATGCCATGTTTTTCACCTCACTTACAACCAACTCGATATGTGTGCATGTACCTAATATTTAAATTACCTGAGAAAGGTCCAGTAGACGTCGATGTATATTTGAGTGGAATTGGAGAGCTCTTGGATCATCGCTTCCCGACTGGCAGGGCTGATGCTCCAAAGTAAGCTGGCATTGCTCTTAATTTTAGCGATTATGATATCCTCGGGCATATAGTTCACTATAAACTGCATCGCAGACTTAGGAAGAAGAGCGGTAAGTTAGCAATACAAATGTGCTAGAGCCTTTCATTGTAGCATGGTACAATTTCCCCTTCAAAGAGGCATTATAAACATTTCTAAACAGAGGCCCAGATTTACCATATCTTTACATGACTGCTACTGTGATTATTGCAGCACAAAACAGCTCAAACATCAGCGCCAATAAACTTTCGGATGCAAACTGTTTTGTCAAAAGTTGACTTGAGCTCTGCGCCAAAATCTCTTCATGCCACGGAGCTCCAGCTCCCAAGTAATTTATGCAAAGGAGGCACAGTAGTATTGAAACAAACAGTGCAAACAGTAGTAGGGCTTCAGGCAAAGCTATATCACCCACTACAGCATGATCTGACTTTGTGTGTAATCTTAAAGCCAAATGAAACCACAGGCAAACAAGAGGCAAGCAGAATCTTGATTAATATTCCTATGTGTAAAATGGGCAATTGCTGCAAAATTCAACATCTTATGTAGCTTATACTTGTTCGCTTGTCCTTACGTTCAGATTGTGCTGGGTGGTTTACCTTGGATACAAATCTCATACAAGGCACCCCAGGTTCACTTTGGTGTCATAGTAGAATGCATAGTATTGTGCTAATATTCAGAAAATTAAAATTATTGAAAGAAACACTGCAGCTAGAGGACCCAAATAAATATTACCATGTTTATATTAGACATATCCATGGAGAGTGAGTTTCGTAGTACTTTCTTCTCCCCTGCTATATTTGTAGCAACGCTGGGCTGACCTGCTGGGAAACCTATCATTCATAATGGGGTTGAAGTCGGGAAGTCAGTTTTGGGGTTGGAGGAACTACGATAGGTTCTCTAAAGGGTTTATTCCAGCCTAAACTGCCAGCCACTAGCAAATTGATGTGCTTGCTCCCTGGCACTATGATGCTGACTCAGCCAGGGAAAGCCCAGCTATGTACATATGTGTGTATGTATGACTATTTGTATAGTGTGAATCTAGCAGAAAAGGCAGCAGCATGCTGTACAGGTTCAAAAGCAGGCATAAAGTCAATGAATGATAGAAGAGAAAGCAGTTTTTTGGCTTTTTACTGCATTGTGATGTACTCTTTTTTTAACGAGGCGTCTTCAATTTCTAAATAGAAGTAGCTTTCGGACGGTCCTTATGGATACAGAGATGTTGTTCCAGATCATGGCTGCATTGATGAAAAAGGCCTGCTGCCTTGAATTTATTTTTATACTTCTCAGTCTCCAGTCTGATGCTGGAAATTGGGATTCAAAGCCGTCAAGGTTCATGTTGGTCAGCAAGGATTGTATTATTTATTGCGTGTCTTTTCTTGGAAAATAGAATTCTGTCTAAGTTGGGTTGAGCTTCAGGTAGGCAATGGACATCCAGGTCTGGATGAGGTGCAGGAAGTGTTTGAGACGTTGGATGTCTCAAGCAGTGGAGGCTTACAGGACGCATTGTGTATCATCAGCTTATTGGGGAATCTTGATGCAGTTATCTGTGAATAGAGCCCCAAGGGGCTCCATGTAGAGGATGAAGATGACTAGAGACATTATAGAACCTTAGTGGGTTCAGCAAGTGAAAGAGATCTTTTGGGACATGGTGGTGCCCATGTGAACAAATTCTTGTCAATAAGAAAGGTAGGAGGAGTTCCAATGAAGGGCATTGCCAGTGAATTCCATTCAATGCTATAGGGTGTGTGTGGATGGTCAGCTGTGTGCAGTTGAGAGGTCCAGCAGTACAAGGAGGTATAGGGTTCATCATTATCTGTGGACAGGAGGGTATACAATACGATGTGTAAGGGAGCAGTCTCCATGCTGAAGCATGATCTGAAGCCAGACTGGTAGTCATGTAGAAAATGGCCAGCAATGCTGTGATCTTGGTGTTGCGATACAAAAGGGGATGATGGACGGAACGTTTGAGCCAATCAAACACTCACCCCCAGTCAACTGATCTGGGTTTAATCCATCATCATTCTTTAGCTCACTCCACCACCCCAGTTCAGACATGGCCATATGCAAATCAGTCTGACCCTGTGCCTCATGGGAACAGTCCAGCCCGAACTGCCAAGCCATGTCTTCCCTGGACCGGAAACAAGCATCCTAGGATCGGTTTCTGGCATTTCAGCCGTCATCAGCCAGGCTTGCTTGAATCCAGTGGCAAAGTGAGCAAGGGACCCACGTCTGGGCATACCCCGCCAACTTAGGGCGACAAAGCGATACAAAAGGGGATGATGGACGGAACGTTTGAGCCAATCAAACACTCACCCCCAGTCAACTGATCTGGGTTTAATCCATCATCATTCTTTAGCTCACTCCACCACCCCAGTTCAGACATGGCCATATGCAAATCAGTCTGACCCTGTGCCTCATGGGAACAGTCCAGTATGGATTGGGCGCCCGCGGAGCAGTGAAACCAGTGTGGAAGTTTGGCAGAGATCACTGTTAGCATGAGCTGAAGCCATTTTGTTTTTGGCAGCCATTTTAGTTGACCATGTGCTCGCCATGTGCTCCTTCTGTCTTCGCTGTTGCCTACCCTTGTGCTTTACTAGAATAACTATCTATTATTGGCAGTTCGGGCTGGACTGTTCCCATGAGGCACAGGGTCAGACTGATTTGCATATGGCCATGTCTGAACTGGGGTGGTGGAGTGAGCTAAAGAATGATGATGGATTAAACCCAGATCAGTTGACTGGGGGTGAGTGTTTGATTGGCTCAAGCGTTCCGTCCATCATCCCCTTTTGTATCGTTTTGGTCGCCCTAAGTTGGCGGGGGTATGCCCAGACGTGGGTCCCTTGCTCACTTTGCCACTGGATTCAAGCAAGCCTGGCTGATGACGGCTGAAATGCCAGAAACCGGTCCTAGGATGCTTGTTTCCGGTCCAGGGAAGACATGGCTTGGCAGTTCGGGCTGGACTGTTCCCATGAGGCACAGGGTCAGACTGATTTGCATATGGCCATGTCTGAACTGGGGTGGTGGAGTGAGCTAAAGAATGATGATGGATTAAACCCAGATCAGTTGACTGGGGGTGAGTGTTTGATTGGCTCAGCTGTTCCGTCCATCATCCCCTTTGTATCGCTTGGTCGCCCTAAGTTGGCGGGGTATGCCCAGACGTGGGTCCCTTGCTCACTTTGCCACTGGATTCAAGCAAGCCTGGCTGATGACGGCTGAAATGCCAGAAACCGGTCCTAGGATGCTTGTTTCCGGTCCAGGGAAGACATGGCTTGGCAGTTCGGGCTGGACTGTTCCCATGAGGCACAGGGTCAGACTGATTTGCATATGGCCATGTCTGAACTGGGGTGGTGGAGTGAGCTAAAGAATGATGATGGATTAAACCCAGATCAGTTGACTGGGGGTGAGTGTTTGATTGGCTCAAGCGTTCCGTCCATCATCCCCTTTTGTATCGCTGTGATCTTGGTGTTGAGCATAAACTACTTTTTCAATGGTCCAGCCAAAGAAGTGTAAATGAGTGATGGGCCGGTAGTTGGCCTGACCATCAGGGTCTTATGTAATGTAATAGTACAGATTTACAGGTAACTCAAACAACAAAGGTAACTGAAACTCTGGTGTGCATGCACAGTACATGTGCACACAAACTATTAAAACGGCACTGGGCAGAATATCAGCAGAAGGAGCAGTGGCAGCCTACGCTCCAAAGAAGATGACAACCGTGCTGATCATCCTCATGACACGGTTTGCCTGCCTCATAGCTTCAAGATAGGGGCTGGTTACAATCCTTGCTGTAGTACTTGCAAGGTAGAGGGAGAACAAGTGCATTGACAAGAGTATTTTCCGTATCATAGCAACGTCGACAAACCTGTTTTAGCTACTGGGCGAAAAGTGAAAATGAGTATGAAAAAGGTATCTTTACATAACAGGGAGAAAAATGCATATCGCCACTGCAGTGGTGTGAAGGCAGTGCAGAACATAATATAACAATTATGCTTTACATAAAAAAAAAAAAATGCAGCAGATACTGGAGTGGAAGCGTGACTTTACAGGTTGGTTACAGCTTTACATTCCTGCCTCTACACCCAAAAGAGGGTGAACGCCTCTCGACTTCCAAGCCCCCTGGAGAAGGTTAGGCTTGCTAACCTGCTTGTTGCATTGTAGGATATGGATTGATTCTTTGTCTGCTCTTGGCTCCCAGTCCAGTCCCAGATTAGTAGTTGTTGTTGTGCCTCCTAACTTTTAAACATTTACACCACAAATAAATAATCTTTATCACATGGGGTGGTCTCTACTTACAGGGTGCAAGGCGTAGCGGTAGTTAAGCTCATTGTAGGCTGCTTGGGTGTAGGGCACCAGATTCTGCTGCTGAGCGCTCATAGTGAACAATGGCTGGAAAAGAGAAACGATAATTGTCAAAGCCAAAAGAATGGGCATTTGTATACTTCAATGTTTTATCAAAGTCGTCATGAAGAAGCACAGACGTGATACAGAATGCTAGCAGCATTCTCCCTCACAAAGGAAAGATACACAGCATGTGCAGCAAAAATGCACGCTTCATTACACATGCAAATACACACAAACACTACCTCTCCGGTGCGGTACACACAAGCAGTTCAAGACACAGCATAAGCAGCAGTAGTGCAGTGTAAGATAAAGTATAGGCTTTAGTATTTTACACATCTCTCTTGAACAAATTGTCTGCATTCTGGGCAGCAGCACTGAAAGCTTGCCATAGTTCAGATGGGATTAACTGACAAAAAAGATTTTTCACTGTTTCGATTTATATCTAGCCTTTATCTAGAGGGTTAATCTAGAGTTTGTCGGTTAATGTGGGGGGTGGGGGGTTCCCACTGATGCACAAGCCAGCTTTTGCTTCCTCTCCTGATGAGAAACGTCATCTGTCACAGCATACACTGGCACACAGTCACTCACTCATCTAGTGCCATTTGTCTGTTGTAGATAGTCTTTTTTCTTCTACCCCGATGGCCTCATCTAACTAGATGTATGCATATGCAAAGTGAAAGTGAATTCACCTCAGAGGGTTTACACTAAGTGCTCGTACCAATTATTCTCCTGGTAGGATTAAGCAAACTAATCACCTGGGTCATAGTCATTGTCAGAGTCCGTTCTAAAAGAGGAATGCAGAGTGTGTTCTCCCTTGTGAAGGTGGTAACTCAAGTGGAGGAACAGGGGCCTCGGGCGAACTCGGGTGCGACGTCGGTCGAGGTCAGACTGGCGTCAATTTGGCATCAGAGAGATCTAACAGGGTCTCCTCCTCGAGAGTCAATGGAGTCGGCGTCGAAGTGCCTGAGGCCTGCATAGTTCGTGCTGCCAGAAGAGGGGTCAAGACAGGAGCCAGAGGCAAGACGGGATCAGAGGGACCAACTGGCGCCGGGGGCGAAGCAGTCGGTGGTACTGCAAATGAGAGGCCTTTCAGCTCCTTGGGACCCGAAGGCGCACCAGAGGGGGCTTGTATGGATCTAAAGAGCTGGATCATTGCTGCACGGAACTCTTTGATTTAATGTGGCTGTTGGCCCCAGAAACTCAGGTTGTGCAGGAATCAGCTGTGTGATTGGCTTCAAAGTCGGTTGACATTGAGAACAAGATCGAAAGGGGTGATGTCGCCCCCGCACCTGCTCAGGTGATTCAGAGTGGCGCAGGAGAGCAGAATCCCGCTTTGATTTCTTGTGTTTCTTTTTAGACTTACCCAACAAGTTTGACCACAACACAGACCAGCCTCTAGAGCAGCTTCATCAACACCAGGAATGGGACCGGGATTAAGCTTTGCACACCGATCGCCACTTGAATCAGTCCCAGCGAGGAGTCCTTTTATGCTTTGTAATGTAAAGCTTCACCTCATGGTCCCTGAAGGCCTTCAGTTTCATTGACGTGCAGACAATGAAGGCCTTGGAGCGGTGGCACGACCCCAGAGACCACAGGCTTACCTGGTGGGGATCTGTCACAGACATCAGATTGCAACAGTCCCTAAAGGGCTGAAAACCTGTTGTTTTGGAGGGGTGACATCCCTTGTACACTGAACAAACCTATGAAGGAAATGTCTCTGAGAGAATCAAAGGGATCTCTGGATCCACAATTGGCAGTGCGGAAAGAAAGGAACTGACAGCGCGCAGGTTTGGCGCCTATATGGGCCCTGCATGCCATTTCCAGAGAGGACCGGCGTCAGTGTGGAGCCTCACTGTGTCAGCTTACGACGCACCAAGATACTGCAAAAAAGTTTCCTGATCTAGTCTGATGCATGGGAAATATTCAAAAGGCAAGGAATCTGCGGTTAGAAGTCTTTATCACGAAACAAACTACTCTCAGGAGAGAATTTGCATGTTATGCATGTCTGCTAGTTCACTTGTGACAATTATAACTGGACACAGTCTGCAGTCTGATCAACGATCAGTCATACGTCAACCGTATTGAGATTCATGTGTTTGTCCCTAAACATGGAGCATGTTATTCAGGCCACCATTATCTGGTGTTACTTGAGAGGTCCCTCGCTGGTGACTCGCATTCCTATTGGGACTCCTTGAGCAAGCCACTACCATCTCAGTCTTCTGTTTTGGGATGCCTTGAGTTACCAGTATCTGTTCAAACTTTTGTCTCATTGTCTGGGCTGATGTGGGGTTTACAACTTCTACCTCTGGGAACCGGGAGAGTTCATCAACAACTAGCAAATTCCTTTTATCCAGTTCTGCACAAAATGTTATGCTTATTTTCTTCCTGGATGTTTCACTGAGCTTTTCAGAAGCATTGGTTTGTGATCTCTGGGGATTTTGGATAATTATCTCTACTCTACCAACCAAATCTTTCACATATGCATGCCTTTGTATTTACTCACTTGTAATGAATAATAAATGTAGTTGGATTGTGCCGTGTGTCAGAGATTATATTACCTCTATACAGGTCCCCGAAAAAAGGCGGCCATCTTAAAATACTGCCAAATCTCTTCATATATTCATGAAGACTGACAGCAGCCTTTGGCTGAGAGCTTTGAAAATTATAATGCTGGAATTCAGTCAGTTGAGTTGTGTGTCAGAATATCATTAGCCAAAATATTGTCTGACATAAATATTGTATCCTAAATGTTGTCCCACTGAGTGTAGATTTTAATTTTTAAACCCAGAGGAGCAATAGTTTTATAAATAATATTTAGGCCACACTATTGCTGTACGACTATACTTTGGTTATTATATTTTGGTATCTTACCCCCAGTTGGAATTCTTGGGACCCTCTGTTCATTAGCAACCTATGTTAGAGCCATGGAGACATAATTTTCCTAAGTGGAAGATTGTACAGTTGCTCTACACCTTACATCAGTCAGTCTCTGGAGGCCATTATGAAGGGCACCAGCTTTATTCAGTGCTGGCCTTGATTCTGGAGGATGGTAAGAGATATATGGGAAGTTGTTTGTGAAGGAAGCGGAGGCTGGGAGCTTTGCTAAATTCAGATTGGTTATCCAAGTATATCTGAATAAAGAAATTTAAACCCATCTTACAGGGCCCTACAGGGAGTCATTTCAACACTTATGACCTCCATTTGACAATAAGAAGGATCAAGAAGTGCTAATATCCAATGAACGTAAATTTTAGACTCCAGAGTTCAAGAGATACATTTGAACTCTGGTGAAAACCAAGAGTGATTGTTAGGCTCAAATGATCAACAAGGTATTTTCTGAGGACTCGTCATGTTCCCAAACGTGGGATTACTGCTAATTTTTCTAGCCTTATTTTCTATGCATATTAAAAGGTTCCCCCAGTCAGCTCAGTAAGAACAAATATTAATATTGTACTGTCTCATGGTATCTATGTATAACATTGTTTTAATGTGAATTTTTATGACATTCATTGTCCTGGACACAATTGTTTGCTTAAATATAGTTCAGGAACTGTTGTTCGGTTCTCGATAAACTATAGGTTATGCACTAGTTGAAGTACACACTAGAGTGAAGGCACAGAGCAGCACAGTAGAGTTGTCACTGCACCGCTATCTTGTGTGGAAGTGGACAGAGATGGGATTTTAGCCTCTTTTGAAAGTTGAGAGACCAGAAATCCTCTAAATATATGTCATAAGATTGAATTTAGGGATCATGGAGTAACAGGGAACCATTATCTATTCAACATAACATACATACAGTTTTATACTTTGGTATTCTCCAAGAGAAGTCCACTGGAGGGCTGTTTTTAAAGGCATTTTAACAATAATCTACAATGCCCTGGATCTAAGAGGAAGCAATGTGATGCCCCTGATTTGTGGAGATGGAATCCCATCAATGTTTTCCTATATTGGGCCTTAGTGCTGAATTCTTAACAATCTATTTTGTTATGAGGCAGTGTATGGAAGTAATTCAGAAAATCATGTGAAGAATTGATCTTCACATCTTCTCCAGCTGTATTGCCTGGGATAAATGGAAAGGCAAAGTAAAGGATCTTAGATAGTGTGAAGATGTTTCCAGTAGGCATCACTAAGCCAACCCAACTTAGCACAACAGGAGGAACACAGAGCCCACCAAACATGACACGAGAGGAGTAAGATGAGGGCGAGTCTAATAGTTTAATACTTCTTTTGGTAACCTAATGCTCCTGCTGTGACTGAAACACTTTCTGAATGTGCTATTGTGTATAAGGATAAACCACAGTAAAAGGAAAGATCTCCTGACACAGTAGGGGAATCAGACTACATGATTTACATAAGTAACCTCAGAGTGACAGTGAATGATGTCTTTTAATTGGAATTCTAAAACTATTTTTTCTGATATTTGCCAACCTGGGACAAACGGAAAGCTGACAATCATTCTGCAATAGCCTTTAAGAAGTTCAGCAGACCCATTAATTAAGAAAGTTAATATGAAGTCAGAGATGCTGCAAATAAGATGAACATAATACATTAACATAACAGAGTTGAGAGTGATGAAGTGCAGGCGATCCTATGGTCTAGCATGCCAGTTCTTTTTTGTGCATCATTTAATCTTGCCTCTTCGCCCCCTTTCTTAAAGAGTAAAGCATACAAATGTAATTGACAGCCTATTTTTAAATATACTTTAATAGTAACAGCATGTCTTCAGTACAGCAATTAATCTTGCAAATATTCGTAGACCAAGAAAAGTACAAGATGGATCTGCTATACTTACACCATCCATTCAAATATTAAAATTGACCATTGTGTTTCGTTGGAAACCTGGCTGTAGTTCTTCAAGCAGAGAGAGTTTTTTCCAGGGAAACCCTGTCCATTTCAGCAACTTCTATTTCCTACCAAACCTTTCATCCCAGTTGGATAATTTGCAATAAATCAATTGTTTGCTGTGCATTTTGCAGCAAGTGTTCTCTTAATTGTCAACCAGTGGGTGTTGTAAAATTCTTGGTCTAAGATTTAAATTAAATCTACTGTTTTTTCTCCAGATCAACATACCTCATAGCCACTGATGCTGATTTTAACAGAAACATCCAATGGCTGGTTGGTGACCCCTGCCACGGATTTCACCAGGGACATAAACAGCAGTGGAAACCAAACGATGCAGATCAGGGAGAAAATTATGACTCCGCCCATCCCATACTTCACCACCTTTTTCTTCTTCTGTCCTGATGGATCTGGATATTTCTGAGGGAAGAAAACATCCAGCTCATCTTTTTATATACTTGTTGACCTTCCCTTTATATCATCATGATATTGTTCATTTATGATTAGTAAGTACATCTAAAATCTCAATTTTATCAAATTTACAAACCTACATCATGCAATTTTAGGTATACACTTCTCTAAAACACGATTACATTTCTTATGTATTACAAAGGAATTGTGATTCATATGTCTTCTTTGATGATTTTAAAAGTTAACCAAAAAGAAAATGGAATGTAAGCCTTTTGCCTCAGTTCAATGTTACCCGTGAAGTGAGATATGTTGGAAAGATTTAATCTTCTAATACCACAAAAGCATAGATTTTGGGATCTTCATATATATGACCATATTACTGCCTCTAATAAATGCTAGTATGATTTTAGTAAGTGAAAGCCTTTTTTATTTACTTATAACAAAACAAATGTACCAAGAAGCATCTTAGAGAATGGCTTAGCCGGGTACCAGATCTACAAATGAAGAAAAAGGACCAACAGAGGTAGAGCCATCAAAGGAACTTACAAACAAAGAGAGTTCCAAAAGCAGCCACTAAAAGCAAGGGAACAGGAATATTTTCATTCTTTTACACTAGCATCCCAGGAACTTGGCAGAGGTGAGCATGAAAAGTCATCGAAATAAGCAAAGACACAGGATAAGCACAAGCAAAGCCTACAACACTACTCTCTCAGCTATCCCATGCTCTGACCATAAGATGTTTGTTTGAACAACTATGCCCTGCCCTTTCACACTGTCCAAATACATTTCTTTTTTGTTTTGTTTCACTCTTTTTTTGTTTACATCTTTTCTGTGAGCACTCTAATGACTAGGCTACTGAGTAGTGTATCTCCAATTTCTATCAACTGTCTTTGCAGATTTCTCTTTCTAAATGTTTTTATTGTATTGCTTTGCAATTTAATTGTATGTATGTTTTAAACCTTAGGGAAAGGCTTATTGCCACAATTCTAGTAAACTATAATCCAAAATCTAACTTAAATAGATTATAACATGCACATGAATAACATGCAATAGAAATAACATGCATTTGTCCTGTGCTTCATAGCCAGCAAGCTCCTAAAGATGTTTCTGTGCCATATCCATGTGGTAGTAACAAAAATAGATTAATGGAGTGCACTTTGGGCACATAAACTCATTCATTTCTATATCTTTGCATTCAAAATACATTTAGAATGATTTCTGATGAGGTGGGCATCTTTCCAGCTATCCAAGAACTGCAGGCACCAAAATTGCTTTACAAGTTGGATGTAATTGGACAGTGGCAGATTGGCTCAATATCTGGGCTCAGAGTAAGATAGGTCGTCAACCTTAGGAATAAGCATCCTGTGAGATCCTAGTGATCACTACTGTTCCAAAGTCAGCACTTTAGAGCACCTTGGTGTAGTTAATTAGAATTCCTAAAAGCTCCATAAAAGCCTGCTGAGACCGCTAGCTACTGAATGGGCAGCAATAAATAGCAAGTATGATGACTGACCCATGAAGAAGAGGCTAGGACTGGGCAAGGGCTCACTGTGCACCACTGACGATACACATTGTTCTTCTTAAAAGCCATATAAAAACTTTGTTGGATGAGAAAGGAATTTTGCCAGGAACAAGGGAAGATGAAGGGAGGGACATATGTGCTAGTGTTTGGCCAGTAGTGTAGGGTTTAAATGGTGTAGGCTAGAGGTGGTGTTGTAGGAAGTAGGGAGTGCAGTTTGTGTTTTAGCTGGTGATGAACAAGTTACTTACCTTAAGTAATGTTCATTCTGGTAGAGACTATCTACTTGCAGCTTTCTTACCTTTTGCATATTCCCCTGGTGCCAGATTAGTAATAGAAACTTTTCTGCAGTACCTCTGCACACCGGTAGGTGGCGCTGCACGACTCCACATTGACGCTGTTCCGCTCCGGAAATGACGTGCTGGAGCCTACAGTGGCGCGCTCCCGCTTGCAGACGTCAGTTGCTTTTGAGACTGTCCATGCCCGCAAAGCTCCAAAAGCAAATTGGCATGACCAGTATGCAGATTCCCAGACTTGGGATCTTATTATTGAATAGGGGTCAACCACAGAACGGTGAGGATAGGAGAGTCAGTGAGGAATATACAGCTGGATAGAGTCTCTAGCAGAAGGTAAGTAACTTGTTCTTCTAATAAAGACATCTAGCCGCAGACTACTCACTTTTCCAATAGATACCAAAGCAGTACCTATTTGGAGGTTGGTCTGTCGATGGACTCAAACCAGAAAGTCCTGCAGAACCAAGCATGCAAAATGGCACTCTCGGCGAACCTGACTGTCCAGACAATAGTGCTTCATGAAAGTATGAAGGGAATCCCACGTAGCAACCAGGCAAATGTCTAGGACAGGTACTCCACATAATGACACAGTGGTAGCAGCTGTAGCCCTGGTGGAATGAGTACACAATCATTTAGAGGCTGCTTTTTAGCCAACGCGTAGCAGATCTTAATGCAGAGCACAATCCAGTGGGAAATGGTTCTCTTCTGCACAGCTGTGTCTTTTTTCCTTCCAGAGAACCCCACAAATAGCGGACTGTTCATTAAGTGTACTTTGGTACAATCAAGATAAAAGCTCAAAGCTCTTCTGGTGTCCAAGTGATGGAGACTCTCATCCTCCTTAGAGGGGTCAGGCAGAGCACAGAATGTCAGCAAGCAGATGTTTTGACCAACCTGGAACGTCGTCACAACTTTAGGCAAGGAAGATACTCGCATCTGCAAAACCTGTTTGTCTGGGAAGAAGGTGGTGTATGGTGGGTTGACAAACAGAGCTTAAAGCTCACTCACACGCCACACCAATGTAATGGCAACGAGGAACACTGTCTTGAGGGTGACAAGCCGTAAAGAACAGCTGTGAAGCGGCTCCAATGGAGTGCACAACAGAAACGTGAGGAACAAGGTAAGGTCCCATTGTGGCATGACAATGGGAGTGGGAGGAAACAAATGTTGTAAACCTTTCAAAGAGTGCATAACTGGAGACTTAAACAAAGAGGGCTGATCCGTCAAACGCAAAAAGGCCGAAAGAGCCAAAAGGTACCCTTTAACTGTGCCCACAAAAAAACCTTGCTGGGCTAGGGACAAAACCTTAGATAACTTTGCCTGGTGGGGTCTATCTGCTGAGTACCACATCAGGTCTCAAATTTGTCCAACGGCAGAGGTATACAGTTTCTGTTGAGGGACGCCTGGCTGTCAAGATGACATCACCCCACCTCTGGAGGAAAGTCGAAGGTGCTCATGCCACTGCTCAATCTCGAAGCATGAAGAGCATGAAGGAGGAGGTTGTGAAGGCCTGGGTGCAGAACCCTGGCCTTGTGCTGGAACAGCACATCCTCCTGGAGGGTCAGCTTGATTGGTGGACAGATCCTCATGCCCAGGAGTTCTGGATACCATACTCTCCATGCCTAGTCCATGGCCACTAGGAAGACTTGGGCCCGGTCAGTCCTGATTTTCTTGAGAGCTCAGGGCAGGAGGGCAAACAGCCTTTACAACGCGGCCGTTACCACACAATACCATTACCACGCATCCATTACAACGCATATGCCTTTATCACACAAGATTTTACCACGCATATGCCTTTGTGCCACGCATGCCTTTACAACGAGAATGTAAGTATTTCGTAGGTAAGTATATATATAGAAGTGGTCGATATAGCCATACGTAAAGCCAATGAACCTGGTAGACCACAGGTGCTAGCAGGTAAAACCAAGTTGGTACAGAATGAGCAAACTGAGACCAGACTAATTCTAACCTACAATAATCAACACAATACGATTCGCAAGATAGTGAACAGCAATTGGGCACTGATCAAGAGCGATCCAGTATTGGGGACCCAACTGTCAAGATCTCCTAGTATAACATATAGAAAGGCGAGATCAATGAGTAACTGTTTGGTGTCAAGTAGCCCTGAGGTTAGAACCAGTAGTTCTTGGCTAAACATGAGTAAAGGTTTCATTAAGTGTTCTGTTTGTAAAGCTTGTAGGAATGGAGTCAGTAAGACGGAATATATGAATCCGCTTACTAACAGACTGGTTCGTATTCATAAAAAACTTACTTGTAAGTCTGAATTTGCAGTATATGTGCTGGAGTGTCCCTGTGGCCTGCGCTATGTGGGAAGCACCAAGTTGCAGGTCCACAAAGGATACTCCAGCACATTCGTGCCATCAACAACGGTGATACTGCTTATCCTGTCGCTAGACACTTTGAGGAAGCTCATGCTAAAAATTCCTGTGATCTAAAGTACTTTGTAATTGACATGGTCCCACCACTGAGAAGAGGTGGGGATCGTGAATCCATGTTACGCAGATTAGAAACAAGGTACATTATAGAATTGGACTGTAAAACACCAAATGGACTGAACGCTAGTGAAGATTTTTTCACTCATCTTTAATTAATCAATGAGATTACTATATACCTATGTAGCTGCCTACCTACTCGAGAAAAAATGTTTTTAAATTATTTTAACTTAAGAATTCAATTTTTAATGTATTGTTTGTCGTTTTACACTTTTTGCACATGGTATTTGCACTTTAGATTGTGACATGTTTTTATGCATCTTTTGCACTGATTTAAAATGAGACATGGATTTATTTGTCTACTGCCCACTTGGGCTTTATCTCTTATATACATCTACATCTTATGGGTATATACTAGGTGCTAACATGGACTCATATGTATTTTGAATAATGCTGCTATTTGTGAAAAAAGTTTTACATTGTTTAACTTTTTTAGCTTCGTTTTTATTCAACATTATGAGGTTGGTTTTACTAATTAGTAAGACTCTCTTAGAGCTGTGCAGTCTGATATTAAGTATGTATTTATTTATTATATATGCTGCTATTTTCATGATATTATATCATGTATGCTCTATTTCTTGCACTTTAGTGATGTATTTACATTTTTACCCCTACATTTACCTTTGTAACATGGATGTGTTTTTATATGTTAGTATTTTTTCCATGTCTATGTTTTAGTATCACAGCTGATGCATAGGAAAGACGTCACACACTTGCACTTTAAATGTTGTAACCGCTCCCTCAACTGTGTCATGTGATCAAGGCCCCACGAGGGCTGAAACGCGTTATGGCGGCGGTGGTGTTGGGCATGTAATAAACACCTATTTGCACCATCATTTGGGTTCGCTTCGTCTGTTCAACAGATTCCTACCTTGGTAGAGAGACGATTTTTACTGCAAGTATTTTTCGAGATTGCTTCCTCGAAATCAGCGAAACCCCTCCTTCAACTACGGGCCGTGCGGCAGGAAGCAGTGATTCTGAGTCGTCGGAACCCTCTATTCTCCAGGCAGGAGTAGTCGTGGTTGCCCCGGGACGGCGGAAGTGCACCTAGCGAGCAGGGAAGCAGTGTGGTAGAGTTGGGTCGGAGGTCGGCTGACCGGAGGACCCGTGCTTTGCCGGAAACGCCTCTTTGCAGTAGGAGCCCCGCTGACTGTTCCGTGAAGGAGTGTGCAGGATTTGGACGCCGATATTTTCTCGGCGCAACAAGTCCAACAAGTATTCTCACGCCCATTACTTTCCACCATGTCCGCAGACACGTTGAGGAGTCGGGAGGAGGCAGCTAGCGGCATGTTTCATGATTCCCCATCCGGGGAACGTGTACAAAGTTCTGTATCCAGCAGTCCGCCGGATTCACAGTTGAAGATTAAAGAGCTCTTCAAGAATCTGGAGAAGGCAAGCAAAGCGGAGCAGGCGAAGTGGTGGGAGCACCGTTCTCTCACCAGGTACTTGGAGGTGGGCAGGATACCGCGGGGTCTGCGAATAATGCTCGCACCGAGCTATGAGAATCCGGACCCCTGCATGCTATCCGAATGGGCTGAATGTAACCTCGAGTCCTCTCGGCGTTTGGTGGAAATCCTTGTCAAATACGCCGAGAGTGACCGGGTGGTACTACAAGGTAAAATCGACGCCCTGAATGCTGAAATCGAGAAGAATTCAAGTTCTGCCAATATTGCCAAATATCGGGATGAAATGACAGCGCGCTTGCATCGCGAGGAGGAGATTATAAAAAAAGGAAAACCTATAAATTTCAACGAGACCGGTTGGACTATGAACATGGGCAAATATTTACTTTTGCTAAAAAGTACGACAATGTTAAAGCAAGTAAGAAGTTAATACCTAGTCCCTTGTCTACATTAGAAACATCGAATAATGACGCACCACTGGCTTCATCACTTTCAGACTTAAGCTCCAATATTGACAGCGAGTCAGATAATGATCAGCAACGAGCACAGCGTTTGGGGTTTCGAAAATTCACACTGGCACAGGAACTAGATTGTATGCGCCAGGATCGGAGGCAGACTCTACGTTCTGGTGCTCGAAATGCAAATACCAACAAAGCACCAACAGGAAGCGGGGCGCAAGGCGAAGACGCAACAGGCAACACAAATGTGAGTACAAAGCCACCCTACAGAAAACCCCGAAAGCAATGGAAGCGCAAATAGATTCAAGCTTCAATACCTGTGATTCCCAAACTGTTATCAATCTTACTCAAATACCATTGAGTGAAAAGGAAACTAACATTCTATCATTGGGGTTATCATTTAGTGCCAAAAGTAACTTTGATTATGCTGGTACCAGAATAGACATGTACAAATACGTGCGTAAGTTGAAACTTCGTAAGTTTCATTTATTAAATAAATCAGCACGTGTAGCACCACCTATTTCACCTGAATTGAGTCCGCCCATACTTACAGCTGGTGATGCGGAGTTATTGCAGGATTTGTTGCAGATGCAGGGTGAGAACAGCACTGACACTTCATTAACCAACTTGGGCACGGGGCACAGAATGATTACTGCCCCTACCAATTTCAAACCCAAATCAACATTTTGCCCCTTAATGTTGAAAGACAACATAGACGTATTTCATGAGAAAGTTTCTCAAGATCTGAGGTTGCTGCACCAAAAACAAATCAATATAAACAAAAGACATCATTATCGTGACTTTGCTTATCACCAACTAATTAAGAAACTTCAAAACAATGTGAATGTCATTATTCGACAGTCAGACAAAGGTGGCAATGTTGTGTTGTGGCCAAGGGAAATGTACATGGAGGAGGCACTTGGTCAACTTAACGATAGGGAGTGTTACAGAAGATCCACTATGACAGAGGTCAAAGTGGCTTGGAATTTGTTTTACACCAGTTTGCTGGCATGGAGGAGTACTGGGCTACTAACTTTGGACGAGTTTAAATTTTTAAAGAATGATCATCCGGTGATGCCCATTGTTTACTTTATACCGAAAATTCATAAGAACATTGTGAAGCCACCTGGACGCCCTATAATCTCGGCCTGCAATAGTATTATGGAAAATGCCAGCAAATATGTTGATTTCTTTTTACAGGATTTTGTTAAGAACCTTCCTTCTTTTATTCTTGACACTGGTGACCTTTTACAGAAACTAGAGGGAATGACATGGCAATCTGATTACCTCTTGATGTCACTTGATGTTTCCTCCCTATACACCAGTATTCATCACAGGGATGGCTTAAAAGCTATTGAATACTACTTAAACACGAGACCGATTTGTTTTCTAGAACATAACAGGATGTTATTGTCAATGATCAATTTGTGCCTTGAACATAATTTTTTCCTATTTTCTAACCAAGTATTCCAGCAGGTGAGAGGTGTGGCCATGGGGGCCTGTTTCTCCCCTAGTTATGCCTGCCTGCATATGGGGTACTGGGAGGAGCAGGTCCTCAGGCCCACCTATCCTGAAATCATGTCCGAAAATGTTGTGAAATGGTTCAGGTATATTGATGACTTGTTGATAATTTGGAAAGGATCAGAGCGTGAGGCTTCACAGTTCATTGAGACACTTAATAAAAACAATTTGAATCTTAGCTTTACTGGTCAGTTAAGCAACAGGTCAATATGCTTTTTAGATGTGGAAATTTTCATCCAACAGAATAAACTTCACACTAGAATATATAGGAAACCCACCTCTGGCAATACTATATTACATGCCTCTAGCCATCACCCTGCACATTTAATCAGTAGCATTCCCTATGGGGAAATGCTACGAATAAGAAGAATTTGTAGCACGGACCATGACTGTCTGATGGCACAGAAAGATTGCAGGGACAGGTTTCTAAGGAGGGGCTATCGCCCAGAAGTGGTCGATATAGCCATACGTAAAGCCAATGAACCTGGTAGACCACAGGTGCTAGCAGGTAAAACCAAGTTGGTACAGAATGAGCAAACTGAGACCAGACTAATTCTAACCTACAATAATCAACACAATACGATTCGCAAGATAGTGAACAGCAATTGGGCACTGATCAAGAGCGATCCAGTATTGGGGACCCAACTGTCAAGATCTCCTAGTATAACATATAGAAAGGCGAGATCAATGAGTAACTGTTTGGTGTCAAGTAGCCCTGAGGTTAGAACCAGTAGTTCTTGGCTAAACATGAGTAAAGGTTTCATTAAGTGTTCTGTTTGTAAAGCTTGTAGGAATGGAGTCAGTAAGACTGAATATATGAATCCGCTTACTAACAGACTGGTTCGTATTCATAAAAAACTTACTTGTAAGTCTGAATTTGCAGTATATGTGCTGGAGTGTCCCTGTGGCCTGCGCTATGTGGGAAGCACCAAGTTGCAGGTCCACAAAAGGATACTCCAGCACATTCGTGCCATCAACAACGGTGATACTGCTTATCCTGTCGCTAGACACTTTGAGGAAGCTCATGCTAAAAATTCCTGTGATCTAAAGTACTTTGTAATTGACATGGTCCCACCACTGAGAAGAGGTGGGGATCGTGAATCCATGTTACGCAGATTAGAAACAAGGTACATTATAGAATTGGACTGTAAAACACCAAATGGACTGAACGCTAGTGAAGATTTTTTCACTCATCTTTAATTAATCAATGAGATTACTATATACCTATGTAGCTGCCTACCTACTCGAGAAAAAATGTTTTTAAATTATTTTAACTTAAGAATTCAATTTTTAATGTATTGTTTGTCGTTTTACACTTTTTGCACATGGTATTTGCACTTTAGATTGTGACATGTTTTTATGCATCTTTTGCACTGATTTAAAATGAGACATGGATTTATTTGTCTACTGCCCACTTGGGCTTTATCTCTTATATACATCTACATCTTATGGGTATATACTAGGTGCTAACATGGACTCATATGTATTTTGAATAATGCTGCTATTTGTGAAAAAAGTTTTACATTGTTTAACTTTTTTAGCTTCGTTTTTATTCAACATTATGAGGTTGGTTTTACTAATTAGTAAGACTCTCTTAGAGCTGTGCAGTCTGATATTAAGTATGTATTTATTTATTATATATGCTGCTATTTTCATGATATTATATCATGTATGCTCTATTTCTTGCACTTTAGTGATGTATTTACATTTTTACCCTACATTTACCTTTGTAACATGGATGTGTTTTTATATGTTAGTATTTTTTCCATGTCTATGTTTTAGTATCACAGCTGATGCATAGGAAAGACGTCACACACTTGCACTTTAAATGTTGTAACCGCTCCCTCAACTGTGTCATGTGATCAAGGCCCCACGAGGGCTGAAACGCGTTATGGCGGCGGTGGTGTTGGGCATGTAATAAACACCTATTTGCACCATCATTTGGGTTCGCTTCGTCTGTTCAACAGATTCCTACCTTGGTAGAGAGACGATTTTTACTGCAAGTATTTTTCGAGATTGCTTCCTCGAAATCAGCGAAACCCCTCCTTCAACTACGGGCCGTGCGGCAGGAAGCAGTGATTCTGAGTCGTCGGAACCCTCTATTCTCCAGGCAGGAGTAGTCGTGGTTGCCCCGGGACGGCGGAAGTGCACCTAGCGAGCAGGGAAGCAGTGTGGTAGAGTTGGGTCGGAGGTCGGCTGACCGGAGGACCCGTGCTTTGCCGGAAACGCCTCTTTGCAGTAGGAGCCCCGCTGACTGTTCCGTGAAGGAGTGTGCAGGATTTGGACGCCGATATTTTCTCGGCGCAACAAGTCCAACAAGTATTCTCACGCCCATTACTTTCCACCATGTCCGCAGACACGTTGAGGAGTCGGGAGGAGGCAGCTAGCGGCATGTTTCATGATTCCCCATCCGGGGAACGTGTACAAAGTTCTGTATCCAGCAGTCCGCCGGATTCACAGTTGAAGATTAAAGAGCTCTTCAAGAATCTGGAGAAGGCAAGCAAAGCGGAGCAGGCGAAGTGGTGGGAGCACCGTTCTCTCACCAGGTACTTGGAGGTGGGCAGGATACCGCGGGGTCTGCGAATAATGCTCGCACCGAGCTATGAGAATCCGGACCCCTGCATGCTATCCGAATGGGCTGAATGTAACCTCGAGTCCTCTCGGCGTTTGGTGGAAATCCTTGTCAAATACGCCGAGAGTGACCGGGTGGTACTACAAGGTAAAATCGACGCCCTGAATGCTGAAATCGAGAAGAATTCAAGTTCTGCCAATATTGCCAAATATCGGGATGAAATGACAGCGCGCTTGCATCGCGAGGAGGAGATTATAAAAAAAGGAAAACCTATAAATTTCAACGAGACCGGTTGGACTATGAACATGGGCAAATATTTACTTTTGCTAAAAAGTACGACAATGTTAAAGCAAGTAAGAAGTTAATACCTAGTCCCTTGTCTACATTAGAAACATCGAATAATGACGCACCACTGGCTTCATCACTTTCAGACTTAAGCTCCAATATTGACAGCGAGTCAGATAATGATCAGCAACGAGCACAGCGTTTGGGGTTTCGAAAATTCACACTGGCACAGGAACTAGATTGTATGCGCCAGGATCGGAGGCAGACTCTACGTTCTGGTGCTCGAAATGCAAATACCAACAAAGCACCAACAGGAAGCGGGCGCAAGGCGAAGACGCAACAGGCAACACAAATGTGAGTACAAAGCCACCCTACAGAAAACCCCGAAAGCAATGGAAGCGCAAATAGATTCAAGCTTCAATACCTGTGATTCCCAAACTGTTATCAATCTTACTCAAATACCATTGAGTGAAAAGGAAACTAACATTCTATCATTGGGGTTATCATTTAGTGCCAAAAGTAACTTTGATTATGCTGGTACCAGAATAGACATGTACAAATACGTGCGTAAGTTGAAACTTCGTAAGTTTCATTTATTAAATAAATCAGCACGTGTAGCACCACCTATTTCACCTGAATTGAGTCCGCCCATACTTACAGCTGGTGATGCGGAGTTATTGCAGGATTTGTTGCAGATGCAGGGTGAGAACAGCACTGACACTTCATTAACCAACTTGGGCACGGGGCACAGAATGATTACTGCCCCTACCAATTTCAAACCCAAATCAACATTTTGCCCCTTAATGTTGAAAGACAACATAGACGTATTTCATGAGAAAGTTTCTCAAGATCTGAGGTTGCTGCACCAAAAACAAATCAATATAAACAAAAGACATCATTATCGTGACTTTGCTTATCACCAACTAATTAAGAAACTTCAAAACAATGTGAATGTCATTATTCGACAGTCAGACAAAGGTGGCAATGTTGTGTTGTGGCCAAGGGAAATGTACATGGAGGAGGCACTTGGTCAACTTAACGATAGGGAGTGTTACAGAAGATCCACTATGACAGAGGTCAAAGTGGCTTGGAATTTGTTTTACACCAGTTTGCTGGCATGGAGGAGTACTGGGCTACTAACTTTGGACGAGTTTAAATTTTTAAAGAATGATCATCCGGTGATGCCCATTGTTTACTTTATACCGAAAATTCATAAGAACATTGTGAAGCCACCTGGACGCCCTATAATCTCGGCCTGCAATAGTATTATGGAAAATGCCAGCAAATATGTTGATTTCTTTTTACAGGATTTTGTTAAGAACCTTCCTTCTTTTATTCTTGACACTGGTGACCTTTTACAGAAACTAGAGGGAATGACATGGCAATCTGATTACCTCTTGATGTCACTTGATGTTTCCTCCCTATACACCAGTATTCATCACAGGGATGGCTTAAAAGCTATTGAATACTACTTAAACACGAGACCGATTTGTTTTCTAGAACATAACAGGATGTTATTGTCAATGATCAATTTGTGCCTTGAACATAATTTTTTCCTATTTTCTAACCAAGTATTCCAGCAGGTGAGAGGTGTGGCCATGGGGGCCTGTTTCTCCCCTAGTTATGCCTGCCTGCATATGGGGTACTGGGAGGAGCAGGTCCTCAGGCCCACCTATCCTGAAATCATGTCCGAAAATGTTGTGAAATGGTTCAGGTATATTGATGACTTGTTGATAATTTGGAAAGGATCAGAGCGTGAGGCTTCACAGTTCATTGAGACACTTAATAAAAACAATTTGAATCTTAGCTTTACTGGTCAGTTAAGCAACAGGTCAATATGCTTTTTAGATGTGGAAATTTTCATCCAACAGAATAAACTTCACACTAGAATATATAGGAAACCCACCTCTGGCAATACTATATTACATGCCTCTAGCCATCACCCTGCACATTTAATCAGTAGCATTCCCTATGGGGAAATGCTACGAATAAGAAGAATTTGTAGCACGGACCATGACTGTCTGATGGCACAGAAAGATTGCAGGGACAGGTTTCTAAGGAGGGGCTATCGCCCAGAAGTGGTCGATATAGCCATACGTAAAGCCAATGAACCTGGTAGACCACAGGTGCTAGCAGGTAAAACCAAGTTGGTACAGAATGAGCAAACTGAGACCAGACTAATTCTAACCTACAATAATCAACACAATACGATTCGCAAGATAGTGAACAGCAATTGGGCACTGATCAAGAGCGATCCAGTATTGGGGACCCAACTGTCAAGATCTCCTAGTATAACATATAGAAAGGCGAGATCAATGAGTAACTGTTTGGTGTCAAGTAGCCCTGAGGTTAGAACCAGTAGTTCTTGGCTAAACATGAGTAAAGGTTTCATTAAGTGTTCTGTTTGTAAAGCTTGTAGGAATGGAGTCAGTAAGACTGAATATATGAATCCGCTTACTAACAGACTGGTTCGTATTCATAAAAACTTACTTGTAAGTCTGAATTTGCAGTATATGTGCTGGAGTGTCCCTGTGGCCTGCGCTATGTGGGAAGCACCAAGTTGCAGGTCCACAAAGGATACTCCAGCACATTCGTGCCATCAACAACGGTGATACTGCTTATCCTGTCGCTAGACACTTTGAGGAAGCTCATGCTAAAAATTCCTGTGATCTAAAGTACTTTGTAATTGACATGGTCCCACCACTGAGAAGAGGTGGGGATCGTGAATCCATGTTACGCAGATTAGAAACAAGGTACATTATAGAATTGGACTGTAAAACACCAAATGGACTGAACGCTAGTGAAGATTTTTTCACTCATCTTTAATTAATCAATGAGATTACTATATACCTATGTAGCTGCCTACCTACTCGAGAAAAAATGTTTTTAAATTATTTTAACTTAAGAATTCAATTTTTAATGTATTGTTTGTCGTTTTACACTTTTTGCACATGGTATTTGCACTTTAGATTGTGACATGTTTTTATGCATCTTTTGCACTGATTTAAAATGAGACATGGATTTATTTGTCTACTGCCCACTTGGGCTTTATCTCTTATATACATCTACATCTTATGGGTATATACTAGGTGCTAACATGGACTCATATGTATTTTGAATAATGCTGCTATTTGTGAAAAAAGTTTTACATTGTTTAACTTTTTTAGCTTCGTTTTTATTCAACATTATGAGGTTGGTTTTACTAATTAGTAAGACTCTCTTAGAGCTGTGCAGTCTGATATTAAGTATGTATTTATTTATTATATATGCTGCTATTTTCATGATATTATATCATGTATGCTCTATTTCTTGCACTTTAGTGATGTATTTACATTTTTACCCTACATTTACCTTTGTAACATGGATGTGTTTTTATATGTTAGTATTTTTTCCATGTCTATGTTTTAGTATCACAGCTGATGCATAGGAAAGACGTCACACACTTGCACTTTAAATGTTGTAACCGCTCCCTCAACTGTGTCATGTGATCAAGGCCCCACGAGGGCTGAAACGCGTTATGGCGGCGGTGGTGTTGGGCATGTAATAAACACCTATTTGCACCATCATTTGGGTTCGCTTCGTCTGTTCAACAGATTCCTACCTTGGTAGAGAGACGATTTTTACTGCATATATAAGGGTGAGTTGTGCAATAAACTCAATTGAACTATCTTCACTCCTGAGTGCCGCGTCCTTTGTGTGTAAAAATATATATATATATATATATATGGGCAAGGGAGTTTTTAGGGTTTAGGGGTGGGTGATTGTATTGGGTGGGTAGGGTATTTTAATGGTTCAAGTAGTTGAGGGTATTTGGGTGGCAAGGGAATTTTTAGGGATTTGGGTGGCAAGGGTATTTTTAGGGATTAGGGTGGGTAAAGGCATTTGGGTGGCAAGGGTATTTTTAGGGTTTACGGTGGGTAAGGGTATTTGGGTGGCAATGGTATTTTTAGGATTTAGGGTGGTAAGGGTATTTGGGTGGCAAGGGTGTTTTTAGGGTTATGGGGTGGGTGAGGGTATTGGGTGATTAAGGTATTTTCAGAGTTTAGAGTAGGTGAGGATATTTGGGTGGCAAGGTATTTTTAGGGTTTAGAGTGGGTGAGGGTATTGGCTGGCTAGGGTATGTTTAGGGTTTAGGGTGGGTAAGGGTATTTGGGTGGCATGGCTATTTTAGGGTGTGTGGGGTATTTGGCTGGCAAGGGTATTGTTATGGTTTAGGGTGGGTATTTTTAGGGTTTAGGGTGGGTGAGTTTATTTGGGAGGCAAGGCTATTTTTAGGGTTGGTTAGGGTATTTGGGTGGCAAGGGTGTTTATAGGGTTTAGGGTGGGTGAGGGTATTGGGTGGCTGGGTATGTTTAGGGTTTAGGGTAGGTAAGGGTACTTGGGTGGCAAGGTTATTTGTAGGGTTTTAGGGTGGGTAGGGGTGTTTATGGGTGGCAATGGTATTTTTAGGGTTTAGGGTGAGTAGAGGTATTTGGATGGCACCGGTATTTTTAGGGTTTAGGGTAGGTGAGGAATAACCCTTGACTGCAGCTTGAACATGCATGACCACATCAACTCGATGGCCAAATCAGCCAGATTTCACCTGAGCTACCTAAGGAAACTGAAACCTTTCCTCGACACTCCTGACCTAAAAATGGCAGTCCAGGCACTTGTCATCTCTAGACTGGAATATGGCTGCTCTACCCTCTCAGGTTTACCCAAGACCTCCCTGGCCCCACTGAAAGCCTGCCTCAATGCGGCCGCCAGACTACTAACAGGCTCAAGGAAATTCGACCATATTTCTCCACACCTGAAAGCTCTGAACTGGCTTCCTCTTGAGGCCAGAATCCAACTTAAATTGGCATGTATCACGCACAAGGCCCTATACTCAAACTCCCCGGCATTTCTTGCCCAGAAACTCGTGATATCCGGAGGAGCCAGAAACTCCCGTTCCACCAGAGACCTTTTGCTCCAACCAGCACGCTTGCGGGAAAAAAAAACTTACAATCGGGCCTTCTCTGGGGCTGCACCAAGAATATGGAACTCACTCCCGCTTGCCATTAGAAGAACTCCATCTCTGGCACGCTTTAAAAAAGATGCCAAAACCTTCCTAATGGGCAAATTCCTCTCCTAAATATTGACTTGAAATCACCTCAGCGACCTTGTCCTGCTTCCATTTACTTCCGACTACCACCTTTCATTGGGTCTATCCTGTTGCCATCCACCCGGCACCTCTGGGCACCCCACCCTGGGATCTGGGACCTTCTGTTTCTCGTAAAATGTATTTTCCTGTGTTTATCCGAAATGTACCCCCCCCCCCACCCCTAAATCTATTGTATACAATTTGCGAATTCTGTAAAGCGCTCTGTTACCCTTACGGGTCAAGTTTACTTGTGTTTATCCCAAATGTATCCACCACCCCCCTCGAAGTCTCTTGTATACATCTTGTGAATCCTGTAAAGCGCTCTGATACCCTAACGGGTCAAGTTCGCGCTCTATAAAACACAAATAAATAAATAAATAAATAAAAATTGGATGGCAAGGGTTTTGTTAGGGTTTGGGGTGGGTAGGGGTATTGGGTGGCAAGAATATATCTAGGTTTAGGGTCGGTAAGGGTATTTTGGTGGCAAGGGTACTTTTAGGGTTGACGGTGGGTGAAGGTATTTTGATTGCAAGGGTATTTTTAGGGTTTAGGGTGGGTGAGAATATTTTGATGGCAAGGGTATTTTTAGGGTCTGTAAGAGTATATGGGTGTCAAGGGTATTTTTAGGGTGGGTGAGAGTATTGGATGGCTAGGGTATTTTTAGGGTTTAGGATAAATAAGGGTATTTGGGTGGCAAGGGGATATGTAGGGTTTAGGGTGGGTAGGGGTATTTGAGTGGCAAGGGGATTTTTAGGGTTTAGGGTGATTAGAGATATTTGGATGGCAAGGGGATTTTTAGGGTTTAGGGTGGGTAAGGGTATTTGGGTGGCAGGGGTATTTTTAGGTTTAGGGTGGGTAAGGGTATTTGGGTGGCAAAGGTACTTCTAGGGTTTAGGGTGGGTGAGGATATTTGGATGGCAAGGGTTTAGTTAGGGTTTGGGGTGGGCAGGGGTATTTGGGTGGCAAGGGTATTTTTAGGGTGAATAGGGGTATTTGGGTGGTAAGGGTATTTTTAGGGTGATCAGGGTTTAGGGGTTGGGCCGATAAGAAAATATATATAATGTATATGATATATATATATATATATATATATATATATATATATATATATAAATAAATGCACGGCAACATTTTGCGTCGTAAAGGCATACATTGTAAAGGCATATGTGTAGTTAAGGATGTGTTGTAAAGGCATGCCTGGTAATGGCATGCGGGGTTCTGTGATACATCCAGGCAGAAGTGATATCTGCGGAAACGCATACAGGAGTCCCGAGTTCCACTCGAGGTGGAACGCATCTCCGAGCCAGAGACGCCTTGGATACTCCAAAGCACAGAAGTGCTGACACTGCACGTTCCTGGTGGTGGCGAACAGATTGAACCAAGGTTCTCCCCATTTGCCCAAGAGACCTTGCACCACCTCTGAATGTATCTTGTCACTCGCGTTCCGATATGTGACAATGCATGGGTTCATCTGCCGTGACATTCAATGATCCTGCCAGGTGGTTCACCACCAGGAAGTTCCGTTGGTGGTCCAGACTTTTCCAGTGGAACAGGGTCCATGACCCCAACCCGCCCTGTTTATTGCAGTACAACATTGTGATGGTGCTGATCCTGAGAACCTATACCAGCCTCCCCTTGATGGATGGAAGGAAGACATTCAACGCCACACGGATGACCCTCAGTTCTAGACAGTTGTTATGGAACCGGGACTCCGCCAAAGACCAGAGGCCTCTGATCTCCACCCCTTCTAGATGGCCACCCCACACCAGAAGCAACGCATTGGTCACCACTATCAGCTCTGGGTGGCGGAAGATAGAGGGTTCTGCGCAGAGCCAATTCTGGTCCTGTAACCACTAATACAGATCTTTTGCAGCCTCCTCTGAAATCTGGACGTGGTCAGAGAGGTCCCCTTGATGTTGAGCCCACTGAGACTTCAGATCTAACTGCATAGCCGGCATATGCCACCTTTCGTGACAGACCAGCAGGATGCAGGAGGCCATCAGTCCCAGCAGCCTCAGAGTCGACCTCTCTGAATTCCAAGACTGAGGCTGAAAAAAGGGACCATAGACTGAATGCCCTGGACTCTCTTTCCTGGAGCAAAGGCACAAAACCAAATCATGTCCAGAACGGCTCTGAGGAAGGGGCGCAACTAAGAAGGAATCAGGTGTGACTTTGGCACGTTGACTGTGAACCCAAAAGATGAAAGGGGATTTACCCTAGTATGGAGGTGGGTGACGACTGCTTGGGGAGAGCCCGCCTTGAACAGCCAGTGGTCGAGGTAGGGGACGACTGGGAGCCCTGACATTTGAATGTACGCTGCTACCACCGCCATCACTTTCATGAACACCCAAGGGGCACTGGTGAGACCAAAGGGGAGCCAAGCAAACTTAAAGTGCTCCTGACCCACCACAAACCGCAGGTGGCGCAGGGTATATGGAAACCTCAAGGCTCAACGCCACCATCCAGTCTCCCGGGTCGAGGGCAGACAAGACCTGAGCCAATGTGAGCATTTTACATTTTTCCTTCAGAGGGAGGCACTGAGAGCATGCAGGTCTAAAATTGAGCAAAGGCCTCTGTCCTTCGTGGGTACCAGAAAGTAGTGGGAATAACAACCACGTACTACTCATGGTGTGGGCACCCTCTAGATAGCTTCATTGGCGAAAGGGCTTGCAGTTCCTGCCGCAAAATGGAACGATGGTCCTCCGTCAGTCGTTGGAGGATGGCAGACAGTGTAATGGTGAAGAAAGGAAGGGGCTTTACCGAATAATTTGCAGGACCCACCTGTCTGATATTACAGCCTGCCAAACTGAAAAGAATCGTCCGATGTTTCCTCCTACTAGGTTGCTGTGCAGGGGTTTGGAAGGTGGGGCTTCAGAGGTGATAATGAAGTGGGCGACCTTGACCATGGGGGCGGAGGGCACCACGGTTGCGATGTGAAACTGCTAGGCGCCGTGCTGGGGTTGGATTGGCTGATGATATGGGGTACCTCTGCAAAAGAATATGTGCGTAATCCTCTGGCGGAGGGTAACGTCTCAATCCGCACTCTGTGTGAAATGTTCAATAATTCAAACAATCTTTCAATAATGATTTCATTAAATCCTTTATTCTTGCTTAATCGATTTTGTCTTTGTATTATATCATGTGATCTCTTTTGTAGTTAATAATCACTGAATCAGCATGACAATATGTTCAACGATCTGCCCAATGCAATTCAGGCCATGCCCTTCATCGGGGCTCATTCCTATGAAATACAATAATAGAAGAGACTTACTTCATTCAATAAAGTGTACTTCTTTAAATACAACTGAGGTCATATATATGACCATACTGTCAAACGGTGAATCAAATACAAAAGTAACTAAGATCGATCTTAATTATCCGCCCGTATGCGCTTTAGACCGGTAAGGGTGATAAAACCGGTAAAGTGAAGCGTAATATAGGTGACAAGTACTTGTTGTTCACTAGTCTGTGATAATCGTAAAACGGTTCTGATAGCATGCGTGTTGCACTGACGAAAGTGACCACGATAAGAAAAGTCCTGGACTTTTCTTATCGTGGTCACTTTCTTCGGTGCAACACACATGCTATCAGAGACTTTTTACGATTCTCACAGACTAGTGAACAACAAGTACTTGTCACCTATATTACGCTTCACTTTACCGGTTTTATCACCCTTACCGGTCTAAGCGCATACGGGCAGTTAATTAAGATCGATCTTAGTTACTTTTGTATTTGATTCACCGTTTGACAGTATGGTCATATATATGACCTCAGTTGTATTTAAAGAAGTACACTTTATTGAATGAAGTAAGTCTCTTCTATTATTGTATTTCAGAGGAATGAGCCCCTGATGAAGGGCATGGCCCGAAATGCATTGGGCAGATCGTGGAACATATCGTCATGCTGATTCAGTGATTATTAACTACAAAAGAGATCACATGATATAATACAAAGACAAAATTGATTAAGCAAGAATAAAGGATTTAATGAAATCATTATTCAAAGATTATTTGAATTATTGAAAATTTCACAGAGTGCGGATTGAAGAAGTTACCCTCCGCCAGAGGATTACGCACATATTCATTTGAAAAATTCAATCTCAGACTCAGGAGATTATACCAATCTGCACCTAAGCAAAGTTACCTTGTTTGACCAAGGGAATACCAGCGAGTGCGCGGACCTTTCCAATTGTTTTTGAACCCATTTGTTAATTTGACTGAGTAAAAAGTCTGCGCACCAAATTGGAAAGGATGTCATACGAAGAAATTTCCAACCTTATGGAACATAGAGCAGAAACCTTTTGTTTCACAACTGATGAAACGCAACGGATTTATTCACTAATAGAAGAGACAGATTTCACCACTGCCAACACGGGATCAATTCAATCAAATATAAAACAACTACTGTACATTTCTAAAAAAAGGAGATAAACCAAAGGTTACGCGCGAGCACACTCATAAAATACTACAAGGTGCAAAGGATACCGAGAGGATTACGGGTCTCACTCAAGTCTACACTATGTAAAAACAACAATAGATTCACAGAAAAATGGTAGGCCATACTGAACAACTGTTCGTTGGACCTTATACTGTTAATTATAGAAGAACTATCTAAATTACTTGAAGACTTGCATAAAGAGACCAATCAACTCAAACAGGAAATGGCTGAAAAATTGACCAGAGAAGATTGGGATAAAACACTGGAAGACATTAACACCCAATTGGATTTATATACTAAAGAGATCAACAAACGAAAGATTCAAAAATTTAAAAGGGATACCATTGACTACAAACTGGGAGGAGTTAATAATTGGGCAGACATCTATGCGCGTAGAAGACAACAAAAATCATATACCGCGAGATCTACAGAGGGAGAGACATCCTCCTCAGATGACTCACAACAACAATCGCAACATATGCAGAATATTTCAACCCAGCGAGAAAAAGATAACAGGGGTCCACCAACATCCAACATTTTGACCACAGTAGACACTGCTTCAGCTTCTTCTTCTTTTTTAGAGAGAGGCCGAGAACAGCAAGTCCAACCCGGAGGGGGGACCACAACAAAAAAACAGGATCCACCCATCGCAAAGTTCACAAGGAGTCAGAGAACTTAGTCATAAACATCTCCAAATGTACATTAACGAATTTTCAAATACAAACCTTACAGAAAGACATGTCATTCGTACCTACATATCATTCAAACATCTTGGAAGCTCACATATGTCTTTACAAATTTATGCGAACCCTCCGATTAAGACATTTCTTTGAGAATGTGGCAGAACCTAGAAAATGTTCTATTGAAAATACTCTATTGGGACTCAAAAAAAAAAAGCACATACATGACTCCTATCAGCCATAAAGCATTGGACGCCGTTGAAGCAGTAGTACAACCAGACTTACAAACCATTTTCAAAAAGAAACAACCCAAATGCACCAATTTTACACAAAAAGAAAGAGGAGCTCTTGCTCAAATAGCCTCCAACCAAGACATCACCTGCTGCAAAGCGGATAAAGGGGGAGCCCTTGTAATTGTAGACACAGATTTTTACTTAGAAAATGTACAAGCACATGTGTAAGATGGCAACACCTATATGAAAATCGAGTCAGATCCTACGAATGAATTCAGTAAAATATTACTCAAAGTTGTAAACAAGGCTCTCGCCTTTGGTATCATTTGTGAAGAAGACAAGAAATATCTACTTAAGGAACATCCATATATTTATCCATATATTTATATGGTTCCCAAAATTCACAAAAATTTGGAAAGACCACCTTTCAGACCTATTGTTTCTACAGTGAATTCCATCCACGAGCCAATAGGAAAATATTTGGACAGACACCTTCAACCACTAGTCCAACAAATGTCAACTTATGTGAAAGACACGACTGACTTCCTAAACATCATTGGACAAATCAAGTTGGAAGAATCTAAAGAAGTCATTCTTTGCACTATACATGTGAAATCCCTTTATACATCTATCCCTCATGACCAAGGATTACACGCGGTTGAATCGTTTCTAATCAATTCAAATAAAGAAGATTGCTTGAAAGTTTTTCTTATGAGTATCTTCACTTCATCAAATAAAGAAGATTGCTTGAAAGTTTTTCTTATGAAACTTCTACACTTTTCATTGTACCACAGCTACTTTGAGTGGAAAAATAAATTCTACATCCAATTGTCGGGAACATCTATGGGAAATTGTGCTGCCCCATCATATGCGAATCTCTTCATGCACAGATTCGAACTTGATCATATACTTAGTAAACCAAATTGGGAAGAAAATTTGATACTGTACCGTGAGGTACATCGACGACATCTTTATAATCTGGAAAGGAACTGAAGAACACTTACTTAATGCCATTGAAGTACTAAATTCTGTGGATAACAGAATAGAATTTACTTTTAATACAAGCAGAAATAAAATCACGCTTTTATATGTTGAAATTTTGAGAGATAACACACAATTAACTACGAGTATCTTCACCAAATCTACGGATCGTAACAATCTTCTACATTTCACAAGTTTCCACCAAACATCCTTGAAAAAACATTTACAGTATTCTCAATTATTAAGACTGAAGCGAATTTCATCAAATGAAAATCTTTACAAAAATAGTAAAAACACCATGGTTGAAAAATTCAAACAAAGAGGATACCCGGATAATGTATTAAAAATAGCCATTGAGCAAGCAGGTACTAAAACACGAGAAGAGCTACTCAAAAGCAAAATCAGAACTACTGAAAATCAGGCAAATAGAATGGTCTTCATATCCAAATGGTCAACTAGTAGCCAAAGGATAAAAAAAGTGATTCTAAAATATTGGCCGATGTTGCACACAGAAAAGGAGTTTAAAGGGCTATTTGAACATCAACCTAGGTTTGCGTAGGGGCGTGGTGTGCCGAGCCGCGGAATGGCTGCTCTGTGAGTGAGCTCCGCCGGCCGGGAAGTTATCCTGCACTAATCCGCATATCTGTGGGAGCTACCACAGTGCATTTGGCGCTTCAGTGGAAGCGGAATCTTTGGGGAACCCAGCGGTGCAATTCCGGACCGCCGCGGCCGCCTCTGAGGGAAGTAGCAACTCCGGCAGCAGCAAGCGGAGATAGCGGCAAGTTCAGGGGTGAGGCGAGACGGCGACGAGATCTACGGGAGGCCGCGGCTTCAGAAGAGGCCTGCAAAGCGTCCAGCAATCGCCCGAAAATTGCACAGAAGCGGACCGCAGAGACACCAATCAACCGGGCGGACTGACCCCTGACGATAGAGCTGGGATTAAGCTCCGTTGCGGAGACCCGAGGTGAGAGCTAGCGGGCGCCATTTTGAGTGTTTGCGGACTGTGGTAGCGGCTGCTACACAACGGGGACAGCGCTGCGATCAGGGGCATCTGTGAAGGAAGGCAGAAGTGGACCATTGCGGAGGCACGGCGAGGGCGCGGTACCAGGTGTCGGATTTTCCGGCGCGGAAGCGGACCGCGTGGTGATTGCTCCCCTGTGCTGGTGAGGTTGGGGCCCCGACTACACGCGGCTGAGCTCGCACCGAGACGCTGGGCAGTGAACCTGTACGGCCTAGGCACGAGGGTGCGATCGGAAGGCTCCGAGGTGTGCATATAAGGTGCCAGCTCTGTCATTGGAAGCGCGCCCTGCATGAAACACGTTGTGGCGCTGGTCGCTAGACGAGGAAGACCTGCACTCCAGAGTGAATATACGGTACGAGGTGAGGCCTGGCGATGGGCCTGGGTGGAAGACACCACTGTGGCGCGATTTGATAGACACACGACGATTACATAGGCCGTAAGCGGTGTGAGGCCAATACTACATCTGCGACGTGTGGTACAGCTGGTCCTGTCTTTACCAGAGCTGCACTGTACAGTAACTCACACCATGGGGAAACAGGACGCTAAACAGCCTAAAATCAGTTTTGATCAGCGGCGGACGACCCGCCTGACAGAAGCGGATCCGGATTCCGCCCTAGGTGGTTCTCCGGAGGGACAACTGGGAGACCAAGGTGAAGATCTGCGCACGCTGATGCTGGAGATGCGTTCGAGCCTCCGCACAATAGATGCGAAACTAGATACGCTGACGTCCCAAATGGAGTCTGTGAAAACACAGGTGGGAGCCCATGAGCAGAGACTGGATGTGCTGGAAAATAAACAGATCGACACCCATGAGTTTCAAGCAGAGACCAAAGACCAACTGCTACAAATGGACAAGCTGCTAAATGTTATCCGCGCCAAAAATGAGGATTTAGAGGCGAGATCGAGGCGCAATAACCTACGTATCACGGGTATTCCTGAAACTACGGCCATGGGGAAGATGGAGGCGTACGTGTCGGAGCTCCTAGGTGCGCAGTTTGCCGAACAGCTGTCGCCAGTTTTTGCGGTGGAACGAGCTCACCGTACGTTGGGCCCCAGACCACCAGTGGGAGCTACGCCTAGGCTCATATTGGCGAGACTTTTAAATTATCAAGACCGGGACACGGTGCTGCGCCTGGCACGAGGCATGGGTACCATTACACATCAAGGCAACCAGATCGCATTTTACCCGGACTTCACACCAGCAGTGCAAGCGGCACGTCGCAAATTTTTACCCGCGAAGAGACTCCTGCTGCAGGTACAGATCCCATACTCGCTGTTGTACCCTGCAAAACTCAAAGTGTCATATGAGGGGTCGGCGCATTTCTTTACGGACGCTAAGTCTGCGCTTAAGTTCGCTAAACATGTGGGAGGCAGGCGTACAAAGACCAAACCCAGTGCGGAGGAGCCACCTGGAAATCAGCTAAGTGACAATGACTAACTGTAACACCATCAGAGCCTACAACAACACACAGGACATATTATTCTGCATTATTTTTTCCTCTTTAGTAATAGGCTGTCGTAAAGTACTGTGCATAACTCCAGCTGACTGCTGTGGACCTAATGGGCGGTGGCCCCTATGGATACTGGGGGTAATATGCAACCGGAGTACTACTGTACAGGGGTCCTTATATCGGGGGAGTGGTGACGGGGGAGGCGGACACACCCCAAAATGTACAAGTCTAGCTTTCAAATAACCAAAACATGCCATTTGATCCTGTAGGGTTAGCATAGAAAGGTATGCTTCGAAAACTGCTGGGTAACGTTAATTCTAATAGTCTATTGCACTGCAGGTTTAGCTCCTTTGCAGTTTCTCGGCCACCCTGCCACGGTAGGGATGAGAGCTGGCAATCACACGTCCCCACGGGAAGTTTCCCAGCAATTCTTATGTTGGTGGTTTGTTTGGGGGGGGGTTCACTTCAACCTGTTTGGGGGGTTGGTATGCGTGGGGGGTGGTGGGGGGGGAGCGTTGCTAGTTGTGTTACTGGTGCACTGAAATGTTACAGGTCGCTATCTATACCCGAACTAATGTTACCTATATATATGCGGTGTTGTTGTGTGAAAAGGTCTGTTGATACAACCTGCATGCTGAACCCAGGATAAACTGTTTATCGTGGAACATCAGAGGTATAAATGACAATAGGAAGGCCAAATTGGTGCATGCCTATTTAGCTAGGCACAATATAGATATATGTATGTTGCAGGAGACGCATTTACATGTCACACCATCCCCGCGATTGAAACATACTAGATGGGGGCCGGTTTATTCGGCGGTGTATTCGAATTATGCACGTGGGGTAGCAGTCTTGATCAAGCGAGGTACTGACTGGAAGGAAAAGGAACTGCATACAGACCCAAATGGTAGATATGTTATACTGGCGGGCATGCTGGGAGGGGTATACATGGTCCTGGTTGCGATATATGGCCCCAATGTGGACTCCCCTGAGTTTTTCAGGAACTCTGGGCCAAGATTAAGGCGACGGGATGCACTACGATCTTATGGGGGGTGATTTTAATGCTGTATTGAGGGATGACTTGGATAGACAGGGTGCGGCGCGGGTGCATCATGCTGCCACTGGGAAAATGCTAAACGCTATAATAGAAGATGGTGATTTGATTGATATTTGGCGATTACATAATCCACACACTAGGGAAGGGACCTGTTTCTCCGAACACCACAGAGCCTGGTCCAGGCTAGATTACTGGCTTGTGACGAGGGATTTAGCGAGCTGGGTGGTGGAAGTGAGACATTTGCCGCGTACACTATCGGACCACGCCCCCTGTTTAATGAGCCTGAAACTCCCAGACACCATACGCAGGGCATTCACGTGGAAGTTGCCTCCGCATGCATTACTTGATGACGCCTTCAGGGAGGAGATACGCACGGATATCACTGACTATTATGCGCTTAATTCAGGGACGGTTGACACAGAGGCTACGTTATGGGAGGCGTTTAAGGTGGTGATAAGGGGACAATGCATATCACGACAGGCTGGGGTACTCAAAGCTATACGTACAACTCTGTCCGTCATAGAAACACAAATAAAGGAATTAGAAGAGAGGTTCTATCTAGGGAGTGCGGTGGTAGATCTGGCCCAACTGAAGGCTAAATTGCTAGAATATAGTGAGGAAGCACAGAGGGAGGTGAAATTTCTGGGGAAATATGCAGAAGCGCGTAGATATGGGGAGGGCGATCGACCAGGTCGGACACTGGCTGGCATGCTCCGTCAGGCGAAACCTACGGCCCACATACCTGAATTGATCACCGGGGACGGGGGCATAGCTCGGGGCCCGACAGCAGTCCTCGAGGAATTTACATCCTTTTACACTCAATTATATACATCACAGCAATCGAACTCCATGGAGGGTATGAAGCCGTTTCTAGATTCTCTGGAATTAGTATGGTTTAACCAAAAGCATAGGGAGTATATGGATCTACCCTTCACGGTGTCTGATGTGGCGGAGGTGATCAAAAGCTTGCCCTCCAATAAAGCCCCTGGGTCAGACGGGTTGACGACCTCATTTTATAAGACGTATGTGGAAGAGCTAGCACCCAGACTTCTTGCTGTATACGCTGAGGCCCAGGAATCGGGGGTGCTTCCGCCATCCATGAGAGAAGCGATTATAATTACACTGCTGAAGCCGGGGCAATCCGAAACGGACCCTGACTCATACCGCCCCCTGTCGCTTCTAAATGTCGACGTTAAAATCCTGGCAAAACTAATTGCGAACAGACTGCAACCTATGCTCCCGTTAATTGCCAGACCCGATCAATCGGGCTTTATACCAGGCAGATCTACATCTCACAATCTTAGGACAGTGTTTTCGGTCCTACATTACTTACACCCGGAGGTACAGGCTGCAGCGTTTTTAGACGCGACAAAGGCGTTTGACTCTCTAGAGTGGCCGTACCTTTTTGGGATATTAGAACGCATTGGCTTCAGCCCGCTTTTATTGGATTGATTAAATTGTTATATACCGAACCCAAAGCTAGAGTCAGGGCAAATGGTCTCCTGTCAGCGCCATTTTCGATCACGCGAGGCACGAGGCAGGGATGCCCCCTGTCCCCACTGCTTTTTGCAGTGGCGATGGAGCCTCTAGCGGCACGAGTCCGTCAACACCACACCGACAAGGGAATAGGATTTAGCTCTAGAAGCCTACTGATATCTTTATATGCCGATGATGTCACCCTATACATAGTGGACCCGGCAAAAATCTTGACATTGTATTGAGAGAATTCATCCAGTTTGGAGGGCTGGCTGGGGTATCAATAAATTGGGGAAAGTCATTGATATTTCCGTTGACGGACGCGACTGACAGGGTGCCCTCTGAGTTCCCGCTGAAATGGGAACAAGAGAAGGTGAAATATTTGGGGATATGGATAAGCCGTAATGTACAAGACTTGTGGACCTTAAACTATGGAAGGACCATTACCTGGTTGGAGGAGAAGGTGGCTATATGGGCCAGGCTTCCTGTATCACTGGCGGGTAGAATTTCTCTGGCAAAAATGGTGATATTGCCAAAATTTCTGTATCTCTTTGTAAACCTGCCACTCATGCTGACGCAATCATTTTTCACAACATTACGCTCATTGCTCATCTCTCTGGTATGGGCCGGAGGTCAAGCCCGTATATCATGGGAATTACTGACCTTACCACTGAGGCAGGGGGAATGGGAGCCCCAGATATGAAACTGTATGCACTATGTGCACAAGCGCACTTCTTACACCATTGGGTAAACCCAACGCCTTACCAACCACATGTGGCGGTGGAGAGGGATGCAGTGGCGCCTATACCACTGTCGGTTGCACTATACCAACCATATCGTCGCTCAACAACCGATGTTGACACTACTGCGACCCTGCGCTGGGCCTTGGGTGGTCTGAGGAGACGGGCGGGTGCCCAGATACTGTACGCCCCAGCTATCCCCCTGGCCCAAAATCCAATGTTGCCAAATATAAAAGATGAGCTGAGCAAAAGAATAGCACAAAAAATGAAGTTACATACATTTGCAGATCTCTACCCGGAGGATACTTTTCGGGCTCCTCCCACTGCGGAGGAAGGACAGGTAGTGCCATTCGGGGAAGCTTTCTTGTACCACAAGGTGCGGGCTTCCTGTCGTGCCTTACACAGCGCATTTCCGGCCCCGCCGCCTACACTACTAGCACTGGAGGTCTTACTTCGATCGCCTTCCCCACGCCGACTGGTAACCAAACTTTACAAAACTATGCAAGCTGATGCCCCTGTAACGCGTCCGACTGCACTGGGACGATGGAATGCCGAACTGAACCCCCCTGTGACTGAGGACCAATGGATATATTGCTGCCAACAGCTAACTGAGCTGTCGCCCAATTACAAGCTTAGACTCATCCACTTTAAATTCCTACACCGGTATTACAGGACACCCGCTGGATTAAAACGTATGGGATTGCGAGAGGATGACACCTGTTGGCGATGTGGTGCGACTTCGGCTTCTTTTCTCCACATGGCGTGGGATTGTCCCGAGTTGTCAGATTTCTGGTCACAGGTCTTTAGATCCATTAATCAAATATTGGGCTTGTCCCTGCAGCCATCTCCACTGTTGGGCCTACTGGGATACGTAAAGGACACAAACATAAGGAAGCGGAAATTACATGCCCTACTGTTACTATTTGCTAAGCGGCAGGTTGCAGTACACTGGGGAAGAAGATGTAGGCCTACGCTGATGGAATGGGTCAGGGAAGCGACATATGGCCAAAGCCAGCTAGCCACTTTCTGGGACTTGATGCCCCCTGCTTCTCGACCCGGGAAATATGGGAACCATTTGTTGACTGGGTCCGGGAACATTTGAATGTAACTGACGCGGGTCGGATGGATGCGAACCCCCCCTGAAGGAATGTGAAATCGTACCAAATGATAAGGTATATACAATGGGTGAGGAATTGGGGCTGGATGACTAATATGTGATTGCTTTCAAGGTTGTCACCTCTGGAACACTATCAATGCATGCTAGATGATTAGGCTGTCACATGATCACAGACACATCATGACTGTAAGCTATTAACTAATGGATATAAGGTACAATTTGGGATTTTTCAAAATAATAGTGCACCAGAATTGTTTGTTGTTTTATGAATGATTGTCATGTTTTATTACAAAATGCTAATAAACAAATTAAAAAAAAACAAAAAAACCTAGGTTTGCGAATGCACGCACAAACAATTTGAAACAACTCTTAAACAAAAAAGATAAAGTACAACAGAACTATTGAGGTACCCTACCATGCTTAAACTGCGGGAATTGTAACAGTATTATTAAAGGTAACACTATGTCTCACCCCACACAAGGCACACCAGTTACATTGAAAACCACAGCAACCTGTGAAACAAGCAATGTTATTTATATGTTGAAATGTCCATGCAGATTGATTTATGTGGGGAAAACAGAAAGGAAAATTAAGACACGCCTCACAGAGCACAAAGTCCAAAGCGAAAAAGTGACCCAGAAAGGGGCACTGCGTTCTAAGGGAATGAAATTAATTCTGGAGGGAGCAAAAGAAAGGCATTTATCGCCAGCCACGGCAGAAGCAGGACGCTCTCGTCTGCACGGCTCCAGGCTCCCATTTATTGCCCTGTTGATCGTCTACAACAAATTAAACCACCAACGTGACATCATGCACCGCCCAGCTGCCCTTCCAACTTGTGCTGATTAACTTTACACATGAGTAGTAACACATCCTCGCACAAATAGACCGGAGCAGTACTGTGGCGCGCCTTACAATTCCCATGCTCGCCGACTACAACTTTAAAAATCTCTGAAGCTAGATAACTGCCGTCTGCCCACTCCAAGACTTGCTCTGCAGATAAAGTAATAATAAAAATTCAGCTCCTAAATTCAGCTTGCTCACCCATGTCCTGAAGATGAACCCCAATTATTGGGTTCGAAAAGCCGTCGACCACCTTACAACATGAACTCCTATCACTCTTTATAAATCAATTGTGGAGCTCATAATACTGTTGTCAATGCGATGTCTTTTTTTATATTTCACCATCACCCTTCACGTCACGCTTCTTTTCACCTAATATGTGAACACCTGAATACTAAACAGAATTGTAAATAAATGTCTGTCGTTTTTTGACCTACATGACCCTCTGTGGATTTTTTCTTTTGCTCCCTCCAGAATTAATTTCATTCCCTTAGAACGCAGTGCCCCTTTCTGGGTCACTTTTTCGCTTTGGACCTTTAAGGCCACACCTGAACCATTGTTTTCTACATACATCTTACCATCCCAGGTTCACATATTGGGGTACCCTTCTCTTCTCAAAAACCTATCACAGAGCACAAAAGCAATATACGCACAAATAACATCAAATCCACTGTTGTGGTACATTTTAATTCACAGCGTCATAACATCAGTCAACTAAGATTCCTTATCTTGGAACAAGTACCTGTAGAGAAGGGTAGAGACAACACAAAATTTTTACTCCATCGGGAAATATACTGGATTAACTACCTGGACTCAGTTAGCCCCAAAAGGTTAAATGAACGCTTGGATTTAAATTGTTTTTTATAGAGACTTAACCAGGTGGAATCATTTGCTATTGGACCCAAACACGGCATATAAGTCCATGAAAGACTTGTAGTTATTTATGGTATGTTGACAAGAATAGCGTGAAGACACTTGCAATTCTTGGATAGATTTGACAATTGAAAACTTTATCAATATAACGTACTTTATTGACAAAATTACCATGCGCATGAGATAGGGTTAAAAATTCCATGTAACATCTGTCTAAGCTGATACGTTGACACGATTCCATTCATTTTAAAAAACATGACAGCTTTGGGTCTCTTGTGTTTATGTTTTAACAGGTTTTATGTTTGATTTATTTCTATGGTTTATTTTCATTTTTCACATTTATCTTCCGTAACTAATTTCCATGTACATTGCTGAAAAAATTGTCATTTAAATCACTAAGAGTTTTTTTCTATGCGTTCCCTTGAGGAACGTAAAAAGATAGGTGTTAGACATAGGTATCACTTTCTTCGTGCACACGCGATTACTTCCGGGACACCCACTGGTTCAAATCGTAAGCGGCTAATCACAGCTGGCACATTTTGTTTGGAACTGCAAAGGGACACTCGCTGTACTTGCGGTTAAGGTAGGCGATAGCTAGATAGTCGATTAACTCCATACCAGAGCTTCGAATCTCGTGATCGTAATCTTTTTATCTTTATTTAGGTTCACAGAAGAACTCCACCATTACGTGCAAGTTAGGGCACGAAACAATGGAGGTATGTTCCCCAGACGCGGAATCACTGACAAGAATGGCACGTTTATTTTTCACTTTTGGCACCTATAAGTTGCTTTTTTCTAAAGAGCACTTCTTTATCGCGGGAATACCTTGTGTATAGTGGATACACATCCATGCCACTCGAACGGTTGACAGTGATTATAGATTACTCTCTTACTTTATACTAAAAGCCTTTTTCTTAAAAGAGCATTCACTTTTTTCTTTTTTATCACAGTGATTTTGTGGACACAAGTTCGGTATTAAATGCATCTCACTCGAAAGCTTGACTATCAGTACGGACTTTTCTTATCGTATTCACTTTCTTCGGTGCAACACGCATGCTATCAGAAACGTTTTACGATTATCACAGACTAGTGAACAACAAGTACTTGTCACCTATATTACGCGTCACTTTCCCGGTTTTATCACCCTTACCGGTCTAAAGCGCATACGGGCAGATAATTAAGATCGATCTTAGTTACTTTTATATTTGATTCACCGTATGACAGTATGGTCATATATATGACCTCAGTTGTATTTAAGGTACACTTTATTGAATGAAATAAGTCTCTTCTATTATTGTATTTCATAGGAATGAGCCCCTGATGAAGGGCATGGCCCGAAATGCATTGGGCAGATCGTTGAACATATCGTCATGCTGATTCAGTGATTATTAACCACAAAAGAGATCACATGATATAATACAAAGACAAAATTGCTTAAGCAGAGTGCGGATTGGAGACGTTACCCTCCGCCAGAGGATTACGCACATATTCATTTGAAAAATTCAATCTCAGACTCAGGAGATTATACCAATCTGCACCTAAGCAAAGTTACCTTGTTTGACCAAGGGAATACCAGCGAGTGTGCGGACCTTTCCAATTGTCTTGGAACCCATTTGTAACTCTGCAAAAGTCATGAAAAGAACAGTAGGACTGATGGAGCTGGCGAGGTGGGGTAGATAAGCCCAGGAAGCATGCTGTGACCCTGCTCTAATTGAACTGCTTTTGAGCTGATTCTGCCTTGTGCCCAAACAGTCGAGTCCCATCGAACGGCATGTCCATGATGGATGACTGGACTTTGCTTGGAAAACCGGTGGACCGCAGTCAAACATGACAGCGAATTACAACAATGGTGCCAATGCCTTGCCTGATGGAATCAGTGGTGTCCAAGCCACAATGAATTGTGAACTTGGCTGCGTTACAACTGTCCTGTATGGCCTGAGCGAGGACTGGTCAGAGATTGTCAGGGACACCTCGGAGGACTTCATCCAGTGTGTCCCAAAGGGCGTGGGAGTAGGGCCCTAGCTGGCAGCTGGCATTCACTAACCTGAGTACCAAGCTTGTGGATGAGAAAACCCTCTTCCTCAAAGTCTCCATCTGTTTTGACTCCCTATTGGGCAAAATAGCTGGGAATGTGTTGGAATTAGTCTTGATTGCGGATGCCTGCACCACCAAGCTTTCAGGTGAGGGGTGCTAAGATTAAATGAAGGGTTGCCCGGCCCAGCGGTGGTGTGCAATTTGGCAGTTGACCGGGAGGACACAGCAAGCGTTGGCCCACTCAACAAAGTACCCGTAAAGGCCTTGTTAAATGGTGAGAGGGGATTCAGTAGATGTCTGCCCCGGCTGAAAAACCGCCATCAGTACATTGGTCTTGACCTCAAAGGAGGGGAGCTGGAGGTCAAGGACTTCAGCCGCCCTACGCATAACCATGGCATAGAAAGCACTCTTCTCAGTGGCAGGGCCGGGGTGAGAGGAGACGGGACTCAGAGGCGGTATTAAGGCCACTAGTTTCTTGCAGGTTGTCATGCTAATTCGCCTCATTATAAGAAAGGCCACTCTCATAACCTGCAACCTAACTGTTATCTGAATCCGTGCCAAACAGGGAATGCAGGATGTGCTGTTTTCATTGTGATGGCAGATAAAGTGGGCGAAATGGAGCCTCAACGGCGGTCAGGCATGACTTCGATCAAGGCTGAACCGGAATCAACTCGACGTTGGATAAGACAGTTGGGGCCTTGTCTTCTGGCATCAATAGAGTCGGCATCGGCGCGCCGGTAATAGGTGTGGACCACTGCGCCCGGGGGTGGAGTCAAGAGTGGAGCTGAAGGCAGCATTATGGGCTCAGAGGGTCCAGCTGGCTAGAGGGCAAACCTGCTGGTGGTAACCCAGGCGGAGATCCTCTCGGCTCTGTGGGGCCCGCAGGCACACCAGCGGGAGACAGCTTGGAACTGAAGAGTCGGAGCATGGCCACACAGAACTGTTTGATCTGCTTAGGCTTAGGAGAGGTGTACGGCCCCGGAAACTCAGACTGTGCTGGAACAAGTTTTGGATCGGCTCCGAAGTCGAACAACTTTGGAAGCGAGATTGAGATATATGGTTCTGCCCCCACGCCTTCCCAGGGGAATGTAAGTGGTGGGAAAGGGCAGAGTTTCACTTAGATTTCATGTGTTTTTTCTTTGACTTGCCCAAAGATTAGGATTCAGAGGAAGCCCAACCCCTGGAACAATTCTGATGACTTCTGGATCTCGAACAGGACTGGGATCGACCTTTTGACTTGGACCAGTCTCATTGTAGAGGCTTCTGGTGCTCAGAGATGTAGAACTTCTCCTTGCGGGCTTTTATGGCCTTCGGGTTCAATGATGCGCAGTCACTGCAGGCCTTGTTGTGGCTTCATCCAAGACACCACAGGCAAATTTGGTGAGGATCTGTCACAGACATTTGTTTGCAGGAGACCTTACAGGGCTTAAAACCTGTCGTTTTGGGAGGTGACATGTTCCCTGCATACTGTGAAACAATTTTTCCGAGTGAAGTAGGAGTCGCAAAGAGACGAGACGTATCGCTGGATCCATGTCTGGTGGCGCGGAAAGAAAAGAACTGATGTCAGCACATGTGAGTGTGCCTATGTAGGTGTGGGACGTCATTTCTGGAATAGAATGGTGCCAGTGCGGAGTTGTATGGTGCCTCCTACCAGCGTGCAGAGGTACTGTTGAAAAGTTTCCACATCCTGTCTGCTGTCTGGGGAATATTCAAAAGGAGAGCAATATGCTGCTAGAAGTCTCTATCAGAAAAAGATAATGTGGGGCATTGGTGTTGGAAAAATTAGGTACTGTGGGGCATGGGTGTTAGAACGTATAGATGGTGTTGGTAAGTAGTAGTATGAGGGTTGTAGCATGTAGCTATCAGTATTGCTGATTTATGCCATCCATGATGATTTAGGGTACTGGGAGTGCTTGGGAGTGGAGGTATAGGGAGAAATGGTGGTGGGTGGTGTACGGTGAGATTATAGATGGTGGTATGGAATAGCTTCAAATTGTTCTGTACATGGTGTTGGGGTTTTTGCAGGACTATAGCTTGTTTTTGGTGATGTAGGTTGTCCATAGTTGCAAAGCATGTGAGTGGTGGTGTATGAAGTGGGTGGTGGTGTGCAGATGGTGGTTTAAGGCACAAATGATGGTATCGGTAGGGGCTGTCAATGTTATAAGGTGCATTCTGTAGTACAGATGGCGGTGTAGGGCAGATGATGCTGTACAGAGGGTGGTATGAAGTCTAGGTGGTGGTGTAGGGCACGCATTGTGGATTGGGTTGCAGGTAATATAAGGTGTATGATGTAGGTAGCGTAAGTATATAGTGTAGGCATTACTATATGTTTGAGGCGGAGGGCAGAGATAAGGTTGTGGTGTGGTAGGATGTAGATGTAAGTGTCGAGTGGTGTAGGTGTAAGGTGGTGGTGTAGAGTGTAGGTGGCAGTGTTTTATAGGTACTGGCATAGGTGATAGAAAAGTGAAGGTGTTTATGGTTGTCAGTACTGAAGTAGTGGTATAGGTGTACATAGCTGAGTGGCATGTAGTTGATGTTCTTAGATAATGGTGTAGGTGGTGTACAGTGATGGGGTACGTGTAGAATGGGGGTGTTGAAGAGTATATCATGGGGCTGCTGGTTATAGGTGAGGTTCGGTGTAAACAGTGGCAGGCGTAGGATGAAAATGGTGATTTTGAGTTGTGCAGGGTGTAGCATAGTCTGTCTATGCTGTTGTAGGGTATATGCATGGTGCAGTGGGTGGCATTAAAAGGGTGTAGGTGGTGGATGGGGTGCTCTATAACTGTGGTACACATGGTGTACGTGGTACATGATGGTGAAGGTTAGAGGTTAGGGTGTAGGTGCTGATGGAGGTTGTGGTGTAGGCTTTAGGAAGTGCAGTCAGGTATTTTAGTTTTGATGTAGGTGTAGCAACAGTGTTAGTATATGTGACATTTTACCAAACCTGACACTAATCCATGCCACAGACTTCAGCCAGTTGCATGGGAACACCCTCAATGTTCCCCAAAAAGGGTCAGTGCATCATGCTTATACCGGATATGCACTGGCCATAGCAAAAGTCACATTCTTTTTTTAGGATGTAGATAATGTGAAGTGACCTGCAACGTCCTACCTATGCCTGATTTCAGTAAAAACCAGTGTGATACGGTGCTCCTACCAGTGCTGAAGCGCCACTATGCCAAAACTAAAAACTCAATATATACAGTTTCCAATCAATGTACAGAAATAGCAGATGGTGTTGCTTTTCAGAAGGCAGAAGGAAAATCAATCACTGCAACAGACTGCAACATAGTACTAGAGTGGTACAATTGACAAAAGGGTGTTCACGAAGAAACACTACTAGGATACATAAATACATACTTGCTTCTGGACCGCCTCCTGGAGATTGGTATATCCGGGTCTGTCTGGGGCTGGATTAAGTCTTTTTTGGAAGGCCGTACCCAGCAGGTCTGGCTTCCCCCATGTGCCTCCGTGCCCCAGCGGGTGGTCACGGGTGTCCCGCAGGGGTCATCCCTTAGCCCCCTTCTTTTTAACATCTATGTTACTCCGCTGGTTTATTTAGCGGAGTCATTAGGGGCTAAGGTGTTGGCCTACGCGGATGACACTCAGCTCCTGTTTTCGTGGGGAAGGGACGATGATTCAGTCCTCTCTGCTCAGCACTGTCTGGCTTCTGTTTTTCATTGGCTTGCTCAGGCACAGCTGAAGTGCAATGAAGAGAAGTCGGAGGTCCTCTTGTATGGCACATTTCCTGCCAATTTCAGAGAGAGGCTATGGCTCTCTGGCTTCCCCTGCCTAGTGCAGGGGAAATGCCGCTAAAAATCTGGGGGTCTGGTTTAATGAGAACCTGACCTTTTCATCTCAGGTTAAAAAGTTGGCTGGGACTTGCTTTGGCACCCTGAAAGCTTTGAGGAAGTTTCTCCCTCTCCTTCCTAGACCAGCCAAAGAAACTGTTGTTCGTGCCTTGATTTTGTCCCGCCTGGATTATGCCAACGCACTTTATGTGGGCATCCCTGGCTACCTCTTGAATAAAATGCAGGTAGTTCAAAACTCTGCTGCCAGACTACTGCTGGGTCTGTCTGGCAGGTGTAGTGTACGCGCTCATTTGCGCTCTTTGCACTGGCTCCCTGTTGAGTCTCGAATAAAATTTAAAACTTTGACCATTGCCCATAGAGCTCTCTATGGCCTGGGTCCTATTTATCTACAGAAGAGATTTGCTTTTTATACTCCAGTAAGACAGTTGCGTTCCTCCTCCCAACTTTTAATGCAGACCCCTAGGTTCAACCGCCAAAGGCTTGGAGGGAGCTCCTTTGTGCGGAAAGCTGCCTTAGCTTGGAATGCTCTGCCCTTAGAGCTGCGTGGCATCCAGGACCCGGCGATCTTTAAGAAAAAGCTAAAAACTCTTCTCTTCTAGCTGACGCTCTGGCCTCTGTTTCTTTTCTCAAGTACGCGCCGGGACACTCTGCTGAGTATCTGTGAGCGCTATAAGTGTATATAACATAACATAACATACTGTGAAACAAACGACAATAGTTCATAAAGCCTCTTCGAAATATTAACCTATAGACATATTCTCACTTGTTATTCAGAAGGCCCGTTTAGCAGTGTGGGTATCCAAGGGTTGGGATGGAGAAAACAAAGAGTTGATCAACTGACTACGTTTTCAAGACTTAAGAGTTGGATCTTTGGAGAACATTTGCAATGTGGAAGGGAGGGTGTGGCTCTCAGTTGGTCATAGAGGTCATTCTGTTGAAAGGGTTAGAGTACTATGAAGGAACAACAAATTGGGGATGCTCAGTCTCCCTTATGAAAAGTGAGAAGGTTTGGTTGACAGCGCGAAAAGGGCAAGCCAAGATGTGGCATGCAGGAAGTCGAGAGGGATGGGATGGTGCCATTCATGGATTTTAACACTATGATGATGGTTTTGTACAGTATTCTGTGTTTGTCCAGTCCAGTCTGCCTGGTGCTCATGCAATAAAGATGGTGATTGCCTCTAGAGATTCAACAGGGTTCTAGTAACAACATTAATGATTCAGACAAGGGATTGAATGAATGCTGCAGAACTCATACTATCAGACTACTGCAGTAGACCAGTGTACCTATTACCAGAGTGTCAATTAGTGACTCTGTGTCTTGGAAGGGGTGGTGGGCATGAACCTTTCTTATGTTAAGTAGCTGTAATTCATCGCAGCAGTGGGGAAATAGGTCCCAGCTGAGTTGGATGGAGTTAGGCCATCTGGGGGAAAGGGCAACAGGAGGTGAGAGAAGGTAGGAAGGTAGTTTACCTCTGTTTTAGATGAGCTGAGCCTGAGTCAAGAATGAAAACCAATCAGAACCCTATAAACAACATGCTTATCAACATTTACATTAGCATAAGTCTCTCCTAATACAGCCAAATCTAAACAAATAAATACATCTTTATCTTTATAAATAAATGTTGCCAAGTTCATGGTGGCCTGCTTTGGGCTATAGTACAATGGATGAACCAAGGACATTGTTAAGGTAACACAGAGGCTCCCGTTAAATTTCAGTAGACCCATGTCTTCCTCATGTATTTAAAGTTTTCATCCTGTTTTAGTCTCCCACCTCTCCTTGGTCTTCTAATCTAGTATATAAACAGGTTACCATTAGAGGTCTGGAATTAATTTTCTATTTGGACTTCATCCCTGTTCAAACTCCAGATCTTTGCAAAATGAGCTCTCCCCTGTATGAGAAGCTTGCATTCCTACAGCTCCCTCCCTGCGTTGTCTCTGTTTGGGTACAGTTCCATGACACTCCCTGTCGGAGAGTGGATCTTCTACTTCCGTGGGGCGGGGACAGGCACCGCTTTGGGGGAAACTACGGGGGTAGGGGAGTGGGGTGTGAGGGTTGAGGGGAAAAGGGTGGTGATATGGTGGCTGGTTGGGGCGGGATGCACATGGGTGGTTCAAACTGATTTCTTTTTGTATCTTATTGGTTTCGAGCTCTGTTCGAATTCAACAGTGGCATAGTTTAATGTTGGCAGAGAGGCTCACCATGGGGGTGTCCTGGAATATCAATGGGGCTAACAACAGGTGCAAAGTTCGTTCTGCTCTGAGTTGGCTAGCCACCCTCAATCCAGATGTGATATTTTTTCAAGGAACCCATCTTAAATCTAATAATCCTAAAATTTCTAGGCTTTCACTACCTAAGTGGATTGCACAGGCTCGGTTCGCCTCAGCTAATGAGTCTTGTAGGAGGCTGGCTATCTTCTTTAGACACACATTGAAGGTCAAGGTTATAAACTCTATTAAGAACCCTCTAGGGAGATGGCTCAGAGTCAGCGCCTTGGTTGGGACAGGTGAATGCAATTTCGTAAATTACTACGGTCCCATTCCTGACCAAATTGTGGCTCAGCAGCAATTATATTCCCTTGGTGCTCACACCAATGGCCCTATTATTATGGGGGATGACTTCAGTTTCCTCCAGAATGCAGAATTAGATGCCCTACAGAAGATGAAAAGGCAATCTAAGCCCAAGACAGCAGGCTTTATTGTCACCTTTGAGTCTGATTTCGGCCTAATTAATCAATGGCGATTTCAATTTCTGCGATTCAGGCAATACGCCTGTTTCACGGCCAGGCACATTGCGGCATCTGGACTAGACTTTTTTTTTTATTTCTAAGTTTTTGAAAGGCTTAGAGTCTCGACTTATTACAAATAGTTTTTTCTAATCATTTGGTGATTTCTTTGGATTTTGTATGAGAGCGGGCCCTTCCTTAGTAGAAGGTGGAGATTTAACTAACTTCTGCTGTCAGATCTTGACTGAGTTGCAGCTACTCGTTTGTTTGTGTTTATGAGGAGAATGAGTATGCTGGCAAACTGTTAGCTTGGTTGTTTAAATCTAAGACCAACGCAAACTTTGTGAAATCCATAGAGGACCCAGCGAGAAGCCTTGCATAAGCAAATGCATATATTTATGTATGTCTTGTGCTTTGTAAGTATACCATTTAAAACTACCTTAAAGTTGCTCCTGCAATAACGTCTTATAGAGTGGATGGGGGGGGAAATTATTTTTGCACTTTCTAAAGTCAAATCCATCAAAATCTTTGCACCAAAGGTTTTATTCAACGTCCATTTTATGGTCCATCTATATTGGACTACCATGTGGAAAAATGACACTTTCAAAGGGTCTGTGACAGGTACATAACACGATTACTAAGTAAATTAGGGTACATTTGACGTTCACCATGTGAATCAAAACCGAAGAAGATAGGGATAGATAGAATAGTTGTTTTGGGTCTTATCTTCTGCCATATTCTATGGTTTAATGACATATGTTTAATTAAGAGCATAGAAATTAAAGCCTGTGGCTTAAATGGACTTCTGTGAGTTCCTGTCTTAAGTTGACCCAATACATTGTAAAATATTAATACCAAAGCTCTATGAATCAGCACAAAATTGCAGTCCAGTGTACAGAGTTTGTATTGTTGGGATGATATTGGTATGCCAAGGACAAAGTGCTTAATAGTGGGTTAGAGTTCCTGGCACACAGCGATGTGTGGCAGGTTAGTGCATGTAAGTTGAAATGCAGCAAGGCTGGTTAGTGTACTAAGAAAAGAAATGGCTTTGCTAGAAACAGAAAACAATAAACCTAAACAAGCATAGGAGTGACCTACCTTCTCAGACTCACGTGCACACTTCATGATAAAGATGTTGGCGTAAATGTCCTCCACACAGATCCAGCTGGAAAGGGAGAGGGTGGTGTCGGTCCACACCCAGTCCATAACTGCCCTCATCTCTGTCAGGAAGGGCACGAGGCGAAACCTGGTGTTGTTAAAGGAACAGGTTATTTCCAAAGGAAGTAAGCTAGCTTTGTGAGTTAAGCATAGTGCTGCATAGTTCTGTATGAAACTGGCAGGTCCAAGGTTCAACCAACAACCACACCAGGCTGATTCTGCCTTTCACTGTTCTGAGACTGGTGAAGTAAACATCTTTGTCTTTTGTAATTAAGGCATCTAGGATGCTTGATTAACCCAGTAATATTCTGGCGTACTATCCAAAAGAACAAGTTAATTACCGTCAGTAAAACTCTTTCTGGTGGACACCATCTAACCACAGATTCCTCACCTTGTGAATACCCAGAGGCGCCAGACTGGATAAGGAGATTTTTCTCAGGAATTCCCTTGTGCGCATGTAAGTGGCATTGTGCGGCTCAGCGTTGGGTCCGTCCCGCCCATGACAATTTGTCGGGGCCCAAATATAACCACCACCTCTCCGAGGTGACGTCAGTTTCTTCTGCTATCTCTCCACACCATCGGAAGCGGAGCCCTATTAATCAGATTGTGCAACTGTGCAGATCTCTAACTGGAATCTTTTTAGTGTGGACCAAAGGAGTCAATTCCACAGAATGGGGAGGAGGGAGGTTTGTGAGGAATCTGCAGTTAGACAGAGTATCCATCAGAAAGACTGTTACTAAAGGTAAGCAACTTGTCCTTCTGATGGGTACTTCTAACCGCAGATTCCTGAGATTCCTCAAGATCGTCACAGACTCAGATGATGGGTCTGTGAGATGGCTCAGACCAAGAAATCCTGCAGGACTGCCCTTCCCACTGGTACTCGTCATCCAGGTAGTAGAGCTTCATGAACGTGTGAACGGACGCCCATGTCGCACTCTGGCAGGCCTCCAAAACACACACTCCACGTGCCAGCAAGGAGGTAACAGCTTTGGCTCAGGTGGAATGAGCCCAAAGGCCTTCCAAAGGCCGTTTCTTAGCCAGACCATAGCAACTCTTCATACAAAGAACAATCCATGCAGAGATGGTCTGTTTCTGCACTACTCTTCCCTTTTGTGCGCCAGAGAACCCCATAAAGAGCTGATTGTCCACCGGGTGATCTTTAGTGTGATCAATGTAGGAACTTAGAGCTCTATTTGCATCTAGGCGATGCAGTGTCTCTTCCTTTTTGGATGGATGAGGAGCGAATAAAGTCGGCAGGATGATAGACGGCCCAACATGGAAAGGTGTAACAACTTTTCGGAAGAAGGCTGCCTTGGACCTAAGAACCAACTTACCGAAAAGAAGGTGGTGTATGGTTGCTGGACAGAAGGTGTTTGCTGCTAACTCATGAGACGAGCTGATGTAATTGCAACACTTTTTTAAATGTGAGCTACTGTACATTGGCCCGAATGGGGAGCACATCAAGAATGTGAGAACCAGATTGAGATCCCAATAACAAATCATAAAGGGTTTTGGTGGGAACATATGGATCGTCCCTTTAAAAGAAATACATCACAACATGTGATTTAAACCAACTTGGCAGATCAAGCAATCATAGAAAGGCTACTAAGGCTCACAAATAACCTTTAACTGTTGCACAGCAAGGCCTTGCTGGGATAAAGATAAATAGAAAAGAAGAACATCTAATAACTGCGTCTGTAAGGGCTGGATGTGCCGGGCAAAAACACCAAACAGCAAACTTCACCCAGCAACCTGCAAACTCACATCCACTACTTTGGGAGGGAGATCAACTGTCACCGCTCAATCTCCAACCATGGAGGTGTAAGTTGTGCACCCTCGTGTGCAGGACTTTGCCTTGCTGTTGCGACACACGGTCCTCCTGAACAGGAAGCTGAATTGGAGGGCACATGATGTGCTATTGCAGATGAACATATACCTAGCACCTCCCATTCTCCTGCTACATCACATTATACATGGATTTATAGCTAACTATGAGGGCTGATTTTCGTATTAAAAAATAGGAAATAGATTTCAATAACAATTGGATCCTGGTTTCAAGAAATGAGACACTGTGGTCCGGGTAACCTACATCGCCGAACACGGCAATAATTGGAAAGACTACTCGCAAACTCAACATTTATGGTACTCTGATACCTTACCTATTCAGTATCTCGGTACCAGGATCCAATCATTATTGAAATCTATTTTAGTGTACTACAAATGCTGGTTGTATTGTTGAGGACAATGTGTTAGATTGCAACGCTGTGTCCTTCAAAATAAGTTATTAGAATACAGTTTTATATGATATTGCCCTGAGGAAGCCTATGTTTAGGTGAAACGTGTTGGCTATAATGCTTGAAGAGAAACGGAATAAAAAAGAAAACCACAAGCAAGGACCGACTCATCCTGTTTCCTTTGGTCCTGTGTATAACTCTTTGTTTCTCATACTCTGGTCTTTGTTGCCTCTCAATCTATGTCATAAATTGTCTAAGGTATGACCAATTGATATCTGGTCATTTGAGGTGGGCAACTTTGTTAAAGGGTGATTTCTTCAGGTGGTGCAGTAACAGCCCCCCTGGCTGCTAATATTTGTTTCAACGTTTCCATAGTAGCCATGTGCGATGGAGGGTAGCACTCTGCTGCTCCACACTCGCGCCGTTCCTCTCCTGAAATGACGTGCGGGCCTATACAGGTGCCACTCCTGTTCGCTGACATCAGTTGCTTTCAAGACTGACCATGCCCCCAGGCGTGGAGCCCCAAAAGCATATTGATAGGCAACATGTAGATTCCTAGATTTGGGATATTGTTATTTGGTAGAGTCCAAACACAGAACAGAGAGGATGAGAGGGTCAGTGAGGAATCTGCGGCTAGATAAAGTCTCTACCCAAAAGAGCCTTACTGAAGGCAAGTAACTTGTTCTTCTGATCGAGACTTGTAGGTGCAGATCACTCACCTTTTGAATAGAAACCAAAGCAGTACTAAAAGGGAGGAGGGCTGTCGATGGACTCAAACCAAAACGTCCTGCAAGATGGAGGGGCAAAATGTTCTTCTAGGTGGACTTGGCTGTCCAGACAATAGTGCTTTGGAGGGACGCCCAAGTAGCTGCCTGCCAGATGTCTAGGAATGGGACTCTTCGTGCTAGCGCAGTTGTAGTAGCTTTGGCCCTGGTGGAATCGGCTTGTGGTTCTTCAGGAGGCTGCTTCTTTGCCAATGCGTAGCAGATTTGAATGCATAACACGATCTAGAACGAGATGGTATGCTTCTGCATAGCCTTGCCTTTTTTTGCTCCAGCGAACACCACAAATAGCTGACCGTCCATTTGGTAGTCTTTTGTATAATCGATGTAGAAGCTGAGCCCTCTGTGGGGGCCAAGCAATGGAGTCACTCCTCCTCCTTAGAGGGGCGAGGCGGAGCATAGAATGCCGGCAGAGTAGTGACTTGACCAACGTGGAACAGCATCAAAACTTTCAGCAGAAAGGATGCCCTAATTCACAGAACCAGCTTCTCGTGGAAGAAGGTGATATACGGTGGATGAACACATAGAGCTTAAAGCTCACTCACATGCCATGCTGAGGTGATGGAAATAAGGAACACGGTTTCCATGGTAAGGAGCCAAAGGGAACAGCTGTGAAGCGGCTCGAATGGGGTACACATCAAAAAAGTAAGGACAAGATTGAGGTCCCATTGGGGTATTGCAAAAGGAGAAGGGGGAAAAAGATACTGCAGCCCTCTTAAAAACAGTAGTAGTATTAGTAGAATGGCTGAAAGGGCAAATAGACGGCCTTTAACAGTGCCAAAGCAAGGTATTGACAGGCAAGAGACAAAACAAACAAAAGAACGTCTGATAACTTGGCTTGGAGGGAGTTAATCTGGCGTGTGCCACACCAAACCACAAACTTAGCCCAACAACAGGTGTATCGTTTTTGTCGAGGGTCACCTGGCTGCCAAGATGACATCAACCTTCTCCAGGGGAAGATCGAAGGTGTTCAGCTGTTGCCGCTCAATCTCCAGCCATGAAGGTAGAGATTGCGAAGGCCCAGAAGGAGACCATTGCCGTGTTGCTACGACAGCCGGTCCTCCGGATGGTCAGCGTGATTGAAGGACACATGCTCAAGCGCAGGAGTTCTGAACACTATACTCTCCATGCCCAATCCAGATTCACTAGGATGACCTGGGCCCAGTGTGTCCTGATCTTCAGGAGTAATATCAGTGGAAATGTAAACAGGAGTCCCGAGCTTCACTCGAGGTGTATCGTGTCTCTCAGTAAGAGATGTATTGGACACTTCAATGCACATTCGTTCTGACATTGCGCATTCTTGGCAGTGGCGAACAGATCGAGCCAAGGTTCTCCACATTTGCGAAAGTGATCTTGTGCCACCTCCGGATGTAGCTGCTACTCATTATCCACCAGGTGCCAATTGCCTGAGCTTGTTCCCCCTCCATTCAAGAATCCTGTAAGGTGGTTCACCACAAGGAAAATTCTTTGGCTGTCCAGCCACTTCCAGAGACTCAAGGCCTCCTGGCACAGGGTCCATGACTCCACCCCGCCCTGTTTGTTGCCGTACCACATGGTGGTGGTGTTGTCCATGAGCTCCTGTACCAGCCTCCCCTTGATGCTTCAGAAAGTTGATGTGGAACCGAGACTCCACCGCAGACCAGAGGCCTCTGATCTCCACCTCTCCCAGATGTCCTCCTCAACCAGGAAGTGAAAAGGGTCTGCCACTGACCCAATCACGGGACGATAACCACCACTGCAGATATTTTGCAGTCTCATCCAAAGTCTGGACATGGTCGGAGACGTCCCCTGCAGAGCCCACATATGCCACCTGGCATGTTCAACCAGCAGCACGCAGGAAGCCATCAATCCTGGCAGCCTCAGAGTCAAACTCATTGAAATCCAGGATCGAGGCTGAAAGAAAGGGGTCATAGCCTGAATGTCATGGATTCTCTTTTCTGGGAGAAAGAAATCAAACTGTGTCCAGAAGAGCTAGGATGAAAAGGAGAATCTGAGAAGGAGTCAGGTGTGACTTAAGCACATTTATAGTGAACCTCAAAGATGACAAGAAGTTCGCCATAGTCTGGAGGTGGGTGACGACTGCCTGGGGGAGCCCACCTTCAGGAGTCAGCCGTCGAGTTAGGGCAAGACTGGCACCCGAGACCTGCCACCACCAACATCCCACTCGTGAACACCCGAGAGCTGCTGGTGAGAGCACAGGGGAGCATAGCAAACTGATAATGCTCTTCTCCCACCACAAACCGCAGGTAGTGCAGACTGCCGCCAGGACGAAAATATGGAAATAGGCGTCCTGCAGTTAGAACGTCACCATCAAGTCTCCTGGGTATAGTGCAGACAAGACCTGGGCCAGGTTGAGGATCTTGAATTTCTCCTTCCGGAGGAAGGCATTGAGAAGGTGCAGATCTAGAATAGGCTGAAGACCCTGTCCTTCTTGGGCACCAGAAAGTAGCGGGAATATCAACCACGTCCTACTTTTGGTGCTGACAACCTCTCAACAGCCTCTTTGGCCAAAACGGTTTGCACTTTCTGCCACAAAATGGAGAAGCGGTCCTCTGTCAGTCACTGGGTGGACGGTGGAAGGTGAGGAGGTAAGGTAGGGTAATGCATTACCTTTGCGGACAATCTGCAGAGCACACCTGTCCAATGTGATGACTTGTTAACCCGGTTGGCAGGTGGGGCTGGGGGCCGGGGGTGGGGCTGGGTATGGGCGGTGGACTTGAATGATGGTCATGTTTCATGTATTTTGTCATTTATAACTTACCATCATTAGGATGGCTGATGTTTATTGTTCATTATTTTCACTTTTGATAAGAGATATGTTTTTAAGAAAATGAGAATAAAATCAATGATGTTTTAGCGAACTTATGCTCTTACACTGAGTTTTTTCATATCATGTTTTGGGTCATTATGAGTCTTTAAATGTTGTTTTGACCACTTGACTGCCTAGGGATTTACCCTCAAATATGTCAAATATGGGCGGTGGACTAAGCAGCCCTCTGGCCTTGGCTGCGGGGGTGATGGGCACCTTGGCCTGTCCCACAAAACTGCTGGATCCCCTGCTGGGGTTGGACAGGCTGGTCGTAAATGATGCCTCGTCCAAAGCCATGAAAGGAGGGCTGTAACTGTTAGTGGTGAGCCTAGTTAGAAAGGCCCAGAGAGCAAGAAGTAGCCCTACTCTCCTTGAAACGCTCAAGGGTAGAATCAATCTTGTCCCTGATCAGGCAAGTCCCATAGTATGGCATTTCCATCAATCAGGACAGGACTTTGCCTGAGAACCCAGTCGATCGTAGCCATCATGCATGGCGCCGAATGGCAACACTGGTGCCTATTGCTCGCCCAATAGAGTTGTGTACTTGGCCGCATCAAGACCATCCTGAATCGCCTGCATAAGAACAGGGCAAAGGTCTGATGGAACACTGGGGAGGACTTGTGCCTTCGAGTCCCAAAGCGCATGAATGTAATGCCCTAACAAATAGGAGGTGCTGAAAGAACGCAGAGCCAAACTGGCCGAGGAGAAGAGGCATTTACCAAAGTTCTCCACCCTCTTAGATTCCCTGTCAGGGGTAGTGGTAGCACAATTGTCGATGTTGGTCCATTTAGTGGAAGTGTGCACCACAAGGCTCTCTGGGAAAGGGTACTGTGACCAAAAGGCCGGGTCTCCTGGAGCTTGGCAATGGCACCTGGCATTTTGGAAGTTCACTAGAGGGCCAGTACAAGGCTTGACCCAAGCCCCTAGGAGGGTATCTGTCAAGGACTAGTTGAAAGGAAGAAGTGGCTCAGGCAGACTGGCAAGGCTGTAGACCTTCTGTTAGGACGATCATTTTTACCACCATGGTGGGGCGGTGGAGGTCTAGGATTTCAGCCAGAGTGCACATGACAATGGCATACAAGGCGGATTCTTCCATGGCTGGGCCGGGAGGAGATAAAAGGGCTGTTTCTGGGAAAGTATCCAGCCCACTAGCCTCTTGTAACTTCACATATCAATTATCATCGGCATAGGGCTGAGCGCACTCATCACCCTGGTTGTAGTTATTATCAGAGTTGGTCCGAAAAAGGGCATGTACGCTATGTTGTCTGCCGTGTGGTCAAGCGAGTACTGAAACCTCAGTCGGATTCAGTTGCGATGCTGGTCGAATTGGGACTGGAGTCGAGTGGGCATCGGAGAGGACATTCAGGGCCACCTCCTCGGGCAGCCAGGTAAGCATCAATGTTGTCATGCCCAGGCCTGGCATGGGTATAGGCGCCAGGGGCAGCGTCCACACAGGAGACGTGGGCAGAGCAGGCTCAGAGGGTCCAGCTGGCGCCCAGGGTGAACGCACGGATTGTAATCTAGGTGGAAGGCCTCTCTGCCCTGTGGGGCCCGAAGGCGCACCGGTGGGATTCGGTAGGGATCCGAGGAGCCAGAGCACAGCTGCGCAGAACTCTTCAAACTAGTGTGGCATGGCTGAATGCCCCAGAAGCTTAAGTTGTTGTGGAACTAGCTGCACAATCAGATCCGAAGTCGGATTTCGGAACCAGAAGCAAGGCTGTTGGTGCCGTTCACTCGCTTCATCAGGGGAGTATGAAGCAGCGGGACTCCACTTCGACTTCTTATGTTTCTGATGCTTACCTGAAAATTTTGAACGTGATGAAGGCCAACCTCTAGAATTACTCTGTCGACTTCGAGAATAGGAGCAGGACCAGGAGGGACCTTGGACTTGGGACTTGGAGTGGTCCCAATGCAGCATCTTCTTGTGCTTGGCAATGTAAAGTTTCACCTTGCGTTCCCTGATAGCCTTTGGGTTCTTTGACGCGCAGTCTCTGCTGGTCTTGGAGTCGTGACTCCACCTAAGGCACCACAGGCATTCCTGGTGGGAATCTGTCTCAGACATCTGTTTGAGATGTTCCCTCCAGAGCTTAAAAACTGTTGTCTTAGGGTGTGACATCCACTGCACACTGGAAAAGCTGTATTTGTGAGAGAACACCCGAGTTAAGTAGTCTCAGAGAGACAAGAGAAGCTTCGGATTTGCATCTGGTAACACGGATAAAAAGGAACTTGCCTCAGTGCGCGAGAGTGGTGCCTATACAGGCCCTGCACATCATTTCCAGAGTGGAAGGCTGTCAGTGCAGAGTCATAAGGCACCACCTTCTGGCATGCAAAGATACTATGCATCCATTTTTGCGCTTCTGGAATAGTCGAAAGGTGACAAATCTGTGGCTAGAAGTCTCTATCAGAATGTTGATTTCCCCAGACTCTTTGCAAGATTGACTCACCCTTGGAATAAGAACAGGTTGATGCAGTTGTAGCTCTTAGTCAGGAAGTTGCCCAGCACTCGGTTGGGGTAGCCACATTTGATCTGGTAAGCCGAAAGTCCGAAATATAGACACTTGACAAAATACCACAGCTGGGCAACAGAGTTGGTGTTGAACCTCCTGAAGGTAAATAAGATAGAGTTTTTCTCAGCCCCCATCATCAGTCATTTCAAAGGATATTACATTTCATTTCACAATTACATTTTTCCCAGTAGTACTTATCTGGAATCTCATTTTCAAATTATTAAAATTAGTATAGTATCTTCCCCCTCCAAAAGTATAAAAAAAAAAAAAACATCTGCGTAACAGCGATGATATATTACAGCTAGAATAACACAGCCAAAAATATCAGCATCTTCTTAATAGTCAGTAGGAATTCACGGTCATTTCCCACAGTATGGTTGAGGCAAGTTCATTGGGGGATAGGTATTTCCATTAACGTACTTTTGTGCTTTCCTCATTTAAGATAATAGAACACTGACAATGCATAGTGGTATTTTTTTTAATCACAATTTATTAAATTAAATCAATGGCTTCATCATTTTTGGTTTTGCAACTAACGCGGACATTTTTTTAGATGAATCCTATGACATAATATGGAGGCGCACATAACTAATTATTAATGCTAAAATGGTTGGACAAAGGCCCGATGCTCACCAAAAATACATTTAGAATGAGGCATCTGTTCCTTCCCATCCACCAGAAAAGCCTAGCAAAGCACAAGCCTACTTTTCAGCGCATTGATTCAAATTATTTTTACCTGTGGTATTTTTCCCCAGGAATATGGTTCTTTTTAGGACTAGCTTAACCTACTGTTACCAATTCTTTTAAGTATACACAGAGTGGGCTTTGGCTCCATCCAGAGGAGTATTTCTTTCTCACCTCATGTTGTTGGCTGCTTGGTGTATCTCTGGTGTATCTCATTATCTCCTATGAAGAGCTTACATTTCAGTGCACAAGGGACTATTTTACCACCCCAAAATACTCATTAAATTCATTATCTCTTAGATACACTGTATACAAAAAGCAATCATTTTTTGTTTTGATATTTACACCATAGCAACCATTTTTAAATATTTTAAATAGAACTCAAAAGAAAAAAGGAAAGACCGAATTATTGGCCTTGGCAAAGCACGTTTTCCTTTGCATTATATAATTCATACCAGCACACAAATTTACCATTACGTGCACCACAACACGGTACTTTGACCTTTCATCCTGAAAAATGAAGGAAACGTAGTCCTTCCGACTGTGTTATTAGCACCACTACTTGACTAATCAACCTTTATGCACTGATACGTTCAGTCAATATTTTACTCCTCTTTATTCATCAGATGGCCACATTATATGGTGTTCAGACATTCTTGATACAAAACCTTATTTCTCACAGTATAAACAGTCAACCCCCAAATGAAAACCATTTTATAAATGGTATGTACAAACAGAAAATTAAAAAAACAGCAGTTTTCTTGTACTCGGTGTACAGCATACATTTGTAATCACATCATTTATTTATGCGTTTTTATATAGCGCTAACTATACCCGAAGGTGTCAGAGCACTTTACAAAAGAACCGTTACATTACATAAGGACTTCAGAGTTAGACAGAATTCTTCAGACATTAGACAGAATGCTTTGTGATTCCATACTAAGGCTTCTTTGTGAGACCTAATGGCGACCTTGGCCACACTTTGATAAATGCTGGCTAGAGGAAGGTCAAAGGAACAACCGAACTGGGGAAACACGGAAGCAGGGTCTTTTTTTAAAAGGTGACTGGTCTAAATTGGTTGTGGGTCTATGTGTGTTTAAACAAGCATAAGACAGTAGATTTCACAACTTCCTGGGCCCAACACATTTTCTGCCTATTGACCCCTGACTTTTAGAGTGTTCAGTCAACTTCAATACCAAGACCGACAAGCAGAGTAATACTGATCTGTTAAAAAAATACCAGTCTTACATTAAGTCCCCACCCACTTTCCCCTGCTTCATTCTAAAATCATAATCAGAGGTTCAGGGGTGGCTCCTCCGCTAAGGCGGAGGAGCGTCGCCCCACTGCTCTTTGAGCAGGAAAAATAAAATGATAATAATATAGTTATTATCATTTTATTTTTTGCAGTTTTGGGGCTGGATTAGGGCGGGGCTGGGGGCACAGGGGGAGGAGTCATTTGTGCACACTAAGTGCACATGACTGCTTGGCTGGCCATCTGGGACCGGCTAAACAGTCATGCACACTTTGCATGTTACCCACCAGGCTGCATTACACAGCCTGGTGGGGAATATGCCCAGGCCCCCAGTCCCCATCTGAGCGCCGATTCACTGCACTCAGACCAATCACAACGCTGCATTGAAGCATTGTGATTGGCTTAAGGGAGCCAATCACATCGCTGCATTGCAGCGTTGTAATTGGCTATGGGGAGCCTGGGTGCTTCCTGGTTCCCGGACTCCGGAGAAGCGAGGAGAGACGGCCGGTGGGAGAGGTAAGTGGCATTTTGCCCCTCCACCCTCATTTCCTGCCAGCCGCTACTGCAGAGGTTCCATTATATTCTGTGTGACAAATAGTGCCCCAGCCCACTATAGCAGTCTGCTCCCCTTCTTCAGGGCCATGAGACTGATGAACCTCAATAAGGAATAAGAAATTGATATTCAATTCTACCAAATGCCCTCCATCATCCAAGGCAAACGGCTAATGTGGCTCTGATGGTCCTGTTGAGGATGCAACTGGATGGGCGTAAGAGGTTGGAGCACAATAGTGTTTCTTATTGGCTGTCAATAACAACGGATTGAAGATTGAAAAGACACTACTGGTGGATACTCAGCTCTTTACAAACACCAAAGTTTTCATTAGAACAGGAAGAAATAAGCTTCTCTAATTAGAAGGGCATTAGTTATTACTTTCCCATCAAAGTCTACCAAGGTGATCAACTCGTAAAAACATTTTTGCCTTTATGTCAAATGATCCTTTTACAGGTTCCCTATACAGAAAAGATTTTTATTGATCCAGCAACTTAAGTTTTTTGGATTATCCAAAGAAACAAATAAAATCTAACGGCAAGTCACCAAAACTTTGTGCCTGTTTAAAGATTGGAGAACAAAGAGGAACGCAGTAAACCAGCAGTACTCTGAGCCTGTCAAACTCACCTGGAAAACCGTTGGGTTACCGTCAGCGGAGCCTCTGCTGGCTGTGCCAGCAGTAACCTGTCTGCCATTGGAGGACCGCTGGGTCAATGATGGTGATTCTGCCATATGAAGGGTGGGTTGACTGTCACACATCTTCTCTTTGTATGTCTGCCATGCAAGGTATGATGGAAACTACCAGAAGAAATGTAAATGGCCCCCCATGGGCAGGAAAAAAGCTCACTGGGTGATGGTTCCATGTACTTTTGTTCAGAAAAAACCAATCTCCCGCTTTGGGAATTTGTTTTCAGTGAACAAAAGCAGTTTTCAAAGTGGGTGCTTTAAACATGGGTTATAGAATTCCCCATCTGCCTTACCTATGCTCGAACCTCGAGGTGTATCAAAAATCTTTAGAGAGGCAACTGCTCAATTTAAACCAGATAGAATGACTCTGGTGCTGGAACTCTTGTCTTGTGGATTGTTACCTGCCTTGTTATGTTGGCCTAGGCCTGGCTGCCATGCTGTTTTCCTTTGCGCACGTTACACTGAGCCGGGCCTCCTCGCCCTTTGCTCGTGCCAAGTTCTTTTGCACTGTCTGCATTTTCTGTTGTTCACCTTTTTGGGCTCAGTCTGCACAAACATGTACAAGGTCGCATAACAATGTATTTTGGTTCTTCCTGATATGGCCAGTCTTGCGCACCCAGACATAACATTAGGTGCAATTGCCATGAAGAATTTGGTATGCTTTTAATACTGTGGTTTACTAGCGCTTAACACACACTTGGAGAAATCCCTTTCAGTGAGAAGAGCTATGATGTCCTGCTGATGTAAGCCTGCATCTAGAGACTGAGGTATGGGGGTTCGCTAGTCAAAGCCCAGAGGTCTTCTATGATTATAATAAACTGTCTTGCTGCAAGGGGAGGGTGGTAATGTTATTTATACGTTTATCCACTGAGCTCTGAGATGCTTTCCCGTTTGTATTCTATGGAATTGTAACCATGCTGCTTATATTAGTAATATGCATTATGCTATTAGTACTGACACGTGTACTGTACATTAGAGCACGTAAGTTGGAATAAACATTTTAACCTATCCAGTGTCTCTTACTACGCACCTTGTGGACAAGTACGAGTGAGTGACGAAAGAGTGTTCTTGCTTCTGCGAGTCCTGAGATAAAGATACCGTGTTCTGGGTTGTCCAATCATTGGTACTTGGGTGCTAATACGATGCTAAGCTAGTTGGGTTGGGGTTTTTGGGTGCTACGGTATATGGTGGCAAACTACTGTATTCCGGGGTCCCATTTTCCTGTGCATAGCTCTGTGTATGTGCAGAAACCTTATGACATGGCGCGACCACCGTGGGGCAGCTTATCTGCGAGACGCTTGAGTAGTACTTGTGCTTGTCCACAAACCCCTCGCGTACGCTTCCGGAGGCGTATGTGACGGTGATACCTCCTATATTGAATGTTTTATAGGTTCTTTCAAGCTTGATATTATTAAAAAGGTTAGTTAACAGACCCATTTTTGTGCTCCCTGTTAGGTTGTCGAATATATCTGTTTAGTCATGGCTGGTGTGGCGATTGCTGCACATAGTCGAGGAGCACTCCGAGACCACTTACGGGTGTATGGAGTGCCTGATACAGGGATCGATTTGGTCTTTGTGGTTCAAGCCGATCCGGCTTACCACTTTGAGGTGTTTTACACTTGGATCACTTTTGAAGCGGTGGAGGCAGATGATAATCTGTTTCATGAATATAAACCCACCGTTATTCCTGCTGCATATCGACCCTATACCACTCTTGAAGTACCTCTCACGGCTTGGCAGCACCGTGTTTGGTTTAATGGCGCCCTACCACAACCAACTACCGCAGTTCGTTTAGGCCCCTTGTCAATTCAGGGGGCCACTTGGCCTGTATTGGCCGGGTATACCCCGCATCCAAATTATCTGGCATTACCGCTTATGAACTGCGCACTATGCATACCGAGTTGGTACGAGTGCATCGAGCCCTAGTGACATACGTTACAGGTAGTCTACATGGAGCTGCTCCTGTAGTCGCAGGCCAACCAGCTATAGCCGCTGGAGTGACCATAAGTCCTGTCATGGTAAATTCTGTGATGGGCAAACGTCCACAAAATAAGGACGACTATCCTTACTGGCTTGCAGAAAAGTTCGATCAGATAGAAGCAGTGTTTCCCCATACATCCCCAGTAGATAAACACCGCATCCTCACGATAAGTTTGCCAAAAGACATAATCCCGATTTGACATCATGTGAAAACTGGGGTAAGGTATTCGCAGCAGTTTATTCAAAATGTTTTGGAACTCCTTCCATGACGGTTCTACCCTCTGTAATTAAAAAGTACAGGATGAACATGGCCCTGAAGCGGCTGTGGAATTAGGGATGAGACTAGTGGGAGTGCTTGATGTAGTAGCTGAGCTGATCCTTGGAAATGTCAAGGGCGATGCTATGAACTTTCAAGTAGCGAATGCTTTGGCTTTGGTCCCAGAGTTGGACAGGCCCCGCGAATTACCGAAAATTATTGCCCGGGCTTATAAAACAATTGGAAGAAATAGCCTGGGCAACAAGCCTTTTGTAAAAATGCAAACTCAATCGCAAACACAAGTTACACAAACAAAAAGTGCATCTGAGAAAGATGATAAACCGGTCTTCACTAAAAAGAGTTGGAGACAGAAAAAACAGGGTAAGCAACAAAGAAGCCGGGGTCGAGAGGCGCTTCCCCAGTTTCGGTTTCTTCTGAACGTACTTATGATTTACGTGATAGGTCAAGGATTAAATCACCAGAAAGGTTTCAGAGCTCTGATACGCGTTCTCCTCGTTCTTCACAGGCCCAGACGTCGTCACAGGCTGGTGGAGGAGGACGGCAAGATAGAGGAAGGGGCCGAGAGGCTCCCCAGGAGCGAGACCAACCTCGACAACAAGTCAGAGGGAAAGCAGAAGACTTTCATCTTCCTCGACCGCAATTTCAGAAGAAAAAGTTGCCGCTGTCACAGCGAAATATGCCTCAGACCGTGAGAACGAGACTCCAGAATTGGACGTGGGCAGTGACCCTCCTAGACAGCGCCGCGGAAGTTACCATAGTGCGGGAGGCGCTACGTCCTCATATGGAGGCGACAGCAACTGAAACATTCGTTACTGTAGAGACAGCTGACACGAGAGTGGCACCCCCTGACAGACTTTACAACATAGTCATACAAATTGAAGGTGACATACCGCGTGAAATAAAAGGGATTTTTGGGAAAATCTAACCTCTTCATATGACATTTTGTTAGCAGAGGTGGATTGGCCACCCCCATTCGTTTTAGCTGCACATAAAGGAGAGGAGATAATCCTTCCAAGCTTCTCACGGCATGTCCCAAAAGACAAAGCTGAAGCACTTGCAGCTGAGTGGGCTGTGTACCCGGCACCAGCGTTATACCGCAACCATGTGGGATGGGATGAAGAATCACCTCCTCATGCAATACCTTTGCGGTCACTACCGCAGCCACAACCCCAATATCCCATCAAACGGCAGGCAAAAGGCCCCGTCTCCGAAATTCTGACACAGTTGGAATATCAGGGAGTAATTGAACCGTGCGTATCACCTATGAACAATCCCCTTTTCGTGGTTTCTAAACCCGATGGATCGTACCGCTTAGTTTTGGATTACCGGCATTTAAATACTCATTGTCGGAACTTTGCGGTGCAAAATACACACAGTTCTGCGCTTGTAGACAGTCTTGTTCGTAAAAAATACAAAACGACACTTGACCTTTCAAACGGTTTCTACACGCACAACCTAGCCCCGGAGAGTGGTCAATGGACCGCATTCACTTCCGGTGGTAAATTATTCCAGTTCCGGCGTTTACCCATGGGCTACAAAAATAGTCCGGGTATATTCGCCGCCCGTGTTGTTTCTTTGTTAAATGACATTGATCAAGACGCATGTTCGTACGTAGATGACATCTATCTGACGGACGACGAATTATTTCAGCATTTGTCCCGTGTGGACCGCATTATTCTTGAATTTGCGGAGCAGGGTTACAAATTTAACTTTGCTAAATCACACATTGCTGAATTTACAGTTCTGTTCTTGGGCTATGAGCTCAACAACGAAGGTAAGGGCTTAGCCCCCATTTCTTGGAAAAATGTGCACATTTGTGCCCCCAAATACTCTGAAGAAACTTCAGTCTTTGCTGGGTTTCTTGAATTTCGGGCGTACTTACATTCCCGAATATGCCCAGCGTATCAAGCCTTTGTATGCTTTGATACAACCTACTTATTCAAGGTCTTGCTGGCTGCCTGAGCATACCTCAATTCTGCAGTCTTTGCAGACAGACCTATTGGAGTCTAAATATCTTTTGACTCGTGATAACCACACAAACCTGGTGATTAGAATAATTCCGGGGCGGTGGGATTCACATACTTAACCTTTAATGAAGGTGATACAGTACCCATCGCATACAAGTCGCATCTGTACACTTCCGCTGAATTGCGCTTTACATCTGTCGAAAAGTTCTAACTGCAGTGCAAATGGCGATTCTAAAAGAACGCGCACTGGCACAGGGAAAGCGAATTCTGGTGGTAACACCCTGTCCTGCCCTAGAGGCAGTAACAAAGGCAAGTGTACCGAACTCAAAAGCAATGCATCCCCGTTGGATACAATGAGCTACATCCTTGACGTCTTCGGACGTCACTTTTGTTTTTGATTCTTCCCTGCAGACTCAGGAGTTTTTGCAGTATGAATTCGTTCATCCTCCTCCTTTGTTTTTATTACCGCTTGAGGATTACAAATGTGTGATCTACACCGATGGTTCGGCGCAACCGGCCACTGGGTCCAAGCACGCTTATTCAGCTGCATGTGCTATTGTTGCGGGTTCCTTTGTAGATGGAACGTTCAAATCCTCTGTAGTGCACACTCGCACACTTGGAGATAGTACCGCACAATTGGCCGAGCTGCATGCATTGCTACTTGCACTTGAGTTCGCTTCTCAGGATGAGACAACTCTTATTGTATGTGATTCCTTCTACTGTGTACAGTCTTACAATGACAATCTGTTTTTCTGGTCGAAAAACGACTACAAGGACGCAAAAGGGAGCACAATTAAGCATAAAATGCTTTGGGTTCGAGTGGCAGAATTGCAACAACGTCTGCCCCTCACACAGGTGGTTCACACCTTAGGCCATCAGCGGGTGGGCGCACACGCTATTGGTAACGATCTGGCAGATGAGGCTGCCCGTTCAGCAGTAGTCACGTGTTCAGTAGCAGCGGTTACCAGGTCCATGTCTAAAATAGACCCTGTTATATTAGCAGCTATTGCTGCAACCAAGGAAGGTAATAATTACCCTACAGGTTTCCCTTCCAAGTATTCTTACACATTAAGTCCCGATCAGGTTCCTTATGTAACTATACCTGACGTTGGAGATCGGCTGATCCCCAACGCGGACCGCAGGAGTGCCTTGATATCAGCTGCACACGAAGGCATGGCTTCTGCTCATGCAGGTGTGTCAGCTACGGTTTCCATCTTGCAGCAGCGTTATTGGTGGCGTGGGTTATATAAAGACACCCGTGCTTTTGTGCTTTCTTGCGACGTTTGTCAACAGATTAAGCCTTCCACGGTAACCCGTCCACCACAAACACCGCTCGGCATTGCTAACAGACCCTTTGGGTGTGTTTACTTGGATCACTGCGGTCCATTCTCATCAGACACTGCCTATAAATATATCTTAGTGGCAGTGGACTCGTGCACACGGTTTCTCTGGGTCTGGCCACAACGGAGTGCTGACGCCCGAAATGTAATCAGGGATTTGCGTGTCTTTGTGGGAATTTTCGCATGCGGCACCTTCCATTCGGACCAAGGTCCAGCGTTTGCCTCTAGGGCTTACAAGGATGCAATGGCTTCGCTTGGGGTGCGGGTGAAATTTTCGTCTCCGTATAGGCCTGAGGGCAACTCTATCGTTGAACGAATGAACCGTGACTTAAAGCAATCCTTAACAGCTAGGGTTATAGGTACTGGCAGGAACTGGCTGGCCCATTTGTATACCGTTCAGCGTGCACTTAATAATCTCCCTAGAAGACCTCTGGGTGGGCGGACCCCATACGAAATGCTCTTTGGCATAAGAATGTTTGTGCCTGACCTTGAGGGTCCAGACATCGCGGCGCAATCCGCCAAGTTTGATGTAGATAACCATTCTGCTATGTTACAGGACTTACAAGAAGCCCGAGACAAACTTGCAACTACACATTTGCCTTCAGCCACAGATCCTGCGTTGCAGATTCCGGTAGCCGGCTGGCTTCCGAAAGTTGGAGAACTGGTTCGAGAGAAGGTTGAAAACAAAAAGAATTTGGCCCCTCTTTTCGTGCACCGGTTCCAGTTCTTGGCCTGAAGGGAACACGTACAGTCATTTTACCACCGCTTCCTGGTCGCAAAGAGAACAGATACATCTCAGTTGAAAATGTCAAGCTACAGCGCCTGGCCGATCCTGAATAGTGTCACACCAGCGGTCTCTTGTCCTGCCATTTATCGGACATATGTTCATAGTCCATCTGCGCGAACGATCGCTGATGCTGTAATTGAGATGGTTGATTTGCCTGAATCCTCTACTTTGCCTGAAACTATAATTGATCCCCAACTCTCCACCAACATCGACGAGGACGAGTATACTTATCCTGCATCAGAATCGGTGGCACATCAACCAACAACGCCACTTTGCCCGACTCGTTATTCCTTTGATTCGGATTCCACATCTTCAAAAGTTCCATCCAAGTTCAGTATTTTTATATCCTGGTTTAGAGACAATTTTTTGATTCCACCCTGGACATACATCTGGTTGGTACTTTTCTTGATTTTTTGTTCATGTCCATTGGCTTTGTCACAGTGTTTTTCTACTAATCAATGGTCACTATTTACCTGAACGCTCTGCTGTAGACTATGTTTCTGGAACTTTGGCTCCTCATTCCTCGTCTCACATCATGAAGCGTGACCACACATTTGTGAACATTTCAGCTTTCCCAGTTGCTGATGGCATCGTATGGGATGCAGTGAACTATCAAATCCATGGTCCGACGGAAATTATTAATGTACCTAATGTCCTTCGTGTTTCAATGGGTGATGTAGTACAAAATAATATTCATTCTGATGATTGGGATGTGCATGCCGTTGAAGCATTGTTTGCCGATTTAAAATATTATGCATCTTTTAATGCTGAAGATCTATATATGAATTCTGCTAATTATGCCGATTTGTATTGTTACCAACATTGGGGTAATCATTTTCTCCATAAGCCCAGTGCCCTGCGTAGTTCTGTTAACTATACCCAATGGGAACATTGTCCAAACCCCTTGCCAGGTAGCTCTCAAACTCTTCGAAATAAGTTTAATTATTTTACTGATTTTAATCGGTCGAACCCTGCATCCTATTATTTTAGACTTAATAACACATCAACTCAGAAAATTATGTTAACCCACACCAAATTGCTTTATTCAGGTTCCTTTCTAAGTGCCCTAGCTGTGGGTGGTTATGAGTACTGGGATAATACAGTGGATTTAAAATCTATTTGGGGCTCCAAGCCATGGCAGGTACAGGGAACCGAGGCATTACATCGTGCTTGCCTCATCCCTGCCCAAATTATGTTCCTCAATGTCTCCATCTATCAGACTACATGTTGGGGCTTAGCAACCACTAAACAATTGAATACGCCATCAATACCATCCCTGTCGAGTTTTCCTAATGAAAGCTCACGATTCAATCTGTCCCTCGTGTCCCTGCAGGCAATGTTACAAAATAATTCGTTTAATGTTTCTGAGCTGGTTCAGTCACCCTGGTTAGTATGGCCTATATCATCTAATGCATGTCAAATGCGTTTTCACGATTCTGGTGCTAGCTACACACAGGATAGGCCTGATCCGAGATTTACTGATTCCCGTACTGTCACTACATATTCTGTTGGTAAATTATGCAAACAATGGCTGCAACATTCGTCCCTTGATTCTGTTAAACAACATTTGTCCCTCCTTTCAGGCAATATTGATCTGTCCGACTTTGTTTTGGGACCTCGTGGTCCCCGACCTAAGAGATTCATTTATGAAACATATAATGAACTCTGGAAGCTATCACAAATGGAAGCTGCTTCCCGTCTTCGGGAAATAGATCAAGCAAATTTGGAAAAGGTGCTTGCTGTTGTTGACAATAGTATTAATACCCTGTCTTCTCGCATTTATACTTTAGAGAATATTGTGTCCTCTGTTGTTGATATTGTACAAGATGATGTTTCTGTGTTATATCATGGTCAGAATCAATTGCGTTCAGTTATGCAGTTTGCATGGACTTTGCAAACGCTCAAGTTAGGTAAAGTTCCTTGGCATTTTTTGAACACCTCTGCCTTGTTTCTACCTTTTAACTTAACTGACAAACAGCAATTTATGTCCATGAAAGATGCAACTTACACTCTATTACATATCGAAAAGATGGATCCTTTGCCGTTCTCTGTTGCAGAACTCGATTCTGCTGTATGGCTAGTCCATGGGGTTATCGCTTTACCTTTTTCCTTGTTTGAATTTGACTCCTGCATGAAACATTATCCTGTGGGCCGTTACCGGCCCTTGGGCAGTGCTTTCCTGCATGAACTCTGGTCCTTGCCTTTCATGTATAAATGCCTTCGGGACGGCAAGGAAGTCTTTCTCACGGGGAGTACTGCGACTCAACTATGGGTCATTCGCTTATTTGTAAACACATTAAATTGCATGGCTCATGTAGCGTTTCCGCTCCTAATCTTGCTTGTGTGCTGAAAGGTATTCCTGCTCCTGTTATTTCACCTACTTTCACTCTCCTTTCCAATGGTAGTTATTTACTTTTAAATAACGAAAACTGTTGTGGCCTGCAAGCTGGCATTCCTTACATTGTAACAGTTTCGCACAGGGTTGTCTGCTGCAAAAATGTGCTTTTTCCTCCCCCTCATGGCAAGGTTGATATCTCTATTTGGCCTTCCATCCCTACCATGGAAGCAGATTTCAATAGACTGAGCAGAATAAAGGCACTATTATTAAACGAGGAAGTTATGCTCACGTCCGCCCGGGAGACATTCATTCTCCAGGTGGCGAGTACCCACAGTGAAATACAGGCCCTTTTAAACACTAATCTCCCCCAACATTTTGGGGAGTTAATACATCGTATTTTTAACGCATCTAACACTGAAGGCCTAGTACACTTTTTTAAGGTCGTTGGGTCGGGCTTGGTGTCCTCCTTCCAAACTATTTTTGGTGCCATCCCGGCTTTCATACATTCTATTTTTTCCAGTGTCTTTGGCGGTTTCCCATTGATCCTCGCTTTAGCGGCTGGTGTCTTGCTCTTAATTTGCTTTCTGCGCAATGGCTGCTCCCCGATGGGACCTGCTCGATCCAGAACGCCTCCAGCTGCTCCGTGAGCGCCTTTTGGCCGGTTTTGGTGTCTTGCCATTGGCGACACTGAGTGGGTCATATACTCTTTCATTTCGCTTGCGTATTTCACTTGCGTGCAACCTGTGATGACTTGTGTCCGCTGTCCTTTCACCTGGACTCTGGATTATTGCCTCTCCAATTCGTCATTGTCTGTTCCGGATTTTGTTCAGTTGATGGGTCCCTTAGAGGCCCATGAGCAGGACTGTTCCGTTGCTGGCTGTATGGCGCGTGCGGCTGCACTGGGGATTTTGGCGCAATGGGATATCTGGGCGGCTGCCCGGGATCTCCTACAACGAAGCTGTTTCAATTATCACGCAAGCTGTCCCGCATTGCTTCTGGATGCTCCCTTTGTTGAGGAGCATTCCTGCTCTTTGATCTCATGGATTGGATGGCATCTATGTTTTTTGACGATTCCAATGATGAACTCTTGGAGGGTATGGCTTTTCTCTGCACTTACACTTTCATGGATTGACCTGCCCTTCGCCGTTTGGGCGCTCCCTGTGCTCCAACGGCTGTGTTTTTCCTCTGATGGGCCTCTGTCCTGGCCGCTGGACTGACCAGGGGAGGGTGTCTTGTGGATTGTTACCTGCCTTGTTATGTTGGCCTAGGCCTGGCTGCCATGCGGTTTTCCTTTGCGCACGTTACACTGAGCCGGGCCTCCCTCGCCCTTTGCTCGTGCCAAGTTCTTTTGCACTGTCTGCATTTTCTGTTGTTCACCTTTTTGGGCTCAGTCTGCACAAACATGTACAAGGTCGCATAACAATGTATTTTGGTTCTTCCTGATATGGCCAGTCTCGCGCACCCAGACATAACATTAGGTGCAATTGCCATGAAGAATTTGGTATGCTTTTAATACTGTGGTTTACTAGCGCTTAACACACACTTGGAGAAATCCCTTTCAGTGAGAAGAGCTATGATGTCCTGCTGATGTAAGCCTGCATCTAGAGACTGAGGTATGGGGGTTCGCTAGTCAAAGCCCAGAGGTCTTCTATGATTATAATAAACTGTCTTGCTGCAAGGGGAGGGTGGTAATGTTATTTATACGTTTATCCACTGAGCTCTGAGATGCTTTCCCCGTTTGTATTCTATGGAATTGTAACCATGCTGCTTATATTAGTAATATGCATTATGCTATTAGTACTGACACGTGTACTGTACATTAGAGCACGTAAGTTGGAATAAACATTTTAACCTATCCAGTGTCTCTTACTACGCACCTTGTGGACAAGTACGAGTGAGTGACGAAAGAGTGTTCTTGCTTCTGCGAGTCCTGAGATAAAGATACCGTGTTCTGGGTTGTCCAATCATTGGTACTTGGGTGCTAATGGGATGCTAAGCTAGTTGGGTTGGGGTTTTTGGGTGCTACGGTATATGGTGGCAAACTACTGTATTCCGGGGTCCCATTTTCCTGTGCATAGCTCTGTGTATGTGCAGAAACCTTATGACACTCTAATGTCTCATAGTCCTATTACTCCTCAGTTTACCCAGTCTATTTTAGTTGCCTGGCACACTCAGGAGTCTACTGCTGGCCAAATAGAAAAGTTACCTGAACTCATCAGGCAAGTACTTCCACATGTGCTGAAGCTATCATCATAGGAGACTTGAATCTCCATGCTAACAAACCAAACTGACATTGTTTTTAAAAAATTTCTGAAAACGTTTTGAAACCTACTGCCTACGCCAAGTAGTTCAGGGCCCAACGTATATTAAGGGGCGCATGCTAGACATAGTTCCAGCATCTGCAAATTAGGTCACCGCTTGTTTGTTTTTTGGACCTTACTTATCCCTTTGACACCTCCCTGCACACAATCACCACCTCAAGATGCCTGAATCAAAATAAATTAATTCACTGCACTCATTCTACTCAACACTTTCGGCATCCCAGAAAAAACCTTTATTAATGTGATGCACTGATGAACGCTGATGAACGAATCGTAAGGAGGCACCACTCATATGCTTGAACAGTGAGATGTCCATCACACATAACAAGTAGTTTTATGATTTTATCAATGATGAGCATATTATTATGAGACAAATGGTTTAGGTCATAGTCTCCAAAGAGTCCCTTCGTTACAAAGCCCACCCGAAAAGGTATAAGGTGCTTTTCCAGGCCAAATTGGTCCTCATATTTTCACAGTCAAGTAACATTGCTCATGGTCTATTCTGTATATTTAAATCTATCTTAAAACCCTCTTTCACTAGCAACAAGATACATCCCTACCAAAACGTTTGCAAAAATGTTGAAGAATTCTTCAGAACAAAAATTTAGAATATCTGCTACCCTACCTAAAGCTAGCACACCAACTGTGAGCCTTGGCTATCTTCTCTGGAGCTGCTCATCTAGTAACTTCAAGGTATGGGCCTATTTTACCACCAAAGATACAGAAAGAACTAGGCAGGCTCACAGTAACACCATACCTAGGTCTCCAGAGGATATCTGCTCAGTCTCAGTCTTCAAAACTCTCTCCTCTATGAAAGCACTCAAGCACACATAAATAGTAAATCTGTCCTTATCTAATTGTTGTGGCCAACTGAAATCTGGCGTTATTACCCGCTACTGAAAATAGATAGTCTTGACAATTATATCTAAATGAAAATGACCTGCCTATAGTCCTCTACCATCTGTAAGAAAAGTAACAGAATCGATCACTGTGAAACAGCTTTCTGTATACTTGGAAGACTCACGCATGTTGGAACCCACGCACCTGGGGGTTCTCTCTGGTTAAACAGAGACATTGCAGTAGCACAATTCTGGAAGAAAGAATTGCTTCTGTGATTCTGTTGGGTCTCTCTACTAGATTCAGCACCATCGATTATTCTGTATTGACATCCAGCATTAGAGGAACTAGCATTACAGCTAGCCTGGAAGCCTGGTTTGCCTACTTCCTGGAAAATTGCTCCCAGTTCATCATGCAACCCCCCGTATATATTCACAAACATACTCAACTAAGTGTGGCATACCCCTGGGCCTATAACCTTCCTCACATGATATTTGATTTCTTTGAAAGACCCCTAGAACAACTTGTTTAGTACATTTCTGTTGTTTAGTCCTTTTCTATGCTGATTACACTAAGATAGTAGTGCAATTAGATCCACTAGCACCTATCTAAAGAAAAAGTTATTTACCTTCAGTAACACCTTATCTGTATTTGATTTCATTCATATATATATATATATATATATATATATATATATATATATATATATATATATATATATATATATATATATATATATATATTCACTGAAAAAACCATAGGTTTTAGGGACAGTTATAGTTAGTTGGACATTGCACTCGTACAAAACCCGTGAAATTCCCCTGTTATAGTTAGTTCAGCTAACTATAACTCGCGCCCCGCAATGCACTGCTGATGACGTCACATATTACATCACTCATGACATGGTCAGTGACATCACTGATGACATCTCAAATGACATCACTGATGACATCACTGATGACATCATCCAGTGACTGTGTGTTTCTGTAAAGTTTAAATATGTTTAAAATATATAGGGAAAGGCGTATTGAAGAATGAGTGGGTGTATAAGTGTCTGAATGGATGATTTAGTACGTGAGTGACTGACTCTACAAGTGAGTGATTAAACGTATCTTACTGAATGCATGGGTTAGTGACTAAACTGTGTGAATGTCTGTATCCGTCTGTTTGTTGGTGTGTAAGTGGATGCATGGATTTGCGAATAGCTACATGAGTGTCTATATGGGTTATTGATTGGTTCTCTGAGTATCTGTATGGCTGCCTGAGTGTTTGTGTGGGTGGGGTGTGTGTGACTCTATACATAGATGTGTGAGTGGGTGATTCACTGGGTGCATGATTTCAAGAGTGCATCTGTGATGGACTGCTTGGGTGGGTGAGTGTGTGTATGGGTGTGTTAGTGAGTGAATGTATATCTCAGTGGTACATGTGCAAGTAACTACATATGTAAAAGGCAGTATATATGTGTGTTAGAGTATTTAAATGGCTATAAGTGAGAGTGTGTTATTGTGAGAGTGGCTGTATGGATGCGTGTGTGCTTGTATCAGTTATTGTATAAGAGCGTAAGAATGTGCTAGTATTTGTATGAGTAAGTGAGCTGGTGTGTGTATAACTGTATAGGTGAGTAAATGGGTGTGTGATTAATTTTTGCATGACTGACTAGGTGTGTGAGTACCTCTATGGATGAGTGGCGGTGTGTGAGTGTTTATATAGGTGTATGAGTGCATATGATAGTCCTGTACTGAGTGACTGTAAGTATGAGTGACTGTACAGGTGAGTGAGTGGATGTGTGTGTAGACCTAAGAATCAGTGAGTGGGTATGTAGTTTTTGGTGTTGGAGTGTCTATGGTTTTGAGAATGGCAGTCTGTAATTTAGAGTGGGTGTATCAAAAGTTATATTAGGGTGTGAGAAGATGCATGAAATTATCACATGGATGATGTCATCAGTGATGTCATTTGAGATGTCATCAGTGATGTCATCAGTGATGTCACTGACCATGTCATGAGTGATGTAATATGTGACGTCATCAGCAGTGCATTGCGGGGCGCGAGTTATAGTTAGCTGAACTAACTATAACAGGGGAATTTCACGGGTTTTGTACGAGTGCAATGTCCAACTAACTATAACTGTCCCTAAAACCTATGGTTTTTTCAGTGAATTTCAAAGGTTTTTTAAATGCTAATTTCTAACTATAACGTGTCTGAAACCTATGGTTTTTCAGTGAATTTCAAAGGTTTTTAAATGCTAATTTCTAACTATAGTTTTTTCAGTGAATTTCAAAGGTTTTTTAAATGCTAATTTCTAACTATAACGTGCCTGAAACCTATGGTTTTTTCAGTGAATTTCAAAGGTTTTTAAAATGCTAATTTCTAACTATAACGTGCCTGAAACCTATGATTTTTAAGTGAATTTCAAAGGTTTTTTAAATGCTAGTTTCTAACTATGCCAACAGAGGTAGGACATGTGAAGAAAGAAGAAAAAACGCACAGAAAGAAGCAAAAGATGTGCAGAAAGAACCAACAGAGGAGCAGAAAGAGGCCTTGTTGCAAAATCATCCTGTGCCCACAACTTTTTCAGACGGGTACTGGTGGTAACTGACTCTGACTAACCAGAGCCAGTGCGCGTTTGCACAGTGGTGAAGGAAGGGGGGCCTGAGGTGACGTGTGCAAACGCGCCCCATGGCGCGTTTTAAGTTGCGGGATTAAGTCCCCTTGAATCCTGAGGGTCCCTGGGGCCCAACTAGCCCCCAGGTACCTACAGTTAGGACCACAGAGCTGAGTTGCAGAGAGGCGTTCCGAGGCCACGCACCTTTTTCACCTCTCTGCAACGCAACTCTGTTGTGCTTACTGAAGGTACCTGGTGGGCTAGTTGGCCCCCAGGATTCAAAGGGAATTAACTCCCCAACTTAAAACGCACCACAGGGCGTGTTTGCGCACATGTCACCTGAGGCCCCGCCCCTCCCTTCACCACTGTGCAAACGCGCCTCGTGGCGCGTTTTAAGTTGGGGGATTAGGTCACCTTGAATCCTGAGAGTCCCTGGGGCCCAACCAGCCCACCAGGTACTTCCAGTAAGCACCACAGGCCTGCGTTGCAACGCCTGTAACAAATTGTGCAGTTGTGTTTAGGTAGTGAAGAGGGTCGTGCTGGGGGTAGTGTTTTAGGGTTTAGGGTAGTGCAGTGGTGTTTGTGTAGTGTAGGGGGTCATGCTGGGGTTAGATTTAGGGTTTAGGGTAGTGCAGTGGTGTTTGTGTAGTGTAGGGGGTCATGCTGGGGGTAGATTTAGGGTTTAGGGTAGTGCAGTGGTGTTTGTGTAGTGTAGGGGTCATGCTGGGGGTAGATTTAGGGTTTAGGGTAGTGCAGTGGTGTTTGGGTAGTGTAGGGAGTCGTCCTGGGGGAGTGTTTTAGGGTTTAGGGTAGTACAGTGGTGTTTGGGTAGTGTAGGGGTCGTGCTGGGGTTAGTGTTTTAGGGTTTAGGGTAGTGCAGTGGTGTTTGGGTAGTGTAGGGGGTCGTGCTGGGGGAGTGTTTTAGGGTTTAGGGCAGTGCAGTGGTGTTCGGGTAGTGTAGGGGTCGTGCTGGGGGAGTGTTTTAGGGTTTAGGGCAGTGCAGTCGTGTTCGGGTAGTGTAGGGGGTCGTGCTGCGGGGAGTATTTTAGGGTTTAGGGTAGTGCAGTGGTGTTCGGGTAGTGTAGGGGGTCATGCTGGGGGTAGTGATCTAGGGTTTAGGGCAGTGCAGTGGTGTTCGGGCAGTGTAGGGGTCGTGCTGGGGGTGGTGTTTTAGGGTTTAGGGTAGTGCAGTGGTGTTCGGGCAGTGTAGGGGGTCGTGCTGGGGGTGGTGTTTCAGGGTTTAGGGCAGTGCAGTGGTGTTCAGGCAGTGTAGGGGGTCGTGCAGGGGGTGGTGTTTCAGGGTTTAGGGCAGTGCAGTGGTGTTTGGGCAGTGTAGGGGGTCATGCAGGGGTGGTGTTTTAGGGTTTAGGGCAGTGGTGTTCGGGCAGTGTAGGGGGTCATGCTGGGGGTGGTGTTTCAGGGTTTGGGGCAGTGCAGTGGTGTTCGAGCAGTAAAGGGGGTCATGCTGGGGGTGGTGTTTCAGGGTTTAGGGCAGTGCAGTGGTGTTCGGGCAGTGTAGGGGGTGGTGCAGGGGGTGGTGTTTCAGGGTTTAGGGCAGTGCAGTGGTGTTCGGGCAGTGTAGGGGGTCGTGCTGGGGCTGGTGTTTCAGGGTTTAGGGCAGAGCAATGGTGCTCAGGCAGTGTAGGGGGTTGTGCTGGGGGTGATGTTTCAGGGTTTAGGGCAGTGCAGTGGTGTATGGGCAGTGTAGGGGGTCGTGAAGGGGTGGTGTTTCAGGGTTTAGGGCAGTGCAGTGGTGTTCGGGCAGTGTAGGGGGTCGTGCTGGGGGTAGTGTTTTAGGGTTTAGGGTAGTGCAGTGGTGCTTGTGTAGTGTAGGGGGTCGTGCTGGGGGTAGTGTTTTAGGGTTTAGGGTAGTGCAGTGGTGTTTGTGTAGTGTAGGGGTCATGTTTTAGGGTAGTGCAGTGGTGTTTGGGTAGTGTAGGGGTCATGCTGGGGGTAGTGTTTTAGGATTTAGGTTAGTGCAGTGGTGTTTGGGTAGTGTAGAGGGTCGTGCTGGGGGTAGTGTTTTAGGGTTTAGGGTAGTGCAGTGGTGTTTGTGTAGTGTAGGGGGTCGTGCTGGGGGTAGTGTTTTAGGGTTTAGGGTAGTGCAGTGGTGCTTGTGTAGTGTAGGGGGTCGTGCTGGGGGTAGTGTTTTAGGGTTTAGGGTAGTGCAGTGGTGTTTGTGTAGTGTAGGGGTCATGTTTTAGGGTAGTGCAGTGGTGTTTGGGTAGTGTAGGGGTCGTGCTGGTGGTAGTGTTTTAGGATTTAGGTTAGTGCAGTGGTGTTTGGGTAGTGTAGGGGGTCGTCCTGGGGGTAGTGTTTTAGGGTTTAGGATAGTGCAGTGGTGTTTTTGTAGTGTAGGGGGTCATGTTTTAAGATGCAATGCTCCAATACCTGACCAGTCTGCACTACATAAAACTGCAAAAAACTAAAAATAAAAAGTGTTTTGCACACTTTTGTCATTGGGCTATATGTGGGCTACATCTGGGTAATATTTGTGCTACATTTGGGCTCTTTTTCACTGGTGGCCATCTTGGAAGACTTCTTTGTTATGAAGTTTCCTAATTTCTTCATTTACTGCAGTCTCCTCAGTAGGAAATGCTTTCAGTTTTTACTTTGATTCCATCAAGAAGGCATTCAGATGTGTCTCACATCTGCCATAAATTCAGAATGTTAGCACTCTAGTTGCTCATTAGATCACTGGAGTAAAGCTACTGCTCACCAGGGAGTTAACTGGTAGTCTGCTGCTGGTATTGAAAGTGATTGTTTCAGTCTGCATGTCAGAATTTTCTAATGAAATAGAAGAGGATTTGAGATCTCACTTAAAACATGCCCTAATTTTTCTTTCTGCAGCACTAACCATAATTTCTATTTAAAAAAGAACCCCTCATTTTGTTCCTTTTTAAATTAAATGTTTTAAGTGTTACCGGTTTATTCCAATCAAGATGGCTTCAGGTGTGCCATACTTTTGTCATAAGTAAGGCTGTTAGCGCTCTAGTTGTTCTTTAGAACACTCTGGGAAGCTGCAGTAGAACACAAAGGCATCAACTGGCAGGCTGCTCCTGTTGAAATATAACAGGAAGATATTTGAGATCACACTTGAAATATGTCCTAATTTTTCTTTCTACAGCACTAACCATAATTTCTATGACAAAATGAACCCCATCATTTTGTTCCTTTTTAAATTAAATGTTTTAAGTGTTACCAGTTTATTCCAATCAAGATGGCTTCAGGTGTGCCATACTTTTGTCATAAGTAAGGCTGTTAGCACTCTAGTTGTTCTTTAGAACACTCTGGGAAGCTGCAGTAGAACACAAAGGCATCAACTGGCAGGCTGCTCCTGTTGAAATATAACAGGAAGATATTTGAGATCACACTTGAAACATGTCCTAATTTTTCTTTCTACAGCACTAACCATAATTTCTATGACAAAATGAACCCCATCGTTTTGTTCCTTTTTAAATTAAATGTTTTAAGTGTTACCAGTTTATTCCAATCAAGATGGCTTCAGGTGTGCCATACTTTTGTCATAAGTAAGGCTGTTAGCACTCTAGTTGTTCTTTAGAACACTCTGGGAAGCTGCAGTAGAACACAAAGGAATCAACTGACAGTCTCTGCCCTTGTTGGATGTACATGTTTTACTGAGAATGTCAGACTTCATTCTCACATGAGTGAGAAAGATAATGTGAATTTACAGAAAATATGCTCTCATTTTAGCTTCTGGAGCACCTTCCAAACCTCCATGGGACAAGCATGAGAAAATAGTGTTCTCTCAAACATGATTCATGATATCCCAGCAGAAGGTTTTTCACATGGTAAAATCACCTTGGAATACACCACAATTCCTAAAATTAGTATGGTACCGTCAACAAATAAATTCTAATGTAACTAAAGCCTGTTATCACCCTTTATAGTTCTCCTTTTGGTGACCCTCAAAATCTTCTATTCACTACAATGCATTTCAATGAGGTACTATCATTTATATTGGTCCCAAGATGGCTGCCAGAAATTCCAGGATGAAGTGCTGACAGCCAATCAGATCTCACGATGACATGTGTGGTTAGGCTCCGCCCAGATATATATGTGACTTTACTTTTGATTTTCTCAGGAACTACTGAACGGATTTACACCATTTAAGCAAAAGGCACGACACTGAACCAAGGGCTACCTCTTTGCCAAATTTGGTGTAATTCCGTTCAGCAGTTCGGGCTGTAGCTGCGACTAAAGGTTCCTATGGAAAAATGAATGGGGAAAACACGTTTTGGGACCCCCTTTTTCTCGGCCCCCGCTTGACGTATCACCCCGAGACTTTCAGGATAGGAGCGGACCGGAGCGCCCCAACAAGTTGGAAACTTTCGCGAAGATTCGTTAACCGGCGCCAACGTTATTTCAAATAGAATGTCGCGGATTTCCTATGGATAATAGGTTTTAACTATAACTATCTACTGGCGACCGCCAGTAGATAATATATATATATATATATATATATATATATATATATATATATATATATATATATATATATATATATATATATCCACACAAAAAGAGTTGCCCCTACGGAAAAGGCCACACAAGTAGGTATCGTTTCTTCATTTAATGAGGGTGCAGACAGCCTGCGCACAAATCGAAGCCATAACATCCATTGAAGCCTTACGCGTTTCGGGCGAACACGCCCTTGATCACAGGCACAGCCAAAGTCTCGCAAAACAGATTAACAGTTCCTCCGTTTTAAATAAATGGCAGTCCCGCCCCCAATTGGGCTTCAAAGCCTTCTGGTATTTGGAGTTCTGGAGTATTACCCATGTGGGTTTCCGTGTTGCTCACTATTATGGCTAAAATATAATCCCCAGTGGGTTGGCTTACGGAAGTCCACAAGCTGTCTGCCCATATCGCAGCCCTCATTAGAAGCCCACCAGTCCTTGCGCTGACAAACCTTTTGTTGTCACCAGGATCCGCACACATGCAGCGGGCGATTTCCACGGCCAGGCGAGCCGTCATAAATCCACACAAAAGAGTTGCCCCTACGGAAAAGGCCACACAAGTAGGTATCGTTTCTTCATTTAATGAGGGTGCAGACAGCCTGCGCACAAATCGAAGCCATAACATCCATTGAAGCCTTACGCGTTTCGGGCGAACACGCCCTTGATCACAGGCACAGCCAAAGTCTCGCAAAACAGATTAACAGTTCCTCCGTTTTAAATAAATGGCAGTCCCGCCCCAATTGGGCTTCAAAGCCTTCTGGTATTTGGAGTTCTGGAGTATTACCCATGTGGGTTTCCGTGTTGCTCACTATTATGGCTAAAATATAATCCCCAGTGGGTTGGCTTACGGAAGTCCACAAGCTGTCTGCCCATATCGCAGCCCTCATTAGAAGCCCACCAGTCCTTGCGCTGACAAACCTTTTGTTGTCACCAGGATCCGCACACATGCAGCGGGCGATTTCCACGGCCAGGCGAGCCGTCATAAATCCACACAAAAAGAGTTGCCCCTACGGAAAAGGCCACACAAGTAGGTATCGTTTCTTCATTTAATGAGGGTGCAGACAGCCTGCGCACAAATCGAAGCCATAACATCCATTGAAGCCTTACGCGTTTCGGGCGAACACGCCCTTGATCACAGGCACAGCCAAAGTCTCGCAAAACAGATTAACAGTTCCTCCGTTTTAAATAAATGGCAGTCCCGCCCCCAATTGGGCTTCAAAGCCTTCTGGTATTTGGAGTTCTGGAGTATTACCCATGTGGGTTTCCGTGTTGCTCACTATTATGGCTAAAATATAATCCCCAGCGAACATCGGCAATCCTTTTTAAGACATTTTTGAATGTGAGTGCCGGCGGCGACCCACTTGGGTTTTACTGAGCCACCAGTCCCAGGAAGCATTGCTTCAGGTGGTTCACCTGAGCGTTATTATTATGGGGATTTACTGGTGGTTGCCGCATGCCGGCACGTCACATGGTCTGCCACTGAAGAGGGCATTGGCCCGAAACGCGTCTGGCAGGTTAACCAGAAAAGGACTTTGTTCATGGCGTGTGCCCTTGCTTTGGCGTAATTTCCACCTGGGAGTGCATCCCACCTAGAGGCAACTCTTTTTTTGTATTTTGTACAGCGGCCTGCCTGGTTGCGGGATTGCACCACCGTGAAACACTTGCGGGTCCGCGGCTGCTTTATTGGGGCAGCTAACTGTGGAACAGGAGGTGCCTGTTATATGCAGGGGTGCCGGCACGAACATCGGCAATCCTTTTTAAGACATTTTTGAATGTGAGTGCCGGCGGCGACCCACTTGGGTTTTACTGAACCACCAGTCCCAGGAAGCATTGCTTCAGGTGGTTCACCTGAGCGTTATTATTATGGGGATTTACTGGTGGTTGCCGCATGCCGGCACGTCACATGGTCTGCCACTGAAGAGGGCGTTGGCCCGAAACGCGTCTGGCAGGTTAACCAGAAAAGGACTTTGTTCATGGCGTGTGCCCTTGCTTTGGCGTAATTTCCACCTGGGAGTGCATCCCACCTAGAGGCAACTCTTTTTTGTATTTTGTACAGCGGCCTGCCTGGTCGCGGGATTGCACCACCGCGAAACACTTGCGGGTCCGCGGCTGCTTTATTGGGGCAGCTAACTGTGGAACAGGAGGTGCCTGTTATATGCAGGGGTGCCGGCGCGAACATCGGCAATCCTTTTTAAGACATTTTTGAATGTGAGTGCCGGCGGCGACCCACTTGGGTTTTACTGAACCACCAGTCCCAGGAAGCATTGCTTCAGGTGGTTCACCTGAGCGTTATTATTATGGGGATTTACTGGTGGTTGCCGCATGCCGGCACGTCACATGGTCTGCCACTGAAGAGGGCATTGGCCCGAAACGCGTCTGGCAGGTTAACCAGAAAAGGACTTTGTTCATGGCGTGTGCCCTTGCTTTGGCGTAATTTCCACCTGGGAGTGCATCCCACCTAGAGGCAACTCTTTTTTGTATTTTGTACAGCGGCCTGCCTGGTCGCGGGATTGCACCACCGCGAAACACTTGCGGGTCCGCGGCTGCTTTATTGGGGCAGCTAACTGTGGAACAGGAGGTGCCTGTTATATGCAGGGGTGCCGGCGCGAACATCGGCAATCCTTTTTAAGACATTTTTGAATGTGAGTGCCGGCGGCGACCCACTTGGGTTTTACTGAACCACCAGTCCCAGGAAGCATTGCTTCAGGTGGTTCACCTGAGCGTTATTATTATGGGGATTTACTGGTGGTTGCCGCATGCCGGCACGTCACATGGTCTGCCACTGAAGAGGGCATTGGCCCGAAACGCGTCTGGCAGGTTAGCCAGAAAAGGACTTTGTTCATGGCGTGTGCCCTTGCTTTGGCGTAATTTCCACCTGGGAGTGCATCCCACCTAGAGGCAACTCTTTTTTGTATTTTTACAGCGGCCTGCCTGGTCGCGGGATTGCACCACCGCGAAACACTTGCGGGTCCGCGGCTGCTTTATTGGGGCAGCTAACTGTGGAACAGGAGGTGCCTGTTATATGCAGGGGTGCCGGCACGAACATCGGCAATCCTTTTTAAGACATTTTTGAATGTGAGTGCCGGCGGCGACCCACTTGGGTTTTACTGAACCACCAGTCCCAGGAAGCATTGCTTCAGGTGGTTCACCTGAGCGTTATTATTATGGGGATTTACTGGTGGTTGCCGCATGCCGGCACGTCACATGGTCTGCCACTGAAGAGGGCGTTGGCCCGAAACGCGTCTGGCAGGTTAACCAGAAAAGGACTTTGTTCATGGCCTGTGCCCTTGCCTTGGCATAATTTCCATCTGGGAGTGCATCCCACCTAGAGGCAACTCTTTTTGCATTTTGTACAGCAGCCTGCCTGGTCACGGGATTGCACCACCGCGAAACACTTGCGGGTCCCCGGCTGCTTTATTGGGGCAGCTAACTGTGGAACAGGAGGTGCCTGTTATATGCAGGGGTGCCGGCGCGAACATCGGCAATCCTTTTAAGACATTTTTGAATGTGACTGCCGGCGGCGACCCACTTGGGTTTTACTGAACCACCAGTCCCAGGAAGCATTGCTTCAGGTGGTTCACCTGAGCGTTATTATTATGGGGATTTACTGGTGGTTGCCGCATGCCGGCACGTCACATGGTCTGCCACTGAAGAGGGCATTGGCCCGAAACGCGTCTGGCAGGTTAATCAGAAAAGGACTTTGTTCATGGCGTGTGCCCTTGCTTTGGCGTAATTTCCACCTGGGAGTGCATCCCACCTAGAAGCAACTCTTTTTTTGTATTTTGTACAGCGGCCTGCCTGGTCGCGGGATTGCACCACCGCGAAACACTTGCGGGTCCGCGGCTGCTTTATTGGGGCAGCTAACTGTGGAACAGGAGGTGCCTGTTATATGCAGGGGTGCCGGCGCGAACATCGGCAATCCTTTTTAAGACATTTTTTAATGTGAGTGCCGGTGGCGACCCACTTGGGTTTTACTGAACCACCAGTCCCAGGAAGCATTGCTTCAGGTGGTTCACCTGAGCGTTATTATTATGGGGATTTACTGGTGGTTGCCGCATGCCGGCACGTCACATGGTCTGCCACTGAAGAGGGCAATGGCCCGAAACGCGTCTGGCAGGTTAACCAGAAAAGGACTTTGTTCATGGCGTGTGCCCTTGCTTTGGCGTAATTTCCACCTGGGAGTGCATCCCACCTAGAGGCAACTCTTTTTTTGTATTTTGTACAGCGGCCTGCCTGGTCGCGGGATTGCACCACCGCGAAACACTTGCGGGTCCGCGGCTGCTTTATTGGGGCAGCTAACTGTGGAACAGGAGGTGCCTGTTATATGCAGGGGTGCCGGCACGAACATCGGCAATCCTTTTTAAGACATTTTTGAATGTGAGTGCCGGCGGCAACCCACTTGGGTTTTACTGAACCACCAGTCCCAGGAAGCATTGCTTCAGGTGGTTCACCTGAGCGTTATTATTATGGGGATTTACTTGTGGTTGCCGCATGCCGGCACGTCACATGGTCTGCAACTCTTTTTTTGTATTTTGTACAGCGGCCTGCCTGGTCGCGGGATTGCACCACCGCGAAACACTTGCGGGTCCGCGGCTGCTTTATTGGGGCAGCTAACTGTGGAACAGGAGGTGCCTGTTATATGCAGGGGTGCCGGCACGAACATCGGCAATCCTTTTTAAGACATTTTTGAATGTGAGTGCCGGCGGCGACCCACTTGGGTTTTACTGAACCACCAGTCCCAGGAAGCATTGCTTCAGGTGGTTCACCTGAGCGTTATTATTATGGGGATTTACTGGTGGTTGCCGCATGCCGGCACGTCACATGGTCTGCCACTGAAGAGGGCATTGGCCCGAAACGCGTCTGGCAGGTTAACAAGAAAAGGACTTTGTTCATGGCGTGTGCCCTTGCTTTGGCGTAATTTCCACCTGGGAGTGCATCCCACCTAGAGGCAACTCTTTTTTGTATATATATATATACATACATATACACGAAGTTGACGCCAAGACGGACGCCCAGCCTCTCGAGTCGGGGCTTGCACTGCGGAGCGTCACTGCTTACATATTCCAAACGACAACACGCACTCATCCAATGACGTGGAAATCACACAGCAACCCACCGGAGGGTAAAATTGGCTCAACAAAAGACTACAAATCCCGGCATGCATTAGAAATTGTACGCACCTGAGCTGGCACACTGGAGGCCTATTTAAATGAAAGAATGCAGGGAACGCTGGGAGAAGCGCTTTGCTGTGGTTTCACGTTGCCTATGAATAAGGAGGAAGAAAATCTCCGAAACGCGTCAGGCTGAAGTGAAAATAATCGGAATGCAATTCCAATTTCACTTGGAATAAAGGTTTGGAAAATCATCTCATGCGGAGTGCGTCCTTAATGCAGGGCAACAACATGGATATATATATATATATATACACACGAAGTTGACGCCAAGACGGACGCCCAGCCTCTCGAGTCGGGGCTTGCACTGCGGAGCGTCACTGCTTACATATTCCAAACGACAACACGCATTCATCCAATGACGTGAAGCAAGCCCTCCAGCCAAGCATTTTATTAGCGCAGAATAAAAAGAGAAGAAACTCACCTGTTGCATATCGCCATTTGATTAAGACCCGAGAGGGGTTGAAACGCGTTACGGCATTGAATTCCGCGCTAATAAAATGCTTGCAAAATGATCGGATGGAGGGCTTGCTTCACGTCATTGGATGAATGCGTGTTTTCGTTTGGGATAGATATATATAAATATATACACAATTCAACGCTGAATTAGCCAAAACAGAAGCCGCGGACACCAAAGCTTTCAGCAAAATTATTTATTTGGCAGATTCAAGACACAAAAAAAAAAAGAGAGGTGTCTTGAATCTGCCAAATAAATAATTTTGCTGAAAGCTTTGGTGTCCGCGGCTACTGTTTTGGCTAATTCAGCATTGAATTGTGCATTTAGAGGCTCGCCCCCTCACCGCGGACCGCCGTTGCAAGAAGGAAGGGGAAAGGCGTTTCGGTGCTCACACGCCGAGGTTGAAGTGATATATAAATATATATACACATATACATATATATATATTTTTATTTTTAAACTACTGGTGGTCGCCAGTAGGCAGTTATAGTTAGAATCTAGTTTTCATAGACGAAGCAATGTTTTCCTTATAAAGATCGATGGAAACCCCAGTGGGGCCAGGTGCCTTTCTAGATGAACTAGCGGATATTGCTGTAATCACCTCTTCAAGGTCAAATCTAGTGTCAAATCGAAGTGGGGGAGATCCTCCAACAAATCCGGTGTCCTGTTATTCTCAAAAGAATAAATTTGTTTGAAGTAGTTAGTCCAGCTGTCTGCACTGATATTAAACCCTAACCCATTACTTTTATGGTTGTTGACTTGCTCCCGTTCACAATATTCCAAAATCTCCTTGTGTCCTTTTCTTTGCAGGTTCTTATCAGGTTTTCTCAAACTTCTTCCTTGTGCCTGCTTTCTGTTTTTTAGTGGCATTTTATAATCTAACCTTTACTTTAGACATGATGGTCTTGTCCCTAGGGCTATGGTTAAGAGCAAGGTGCAAATGTTGGTTCGCTAGCCTTCATTTCCTGTTGAACCAACATTGCTGCATAGCTTTAGTATTTTTAGCAGGGCGAATTAGGGAGGTCTTAATAAAGAAATTACATGTTTCAAATGCCTCGATCGTATCATATGCGTGGTAATTATCCACTAACAGATAATCAAGGATCCAGTCAAGGTAATCCTTAAGGTGAAAGTAAAAAAGGTGGTAATATTAGCAACCTGCCACGTAGAGCTGAGTCCCTTAACTTTGGGGGCTAAATCACTCGCATCTTTATGTATAGTGGTTGAGAGCTGATTTACAGACAAAGTACTCATTTTTGGGGATTATGGTCACTGAACCCACTTTCAGTGGTACCCCTGACGTAAACGTTCTCAACCATACCCTTGGAAATGCATATGTAATCAATGATGGTACCCTTTCCCCAGCCTACAAAAGTAGATATTTGTGCGATAAAGTCTCCCACGATTTCAACCACGTTGTGGAGATCAAAAGTAAGTAGATTACGTAACGATTTCTGGCCTCTCAGATCTGACCTTTGGCTATACAAGGTATTACCAAACACCAGGAAAGAAAAACACCAGGTTACATTGCTACCTAACTTTGCATTGAAGTCGCCCCCAATAATCACATTGAACACCTTCGGAATACAGCCTGCCTTATTTATTAACATTTCCAAAACATAAAACAAAACATTTATTTGACAACCCAATTCCACTACAGAATTTAAAAAATGCAGAGGAAAGAAATTAAACCTATTCAGAAGAACTATCTAGAAAATCTGGATTTCAGGGTGATTGCAAATGATTGGAAGGACCATGAACAGCTTTGAAATTCCGACGATGGTAGTCAGACTCTCCCGGGTTCTGCCCCCAGCAGAATGAGTGGCAGAAATGGAGAGAGTTTCAAACCCATCCCTGACAAATACCAAGTTTCCTGTATTATTACAACATCGAATTTTAAAATGTAGTTAACCTAATTAGGATCCGACAACTTAGGGGCCGATTCCGATCTCGGCCGGTAGGGCTCCGAATCGGATTCGGCTTAACCGGATCCGATTCGGAGCCCTATTTCCCGACCGATTCGTACGCGCGTCCGGGCGAGCGAGTACGATGCGAATTCGCCGACCGACTCGTCCGGGCGTCCCGCCCGCTCCGACCGACTCGTTCCCAGATCGAACTGCACCGACCGACTCGCTCGGACTCGACTCGCACCGCGCAATGGAGACGTTCCCCGGCCGGGTAAGTACGATGCGCGCCGCGAGCAGTCCGACCGAGCCGCGCACTCCGGCTCAAAAGAGCAGTCGGAGCCGTACTATGGGGGTCCGTGTCGGACCCCCTGTACGCGTAGCTGCGCGAGTCGCACACAGGGGGACCCATGGGTCCCCCTACCTGTGCGTGTACGGCGCGAGTCGCTTCGCCGCGTACACGCTGTAGGGGCGCCCTTGTCCGCCTCGCACCCATTGAGTCAATGGGAGCCCGCGTACGCGTTGTACGACCGGCTCCCATTGACTTCAATGGGAGTCCGCCCGACTCGAGTCCGATGGCATACGTGCGCATCGTACTCGTTCGGTCGGGCTGCTAGGGTCCGATTCGGTCGGAAATCTCTCCGAGTCCGGCTCGGTCGGAGAGATTTCCGGCCCGAATCGGAATCGGCCCCTTAGTGTTTATGCCATCGATATTCCAGAATATCAAATGGGTACGTGAATCCTTAGTTCGTAGAACCTCAGGGAGAACCTCCCTATATACCGGCACTTCCAGACTACTGTTGTCCTTGGGTGGGCTCACTACTCCTATATGCAAGGAAGAATCACTGGGCAGTCAATCTATGGCCTCTAGGTCTATTAGTAGGGTAAATCCATTGGTTATAGGAATACATAGGTGTCGAATGGTTCAAGACATCGAGGTGACAATTGTTGTCTAGCGACCAGTTTATAAGAGAGATGTCTATAAAAGTAGCCCAATGGTAAAATGGTAATATGATTGTTCAAAATAGTCTAGTGGGCGTTTCTGTCGCTATGCGAAATTAACTGACCGGCTAGTTTCGGGCTCCTCCAGTTAATGACTACACAGTCCTTTTTAGTGTGTTTAGTTAGGGGTTCAATCCAGTCAACTCTCCTGACAAGGGTACGTTCTTATACTCTGAGATGCTGAAATCAGAATTTCTAGTTAACCAATAACCCACCTTGTTTTTGAGTTCTTCATCAGATTTCACCCTGGATGAAGGCAGACATGGAACATTAGTCAGTACTGCTACATAGGGGCAACAGTCAGATAGGAGGTTAAGGCGAGTCAATAATGACATCATCTTGGGATGGGCAACCATCCTTGTTCGACCTCAGGGGCAGTATTCCTAGGCTCCAGTCTCTTGCTTGCGTTCCCCACCCTCAAAAGGCCGTGTTCTGCCGATTGAATCAATATGTGAAATAGGAAATTCGAATGTGGACCCCTGGGCCTGATCCCCTACATGGTCGGCCATTAGGGTGGCAGTATTTGTTGCAGTATTTGCTGCCTCCACCTACTCCGCCCTGGTGCACATGAGGGCAACATTATTGCAATTAGTTAAATTTGAGATTGCTTTCTCCAGGTTTGCAATCTTCTCCACCAGTGGCATATTGCAACTGTCGATCAGGGCTTTTAACTTTCCAAGTAGCAGCTTCCAATAGGGGTTGTTGATTTCTGCCCTTTCTTCCCCGTAGCCCATATATGATTCAGGTTCAAGATAATTACGGGCATGGGTATTTTTTAAAAATGTTTAGGAACCCCGACCTTATTACTGCAATTGTGCTTACTCTGTCGCTTCCTTTTGTCAAAAGGGCCTCTTTCACTGATATGTGAGGAGCTGAAGTAAGTTGCATCCTGTCTGAAAATCGTGGCCCTGTAGACAGTGTCTTCCTCTGCCAGTGTAGTGTGTAGGTAGATACTAAGTTGCTTGAGGTGCCGATTAGATATGGGGGTGAATTAGGAGGGGGAGTGACTAATTGTTCTCCTTCATCAAGGGACAGCCGTCTTTCTGCCAAGTCAATTTCTTTAGAGATGGCCCCCGACTGCTTTAGCCAGAAACGTATCCAGGGTGGAGACTTGTGGTACCCCCTTAGTCCTCTAGCCAAGAGAAGTAGCCAAAGCTCTTCCTGGCAATGACGGGCAAAAACGTGCCCGGTCTTGACCCGGGCATAGCCCAGGCGCTCCCTAAGCTGCATGAGATGTCGGGCGCTTTAAAGCTATATGTGCCCCGCCTGCCATACAAAGCAGTCTGAGCTCATTGATAGGTTTGGGCAGTGAAATATCTGAGTACCTGACATCAGGTTATTGGCAGATAGCCCTAACCCCAGGAGCTAAGAAGAGGTCTGCTTTTTCCACTCCTGAAGGCCACTTTCAATTAAAAAATCCTTAGGGTTGAAAAATGCACCTGCCACCTTCCAGAGGTTGGTAAATCGCATTCTTTTGGGTCTGGAGAGTTTCAGTGTAGCTTATCTTGATGACATAGCCGTATTTAGCTCCACCTGCGAGGATCACTCAGTCCACCTGAAAGAAGTGCTTTAGGCCCTGCAGCAGGCAGGCCTAAAAATCAAGGCAAGTAAGTACCAGATTGGGGAAGGCTCTGTAGTGTACTTGGGCCACCAAGATCTTCAACCCAAGATCCAGACAATTCTCGCCTGGGAAGCTCCTAAGACTCAGACCCAAGTTAGAGCCTTTCTTGGCCTGACTGGATATTGCAGGAGGTTTGTGAAAGGGTATGGTACCATAGTGGCACCACTCACTGAACTTACCTCCAAGATGCAAACCTGAAACATTATCTGGACTGAGCACTATCAAAAGGCTTTTGACATCCTGAAGGAAGCTCTGGGCTCAGCACCTGATCTGAAGGTACCTGACTTCAGTAAGGAATTCATTGTTCAGATACCTCTGAACATGGGATTGGAGCAGTGTTGTTACAAGTAAATGATTTGGGCCAGGATCAGCCAGTTGCCTTCATTAGCAGGCAACCCTTCCCCAGAGAGCAGCGTTGGAGTGCCATTGAGAGCTAAATCTTTGCTGTGGTTTGGTACGTGTAGAAGCTGAGACCCTACCTGTTTGGGGCTAACTTCAGAAATTCACACTGACCATAGACCTCTCAGGTGGCTGATGCAGATGAGAGCGGAGAACCCCAAGTTGTTAAGGTGGTCCATTTCCCTACAGGGTATGGACTTTACAGAGGAACACACACCTGGGACTGACAATGCAGATGGCCTTTCCAGGTTCTTCCACTTAAATGATGAGAACCACCAGAATAAAGGTTAGTTGCTGATCGCCTTTCGTCTGGATGGGGGCCATGTAAGGAGATGCCTCTTTTTGTATGGTCACCCCCAAGTTTTTTGATTGATGTTGCTGGTTTTTTGAGCTGAGGGCCCAATTCACAAAGGAAAATGTAGACCTGAAGTCTACGTTTACCGTTGTGAATTTGGCCCTTAGACATAAGGTCTAAGTTTACCTTTGTGAATTGGGCCCTTCAGGTCTAAACTTAGACTTCAGGTCAATGTTTACCTTTGTGAATCGGGCCCATAGAGTGCACTGAGGCTTGTTAACCAGACCACAGTGCCCTGACCTCAAAATGTGTACGTTACATTGGCTATACCCAATTGACGTAGGCTACCTTAACTGTAAATCCCTACTATATGGTACCCAGGGCATGTAAGAAAGTAACCCCAGGGATTGCAGCACTGGTTCTGCCACCATGGGTGTGACACAGGTAAAATGAGTCTCCCAGTCCACCACTGTAGACTGGAAGAGCAGTTTTAAACTGCTGGCCTGACTTTGCCATTTAAACGAATGGCAAAGCCAAACTTCCCTCTGCAACATGTGTAAGTCACCCCAATGGCAGACCTACCAAGCCCTAGGCAGGGTGCTGAATATTTCACAAAGCGATACCAAAGGGGATGATGGACGGAGCGTTAGAGCAAATCAAACACTCACCCCAGTCAACTGATCTGGGTTTAATCCATCATCATTCTTTAGCTCACTCCACCACCCCAGTTCAAACATGGCCATATGCAAATTAGAGTGACCCTGTGCCTCATGGGAACAGTCCAGCCCGAACTGCCAAGCCATTTCTTCCCTGGACCGTAAACAAGCATCCTGGGACCGGTTTCGGGTTCAAAACCCTCATCAGCCAGGCTATCTTGAATCCAGTGGCAAAGTGAGCAAGGGACCACCGTCTGGGCATACCCTGCCAACTTAGGGCGAACAAAGCGATACGAAAGGGGATGATGGACGGAGCCTTAGAGCAAATCAAACACTCACCCCCAGTCAACTGATCTGGGTTTAATCCATCATCATTCTTTAGCTCACTCCACTACCCCAGTTCAAACATGGCCATATGCAAATCAGTCTGACCCTGTGCCTCATGGGAACAGCCCAGCCCGAACTGCCAAGCCATGTCTTCCCTGGACCGGACACAAGCATCCTGGGACCGGTTTCGGGTTCAAAACCCTCATCAGCCAGGCTATCTTGAATCCAGTGGCAAAGTGAGCAAGGGACCCACGTCTGGGCATACCCTGCCAACTTAGGGCGAACAAAGCGATACCAAAGGGGATGATGGACGGAGCGTTAGAGCAAATCAAACACTCACCCCCAGTCAACTGATCTGGGTTTAATCCATCATCATTCTTTAGCTCACTCCACCACCCCAGTTCAAACATGGCCATATGCAAATCAGTCTGACCCTGTGCCTCATGGGAACAGTCCAGCCCGAACTGCCAAGCCATGTCTTCCCTGGACCGGAAACAAGCATCCTGGGACCGGTTTCGGGTTCAAAACCCTCATCAGCCAGGCTATCTTGAATCCAGTGGCAAAGTGAGCAAGGGACCCACATCTGGGCATACCCTGCCAACTTAGGGCGAACAAGCGATACCAAAAGGGATGATGGACGGAGCGTTAGAGCAAATCAAACACTCACCCCCAGTCAACTGATCTGGGTTTAATCCATCATCATTCTTAAGCTCACTCCACTACCCCAGTTCAAACATGGCCATATGCAAATCAGTCTGACCCTGTGCCTCATGGGAACAGTCCAGCCCGAACTGCCAAGCCATGTCTTCCCTGGACCGGAAACAAGCATCCTGGGACCGGTTTCGGGTTCAAAACCCTCATCAGCCAGGCTATCTTGAATCCAGTGGCAAAGTGAGCAAGGGACCCACGTCTGGGCATACCCTGCCAACTTAGGGCGAACAAAGCGATACCAAAGGGGATGATGGACGGAGCGTTAGAGCAAATCAAACACTCACCCCCAGTCAACTGATCTGGGTTTAATCTATCATCATTCTGAATATTTCACAGGCAGAAGCTGTATTTTACATGTTCCACCAGTAAAAATATGAAACTGCTGTTTTTATTGTGGAGAGACTTGGTTGCCCCATTGGCGAGTACAGGGTTACAAGCTGACCCCTCAGCTGTGGTAACTCCTGAATGTTGCGACCAAAGTTGATACTTCAAGGTACCAAACTGCTCGTTACATTAAGCCCAACTTGATTCTCAAGTCGAATTTAATGTAACAAGTAACAGTGTGCAACTTTTACAAAGTTGCCACTTTGTTGCCTTCAATCTCCTGTCCCTTAACAGTTACACAAAGAGCTTGAGCCCGAGACAGTTTCTGCCCTCCTAGGGAGATGTGCTAATGACTCCCAGGAAAGGAGACAATAGGAGCCTGCACTGGAGAGAGGTGTTACCTCCCTCCTCTGTGAAGTCACCCGGGTGTTTGCCCAAAAGGCGAGCTCCAAAGCTGAAGCCACCTTTGAAGAACAAATGGGGAAAATTTAGGAGAGGGGCAGCCCCATTGTTTCGGCAGACTAGCTGGCACTCAGGAAGGAGAGTGGAAACCTACTGTCAAACCGGTTTTTCAGGGGCGCGTAGCCCTCTTGGTAGCCACACCTTTGGTTTGGGCTAGGGAGCTCTGGAAGCTGAGAGAGAGGTTCTGCCATGTTAGGAGTGGACAGAATAGTGACTCTTGGGATAGCCAGATGCCAAACTTCCCAGGAAGTGGTCAGCAGGAGGGAGGGAACCTGGTAGCTCATTGGCTACCAACTGCATTCTACCCTGGGGGCATTTTCTGAGCAGAACTCAGATCTCGACTAGACTGGAAGAAGGACTGAAGGACTGCTCTGCTGCACCATGGAACCAGCAAAGACAACCTGCATCGGCGTGGACTGCACCTGCCGAACCTGAAGTTGCAACCGAGTTACTGAGCCGTCAGAGTGCAGTTTGGTCCTCCAGAAGTTGCGTTATCCCCTAGGGAAGGATTTGGCTGTGACTGCGCTACTGGTAGCCCAGTGTGATTGGACATCTACCAGCTCAGAGAGGACTTTGAGGGATGGTGATGCTGTGACTAGGACCACCTCACCTTGTTCATGGACCTAGGAGTAGCAGCAGGAAGACCCCATCGACCACATCGCATCCACAACATTCTTTTTTAAAAAAAAATATTTTTATTGATTTCACAACTTCAAAAGTCACATACAGAGTTTGGTCAGCAGTTCGGCAACTCATACATTATATTAAAGCCACTAGGAAAATTAAACAAAGTGCGGTCACAGTGTCTCCAGAGGTCGCTCTCCATTGCGTTGCAGTTCCATTTCCACCGATGGGGAAACACATAGGTCACCTCTATATACATTCCATTTGCCCCATTTTCTGTCCCATTTCTTTGGACACCCTCTCGATTTAAATACCTCCTTCTCCGCTATCATACATTTATCAAATTCCCTCACCCACATTCGATGAGAAGGCCTATCCGCCACTCCCCACTGTTTCGCAATCTCACACTTGACTAAAGTGTAGCCCAGTGTGGTTAGTTGCTTTTCCACTTCCGTGAGGTCAGTCTGTTCCTACATGTTGAGAAGGCCCAATCGGGATGTAAGAGCGAGCTCCTTCCTCAATGCCTCTTGGATATATCTTGTGGCCCCCTCCCATAGTGGTCGTACAACAGGACAGTCCCAAATCATATGATAAAACGTTGCGTCTTGCTGGCAGCCACGTAGGCAGAGCGCATCAGACCTTGCGCCTATCTTTGCCAGGGTGACCCCCGTAAGATAAGACCTGTGTAGGATTTTGAGTTGGATTAGTCGGAAACGGAGGGTGATGGCTGCCTCCCTCGGGGACATTAGCGCCTTTTGCCAATCTTCATTGTCAATGGGCCCGAGATCTGTTTGCCATTTCTCTCGGAGCTTGTGGAACGTGTCTGGTAGGTTGTTACACAGTTTCTTGTACGTTAATGATATGGCTTTATGAAGCAACGGCCCGTCTAGTAGCCGATCCTCCAGGGGGGACGATTCTGGTATGTCGGTCATGTCAGGGAGAGGTGTGGTAAGGGCATGTCGAATCTGCAGGTATCGAAATACCTCCCCTGGGGCCATCTCATATTTTCCTCTCAATTCCTCAAACTTAAGGATTGTGCCCTTCTTCACCAAGTCCCCGCATCCACAACATTCTTGAGCAACCTTTATACCTTTCATCAGGACCACTTCCATATGAATCCATTGCAAGGGGATAAAGTGCCTGGCACTGCCTGGAGACTGGTTCATCTGTGGAGATAACTGATTCCAAGGACCTTGTTGGTCCCCTGTCTGGCCCACTACTGGAGTTGGTCTCTTGAAGTGACTCTAAGCGACTGCAATACAACTAGCCCAACGTTTTGGTGAAAAAGTTTCTAAGTGTCAAAGCTTGCTCATGGTTGAGTAAAATGGTTTGATTTACTATATCTTGTAAATTATGTACCTCTGGTACCCTCCAGTGGATCTTTTTCGCTGTGGTATCTAAAAACACATAACAATACAGCCTATTTTTATATATTGATGTAAGATTTCTTGAGTGTCTTGTCAATTTCTTCTTCAATTGTTTTGGTGCTGTTTAAATGCTTTACACTTGTTCCTTTGTGTAAGTTTGCTGCTCACGGTCACACAGTGCTTAATTTGAGCCAGTGGTTTCCGGTGCTCGGCATGTGCACTTAATTGTCAACCCCGGTGCTTGTGACAGTCTGCCACAAGGTGGCACTGTCTGCAATGACCACAACAGTCAATTATTAATTTAATATACATTAAAAATGACTATTACCTGCCACACAAGCCATTCTTATAGCTTTGGAGGCTTGGAATAGTCTGAAGTGTCACACTTGTAGGAGTGTGATGGTTATTAGTTGTGTTTGTACTGTCATTGGCAGCACCGTCAAGGGCAATGAGTGGTGCAAGCTGCAGTGACCTCCTGATAAGAGCTTATTTTGTTACAAATTAAGCACTGGTGTCACAGCTGGGTCAAGCTGAAGGTTTGACAAACGAAACCTACTGGTCCTTAAAGGGTTGGTAAGTGTATTACACGGTGAGGTCACACAATTACATCATATAATGCACCACATTTCCTCACACCAATCATTTATAACTCATAAATAACTTTACCTTTAATTAATAACTGAAATCTTTCAAGGGAACAAAGCCAACGTTTTTCAAAATTTTAAACTGCCCATGTAATGTTTTTTAACAAAGAAGCTCAACGTTTCAAAACATTTTAATAAAAAATCTTTACAGTTTTTCAGCAAAAAGTCATAAGCTGCATGCACCACCATTCCTTTTCTAGATCCCATGGCACCACCTACACGGAACGAGTAGCATGCATGCCACAGAATAGAAAGTGCATGCTTAACTATTTCTTCGAGCCTGTATTCCACCCATGTGACATGTTGACAATGAATATTGGCTTTTGCAACCTATGCCTGCCTACTGCACATGACAGCAGGCAACCAAAACAAAATAGTTTGTGTTCATTTTAAGATTTTTGAGCTTTTGAGAAAAATAACTTTTAAAGAGATCATATAAATAACCTTTCAGTGACTCCAGGTAAGATGAAAAACATCCAGAAGTGGATCCCAAACACCAGCACCACTTGGAAGACGCACTTCCCAAACATGGTTTTCCTCAAGTATATGGCCCGGTCGATGATCATCGTTGCAAACTGGAGCAGCAGCATCACCAGGAAAGCCTCGGGAACCTGGTCTTCGGAAAGGGATTCCGTGATGTCTGCTGCAGCTGAGTGTTTCTGAAAACGATAAGCAAATGCAAAAATCATATCAAAGATTAATCTTTTTTTCATACGTATTGTCAATATATGAACTACTCTCCAACGCCCACCACGAGCATACCCAAAAATGTACTTCTATTAGCTCAGTGAGATATTCCTGTTTCCCTTAAAGTCCCTTAGAGTTCTTCATCTATAGTAAAATACATTTTGAATGTTTTCACCTCTTTTATTATATTGTGTCTAAGTAATCAAGGACATTGCGAACAGATCAAAGCTAATGTAGGTTTTTTGTTGTTTTTTTTTTAGCATTACAAACCTGGCAACTCTGTAGCAACGGTTAAGTTTCACTTTCCATGTGAAATGGCAATTTCGATTTGCTAATACGTTGGGCACCATTTTTTTAAAACCATTTTTATTTTGTAGTTCAAGACAAACAAAACCGCTATGGCAGCACTACGTATCTTGCAGGATATTTCACCAATCTTTACTGACATTCCCGGATTGGACCCTCCCTCCTCCCATGGTTCCCTCCCATATTCAAAGAGTTTCAAAAGCACAGTCATTATCGCAGGCAGGTACTCTTGTCCTGGCATGACATCCAGAAGGCCCAATAAGCCCCTCACCCGCTCCATATTTTCTCCCATTGCGTGCGCATCCCCTACTCTCACAGACCTAGCGTTCTGCAGCCCTGCACCATTCCATGTCCGATCTCCACTCTTCAACACTCAGTGGTTCAGTCGCACCCCATCAGAGAACAATATTCTGTTTTGCTACTGCAAATCCTAGGATGGATAGTAATCTAGTGTACTTTCCAGGACATTCCTTACCCCAGATATTCAACAAAATTGTTCTATGTGAGACCTCGGTCGTGAGCCCAGTGTGTGTAGTAGCCCCCCTGGATTCCACAGCCCCTGGCGCACTCTTCTGTACTAGCCCTCACTATCTTATGTGAGAGCTTTCGTGAGTAGTAGGACCTATGAAGCACACGGAGTTGAATCAGCCTGAACCGGGCTCTGACTGCTACTTCCCTGGGTGATCGGAGTGCCTTCTCCTATTCCTCCTCGTCTGTCTCTCCAACATCTGCCTTCCATATCTCTTTGAGTCACAGCAAAGAGTCAGATGCATTGTGCATTAATTTACTGTAGGTTAAGGAGACCGTTTTTATGAGAAGCGGTTCCATCAGCAGTCTGTCCTCTAGTGGTGAGGATTCCTCAAGCGGTTGTCACTTCTCCACATGAGTCTGCAAAGCATGCCTTAACTGGTGATATCTAAAGACTGTCTTGGAATCCATATCATATTCTGTTTGCAAGACTTCCCAGGTGACCATGCCGACCCCCTCCATACATCTCCTAACGATGAGATGCCGATCAGGCTTCATCCCGTAAATCCTTCAAAGAACCCTACGTCCACCAGTGAGTCGCTATCCCATAGTGGGGTCATTTCAGTGGGCTGACCCTGCCTTCCCAGGAATCTAGTTGCCCCCCACCATATCAAAGCCGTGACCCTTGTGAAAGACGGTAGAGACATGCAACCCGCTTGGAGTACAGTGCCCTTGGCCGCCTTGATCGAGGGCTCCGTTAGAAGAGCAAAGACCCACTCATTGACCAGTATCAGTTGTGACGCCCAATAGTACTTTTCCAAGCGAGGAAGGGCAATGGCGTTAGGCACCATTTGATGAATAAACATGAACTATGACAGCTGATTCATGTGTGTGTCTATATTTAAGTAAACTGGCCAAGGTGCAAGTCGAAGTATATCTGGAATGTTTTATAAGTGACGCTCATTATTTTCAGTCTCGATGAGTTTTTGAGAAAATTGGAGGACATTATAGGAAGGGGGGGGAGTGTCGCCTGACTCCTAACCCCAGGGAAGATGTGAGTAGATTCCAGAAAGGCAGAACAAGCTCATAAAATGCACAAAATGTTGTTCTGCATCACTGGATTTGCCGATCCTGGAGAGGGACCAGCGGATAATATAGAGCGTAGCAGTCCAACGAGGTAATTGGAGCACCTCTAGACATGCAGGCAGGTGATGGTTGGAGTAGTGGGGGGAGCAATGACCCTACCTATAAAAATAAAAAAATACTCAGGGAAATTGACAGTTTCCAATACCGAGATCCCAAAGGACTGCATTGATCCCTCGGATCCAAGTAGTGTTTCTGTTGTTTTAGGTTTTGCATCATAACCATAAAGTCCCTTCAACTGAAGCTGTTTTAGGGCTATCGATGGGTAAGTAGACATAATATCGAAATTTTAATATCGATATACATAAATATCGAGTTTAGTATATCGATAGTATTAAATATCGATGTTATGTATATCGATGTTAAAAATATCGATTTTAAGTATTGTTAAAAATATCGAAGTTTGTAATATCGACTGTTAAAATATCGTTATGTTAAAATATCGTTATTGTACTATATTTTAATGTATTTAGAGTTTGTTTGTAGTATAATATTAGTTAGTTAATGTTATAAAAAAATTAATTTGTATAATATTTTTTAGGAGCGGGATGTTGGGTTTATAGGGGATAAGGGTGGGGAGTGTTTTAAAATAATTGATTTAAATTTATAATAAATTCGAAATTTTTATTTTTATTTTAGAAAATATAATTTCGAATTTAGAAAATTATTTTTAGAAGCGGGATGTTGGGTTTATAGGGGATAAGGGTGGGGAGTGTTTTAAACTAATTGATTTTTATTTATAATAAATTTGAAGTTTAAATTTATAATTTATAAAATATAATTTCGAATTTATAAAAATATTTTTTAGGAGCGGCATGTTGGGTTTATAGGGCATAAGGGTGGGGAGTGTTATAAAATAATTGTATTTAATTTATAATAAATTCGAAATTTAAAAATAGAATTTAGAAAATATAATTTTGAATTTAGAAAAATAATTTTTAGGAGCGGGATGTTGAGTTTATAAGGGATAAGGGTGGGGAGTGTTTTAAAATAATGTATTTTAATTTATAATAACTTCGAAACTTTAATTTATAATTGAGAAAATATATCTAATTTTGAAATAATTTTTTTAGGAGTGGGATGTTGAGTTTCTAGTGGGGAGTGTTTAAAAAATATTAAATGAAATGTCAAAAAAATTGGAAGTTTCTATACTCAATTTGGTTATATTTTATTTGTATATAGAATGTATTCTTTAATCAGTTTGGAGTTTTGTTTATAGGATATAATGTTGGTTACAGTTTTATACATTTTGTTGAAATATTTCAAAATTTAAAAAGGAAAAAAAATATTTACTAAAATAAAAAAAATTGTGTATACAGTGTAAATTATTAATCTATTAATATTTATATTGAATTGTGTATTATAAATAAATAAAATATTAAAAGTTAGAAAATGTAATATAATAAATGGAAATTATTAAATATATTTGTTAAGAATGAAAACTTAAGAATTTAAATAAAATGTGTACATTTTTTAATTTTTTTATCTAGGAGATAAATTTATAAAAATCTTGAGAATTTAAGATTGAAATATTTGCATTTAGGTATTTTATGTAGATAATATATTATTTATATTTGATATTTTAAATTTAATAAAACAAATATTTAAAAAAGAAATATATATTTTTGTTTTATAAATTATAAAAATAATGAAATTTATTATATTGTATAATGTAGTAATTTATTATAGGTGTTGTCAAATACTGAACATTTTTAAGTATAGTGTAGTTAGTCTTATTATAGTAATTTTAATGGGAAAAGAAAAAAAAATATTTTAAAGTTCTGGCAATTCCATTTATTTTACAGTAATTTCAGTGGGTATAGTTAAATAATTAAGTTTAATGACCAGCACTAATCCTAAATTAATATTAAGTGGAGTGGGAATAGTAAATTAATTACATTTAGGATCCAGCACCTACCCCTAATTAATACTAACTGGAGTGGGAATAGTTATTTATTTAAGTTTAGTGTCCAGCACCTACCTCTAATTAATACTACCTGGAGCGGGAATAGTAAATTAATTAAATTTAGTGTCCAGCACCTACCCCTAATTATTAGTAACTGCAGTGGGAATAGTAAATTAATTACGTTTGTTGTCCAGCACCTACCCCAATTTAATACTAAATGGAGTGGGAATAGTACATTAATTAAGTTTAGTGTTAAGCACCTACCCCTAATTTATAGTAACTGGAGTGGGAAAAGTAAATTAATTAAGTTTAGTGTGCAACACTTAACCTGAATTTATAGTAACTGGAGTGGGAATAGTAAATTATTTAAGTGTAGTGTCCAGCACCTACCCCTAATTAATACTAACTGGAGTGGGAATAATAAATTATTTAAATTTAGTGTCGGGCACCTACCCCTAATTAATAGTTACTGCAGTGGGAATAGTAAATAAAGTTTGTTGTGTAGCACCTACCCCAATTTAATACTAACTGGAGTGGGAATAGTACATTATTTAAGTTTAGTGTTCAGCACCTACCCCTAATTAATACTAACTGGAGTGGGAATAGTAAATTAAATAAATTTAGTGTCCAGCACCTACCCCTAATTAATACTAACTGGAGTGGGAATAGTAAATTAATTAAATTTAATGTCCAGCACCTACCCCTAATTAATACTAACTGGAGTGGGAATAGTAAATTAATTAAGTTTAGTGTCTAGCACCTACCCCTAATTTATAGTAACTGGAGTGGGAATAGTAAATTAATTAAGTTTAGTGTCCAACACTTACCCTGAATTTATAGTAACTGGCGTGGGAATAGTAAATTAATTAAGTTTAGTGTCCAACACCTGCCCCAAATTAATACTAACTGGAGTGGGAATAGTAAATTATTTAAGTTTAGTTTCCAGCACCTACCTGTAATTAATACTACCTGGAGTGGGAATAGTAAATTGATTAAATTTAGTGTCCAGCATCTACCCCTAATTAATACTACCTGGAGTGGGAATAGTAAATTAATTAAATTTAATGTCCAGCACCTACCTCTAATTAATAGTTACTGGAGTGGGAATAGTAAATTAATTAAGTTTGTTGTCTAGCACCTACCCCAATTTAATACTAACTGGAGTGGGAATAGTAAATTAATTAAGTTTAGTGTCCAGCACCTACCCCTAAATAAAACTAACTGCAGTGGGAATAGTAAATCAATTAAGTTCAGTGTCCAACACTTACCCTGAATTAATACTAACTGGAGTGGGAATAGTAAATTAATTAAGTTTAGTGTCCAGCACCTACCCCTAATTAATACTAACTGGAGTGGGAATAGTAATATTAATTAAGTTTAGTGTCCAACACTTACCCTGAATTTATAGTAACTGGAGTGGGAATAGTAAATTAATTAAGTTTAGTGTCCAACACCTACCTCAAATTAATACTAACTGGAGTGGGAATAGTAAATTATTTAAGTTTAGTGTCCAGCACCCACCCCTAATTAATATTAACTGGAGTGGGAATAGTAAATTATTTAAGATTAGTGTCCAGCACCTACCCTGTATTTATGCTAACTGGAGTGGGAATAGTAATTTAGTTAAATGTGTTTTTAATTATAGTTTAAAAAAATTATTACAGTTTAAAGTAGTATCAAATTATAATTATAAGACAGTTGTGAAGGAAAAAACATAACATTGTATATATATTGAATTAAAACATATATTTTACACAGTATACTTAATAAAAATAAACTTAATATGTAACATTGAATATAACATTAATAAAATGGTAGACAATAAATTAGACGTTTTAATTTTTTTATTGATGTTTATTTATTGCAAAATAGTATGAAATTAAAAAGAAATATATCTTTTATTAAAAATATGTAAAAGAAACCAATACATAAAGATAGGAAATTATATTTATTTTACAAAAACAACATAGGGCCCCATTACGATGGCGGGCGGACTTTGTCCTCCTGCCACCGTAACGGTAAACGGGACCGACCGCCAGAGGTGCGGCGGTCCCGCTATGGCAATTAGGATGCGACCGCCACCCTGGCGGTCACATCCCGCACCTTTTACATTGCGGCGGGCGGTGCTGTGAGCAGCACCCGCCGCAATGTAGAATATGCATGTTGTGCATTGGCATGCACAACGTGACAGGCACCGCGCGGAGCCTGCCACCTTGTGCATGCCAATGAAGGGGGTACCATGGGTACCCCCCAAGTGCAGCCATCCAACCCCCACCCCACCGGGGGCCCGCAATGGGCCCCCAAAGCCATTTACCGTATGCCTTTCCATGGCGGAGTCTTCGCCATGGAAAGGCATACACACCGCAGGCATGCTAATATGGATGGCGGTGCCTGCAAGGCACCGCCACCATATTGTCTGCCTTTTCCGCCCGGCCGGCAATCCGACCAGCGGAAAAGCGGCGGACGGACTTTCCGTCCGCCGCGGTACCCCTCGGCATACTAATATGGCGGGGGGTGAAACAGCCCCATATCCTAATAGGCCCCATAGTTTGTACATATAACATTTTTTACATGTAATAATTAATGAAAAATTAATTAATACATTAGTACATTGCTTTAAACACTTGTGTACATTTTGTAATATCAGATAATGTAGTTTCACATTTCTTTAGATACATTTCAAAAATAAATATATATTTTTAACAGTTGTTAATTCTAGTTTGGTATTATTAACATTTTTATTTAGTTACATATATTTGTAACAACTTAATAATATGACAGTTTTAACATTTTTTAAATAAATTTTTTAAATATAAAGTTAGTTACATTTTTAAAAAAAATAATACATTTTAATTATTCATATTAATATATAAAATATTATTAATAATTATTACACAGTTAAATTTTTATACATTTTATTTCTAAAGTAGACATTTTTAAAGATAAAAAAAATTAGATTTTTTTAATAAATGTTGTATGTAACATGTAAATACATGGAATTATAATATTAAATAATATGTGCTTCATAATAATTATTATTATAATTTTACAATGCCAAAAAAAATATAATACATTTAAATAAATAAGATACAAATTGTAGTATTTTAATTACACATGATAGTAATTTTTATATCACGTATTAACATTTTTTAAATTAAATTGCATTTATTTTATACGTTTAAAGCTGCCATATTTGTTTGGGGCTTGTATTTTGTAACCACTCGCGGTTGTTTTGGGTTATTTCGAAGGGGAGAAGGTCGCGGTTGGGAGCTGCTTCACGTCGAGCTAGGTAAGATTACTTTTCTTTATTAAAACTACATTTTTAATAAATTTGAAGGTAGTTAAGTTGTAGTTAGTGTGTGTACAGTTAGGTTTTAGAAGTTATGGCATATTTTTTATGCATACATTAGGTTTTGACGATTTATGTATAGTTAGTTTTTGAGGCCTAGTTTAGAAAATTTAAAGTATGGTAGGATATGTCTTATTATCGTGTGTATAATGTTTGTAATACTGTTATATTGTATATTATGTGTATATTTGTGTGGGTGGGAATGTTTGTGTGTCTTTTTACAGGTTTAATTCGAAAGAAGTTGCGGTTTTCGGAAGGTTGCATTTTTTTAATTAAGGAAGTGTACATTAGGTTTAGTAACTAATAATTATTTTACACTTCCTTAATTTTTCGGGTTTTCATGGAGTGTTTCTTTTTTTTAAAAAACTTTTTCGGGTTTTTTTATGGTTTCTGGATTGTGGATTTACGGACCGAGGATTACTTTTTGGAACAGTTGGATTTTTTCATTTTTTGGGGGGAAACTTTTTAATCTATTTGGATTATGAGCTACCTGGATTGTTTTACAAGATGTGGGATTTTCTGTCTACAGCTACGGAAACGGTAAGTTATTTTAATTATTTATTGTGGGAGGGAAATATTATAAAATTTACTATTGTTGTTGTTTATTTTTTCAAATATCTAATTAATGTGTTTATATATATTTATTCATAAAAATATATTAGACAAATTAATTAGTTTTGTGAAAAAAATAAAATTGTTTTGCATGCATTTTAATATTTTAAACAGAAAAGTATTATACATTTTACACTGCTTTGAGAGTTTAGAGTAGGCTTTTGGCAATTATTGCTAAGTATTCTAGGCCTCTTGTTGTAGGGTATAGTTTGACTTCTTGTTGTAGGTATTCAAACATTTGCTTAGTTTGTTTGGATAGTTTAGCCCTGATTTGTGTAACAGATTGTTCTATTCTTAGCTGTTGGTAGCTCTGTTCTTTTTGAAGGGAGAGTAGGTGTACCTCGTCCTGTTGATGCTTGGAAGGCATTATGCCAACCTTCAACAGCATTGTTGGTTTTTGCCTCTTGGTTTAGTGTGCTAAGGTAGACATTCCACCATGGAATTTGGTATTTTGGTTGTCTCCTATGGCCTGATCTATGGAGTCTTCCCACCCAGGTATCTTCAAAATAGTCTAGAAGGGGACTTAATTTTTGTTTGTGTTGCTGGTAGTAAGGACTTTCTAGTAAAAGGTTGTAATGTTCGGCCACGTCAGTTACTGGGACGTAGGCCAGTGCAATAAGTTTTTTTATTTGGAATGCGAATGAACTGTTTGTCGCATACTCTACACTTAGGGGGTGATTAGGATGGTGGGCGGACTTTAGTCCCCCGCCACCCTAGCGGTGCTGGGACTGGCCGCCAGACGTGCGGCGGTCCCGCACCACTGATTAGGATGCGACCGCCACCCTGGCGGTCGCATTCCACAATATTGACATTGCGGTGGGTGCTGCTGCAAGCAGCACCCGCCGCAATGCCAAATTGGCATGTTATGCATTGCCATGCACAACGTGGCAGGCACCGTGCGGTGCCTGCCACCTTGTGCATGGCAATGTAGGGGGTACCATAGGTACCCCCCAAGTGCAGCCCCCCACCCCCGGGGGCCCGCAACGGGCCCCTAAAGCAATTCCCCGCCAGCCTATCCATGGCGGCATCGCCGCCATGGAAAGGCTTTCAAATACACACATCCTAATATGGATGGCGGTGCCTGGTAGGCACCGCCACCATATTAGGCCCCAGCTCCGCCCGGCCGGCAATCGCAACGATTGCCGACTGGCGGAACAGCGGCGGACGCACTTTGCGTCCGCCGCGGTACCGATTTACCCCCCCGCCATATTATAATGGCGGGGGGTAAATCGGGTGGAGATGGCGAGTGGATCGCCATCGCCTGGCCGGCGATGGCGATCATCCCGCCATCCTAATCACCCCCTTAGTGTTGATTTCTGAAGGTGTCTCCATAGACACTGATTGAAATGATAGTAACATCCCTGAATTGATGTGTGTGGGTAGGATTTTAGAATTGCAGTTATCATTGCCTGCTCAAAATCTTTTATTATTTTCTGTGGAAAATTATTTGTTTCTTGTTTAATTTTAGTTAGTATTTCCATATATGTGGAGTTTTGTTTATTGGGTAGCAAAGCGTAGATAAAGGGGATGTTAGTGTTGTGATATAGGGCATGGACAGTGTATAATTGGTAGAATGGTTTTGGAAAGATTTTAAAAGTTCCGTCCATCATCCATGTTTCTGATTGCTGAAGCTTTATTAAATTATTGGCAGTAGCAAACATAATTATTCTTTTCTCTTTGCATTTGTTGTCATAGAGAACAAAGGGTTCATCATTATGAGTTATAGATAGTTCTGGGGGGAATTACCACCTCTTCAAAAGTTTTTAGAGTAGGTGTGGTAGTTGTTGTGGCTTTTTTGGTGCGAGCTATAGTTCTTTTTAATGAAGAAATAGAGGCAGCATTTGTTTCAGTATTTGACTGATAGGTTTCTGTGAGCTAGTGCTAGCTTCTCTAATGTCATCAAGGGCATTCCTAACGTCTATTTCAGTAACATTTGGAGGGTGGTTATGCTCCTTTGTATATAAAACAGTTGTTTCTTTAGTTGTTGCCCGACCATAACATTTATTTGAATAGTACTTGCTACATTTCCAATTGACTTTTAGTCCACTTTGCTTTTCCTGGGTATAGACATACCCCATGTAACATAGCAAAAATGTTCCTTTTCGGATGTTATAAATTGGGCGCCTTCTGTCATTGTGATGTGGTAAATTCTACAACAAATGTATATTAAAATTATTAAAATGAATATCATACATGTTTATGTCTTAATAAATACACATTCTTATAAATATACTTACAATGTTGGATTTGAGATGCTTTTAAATGGAGATGTTCTTTCTTTGTTTGTTGAATCCTGTTAAGTTGTGGATTTTTCTGTAGGAAGAGTAAAACATATTTTTACTTATTTTGTTAAATTTGTACATGGGGCGAGGTGGGTGTTTGGGATGGAGTTGGGGTTTGGTTTGGTGTTTTACATGTTTTTAAAAGGCGTTTTACTGAATACTTACTTTATTAGTAAGATGGTTTTAGGAGGTGATCTGTTATTTTTTTGATGTTTTGAGAATTATCTGTAGAGGAGACATAAATAGAAAAAAGATATATATTAATTATTTGAGTATGATAAATATTAGTTTATGAAGATTAGCATTACTGTTATTTTATAGATGGTAATTTACTTACTTTTTGAAGAATGCAATAGTTTTTTCTTTGATGAAGTACTTGCTTCTGGTTGAAATCCGGCAGAGTTTCGGCTTCCTTATTGTTTTTGGTTTAAGTTGTAAAATAAGAATAAGTTTTCCTTCTTTATATAGTGTTTGTTTAATTGTTTGGTTAACCTCATTGGTTCATTTTAATATTGTGTGTTTTTATTGGTTGATATTTATTGTTTTAATTGTTTTGGTAGTTGTTTTCTATATATGGAAAACGCTAATTATGAGTCCGTTTTTTGTTTTTTTGTTTGTTGAATTATTTAAATGTGTATTATATTATATGTGATGTTAAAACGTGTGTATATAATGTAAGTATAACATTTAAATGGTTATTAATAGTGTATTTATCATTTAATGTTTTAAGATATGTTTTACTATTTTCTAAAATTATGTATTTGCTTATATTTTATATGCAGTGTATGTTTATTTATTTAACTATATTTATGGTGTTTAATTTTGTGTGTATTATCTATTTTTGAGTTGTCGATATTTTTACAAAAACGATAATATTGCTGTCTATATTATTGTGATCGATATTTTGGACGTATATTTTTAAAGGATGTTCGATATTTTAGATAACGATAACTATGTGTTCGATATTACTGTAAACGATAATTTTGGATGACGATATTTTGGGGTCGATAATAGTGTATTTTTTTAATTAAGTATAGGGTATCGATATTAGTGTCGTCGATATTTTTGTGTCGATAAAAATGTAGGTCGATATTGTGTCTGTCGATATTATGTCAGTGATTCCTATCGATGATATGCACATTTGGAGTGAACTTTGATTTGCAGGTCTAGTGTACAAGCTATGATTTGCACAGCTAACCATACCTGGGGAATGTAGTTTTTTTTAGTTTATTTTGTAATCGTAACTGTTTTTGTCTTCAATGGAAAGGTAGAAGTGTGTTACTGGTTGCTGTATGGATATACGTGATAGGTATGTGGTATATGTTGGTGTAATAATGCAATCAATAAGAGGGAGCGGGGAAGTTATACCCGAGGATTAAAAAGACAGTAAAGGTAGTAATGATAAATATCAGGGTCCTGCGTAGGCAATTTTCACCTCTAGATTCTCACCCATCACACCAGTGCTCCCTCGAGGATCGAGGTAAGAAGTGCGCCCCAATACAGTATGTATGGGGAAAAATTCTGTGATGGAGCATGCCACAGTAATTCCCAGTTAAGAGTTCTTTTATACATGGAAAACATTTTATTGGGTGGATATAGAGATTTCATATTTTTACAGTTAATGGTGTATGATAATGACCAAGTTATATCATTCTACATCGCCTTCAGCTATGCGCAGTCGGGGTTGACTGCAGGCGAGGTTACAGACCAGGCCTGAGCAAGCTTCCTTAGCTGCATATAGCCTTTGGTCCTGTGCAATGGTGGTTTACTGTAGGCAACCAACTTCACATTCAGCCAACCTACAGTTGAACATGCAGTATGCATGTTAAACCGAATGATGGTATGTCAATGTTCATGCAAATCTATCACATAGTGTGTACGTTACTTGCAAATCAAAGCTTTTTTGATACTGTCCCCTTTAACTTTATTGCCTTCCTTGTCAGAGCTGCTTCGAACCTGGGATCCATCTATTGGTTTAACTTGAGATAACAGAAAACCAAGCATGGAAAATCCCAAAAACTTTTGTGTGGATTTGCCAAAGGATGCCTAGATTATAAGCCCTCACTCCTTTAACCATGCTCTCCTTGCCCAATCTGCATGACAATCAACATAGCAGAAGCATGTTAGACATGTCAGGTGCCTGCCAAATGTTGGGCAGATCTATGAAATGGCACCAAAGTTATTAGCTAACCAAATAGTTTTTTCACCCCACCTTTTGACTATGCCCCCATTACCTGATCTATTTTGAAACCTGGAATCCTTGCACTGGGTTTAAATTGCTAAAAGACAATAACATTTAATACAGATTCATTAAACCACACCAGCTACAGACAAAATAGCTTAATAGAATTGCACCAAATTTGGCATAAAAGTAGAAGTTTAGACAAGAAAGCATCTTTTGTTAGTTTGGTATAAATCTGTTCAGGAGTTTTTGAGAAGTTAGCATTAGACAAGTGGTTTTTGTAGGCCTCAAATTGTGCTAAAGTGTAAACCAAAATTAAAAATATAGAAGTCTCCGAGTCCGTCCATGGATAGTTTGCAAATTTACCAAAATTAAAAAATAATAAGCCACATGAGTTGAAGCGCAGGGCCTGGTTACAGGGCCTGGCTGCAGGGACTGTAATGCCCACAGCCAAAGGCTGTGTGGGATTGGCCCTTCGCAACAGGCTGGATGCAGGGCACTTTGGCCAAATCCTACTGTGCATGAATGAAGGCAGGGTGCAACAGGGATGGCTGCATACTGCAAGTTAGGTGCAGGGTTCTGTTGCATGTAGTATATGATTGGCAAAAAACATTCACTAAAAAAACAGAGGTTAAGGGGATGTTATGGTTAACTTTGGTTAAAACCTGTAGGACCTCGTTTGGAGGGGCCACGGAGCAATCAGGAGCTACTGGGCCTCAACCACTGATGTCATAGGCCCGTCCTACTAAGGCTATGGAAACTGGGCTAAGTAAAACCCCTTCCACACTTGACTCTGAGTGGAGCAAGGGCAAGCACTCACAGTTTTCTCAGGGGGGTAGTGTGGGGTGCTACAGCTCAACAATCAGCAAACAACCAACAAACACAATAACTCCTATGTCCAGCCCAGTGCTTCTGTTTTGAGAAAAGAAAGTACTTTTAAACACAAGCTGGCATCCAAAGTTGTGATTGTTCTTTGAGGGGCGACCCCCTGATCCCTTTGGTAATCCCTTCCATGTTGTCGTCTAGCCGCTGAGCCCCCGCTTCTTCTGGGAAATCTGGTAATAGTGTGACTCAAGCACAAGGGCAGCATTTTCCTTCTCACAATCAAATGTGCACTCCGTTTCATGTCTTACTACTTTGGTGTATTGGGTAGGCACAATTGAGTACTTGTATGTCTCTTTATGGCTTGGCGGCCTATCCGTTCATCTCCCATGGGAACCGTGATGTGCCTCAAGTTCGCTAGGTCACGTGGGAAGCCTAGTGTGGGCCCCATCTGACTATGCGAGAGCCCAGCCACCATCTCTTGGGCCCACGGCGCTTGCACATGTGCAGACAATGCTGCATCTGTCTTGGATGTTTGGGGTCACACTGGGGCCGATGACAGTCATAGCCTAGGCCGGCTGGGCCAAAGGTGGTCATGGCAGTATGGTCCAGAATGGACCGGCGGTAGGTGCAATCCTGATCAGACCCACAACGGTCATAGCAGCTGAAGCACCCAAACTGGTCTACAATGATCACAGCAGTTGCAGTTCCTACCTATGACTGGGGTGAAAGACAAGGGGGCCCCTTTGACACACGGATCCCTCCTAGCACAATCTCCGGCAGAAAGAGCAGACTTCAGGTGATATCCCCTCGACGGATACCAGCTCTGGTTACACAACAGTCCTTTGAGTGCTCTACAGAGCACTCCCTAGATCTAGTTATAAAGAACTTGGAACTATGTGGGGTGGTTTGTGTCCCACATTTGCACACAACTTGGGGGGACGTGGATCCACTGTCTCAAACTGCAGATTCAGGTTGGGGTGGCTCTTTCAAGTGTCTTTCAAAGACAGCTCTCCCGATGCCTTTGTGCAGAGCGATGTTTTTTACAGCAGTAACAGTTGGGCTGTCTCCAACGAGAAGCATCCTCAATAGAAGCACAATGGGGTGTGAGGGTCTGCAAACACACAAAAGGTGATGGAAGGCATGCTTGCAATTTGGGATGCTGTAGCATCCCAACCCATCATTCTTTAGCTCACCTTGCCACCTCAGTTTGGGCCCAGCCATATGCAAATCAGTCTTAACCCTGCTCGTCATGGGAACAGTTCAGCCCGAACTGCCAGGCCAGGTCCTCCCTGAACAGGAACACAAGCAACACAGGACCGGGTTTGCCCTGATTAGGGCTCATGAGCCAGGTATACCTTGGTTCCTGCACCTGGCTGCAATCAGTGAACTGAAGGATTAATTGGGGAAAGACTAAATGGCAGGCCTCACCTAGAATCTTCCTGCCTCCAGAGAATGCAGTCCCACCCTCACCCTTCCATCATCCAAATGACAGTGTTTAGGAAGTCTAATCAGCAGCTCCTTGTCTTATCTCCATCCTCCTGTCTGGTTCTCCTTGCTCCAGCTACAGGAATGCATGCAATATACTTTCGCTGGAGAGAACAGTCCTCACCATCCAACCTCTGCTATGCTATCTAAAATGGATCCCACTGGCCTCCATTGTTCAGGCTCACTCATACATATAGCTTATCACTACACATCTTACACCCACTACATATGCACATGCATAACTGTATTGTGTCTAGAATGGCTCCGATGAAGGGGAGCGTCTGAAACGGAGTCAGGTGTGACTGCGGCATGTTTATAGCGAACCCCAGCGAATGCATGAGGTCCGCCATAGTCTGAAGGTGGGTGATGACTGCCTGGGGCGAGCATGCCTTAAACAGCCAGTCATCGAGGTATGTATATCCTGGAACCCCTGACCTCCGCAGATAGATTGCAACCACCACCATCACTTTCGTGACCACCCATGGGGCCAAATGTGAGCACAGAGAAATGAAAATTCCTCGTAGCCCACCGTGAACCTCAGGAAACTTCTGTGGGCTGGCAGAATGGAGATGTAGAAATATACGTCCTGCAAGTCCAGGGCTACCATTCAGTCTCCAGGGTCCAGGGCAGACCCGAGCCAATATGAGCATCTTGAATTTCTCCTTTTTCAGGAAATGATTGAGAGGGTGTAGATCTAGTATAGGACGGAGGCCTCCGTCCTTTCTCAGCACCCAGAAGTAGCGGGATTAGCAACCACAACCTACTTCTGATGCCAGCACCCTCTTGATGGCTCCTTAGGTCAAAAGAGCCTGCACATCCTGATGCAGCAATGAGAAATGGTCCTCCGCCAGCCAATCTGAGGACAGTGGCAGGGGAAGCAGGGTTTCCATGAATGGAAGGATGTAACCCCGCCGAACAATTTCGAGCACCCACTTGTCTGAAGTTATGGTCCTACCTCCAACAGACTGTCCATGATGTTGCAATAGCATAGAGGTTGCGGCTGCCTGGGCGGATCTCTGTCTTTGGGTCCCACAAGGTTTGTGTGAGCCGTGTCCATGGCCACAAAAAGACTGGGGAGTCTGTTGGCCATAGTGGAGAGGCGGAAAAGGACGCATCTGGTAGCCCCTGTGTAGCCACAAAAGGAGTGAACAGAAGAGTGCGACTGGCATGGGGCAATGGTGAGCCTCTACAATGGGGCAGTGGCTCTACTCTCCTTAAAACACTCAACCGCCGTGTCACCTTGATGCTGAAAAGGCGAGTGTCTTTGAAGGGCATGTCCATAAGAGATGCCTGGACATCTCCCAAGAAGCCAATCGCTCTCAGCCAGCTGTGGCAATGGAGCGCCGCCGATGAAACAATGGCTCTGCCCAGCAAGACTGTCATGTCCATTCTGGATCATATTGTGAACTTTTAGAGGAAAGCTGAATCCCCAGGCGCTAGCAGCGGTGACAGGTGATAGTCCTGTGCACAGGGGTGCTTGTACAGGTCTTGGCCAAGGCCCTAACCAGGACATGGATGAGGGCTTCATTAGAGGAGAGGAGGGGTTCTGTATGAGACAGCCTGGGTTGAAGCACCTCGTCAAGACTTTGATCTTGATCTCCACTGGGGTCCAGCATAAGGTCCAGGACTTCAGCTGCCCTCTGCACCACCATAGCAAATGAGGCCCCTTCCTCTGTAGCCACACTAGGTGGAGAGACCAGGCTAGTGTCTGGTGACGTTTCCAGACCACTGGCATCAGCCAAGTCCTCATACCAGTTTTCTTAGGACAATTCAAAAGGTTCCGGGTAGCCAAAGGGATCCTCAGATCTGCCCCATTCATATTCCTTACAGGTCCTGGCAGGAAAGGAAGGCATTGTCTCCAACCCATAAGGTCTAAGTCCGGTTGGCACCGGAGTCGCAGGTCCAGCTCCATATTCGAGTCGCAAATTATGATGGGTTCGGCAGGAACGGCGCCACAGGACCAAACCCAGACAAAGATCCACAGGACCGACTGGTGCTGAGGGCAAACTCGCCGGCGGAGACCCAGTCAGGGTACCTTCCAAATCTGTGGACCCTGAAGGAGCTCTATAACTTGTGCCCTCGCCATGCACAGCTAATTACCCCACATATTACATCACTCATGACATGTTCTAAAACATCATTAATAACATCACTGCAACATTTGAAACTGCATTACTGATAACAGGACTGTGTATGGCAGTGGGATTGTTGTTACATTAGAGCACGAGTTAAATGGCCACATGTATCAAAAAAGCATTTTGCAATTACCAAATAGCGATTTTTACCGAATCGCTATTTGGTAATCGCAAAATGTGAAGGTATGTAAGGAATCACTAAAGATTTAGCGACTTCTTAATATTATCAAACAGCGATTCGGTAAATAGGTAATCGCTATTAGGTGATACTACTCCATTCGTACCTATGGGCCTCATAGGTGCGAATGGTTTTGCATTAGCTAATTTGCGATTACCTAATTGGTAATCGCAAATTAGGTAATGCAAAAACAAGGGTGCCTGGGGGCCTAAGACCCCACTGAAGCACCCCAAAAACAATTTGCACATTTAAAGTGTACACATGCCCTAGGGGCATGTGTGCGCTATATAGCACTTTGAAAATGCATTTTTTGGTGCATTTTCTAAAATTGTACATGGTTACCATCGACTTAGAGTCGATTGTAATAGCATTTCCTAAATGCAAATTTAGCATTTAGAAAATGCTAGGTAGGTACATGTGCCTATTTGTAGTCTCAATTTTAGGTAATCACAAAAAATTGCGACACCTAAAATGCACTGCCAAAGCATTTCATACATCTTGAAAGACTATTTTGCATTCACAAACGGCCGAATTTAGCGATTCACACCATTTACGAATACAAAATAGGTTGATACATGGGGCCCATAGCTACTTGAGATAACTATAACTGGTGATTTCAGTGTTTTTTTAGCTTAAAACGTTACATTGTCATTGAAATTTTCACCTAACTATAACGTCACTTTAACCTTTTTTTCAGTGAATATATATATAATTGTCATACAGGGGAAAAAAGTTCAGTGGAGGGCAGTCAAAATAGATGTTTTTCTCCATTTAGATCCCCTAGGAGATTTTAATCATGCCTACAGCCCAAACCACTGAACTAATTTACATCAAAATTGCCATGAAAGTTGAGTTTTGGAGTGTGTGTTGGTAAGCATAACTGGTGAATTTAATTGATTCTGCGCAATCGAGACACAACCATAACTCAATTATTGGCAATTTCTTTATTCACAGCGTTTTCACCTGCTAGCCTTCATCACTGTTAAGCATTAATATTAGAAATTGTAGAGCTGCACTTACCCCAAAAGCCCAGTATCCAAAGATGACGATTATAAAATTGATTACATCCACCAAAAACATCAGAGCATAAACGTCACAGACGGGGCTGTACTCCGGGTGAATGATGTCATAGAAGAACTGCCTGATTGGCAGATAGATCTGGAGAGCTCTGAGGGCAAAACAAGCACACAAAAAATGTAAGTCCAGACCCACATTTAATTAGAACTTTAAGAAAGAAGGTGGAACTGTACTTTTTAAATGTAATATGTTTTTCAATTGAAAATGCAAATGATATCAACAGCCTCTATTTGCAGACTGGTCAATCCAGACTGACATTGCCTTGTAATGCTGATGAACTTTCGAGAACTTTATCTCAGTTAGAAGATGAGGGATCCACTGACTCAGTCAAATATGAAAAAAACACTCTCTGGTTCTCAGTAATACAACTGTGACAAAATAAACAGCATAATTTGACTCCTTAAGAAAGCATGTGGCATGTAACTATAGGCTTTCAGCACCTTGCACTTGGAAAATACTCTTCGCGTCTGATTATGATCATATTATGATCTTATTATGATCTGCCTATAGAGAGCAGCTAAGGCCCTCAAAGCACAATCCCAGTATATGGTATTATGAATTAAATTAAGAAACCCCTTGACGCTCCTTGAAAAAAGCTTTTTCGTCATGACAGTGGTCACTATCATAAAACAGATACAAGAAAATCCTGGTGGAATCAAATCTGAAGATACTTTATGAGATTGAGTGTCAAGGTTTGCAAAGCAGAGATGCTTCACATTTAGCAATAATATACAGGGAATGTCCTCTAAACTGCGGGTATTCTGGTTCCAAAAGTCTGGGAAAGACCCCACTAAATTTCACATTCACTATTAACAGAGTTGAATCAGGATGTTAGCTGTTAGATTCTAAATGATAAATTGTACGCATGTTATAGATATTGGTGTCATGAAAAGCTAAGTCAAGCCCTCTTAGAGTTAAACCTGTAAGCTACAGTTTATACCCAGAGCTCTACCACCAACTGGCTGTGCTACATTATTAAACTTAGAGAGCCCTGAGTCATTTGAATCAGGAGCTGATTATATATGGAATAAAGTATCCCCTGCCATAGATTATAAAGCAAGTCACCAATGAGCTCCATGAACATATAGAGTAAAGAGGCCAAAGGCAGAGTTCCTTTATTTGGTTATATAACTCTGCAATACCCTTATAATGTACAACAGGGGTACTTTATTCTTTATGATACATGGGAACGCCATCACCCTTCCCAGAAAATGCTTATATCCTCGGTGTAGTAGTCTTTCATGTGAAAGAGATCGGATGTTTGTAGACTTGAAGAACAAAATTAGAATCTCTAGTGAAAAATTAAATACACCAAAAAGCAGTTAGATATTTGTTGCAAAAATATATTAGAATCAGCTTAATGCACGTCAAATTTTAAAAAACACTTTAGCTAACATGTAGAAACATGCAGTGAGGTTCCATTATTCCGATAATTACCTAACGCATAGAAAAATAAACATGTTGCCATAAATATTTCCTTTCTGTTTATCACTGTCCATCAAGAAAAAGAAGCAGAAGGAGGAAAATCCAGGTTTCCTTTTCGTTTTTAAAAGTGCAGCTTTGATTGTGTTCTGTGCCCTGCCTTTAACCCTGGCTGCTGGTTCTGGTAGTCAGAACTCAACTGTAATAAGTTAATACAGTTGAGCGGCTACATCATTTCTTTATTACAGCCGACTGGGTGTGTCACAGGTCGCATTAAATAAGGAAATTGGAAACAGACTTTTTACAGGGCTTGCTGGCTCCCATGCATTATAGTCGCTCTTATGTACATGTAGCAGGTAACTTATTCAAGGTATAGTAAACAGTCTCAAATCCATTCCTCTGTGTCCTTCGGGACTCAGTCTATACCTATTTACACATTATTTAGGATTGCATGGGTGCCCTTACTATTATTTGAAGAGGAAAACAAGAGACTGTTTAAGGCACCATTAAGACGCTTGCAAGTTTGTTACAAGGTGGATTCATGCTTGTGGATAAGACTTTAAGGTCTGTGAAAATCTTTGTGTTTTTTGAGTTCTGTGAGATCTGGACTGTCTGAACAGAATCTTTTTACTAATGGCATTGCACCATCTGTGTACCGGACCCTTCAGCTGGCACTGTTGCCTCTAATGGAGAAGACTACCACCTCAATGAATGTTAAGGCAACTGGCATTCTTGCTACAGCTCTATGACTTAATTGTTAATACAGACTCCTGTTTAAGGAACCAACTTTGTAATGGTACTACATATGGACTGTTAATGCACAGCGACACTGTGAGTGATTTCTTGTGGACATACACTATTATGTTATTTGTTTTAGTTTCTGGGAGGACTTGTTTACTGTTATCCTATTAGATGGCAGTAATAGTGAGTGAAACACCATTTTACAGAGAACAAATTGTTGTAAGTGTGTCCCTTTCGGGATATTGTTTCTGCCGGTAATACAGTTGTCACAGACGTGTGTCCTAACTGGTGAATCCTCTATCAAGACGGCAAGGCCTCTGGTAATTTTTCCTCAGATACTATATTTTTGGAGCGGGCATAGCTTTCACTTCTCATTTTGATACTCATTATGTGGATATTCTCTCAATAACCATTGTCCTGGAGGTCGTATGGACTAAGGGGGTCATTTAGGGTTTGGAAGACTGTTCCACTAAATCAGTGGTTGAGCTGCCAAATTTAGAGGGAGTGGACCCTCTGTGTTTCCAACAATAGCAGATCCTCAGCTGGCTTTACCATAGGAAACCCTTCGGACACTGGGCCGTCAGCTCACACTAGTGATCTGTCTACTTAGGAAGGGCAATTTCTATAATAAGAAAACAGAAACTCTTAAATACTTGTTTGTAAAATTAGTCTACTACACATACAGTGAACTGCACAAAGACTACATTTAATTACATTTTAATGGTCAACTTTTTCCCCTTCAGCATCTGTTGCTTTAGCTTTGCCTTGAAAGATTGTCGCTTCCTCTTGGGATTTCGTCGAAAGAAATGCCAAAATTTCTTTGTCTCCTTTTTCACAGCTTTTCCTATAAAGAAATAAAAAAGTAGAATTATCTTTGTTATTGATTTTTTTCCCTTCATGATTATCCTGACAATATTAAATGTATCATTCCTTCTCCATTATTCATAAAGAATATAGACATCTTGTAAGAAAGTTGATTATTAGTTGGGGTGGATGGTAGTCCACCACTATTAATGTCACTATTCTAGTTGGCTCCAGTAAAGGTTTCAGTAATTTAAACCTGAGCTCAACCCCTAGTAGCTCTGGCACAGAGCAGGCAGGCTTCACTTGAGAAAATGTCTAAAGCATTTAGAAGTACCAAAACAGTTAATAAGTCGTAAAAACAACACAAACAAAATTCCACTCCAATTTATAAAAATAGAGAATATTTTAACGAACATAAAGAGAACAAACCCACATAAATCTATTAAGGGGATACGAAGATATGCATTTTTAAAGTTTGAAATAAATTTTAGCGCCAAAAAGAGCAAAGTGCCAACTGGTCAAGAAAGACCAGGACAAAGATCAGGTTTAAGGCTGGCCGCGATGGAGTGTGGGTCGGATACGAGGCCCAGGCAGCTCCCAGTCAAAGTATTAACTTTGGATTTAGAATTTTTCTGAGAAGGTAGAGTTCTCAGTGGGGCAACGTTGAGGGCTGGATCCAAAGATATGCTAGTTGACGACAGGCTGGTAAAGGACAAGGTCTCGGTAAAGTAATTCAAAAAATGCGGGAAAAGCTCAGAGTGGGAAAAGTCTGGAGTGTGCACCCAGGAAGCCGCCAGTGCTGATTGGATGTTGCTCGATGTTGGGCCTGGTCAAGATTTTCTATCTTCGGATTTAGTCTCTTTTCTGGAAGTCGGATTCTTTCAGCAGGTCAAGGCCACAAGCTGTAGCCGGATAGGGTTCAGACTTGTTTGGTGCCGCTTGGCGTCGAGCCCACTGAATCAAATTTGCAGCTATTAACATGAACATGCTAAGGACATAGCGGGTGCTGCGGCTAATTCAGGCCCACCAGCGATGCACCCTCGGCATGAGGACTGGCAGGTAGATCCCGGGCTTCTAACAGTTTCCCAGGCAGAAATCTTTGAAAAAGATTCTAAGGCCCTGCTTTAAGGGTTAGTCAGTAGATATACACACTGCACCAGGACCCTGAGGGACACCACTTCGGGGTCAAGACTCACTCTTGTAGAAGCTACCAACAGGGTCGAAGGCAGGTCCAGTTGGAACTGGTCAGCTGAGCTATTCATGAAAGTGAGCTTCTTGCACCTTTTGTATCCCTGTAGCTTAACTGGTTGGCCAACTGACCCTTGGAGTCACCTTCTCAGTCCTGGGTACAAGTGGGAGCAGGTCAGGCACTCTGGGTTCTCCTCATAGGTCACAACAGCAGGTGAATTCCTTCTTCTGACTTCCACACGTCCAGAGGTGTTCTGAAGAGGATACTCAGGGAGCCACATTTATGCCCAGGGTCAGCCTATTGGTGGGGAAACTACTGGCCACTCTCTAACCAATACAGTAAATGTTCCCAGGGGAGACCCTACCCACTTTTTCAGCCCTTCCTGTGTGTTTTACTGTAAACTATCCCTCAGTGCCTCTGATGAAAATCCACAAGCAGAACCTTTCTTCCCCTGTGTAGAGCTCCCTGTGCCCACCCAGAGGTGTGGCTTTGACAAAGGGCAAATCCTCCCTTCTTGACACTCCAAACTAGTTCTGGGATATCTCCCTCTTCCACTGAGTGTGGAGACAAGCTGGATATGAAGACAAAAGGGAAGCAGGCCTAAGTGTGAGCTACATCTGCCAGTCACAGGGTAGGCATCCTATGAAGCTCAGGAAGGGGCTGGACCCCTAGGCCATCCTGCTCTGGGGGAAAAATATCTCCCCACACCCAAGCCCTTTGTCCGCTGTCTGGGAGCAATACACATCTCACTAAAGGGGCGCCATTACCAGCCGGGTGACAATGAACACTCGCATAAAGGCACATTTGGCTCAGGCAGGAACATGACAACTTCCTAAAAGTGTCATTTTCAAAATAGTACCTTAAAAGCCAACTTGCCCATTAAGTTGGGTTTTAAATTACATTTAAAATGAGTCATTGAATCATTCTAGCTACTCCTAAACTGAAGTTAGAGATTATATGGTGTTATAAAGTAATTCAGTGTTTCCCATGGCAGAGCCAGCCTTGCCACAGTGAAAAAAGACTTTGTAGATTTCTCACTGCTAAGACATTTAAAACATAAGTGCACATATCCTACGTTTTAAATATCATGCACCCTGCCCTATAAGCATGTAGGGCCTACTTTAGGGGTGAATTATAAGTATTAAAAAGAAGGTTTACGCCTGGCAAAAGGTTTATTTTACCAGGTCGGACTGGCAGATTTAAAACTGCTCACCTAGGCTGCAGGGGCAGGCCTGGGGACGTTTCATAGGACTATTGTAGTGAATGGCACAATGAGTGCTGCAGCCCACTATTTGTATTTCATTTACAGGCTCTTGATACAGGTAGTACCATATACTGGGGACTTATAAGTATATTAGAAGTACCAATCTGAGGTATACCAATGTTATTGTGTTTAAAATAGAGAGCACAAACACATCACCACTGGGTAGCAGGTGTAAAGTGCACAGAGTCCTAATTTCAGCAAAAACGGGTTCAGCTACAGAAGACAAAAACCTGGGTAAAGACCATGCAAAAGATGGCCATTTCTAACACTACCCTACTCAAGCTTATATAAGGACTGAGCTATACACCCAAGAACATGAATTAGGTATCTCGTCAATAATAAGCATAAGCAATACCTATTTACTGAGCAGTCAACTCATGTCAGAGGACTCAGGATGCTGAACAATTCTCTACGTTGCTCTCTAAGACATATAAAGAGAGTAACAGTTTTAGAAGAAGAATGAATGGAACATATTTGCTGTTTTTGTCTCACTTTTGGACTTGCACTTATCTCCCATGATTGAAATAACCTCTAAAATCCACTGCTTACCATCACTACCTGCTTTTTGAGACGTCCGCCTTTTTCTAAAGGCATTTTGATGCTTGAAAAAATTCCAATGCCCTATCCCAGACTTCTTTTCTTCCTCCTCTTTGCTTCCTCGTTTCCTTTGCTTTTTGCTCTTTTTCTTTTTCTTAGACTCAGGCACGCTCACTTCTTTATCATCCCATAAACCATGGCACTGTTGGAAACAAGTGAGAAAGAATATCATGAGTGACCCAGAACTCCACATAATGGGTAGAAAAACAATGTCTAAGTAGACTTCATAACTTCAATGGCAATTGCATTTCCAATACATGGTCTTTCAGAAAGACCTTAAGCAGATCTGACTTAAACAGGGATTATTTTAAAGATGATGACAATGATTTATTGAATGTTGTTGTTCCATGCCAGCAATCTGGGGTTACTAGCCCACGCCACCTCTCCTGAGTTGGCCTTGGAATGCTCTGCTTCACTATCCTGAGACAATCAAGTGCTACAATTAGGTACTTGGTTCCCAGTAAAAAGATTATTGTGGACTTATTACTTGTGAATGACTCACATCCTTCACAACTAATAACGCAATCTCTTACATCCAGCATCAGGTTTTCCATGTCCTGGAACAATTCAATGGGCCCTTGTAGCATTTGAGAGGAATCTGTATTTTTTGTGGTTCACAGAGTAGCATGGCTCTTGGTAGCCATAAGATTCTTCTGTGTTGTTGTTAAGAGTTTTCTAGAACAAAATGGTTATCAATGTTGTGTGGCCCAACTGCTTGGGAGGCTGTATTAGACATCATATCATTATCAGTATATATTTGTTCTCTGTTCAACTCCTGGCCTGAGAACCTCTCACCTTGAGAGGATGAAAGTGCCAAATCCTCTAGGAGCTATTATTGTGGTTCCGGTGCAATTCTTATTGGCGATATCAGCTGCATCAGGGGTAGCATAGAAGTAAATGGGGTCTGTTGCAATACAGTGGTGAATTTGTGGTGATATGCAATACTGCTGATGATGTTGTCATTGTCACTACCAGCAATGACGTGACTAATTTTATCCCAGGAACTCTAGATGCTGCAGTCACTGTTGATAGAAGTTCCTGCATCATCACTGAAGCCTTCTTTGGCGGAGGTGGCTTGGTGGTCAACATAGCCTTTGTCGACAGCAGTGGTTTACTTGTTAGCAAAGCCTTTCTCAACGATTTTGGTCATTGTCATTGACAAAGATGATTTCTTCAGACATGGAGTCATCATCATCATCAAACTTTATTCGGTCATTACGACCATCAAAGCGCATAGGCATATAGTACAGTATATAATCATTAATACAAAAAAACTTGATGTATTACATTATAAAGCCTACAATGATGACAGTGAAAAATAGCAGCTCAGTTAGTAAAATCTAAATTATCAACAGGAAATGGGCTGGTAAAAAGGATTCTCACAAGATAAAATCCAGATAAAATAGAATCAAACGCCCTTGCCTCTAGATTATAAAACAGAAAATACATATAAAATTGATTTAAAATTTAGAAAGATACTGAGCTCCTTTATCTTTGTAATGGGTCCATCAGTTAAAATCTCAGTCTAGAGCAGCAATTCATGTTAAGTAATCCTTTTACTAAAACCATGGAACCTACAAATGGAGACCTCAGGGGAGAAAAACCTTAAGGAGTAAATAAAGTGCTAGTGCGTAATGTGCAAAGATACAGTAAAACATACATGTTTGTGTATACCTAGTCCGAACCCTTAAGGAATACAATACGTGTGTGCCGTGAACAGGATCTCAATAATTTATGCATAAATCCAGTGCTTAATTTTAGATTAGGAATGTCAGATTGAACTGTTGGCTATTGGAGCTAAAATTGAATCTTCATCTGAGAGTCTACTTTGTACATTCTTTAATATTAGTCTCCTAATGAACCACATTTTCCCCCAGAATCTAGCCACTGCGCATACTACTAATGGCCTTGTATCTGTTCGAAGGATGCGCAATGCTTCTCGATGACAACGGGTTCCCAATGTCTGCAGGCAGGGACTAGCCATTTAAGTCTTACAGTTTTGTATGATGGACATACAAAGAGGATGTGTTTAATCATCTCTTCAGTCTCAGAGCAACATGGACAGTGGCATGATGTAGCCAAAGAGCCCCTGTTCCATGATGCTGTGAATGATTTCAAGGGGAGACAGTCAAACCTAAATTGGATGTACAACTTTCTCTCTTGTGGAATAGTAATAAGCTCCATATATCGCTCATACACACCAAACAGCTTAAACTCCAAGAATGCTAACGTAAGGCGGCCTCCTTATGTATGCGTGATGACTCTCTCTGCCACCCAGTTCCAATAATAGGACTTAACCCACTCTCTGCTAGGAAGAGAGCTGATATCTGTCACTTCCCATAGGTAACCCAAGCCTATTACTGAAAGCTATTTCTGAATGTTGTTAAACCAGCCAATTGTTTTAAAGCGATCAAGCTTAAGGACTTCATCAAGGGCGGCTGCATAGTGGATAAGCTTGGGTGTTTGTTTTAAACTGAGCCAAAAAAGAAGTGGGCAAGGCCTCGCCTAATCCACTATTGTAGTTCTGCCCATGTCTAGCCGTAGGGGGGGTAAGCGGGGTACTCTGGGGTAGAGAGCAAAGCGATCTTAGGAATTTGTTTTCAGTGCGAAGTAAGCCCTCCAGATTATCAAACCCCCAGATTTCTGCCCCATACAGGGCTGAGCCAACCACCTTCTGATCATATATCTGGAGCAGGGCCGCAATCGGTCTAGTTTGTGACGCCCTGTGTTCTAGAATTAAAGCCCCAGTTGTTTTTCTCTGCTGGAGGATACGCTTGGAGATATGCTGTTTCCATGTTAGTTTCTCAGTAACAGTTACACCAAGATAATCAAAAGAATCCACCCTTTCCAGTGGGATCCCACCCAGTAGCAGTTTACCTCTAAATTATTTGTGGGGATTCATTAGCAAGAGTTTTGTCTTCGAGATGTTGACTTCCAAACCTCTCATTCCACAGAAAGACATAAAGCGATCAAGTAGTAGTTGGAGACCACTGGGGGTTTTCGAGACCAAAAGCGTATCATACGCGAACAGTAGAGTGGTTATTTTTTCACTCCCCAAAGAGGAAGCGTCTGCATGGACTTTTGCTAGATGTTTCACCACCCCATTTATAAAAAGCGAAAATAGGGTGGGTGCTAAAACGCAACCTTCTTACCCCTCTTACGACCTTTATTGGATCTGACAATTGCCCTTGATCCCTCCATTGTACTTTTGCATAGCTTTCCTCGTGCAATCGTACTAGAAGAGCCAGGATGTCCTGTGGGAGCCCCAGATCATGCAGGACTTTCCAGAGTTTGGCCCTGGGGATAAGATCGAAGGCTGACTTTAGGTCAATAAAAGCAGTATAGAGACTACCCTGCTCTATTGTTACGGTCTTCCAGGCCAGTAGGGAGAAGCGAAAGACTTGATCAATGGTGCTGATTTTCCTCCTGAACCCTGCTTGGTAGGGGGATAGTATATTATTTTCCTCCATCCAATCAGTAATTTTAGTAAGTAGGGCGCGGGAGAAAACCTTCTGCACTCCGTCCAGTAAGCTAATCGGCCTGTAGTTGGAAGGCAGCGAGCGGTCCCCCTTTTTATAGACCGGAATGACCTCTGCTCCTTGCCATGATGGAGGTATAGGAGCCCCAACTGCAATACCATTTGCTAAAGACAGGATGTAGATAGACCAATTTGCAATATCAAATAAAAAGACATCTCCGTTTACACCGTCTGGACCTGAAACTTTATTTTTGAGTATAGAGTTAATACTTTGGATGATATCAGCTGAGGAAAATAAGTTATTATCAGGCTGCGTACTCGTGTATTCCTTAGAGAGGCCTTCAGTGTCCGTCCCATCCGATCCTGAGTAAACTGCGGAGAAATGATCAAACCAAGCTGCCTCTGTGATGTTGTTGGTCGGTGGTCTAGGTCTATCAGCATCTCCCCTTGTTACAAGCAACCAAAACTGCTGGGAATCTTTACTTAGGCAGGCATCACGAATCTGTAGCCATCGGTCCTCGACCCACTCCTTTTTTGCTTCCCTCTGAGCTTTTTTGTATAATCTCCTAGCTCGTCTTATGTTTATTAAGTTCTTGATTTTAATCTCGTCTGCCAAATGTAGCCGTGCTTCCTTGCACTTTTGGTTGAACCAAGAGTGCTGCGAGTTAATTAATGGCTTCTTATGATGGGATCTCGGGCAGATAAAATGGGAAACTAGCTGTTTAAAAAAGGACGTGTGGGTGTCTGTGACCACTGCAAGCTCTTCTTGCTGCTCGACTCTGTTTTGGAGCTTAATGATGTTTTCTTGGAGAGTTTGTTTTATGACTTCAATCTTATTGGTGTCCATTGCTACATGCGCCCACTTTAGTTGTCTATTGTCATTCGTGGGATAGAGTTCCTTAGTTGTGAGCATATCCTCCAAACTAACATTGTTTTTGCTCCAGGGCGAAGTCATGGCAAGCTCAAGCGGGTTATGGTCGCTGTCAGTGGTTTTTCCGATTACCATATCCTGCACTTCCGGCCACAGCCTCACATCTATCAGTACATAGTCGATTCGGATTGTGGTGGTGGTTCTGTTAAGGGTATTGGCTCCCATCTTGTCAGACTTGGTACGGCCATTAGCTCTGAGCCCATACTCAAGAGTTATAGCCTGGAGCTGCAAAGCAATTTGAGTCCATCTTCTAATCGGTGGTAAATCAAGGGGGGAACGTTCAATTGTACCTCTATCGGGTCACTGTAAGATGCATCTATCAGGTCTAGTGGCTCAAATGTAGTATTAAAATCTCCTGCTACTATTAGAGGTGAAGACGACTCTCTCTACTCAAGGATATTTTCTAGCGCTTGTAAAGTTGTTGAGCTTGTGCCTGCCTTGGCGCCCCGAGCGTAGACATTAAAAATATCCATCATCCTGCCATTTCTGCCCCTAAGGCTTATAGCAAGTATATCGGGGCGATTGGTCTTAATCTCTTTGATAGAACATAGCAGGTCCATTTAGACCCAGGTCAACAAGCCCCCTGCAGGTCTACCTGGTTGACCGGTGACTGCCGGTTGACACAGCGTGACATACCCGGGAATAAAAATAGGTGCAGTCGCCCAGGTTTCTTGTAGGATGCAGACATCGAATTGTTCAATGTATTCAATCCAGTGGGGAAGTGCCACCTTAGGCCTTATCCCAGCCACATTCCACGTCAGTATACGAAGTGTAGATGTCAAATCTTCTAATCCTAAGGAAGCTGTGTGATGGTATTCCTCTGTTATATGGCAGGCCTGTGAAGATGGAAAATGTACTTGCTGATCTAGGCTTGCCAATATTGAAATTTCTGTGGTGGACTGCGGAGGGATAAGAGACTCAGAGCAGAGGGTCTGCAACGTAGATGGAGAAGTGGTTGGTAGATCTCCTATCAACGGTACCTCTGACGCAAAGAAATTGGTCTTTTCAAGGTAGCTGGAGGTCTTATGGGATGTGGTGTTAGGGCTCATCAGTCAATCATTCAGGCATAAGGATGAGTCGGACCCCATCAGGGCGCCAAACCTTCTGTGTACACGCAACTGTGATGGAATGAAAGGGTTATATTTCAACTGAATGTTAGTAGTTACGGGAGGGTAGGTTCTTGCCTCCAGGGCTATAAGATTGTGGACTAAACCCTCATCTCTTAGGTGAAGTTCGATAGAATCTGTGAGGGAGGCACTGTGAGACAATCTTTTTGCCCAGAGGATATCGTACCTGATTATTGACCTACACCCCCTTATTTTCCTGATCCAATGGATTGATTTATTGAGCTGTGAATGATGGTCCTCTTGTTTGCCTTTCGTTTGAACTTTAGGCACATTAATCATAAAAATACTCTTGGTGGAACATTGATCCTGAGTCTGCCTTGAGATGAAATGACTTTTGTTCTCATCCTGCTTTATTCTGGTGTAACTTGTATTTCTATTTTCTAATGGGCAACGAGTTGGAATAGACATTAAGGGGACTATGTTACTCATGGGCTTAATGGTTGCGCTCTTATCTATTGATGGAACGTGACTTGATAGGGAACTAGTGGTAGGTTCAGCTGTGTAGACTCTAGATTGCTCCTTATACACGAGAAGCTTTACTTGATTTGAGAGCACTAGGATCATTGATTTCAGTGAACTAACTTCTTCCCTGAGTTCAGCAATAATCCTACAAGTATCACTCTCTTCAATTAGACGCTGTGCCTCGGAAGCCACCCCCCTCCCATCTAGTGCCTCATTTTGGGTAATCGTACATACAACATCCAGGCTTGGGGACAGGGAAACCCTCAGTGTCTCTACCTGCCTTCCCAGCATCTGTTCTGACTGATCTTGAAGTAGCAGAAATCGATTTGATAGAGGAATAGTAGTAGTGGTAGTGCTGTCCAGCCTACCATTTGCTACACTAGTGTCTACCCCCTCTAGTGGGAGAGGGGAAAGCCCCTATCTCCCTATCATGCTCCACTGCAGTACATTGCATATTAGTATTATGCCTAGGAGCTTTAGACACAGTACTTCGTGTAGCGCGCCTGGTAAATATAGACGGGATTCGCTTAGCTTTGTTAGCGTGATTGGATACCATGCCAGATGATAGTGTTATTTCTGAGGTGGCGTGCTGGTTAGCTGGTGAGAGTGGAGTAGTGGGGGGGCTGGTGGGTGAAGCTAAGATGTCATGTCAGTCTACCAATAAGTCATCAATGCGATCAAGAACACAATTTTTTGCGGCCGACTTACGTGCCATTTTAGCTTTACTAGCTTTCCTACGTCCCCCTTCGGACGTCCCACCCTCATTATTGTCATTCTCAATAGCTTTTCTTTTCCCTATGCCAGAAAATAGCTATAAGATCAAAAGCTGGAACTTCAGCTACCCCACACACCCAAATGTCAAAGAAAACCGCGAGGGTAGAAGCAATAATAGTAACTGTAAGAGCTTTGTCAACAAGGCTGGCCTTGTAATAGGAATATTCGAGGGCAATTAATAAAATAGGACAGTTAATCTGAGCATATGCTTCTACGACTCACAGTTTCTGGCGGTAACAGTCCATAAGTCCAACAGAGTCCCGCTTGGATTAATTAGAACGGCGAGCCAAGAGAGGTGGCCCTGCCCTGCCTCTTCCTGTCAATGACGGGCAAGAACGGGCCCGCCCTTGGCCCGGGCGTTGCCCGGGCACGGGCCGCACGCGTTCCGCGCCGCGGGGCCTCACACAGGAAGATAAGCGCCTCCGGGAGCATGGAGCTGTCGTCAGGGCTGGTGCGCCTGCTTGGCCTCACGGGAGTTGTAGGCAGAAACCCCCGGGCTCAAGCGGCGTGTTGCTGGCAGTGATTGCGAGGTCCCGCGGAGCGGGGCCTCACACAGGAAGATAAGCGCCTCCAGGCGCGTGGAGCTGTCGTCAGGGCTGGTGCGCCTGCTCGGCCTCACGGGAGTTGTAGGCAGAAACCCCCGGACTCAAGCGGCGTGTTGCTGGCAGTAATTGCGAGGTCCCACGCAGCGGGGCCTCACACAGGAAGATAAGCGCCTCCGGGCGCGTGGAGCTGTCGTGAGGGCTGGTGCGCCTGCTTGGCCTCACGGGAGTTGTAGGCAGAAACCCCCGGGCTCAAGCGGCGTGTTGCTGGCAGTAAGTGTGAGGTCGATTATGGTATACAAGTTCAAAACATGTCAGCTGCATCTCTGATAAGCAGTGTGCGTGTCATCACTTCCGGCACGCCACAGTGGACATTCCGTTTCTCATGTTGTAGCCCCAGAAGATACCCTCCCCCCAGACATGGAGTCGTCTCTGGATGCCGAGTCATCTTCAACAGTTGTTTTGTCAACGGTGAAGGATCTTTGTATTCTTTAGACTGTCTGCTCTTCGTAGATGATGAGACGGCTGGCGCCAATGATACCTGCACTCATCGATAGTGCCTTTGTTGTAACTTTGCAGTCAATGCCGTTTTTTTTACTGACAAAACTGCAGAAGTCACAGGTACAAACTCACCACGACCAGAAGTCTGTCCATTCAGAGGCAGGCACAGAGGGTCTTTTGGAGGGTGAAAGACTGACATCTGAGGTAGGCCCAGTAAATGCTTCATGATCCATGACCTTCCTGTTTGCGCTTTTTAAACTTCCGAGTGCTTTTTCAGAAGAGGCACAGGTGATTCGGCACTGAGGAGGCATAGAAGCCTACCTTCTCTATCTTTCAAGGTTTTGGTACTAGAATTGGCACATGTTTCATAACCTTGGTGTTTGCAGCTACATTTATGAAGGCAATAAATTCAATCAGTGTGTGGGTCATCTGTGTAAACCTTTGAGGCTCCACACATGCCTCACTGACTGCAGAGTGTTCTTGGCTGAGTGGATTCTGCCATGATTTCTTCCCCAACATACAAAAGTGTACCTCAAGCTTTCAGAAAGATGAAGTAGGTCCAGTCCTTGCTGTTTTCTCAGTTGAGTTCTTGTCAAAAATCCAATTGCGAGAAGAGCTGAAAGGGACTACTGGTTGTCTGAACAAATGGGTAGAAAATCTGGTAGTTGGAGTCTCTGAGGAGGGTTGGAACCCTGAGCTCCTCCACCTCATTGGGCGGAGTTTGGGTCACATAATGAGGTGGATGGTCTAGAGATGCTGTATTGGTATACTACTGTACTAACACTGGCTACTGAAGGTTCCCAGCCATGGCGGCAGATAATTCAAGCATGTGAATCAATGAAAGATCCAATGCTGCAGAACTGCTATCCATTATCATAATCAGAGTCCTCTTCAGATTCATTATTCAAATGCTGTTAATTCTTCACAATCACACACTGTTAATGTTATCAAGATATCTTCTGACTCCATTTCGCTGTAATTTCAGATCATCAGAAAAGATTAATGACAAGGAGTGGATGCTGAGGTCTGTGAAGTCACCTTCTTGATTGTCCAAGGAAAGCGTGACTCCACCCAGTAGTCTAAGTGTCAATCAGCACAGAACAATATACATGAAAGATGTCAAGTGCCTCTTTAAGAGTGCCCCAATTAGGAGGCAAACAACTAAGGGGTAAAACTTCCTTGGCAATCTTATAGCTCTTGATCAAAGATGGAGAAATCAGCACTGCACCAAACTCCTACTGACATCAAGAAGAGAAAAGGGCCAGGCAGAATCCAGGCAAAGAAATCCAGAAGAAGATCAGAGCAGCTAGAAGCAAAACTCAGGGACAAAAATAGTTGCAAAGGGCGATGAACATGATGGGAAATAGGAGAATGATTGTGCTGAGAAACATTTAGCACTCTGAAATGACTCCTCATATATGGAATAAATAGAAAGTGACATCACAAGAAAGAACTCTGACCCTTCTTGGATTCGACAACCTCTGTTAATATTATTCTAGGACCAATTCACCATCCTGGAGAGGGCTGGTTATATAATTTGATCATGCCCTCTTTTTGGAAATCATGGTAGACATACAAAAAGCCTGAGATTTAAATCTCTTGACAACCGCTGCAATTCGAAGCCCGATATTGGCATCCATGCCCGATACTATGACTAGCTAGCAGAACACACCTCTGGGTGGGCGAGAGCACAGAGACACCAGGTTCAGGCGTGGCAGCTGTTCAGTGGTAGAAAAGCATAGCATCTCACAACACGCCCCCTTTCAATGTCTACCATGCTGCTTCCTCTTCAACATGCATAGGGCCTCTGGTAAGCTCCAGTTTCAATGCTCCTTACAGTTAAAATTCATTATTGAACCTTGCATCAAAGGTACACTTCATGGCGCTCAATTAATTGGTAAAGTACCTAGACAAGTACACTGACCACCGAATACCCCTGTAATTAACATAAAAAAAGGCATGTAGCCCAACTTTACGTGATGGCGTCATTACCTGAAGACTTCTGATCTCATTTCTTTCTGGCCTGACATCCACTATACATTCCAGTACTTTGAATTTTCTTTACTTCATCATCATTCACTTCCGTCAAATAATGCTTATTTCCTCAAGGTATCTTCTGATGGCAGCATTTTGCTTGGATAGCTCATTAGAGAAAAATTATTTTGGTCCGCCTTAAGCAACTCTGTTCAACCCTACCCCTGTATTGAGGCTGTCCCACATACAGCCAATTTCAAAATCCATGTTCCCCAAGTGGAATGCATTGCGTTTTGAGGTCTGTCAAGTCACAGAATGCCCCTTTTTATTGAAACTAATTCCTAATTGGAAGGATGTGGATCACTGTATCAATTCAGCTGGAATGATGACTATTAATTGCTGCATGATATATATAATTCTAGAGGATACTGTAATCATTTGAACATAATTTTGATATGGTCTGGTACAACTTGCTAAAAAGCATAATTTCCTGGTTAGTTTATGATTTAAATACAGGACAAATACAGGACCCTTTATTTAAAACTGAAGACAAGTATTTCATGTCTCAGTTAAAGGATTGCTGCAAGTCCACTGACACATTTATCTCCAATGGCACCCAGTCTTCCCACACTTCCAGGAGCAGTTTCCTGTTCATATTTCCTCACTGTATTCTAATATGCGTTTGTCTTTATCCACTTTATGTATTCTCCGACCTATTGGACTATCTATCTATCTATTAACAATATTTGCACACCATAAAATTTATGAACATGTAAAAGTTGTAAAATAATAATTTATTCACGTACAGCCCAGTGGTTATAGAGACTATGGTTTTGTGACTTGTCCTTGCCTCCTTCCCTACTTCTTAATTTCCCATGGATCCATTGGGAAGGATGGCAAATGTTCCTACTGTAGGAAATGTGCCCCTCCCCCCCCCCCACTAAATCCATTATCGAAGTTCATCCCATTCATAACTGTGACAGTATTCAATGGCTTGGAAAAAGGAAGAGGCACCTACTGATAAAATAAAGTTGGGCGATCAGAAAGAGGGTGGGTCATCCTGTAATTTCTTCTAAGCGTAGCTACATCTATGGTGCTCTACTTCAATGACTAAAGAGATTTATTTATTTTGTGAGAGTGAATCCTCAATCGTCATGATATCTTTATTCATTCTGATGTTAATTCTTAAAACCTTTGTTAATATGTTCTTTGCAAATCCCACTCAATTACCAGAAATGAATATCTTAAACTGTGTGACTCTTCATTCCACTCAAGCTTCCCCAAGCATCCTTCTACTCTGGGACATGACCTACCTTTAGGATGGATCTGTGGAAGAATAAAGCAAGCAACTGAATGAGGTCAAAGAGCACATAGCCATCTTTCTTCTCAATGCCGATAATATTGGGAAGGTGAAAGGGTTTTTCTGCATTCAGCCCCCTGTACACTGTTGAGGTCCAAGGAAAGAATCCAAACTGGAAAGAATACTTAATGACTACTGCGATCTAGAATAGGAAGAATACAATTAGGAAAATGGAACAAGCACACTGGTTTCCACATTCTTGATATATCTTCCATATTGAGAAAAATGTCTTTACACAGCCCAAAGGCCCAGATTTTATACAAACCATATACATTTATTTTTTACACATGCTACATCATTTTAAGCAGCTAAATATCACAAAAAATGTTTCTTATATGGATGGAGTCCTTTCCTAGTCAAATGAATTTGTTAACTAGTATATCATGCTGGGAAACTAGATCAGAGAAAACACAAGTTTACTTTGAAAACCAAAAACACCATCAGAGGGCATGCGGTTGTTCCTTGGGAAACAAAAGGGTGATGTAGGAACATGGTGTGGTCTTTCAAGCAGTAATTTTATTCAAGAAAAGTTCACATTTCCGCAGAAAGAATGGTGTGTCCATCATGAGCTGCCATTTTGCTATAATACCTGTTGAACTTGGCCCTCTCTGCAGGGTCACCCCCAAACAATCTGCCCTCACCCCTCCTGTCTTCTCAACCTATTTTTGTTGGCTTTTAGGACTCTGTGCACTTTATCACTTCTAACCAGTGCTAAAGTGCTTGTGCTCTTCCCCTGAAAAATGGTACAATTGGTTTACACCTGATTGGTACATTTAATTTACTTGTAAGACCCTCGTATATGGTACCATGCATACCCAAGGCCTGTAATTTATCTGCTTCTAGTGGGCAGCAACACTCATTGTGCCACCCACATTTAAAAGTAGCCTTTTAAAACATGTCTCAGGCCTGCCATTGCAGCCTGTGTTCAGTTTAAACTGCCAATTCGAACCAAAATAAACCTTTTGCCACTCCTAAACCTCCCTTTTTAATACCCGTTAGTCACTCCTAGGGTGGGCCCTAAACAACTCATATGGCAGGGTGCATTGTATTTAAAAAGTTGGACATGTACTTTTAAGTTTTACATGTCCTGGTAGTGAAAAACTCCTAAATGTGATTTTACTACTGTGAAGCCTGCCTCTCCCATAAGATAACATTGGTTACCTTATTACATTTAAAAGGTGCTAATGTTTGATTGGGAACAGGTAGAAATATCATGTTTGGACTCAAATGAATTGTCATTTAAAATCCTCTTTAATGGGAAATTCAGGTTTTAGATTACAATTTCCTACCCTAAGCTTGCTGAGGCCTTCTATGAGTTAGGAATAGAGTGTAGGTGGAAGAGGGCCATCCTAGAAGTTTTTTCCACTTCCAGAAAGCTGGCACCAGGTCTACAAATAGAACCTCATACCCACTCTTCAGTACACTCCTGGACCCGTGGTAGACTCCAGAAGGACTGCCTTGAACTTCAGATGACTGCACTGCTGCTTGAGGCCTGCTTTGTACCTCATAGGACTCCCTTGCTGCTACCAGAGGACTGCCCTGCTGCTTGAAGCCTGCCTTATATCCTCATAGGGCTGCCCTCCTGCTTGATGCCTGCCATGCTGCTTGATCCCAGGACTTCCAGAGTGACTCCACGGATCAGTTGGCTGACCTCCTATTCTGAGCTACAGGGAAACAACAAGCTCCAGAGGCATCCATGCAAATGCCCAGCTGCCCTGCTGCATCTGGCCCGACCTGGCCCTGAAACTGGACCTCCCTGAACACTGCTGGCCTCTGCTGGAGTGAGTTCCTGATCTGCAAGAGGAGCCTCCCCAGGTCCTGGATTTTTGGCTGCCATTAGTTGAGCTCCTCCTATGAAATCTTGAAGTTTTGAACTCTGTTCATTGGACTTTGAGAAGGTAACTTTTTCAGTGGAACTAACCTGGTCCCTTTATTCTGCCCGTACTCCATCGCGGTTGGTCTGAACTTGTGACTTTGTACCGGTCTAGCACGACCAGATACTAACAGTTAGCGCTTTCTGCTTCTTGGTACTATTTTTACTTAAACCTTTGAAATTGCATACCTCCAGTTCTACAGATTGGATTTTTGTCATTCTGGCCTCATTTTAGTTATTACATTTGTCTTCATTAACACAGTAACTCTAAGTTAAACCTGATTACTTTTGTGCCAAGCTACCAAAGGGTCAAGCACAGGTTAATTTGGGGACTTTTGTGGTTTACCGTGAAAAGGACTGTGGTTGTTGATTGAGAAGGGTTTTCACCTCCCTCTTTCAAAAACCCAATTTCTTACAATACCCAATTATATGAGATGTTGTTTACATTCATAATGAGAAGTTAGATTTCAGAGACATAAAAGTATTTTTCAGCTACCTCCCAGTGGCATACCTTGTATCTATTAGAAAATGCACACCTGAGTGAAATTGACAGTTCCTTTTTCTGTAAAGGTAGAGCCTCGTTACATTTTGTGTGACCATGCATAATGAATGAAAACATATTCAATTTGAAAAAGGAAAGAGCAAATATCCTAAAATCGAACTCAAATTTCAGTGGTACATAATCATAAAAAAGAAAAAACTATTTTTAAATAGTTGCTGCTTCGAACGTTCCGCGCCAGTGCGGAACGTTCTATTAAACGGGCGGGGCCGCGTTGGCCAACGGACGTGCGCAGCACTACCGAGGTAGTGCTTGCGACGGCCGTTGGCCGACAGCAGCAGCAAATGGGTTAAAAACCGATGAGTGTAGGCTGCTCAAGAACAATGAGTAAAGTTTGCTTCAAACTTGAAACACTACAATATTTAACTGCAAACACTACAAATCAAGCATTATACTGTGTTGCCTCAAAAGTGTTGAATGCCCTCTCAGTAGAAATAAAGCTATCCACCTACCTCATTGCTTTTAGAAAGGCCCTCTAAAGTTCACTTCTTTAAACTGTACTTGAGGATTCCCTCAGTTTCTGTATCTGGTCCTCAGCTCTGGCATACTCCTTTCTCTTCCTTTCCCCCTACCTTCCTTCTACCACTCAGCGACATCAATTATTAAAAGACTTAGGGGCTGTTTTATATTTTGGTGTACAACCCGCCGTTCTGCCACAGGGAAGGAGTAAATTACTCCATCCCCATGATGGAGGGACCGTCCGCCAAACTTATAAATGACCGCCAAGTAGGCGATCATTTATAAATCACTGGCAGGAACCACTATTACGTCAGTTCCTGTCAAAGCATCTCACTATTTGGTTCAGGGCTTCATCAGCATGATGCAACCCTGCATCAAACAGTATTCTTTTTTATTTTCTAAAAGAAAATCCCAAAATGGGATTTTCTTTTAGAAAATAAAAAAAAGTAATGCTCCACTCACCATGGGAGTCATCTCCCATGGTGGGGGAGCATTATTTGTTTTTTACTGTCTCTCACCCTGTGACGGACAGTACAAAAATGGCTAGATCTCCGCCCATCCTGATTGGTCGGGGGGGCATATAGCTATTTTTTCAACGCCCTTACTCTGTTGGGCCATCAGAGAGTTGGGGCTAATGGTGGTAAAAGAGTGGTCACCGCCATAGCCAAACCAAACGTTTGCCTGCATTGAAATCAGGTGGGCGGACCTTCATGCTGGTGGTATGTATACTCCGTTGTGATGGACTATACATACCGCCACCATTTAAATTGGGCCCTTAATTCCAAATTAAGTTAATAGTGCTGTTCATTCTACATTTAAAATAAATACGTACAAATAATTTATAATAATATTTTACATAAAAATAATTTTACTAACTTTTTGAAGTGCAATAAACTTTCCCTACTAATTTACTATTGGAAGACTCTACAGTTGGGCAGGAGATCTCTGTATGATAAACTATAGGAAAAACTACAAAAGTTATTAAACTTTTAAAAAGTTTGTAAAAGTATTTTATGTTAAATATTATCATAAATTATTTGTATGTATTTATTTTAAATGTAGTACAAACGAAGAGATTTCTAGAGCACTATTAACTTCAAGACGGACTATAAGCAAATTTTGCCTACATTGAAATTCCTCCCTATTAGAAAAATATACTTGGTATTAAATCCTGTTTGCATGGAAAATACCCTACTACTCCCCATTCCTCATTCTGCAAACCACAATTAGATTTTGCCCACGTAAATGGCTGTATTTGCACACCGTCAACTCAGGGAGTATAATGCAACATTCTATCTGATGCCACCCATCTTACACTGTTATTATATGTAATCATTGTGTGGAACCCTAGTTGACGAATCACATTCCTATGTGGAATCAAGTTCTTACTTCTGTGTAAATGATGGTCGTCATCCAGAAGCGTTTCGAGGGCCGTGGCACAGATAGCATCGCCCAAAGGAAGATGAGGATTGGCAGGACCAGGCTAATGAAGGAAGCTGAGATCATGTGGTTCAGAATTATGACAAAGTAGCATAGCAACTCGGACTTGGAGACCATGGTGTTATACAGAGCAAAAGCCAGCTTTATGGGCCGAGGAAGGGTTTCATAGAACTTTTCTGACTGATCAAGCTCCTCGTCCTGGAACATTCTGTAAAACATATCATAGGATAAATCTCATGAGATCACATTGATTTTCTTTTATTTTCCTTTTTTCATGGTGGTTATGCCATAGACTATCCAGCCCTTTGTTCCCAGTAATAAATTCAAATTTGAGTGAAATTGGATGGAGAATGTCATTAAAACCTGTGAAATTGTCAATGCATGCATACTTCCTAGCATTTTTGTAGTTTACTTTCTCTAGCTTGGTGTGGCTAGAGCTAATACTCCTATAAATTCCATAAAACCGACCAACATTTAAGAAACCTGATTTGGATTTTATGATAAGAATGATGGTAAGCACAACGATGAGAGGTACAATATTCAGATATTTGAATTGTGGGGATTTTCTCTCCGATAATTAATCAGTTACTCTTCGGGTTATATTTAACAACTATGTGTAGTATGTGATTTATCAGAATGCTAGTTACATTCAAACATAATCAAGTCTGTTGTATAAAAAAACATAGCTGCATGGTTAAGCCTTGATACACAATACAATACAATTTTTCGGTGCTGTTGGTCATATCCAAAGTCAAATGTGGAGCAGGTCAAGTCTGCCAGGTGCTTGCCTCAGAGCCCACCCCTGACCAAGATTGAGTGATGCCCATGATGGGGGTGGTAGATGGTTCTGAATGCTCTGCATGACACCACATTGCATCTATAAAATTAGAGAGCCCATATCTACTAAACTCTCAAAGCTGTGTTGAAAGATTGAGAAGCACATTGAGATTGCATCTCTGCCTACCCGGCTCAAGGAAACATCTACTCGCTCCTTTTCTACACCCTGTGCAGTCCATCCACTTACACAAACCTTCATTTGCACTGAAAGAACATAATATTCTCCCATTCCTATCAGCACTCCTTACAGCAATCACTGTAGATGCTGTCTATAACCAACATGGGCACTCCATGTCCCTCCCACCCAATTAAGGACATCTAGATACCCTATAAAAGGGAATATAAAGCTGGGAGTAGAGTGCCGTAGCTGGGGCTGGACACCAACTTCGAACTGAAACAAGTGCAGCTAGGGTTTTGCTCCTACAGGCCATCAATGAACCTCATTCATCACATAGGTACTTCACAATCCATTTGATCCTCTCTCATTGTGGAGAAAGAAGGGAGAGGTAAGTCAGTGGAACTTACCCAATTTTTCAAAAGCAATTTGTAAGATCTTGGGGTACTAATGGACGTTCTCTGTAATTCCTCAGAAACAAAGGTCAATCAAGCATATTTTTGTTAAAATCAGGGTTCGGAAATGATAGGAACTTTTTTTGTGATATCTGCGACTGGGTGGAAAACACTAAGGGCCTGATTCAGAAAAGTAAACGCACACGTTTGTGTATGTTTACGATTGTTTATTATTTACAAAGAGATTTACAAGTAGTGTCTTTAGGAGTGCGGAATCTTGCACATAAAACAATAGGTCTTTTTATGTACGGAGACTCCGCACTTGTTTAGATACTACTCGTTAATCCCTTTGTGAATAGCAAACAATTCTAAATGTACACAAAAGTGTAAGTTTACCTTTGTGAATCAGGCCCCAAGAGATTATAAGTATAAAACCAAAACAAAAAGACAGAATGCATGGGCATATAAGTTCATATTCTTGCCTATTCAGAAGCAGTTCACTTGCAGTCATCATCAATGGCACTTCGCTCAGTGGCCTGCTGATGTCACTACCCCTGAAGCACCGAGGCGACTCGCAGTCATCTGTATCTGAAGAGTCATCCTCCATGTTAACGGCAAGCACTGTACTGTAAGAGGGTGGGAAGTCAGTTTTGGTTTCATCTGTGGTGTTGTCCTCAGCTTCTTTATCCAAGTCTGGGCCTTGCTCCTCTTCAGGCTCTTCCAGAAGTTCACTAAACTCAGAACATAACAATATCAACATTTTATACATTACACAACACAAAGTGAAATGTCTATTGGCAGTTGCAAGAGATGTTATAAGCAAAGGTAATTGTACTAATTTCATCAACTTTGTAATGATGAAAAAGCCGAGTGAACATAGCTGAAATAAATTCACATCTGTGACCTGCAGGTTACACACAGATATCTATACTGGGTGAGTTCATTCGACTAGCTCACAAAGAGATACACTATGCACTATTAAGATGGAAATTTAATATCTACAATAGTAACAAAGTTTCCAAGACTGTTTAGTTGACTTTGACCAGAATTCTAAGGTATGTATAAAACAAAAATAAACAAACAGAATCAAACATCATCCTATGTTCAAAATTGTAAAAAAGAAATACATTTGAACACTCAGACTCCTGGCAGTCCAGAAAAGAAATTTTAGGGAAAGCTTATTTGTTAGCAGGTGTGCAGTGCAGTAGAATACTCTACAATAAACAGCAAAATGTTTTGTGAGGTAAACTCAGTAATTCTTTTGATAATTAAGTCTTGATTACAAGTGACCTCGAAGGGTATTCGTTATAGATTGCCCCCATGAATACTGATACCACTTCTCTTTTAAGGCAACGCATAGCCCTGGCCTGCCATCATGTTATGTCAGTTACAGTACGTTTTCATCAGAGACTTGGGATCTTGTCCTACATCTATTTGCCGTTTTCATTCTTCCACCGGTAGAAGGGAGCGTTCCATATGATTTCAACCGGGATTCCCACGAACAAGAACAAGGACAAGTAAGCAACTATTATTATTATTATTGCAGTCTTGTGTAGCGCTTAGATGCCCATAGGGTTTCCCAGCGCTTGGGTGGAAGACTAAACAACTTCAGGAGTGGTACTGGAGTTATTCAGGTTTCAAGCACATCAGCATGAAGTGGAGGGTTAGAATAGACTAGTTTTTAGCTTCCTGCGGAAGGCAAGTAGGGAAGAAAATCATCGAATAGATTCCGGTAGAGAGATCCACAATCTGGGACTGCATGCCGAGAAGGAGCCGCCGCCCATCCGGACTCGGTTGACTAGGAACTATAAAAAGTGAGCAATTGCTTGAGCGCAGAGTGTGAGAAGGATAGTAGGGGGTGCAAGGTTTTGCAGGTACTGAGGCCCTGAGTGTGAGTGGATTTTGTACATATAGAACAGTGCCTTAAAATCAATGCGCTTGTCCACTTTAAGCCAGTGGAGATCATGAAAAATAGGGGACACGGAAGAGTGTTAGGGAGCAGGAAAAATAGTCTGCCAGCGGAATTCTGAACCACCTGAAGCCGTCTGATCACAGCCTTATCTGCTCCCAGATATAGGATAGGACAGAATCATGGCCTGCATGGCACTACTTTTCCTTCTCCTTCAGGGGATTTCCATTAACAGTCATAGGCACTGAGTAGAATAGCAGGCCTATACAACATATCAGGCACTGGAAGAAAAAAACAAAATATCCAGATCTAAGCAAAGAAATTCCTCATATGAGCTTACCATACAAAAGTATCTGCTCTGGAATCTGAAACTAGGCAATACTGTCTTGTGAATGTATGGACTGAGTGCTATGTGGCCGTCTTACAAATCTCCAATATGGGGATGTTTCTCAACAAATCAGTCGCCATAGATGTCCTTTGAGTAGACTGGGCCTTTGGAATCTGTCAGTATTTTGATAACAGAGCTGCATACAAGAGGTAATCCATCTGGAAATTGGCAGCTTAGACAAACAGAATCACTGTTTACAAACAAAAAGTTGGACCGGCAGATGTCTTTTGTCTTATGAAGATAAAACTTAAGAACCTTTTTTTCTATCAGGAGTATGTAACCACTTTCAAGGTGTGGAAGGCTTCTGAAAAAATGTGTGAAGAGAGATAGTCTGGTTAACATGAAAATTAGATACCTTCTTAGGAAGAAAAGTGGGTGTGTTTTCATGGCCACTTTTTCTTTATTGAAGACTGTGTAGGGCTTGTTGGAACATAAAGTTTGAATTTCACTAACCTTGCATGCAGATAAGATAGCTGCTCAGAAAGCAGCCTTCCACAAATTCATTTGCAAGGGTATGAAGCACTAGTGAATTGACATTTGGTTTCCTTTAAAATGTCCATACAGTCCTGAGGGAGATTTATACTTTAAAAGTTCAGTGGTCATGCTGTCAAATTCAACAAGGGTGTTGTCCCCCCAAAAGAAGATGAAGGTTAGTGAATCCACCATTGGAGTGGCCATCCTAGCATTAGAAGGATCATTCTCGCTATGCAATAAGTCTGTTTGATGATTACTGTTAGGATCAGGGGTGTCACTGGAAATGTGCACAGACACTTTCCTGACCATTCAATCAAAAGGGTATACCATTTCGTACCACATTGGCAGTATCTGTAGGGCGAACTCTGAGCATTTCCTGTTTTCTGCATTTACACACAGATCAAATTGTGGATAACCCCAGGTGTTAAAATGTAATTTAGCACTTCATCATTTATAAACCACTCATGACTTCCTTTAGATAATCCTTCTAAGGAAGTTGGTTTCTGAGCTGCATTCTAAACATCTGGGAGGTGGACCACTGTGATTTGCAGGTCTCTAGCTATTAAGCATTTGCAAATCACTGATGTTGCAAGAAAGAGCAGTCTGGATCTAGACTCTACATGTTTGTTCAGGCAATGCATTGTAATCATACTGTGTGTTTGAACAAGCCAATAATTTATTGAGGGAAGAAAAGATTTGAGAACTAAGCAAACTCTCAACTCCAGCAGGTTGATCTGGAACAGACTCTGTTTGTGGGACTATGCATCTTCAACAAGCAGATGAGCCATATCCGCTATCAAAACAATTAGAGAGGAATCAACTGTCTGAGTTTGACTGTCTAGATGAAACTGAACTTCTTTAAGTAGATTTTCTGCTTTGCACCACTACAGAACAGTTGCATTCTCAACTTTTGGAGTACTGGCACCACTGATCATACAGACACTGATGTACAGGCCACATGTGGAGATGGGTGTGAGGTAACATGAAAATGCAGGGAGACATGGATCCAAGTAGTGAAGAGATATGGCAAGCTAATATCTGTGATTCCTTAAGAAAATTTCAACACAGTCTCCTCTTCAAACGATACACTTTTACCACCGACATGTCCAGCAAATCTCGTAAATAGTAAATGGACTGAGCTGGTATTGAAGTTGACTTTGTGTGGTTGACTCATAGGCACAGCTTATTAAAAATGTCTAGCTGTGTCTGAAAATGCAAAAGGACATTTTGCAGCACTGAAACTCATCTAAGCCATGTCTTCTCACATAAGCAGCTATTACTGCAATGCACTTTGAGAATATTCTAGGGGCGGATTTGGAGCAGAATGTAAGGACCTTGATTATATAATGATTATCTCCAACAACAGCACTCCAGAACTTTTTATGTTTCAGTATTATTTGAATATGGAAGTAAGCATCCTGAAGGTCTATTGCACACATGCAATCCCTTTGCTTAAATTGCAGTAGATTTGGTGTAAGGCAGCATCTGGAACTTTCTCACTTTATCTCTTTCTGTTTTGGGAAGCCAGACCAGTTCCACAGCCTACTTCTCAAGAGGGATGCTGATCTCTTGTTGAAAGCTTGGCTAGTTGGCACTTGGAAGACTTCTTTTGAAAAATGTCTGGAGGAGATGATGTAAACCTCTGAGAACAGCCACATTGCACAATAGTTAGCACCCATCTGTCTTTTGTGATGCTTTTCAATTCAGGGTGTTCTAGAGCACAGTAGGAAAACATTCAGGTTAGCAAGCAGCAGCACTGACCTTGTCTGTGGGGCTTCCTATTACTCTCTGCCAATGCCGGTTGAGGGTGAACGTGAATCTTTCCCATACCTTTTTACCACTCTCTCCTTCGTATAGTTAGTCCTTTGGAAGCCCATTGCAGTGTCTGAGGATACTGAGGTTCTCACTTTTTCCAAAAGACTTGGAATCTTCTTGTTCTTTTTGTTGGGAGCCTAGGGTATCAATGTTGATAAGTCTGTGGAAATACATACAATGTTCCAGGTGTTGGGCTATCAATGAAGAAATTTTTGAAAGTTGCACGGCATGAACAAAATGGTTTATGCTAGTGTTTTTTAGAATTGTGAGGCAGGATCATAGCTATTTCTCTGGTAATACGTTTTCACCCAAAGTTGTCTGTGTAAGTCACTTCGGTTTGTATTTACCTTCATTTTGGGAGACAAGGTTCTGTCTGACGCTTGCCCAATTTGTATGTTCTAATTTTTTCTGAGACAGTCAATGCAGATTTGCAAGCTTAAGGTGGAGTCAGGTTTTAGAATTTCATTGACTTGTAATATTTCGAAATTAACTAGACTTCAGTTTCCCAACAAAGTTAAGGGTTTCAATTCCTGACTTTCAGAAAATTCAGGCCTTTTGAAATTGCAGATTCTTTAGCAGGGGTGTGTTCATGTGCAGAGAGGGCAGAAAGAGTTAATCTGTGATCTTGTCTTGTAGGACATTATTAGGATTCTATGGATTTCTGGTACCCATGTATGTCTATTCCACAGGCCATGCCTTGCAAGCTACAGATTTTCCTGTTCTTACCACATAGCGAGGAACCAAGGGTTTTCATTGTTCATTTGTTCAGCCTGTTACACATTCATGGGCTTGGGCAATTTATTTGTTGCAGAGCTGTTGTAGGACTATTCACCTCCTGTATCTGCATGACATTCTTTTAGTAGAGGCTACATAAGAGCCACAAAAGTATTTTTGAAGAAATTAATGGAGACAAGCATACAGAATGTATTTGCATTCAAAGAGCACTCCAGGTTGAATATGTGTCTTAGCCACATGTCAGGAGTCACAGCACTCCACTCACAAGCTTCTGGCTGCTACACAAGCTCACTTTGTGACTTGTGTTTAAAGAATTCAATTTGGAAGTTTATTATTTTTGAACTCTGAATTACTATAATCTTAAGCTACTTTAAAACTGTCAAAGCTTAAATTCTGTATAGTACTCTGATGCTTCTGACTCACTGTAAAAATCAAATAAACCAAGTACAAGAACGGGACGATTTTCTCTGTAAAGGTAAAGCAAGCCGCTGAATAAAAGGCTGCTCTCACACTGCAACCTGGGAAGCTTCCTTCCTTGGAACTCTTTCCCAGTCTCAGAGGATAGGGAAATGGAGCATTCCATAACGTTAGTGATACAATGGGCATAAAACTCTGCAAACCGCAGAAATGTAAGGTTAGGAAAACTTAATAGATTCCACAAATTTTGTCTGTGAGAGCTAATTCCTTCCAGCAAAGGGCAAAATGTAAACCACTATTATAAACCTTTTAGTATCACTTCTTATGTCATTCTCTTTATAGCTCTGGTGAAATTAAATTTTCACTGACTTTTGCAACTATCTAATGTTTACAAAATCTGCCAGTTTTGGCCTCTGGGCACATTTCTTAAGTCATGTTTCTGCAGTGTGAGTGACTTCACACATTTATGAAGTTTTTAAATAATATTTGGGAAAGATTGCTCAGGAGAACGAGTATAATTGGAGAAAATTGGTTATGGTTGGGGTCGACCTCTACTTAAGAAGCTCACATGATGAAAGTAGAAGTATTCCATGCTGGGCTTCCAAGGCCTACACCCTTCAAAGGTTTCAGAATAACAGTATTCAAATTTATATTCATCGAATGTAACTCGGTCTCGTTGATAGCATGAAAATATAGTCTGATGCCAATCATTGAGGGCAAAATTTGGACATTTCACATGTACAAGATTGTGGAGCATCTCCTACGAGGGGGGTGGGATTGGGGTTGACAGTCAGTATGAGTAACATGACTTGCGCTCTCACATTAAAATTGCTTTGGTGAAGGGGTGTCATGACAACAGTGATGTTGTTATTAAAAGATACATGTAACTTTCCAATGCTATTTATGCTGAAGAAGCATTAAAAAAGGAAAACCTGATAAGGAGGTCATGCCTGCGCATAACAAAACCTTTTAGGTTTTTCTGTATTTGTAGAACCATTTCCATAACTGCTATAAATATTTGATCATTCTTATATCTTCATCAGGTCCATTTCCTTTCTCCAGTACCTTGAGGCCTCACTTTCAAATGATGCAGAGTCAAACGCCTGCATCCGCAGAGGTCTTCTTACACGGCTAGTGCTGCTTCTCCAAGTAACTAGCAGAGCCTGATCCATTTCCTCTTCTGGAATCTGTTGGGCATAGGCTGTAAGATCTTCCCCACCAAAGCTGCAAACAGAGAAGAGAAAATTGACATATTATAGTAATAACTTGGCTTTTCAATGATTTATTTTGCCACAGTTGTATGGCTTTGTAAATCTGTAAATAGTAGGTCGCACTACTACCTATCATCATGTAACTAATGTATTCATCTCAGAAAGAAATTGACACCCAGTCATGTCTGGTGGAAACTGAATGTGTGACCTTCATGGTTTTCGCCAATCATATGCGGGAGACGCAAGAAGTTTAGGCCTAGAGTATTAGGCTGAGTGGTTTAGGTTTAAACACTTTATATCATCCTTAGTGGTTTAGACTCAGAGCCGCATTACAAGTGGCCTGTAATTCTGTCATAAGGTTTCTGCACATACAGAGCTATGCACAGGATAATAGGACCTCGGAATATAGTGGTGAGCCAACCATAAACCTTAGCACCCAAAACCCCAACCCAACTAGCCTTAGCGTCCCATTAGCACTAATGTACCAATGATTAGACAACCCAGAACACGGTATCTCTCTCTCAGGACTCGCAGAGGCAAGAACACTCTTTCGTTACTCTCGTACCTGTCCACAACATGCGTAAGAAGAGACACTTTATAGTTCAAAATATTTATTTCAACTTACGTGCCCTTAGATACAGTACACGTGTCAGTACTAATAGCATAATACATAAGAATAATATAATCAGCATAGTTACTACTCCATAGAATACGAACGGGGAAAGCATCTCATAAAGCAGTGGATATATGTCTAACTAACATTACCACCCTCCCCGTGCTAGAAACCAGTTTATTATAATAATAGAAGACCTTTGGGCTTTGACTAGCGAACCCCCATACCTCAGTCTCTTGATGCAAAACTACATCAGCAAACAATCACAGCTCTTCTCTCTGGAAAGGTCGTCTCCAAGTGCTATCTTAGAGCAAGCGAGCGCATTATTAAAAGCACACTAATTTCTCAATGGCAGCTGTACAAGTGTTATGTCTAGGTGCGAGGGACGGACCAAATCAGTAGAAACCAGGGATTTGTTATTCGACCTTGTAACTGTTGTTCAGACTGAGCCCACAAAGGGAATAGGAGAAAAGGTGAGAAACAGAAAATGCAGGCTATTGTAGAACAACTTGGCAATAACAGAGGGCGACAGAACAACATCCAATAGTAACGTGCGCAAGAGTCAACATGGCAGCCAGGCGTGGTAACGTAGCCAGACCTGCCAGGAGGCCATGAGCCACAAGACACCCTCCCCTGGTCAGTCCATCGGCCACGACGAAAATGAAGACAGAGTTCCAAATACCTGAGCAGAATAGAGGCGGTCTACTAACAACTAACGGCAAGTCAATCAATCCAAAAATGTGGAAGAGCAGAAAAATGCTATACCGTCCAGAAGGACATCATTGGAATCGTCAAAAACGTAGACGCCATCCAGTCCAATAGGTCAAAGCTGCAGGAATGTTCTTCAGAGTATGGAGCATCCAAAAGCAATGCGGGACAGCTTGCGTGATATTCAATATAACTTTGTTGTAGGAGATTCTGAGCAGCCGCCCAGATATCCCATTGTGCCAAAATCCCCAGTGCAGCCGCACGCATCATAAAGCCAGCAGCGGAACAGTCCAGTTCATGGGCCTCTAAGGGACCCACCAACCGAACAAAATCCGGGACCGACAATGACGAATTGGAGAGGCAATAATCCATGGTCCATGTAAACGGACAGCGGATGCAAGACATCACAGGTTGCACGCAAGTGAAATACGCAAAGCGAAAGGAAAGGGTGTAGGACACACTGATAGTTGCCAAGGGCAGAACATCGAAGCCAACCAGAAGTCGCTCACGGAGCAGCTGGAGGCGTTCGGGATCGAGAAGGGCCCAGTGGTGTGCAGCCATTGCGCAGAAAACAGACCAACAGCAAGACACCAGCCGCCAAAGCGAGGATTAATGGGAAACCACCAAAGACGCTAGAAAAAATAGAATGTATGAATGCCGGTATCACACTGAAAATAGTTTGAAAGGTGGACACGAGGCCAGACCCCACAACCTTAAAAAAGTGCACCAGACCCTCAGTGTTTGATGCGTTAACAATACGATGAATTAACTCCCCAAAATGTTGGGGGAGGTCAGTGTTCAAAAGGGCCTGTATTTCACTGTGGGTGCTCGCCACCTGGAGAATGAATGTCTCCCGGGCGGATGTGAGCATAACCTCCTCATTCAATAATAGGGCCTTTATTCTGCTCAACTTATTGAAATCTGCCTCCATGGTAGGAATGGAAGGCCAAATAGAGCTATCAACGATGTCGTGAGGGGGAGGAAAAAGCACATTCTTGCAGCAGACAACTCTGTGTGAGACTGTAACAATATACGGAATGCCAGCCTGTAGGCCACAACAGTCTTCGTTATTTAAAAGCAAATAGCTACCGTTGGTAAGCAAAGTAAAAGTAGGAGAAATAGCAGGAGCAGGAATACCTTTTAGCACACATGCAAGATTTGGAACTGAAACGCTACAAGCCCAGTGCAATTTAATATGTTTACAAATAAGCGAATGACCCACAGTTGAATCACAAGACTCCCCGTGAGAAATACCTCCTTGCCATCTCTAAGGCATTTATACATGAAAGGCAAGGACCAAAGTTCATGCAGGAAAGCACTACCCAAAGGCTGGAAACGGCCTACAGGATAATGTTTCATGCACGAACCGAATTCAAATAGGGAAAAAGGTAAAGCTATAACCCCATGAACTAGCCACACCGCAGAATCTAGTTCCGCTACAGAGAATGGTAAAGGATCCACTTTTTCAATATGTAACAAAGTGTAAGATGCATCTTTCATGGACATGAACTGCTGTTTGTCAGTCAAATTAAAAGGCAGAAAGAGGGCAGTGGTGTTTAACAAATTCCAAGGAACTTTACCCAACTTAAGGGTTTGCAAAGTCCATGCAAACTGCATCACTGAACGCAACTGATTCTGACCATGATACAACATAGAGACATCATCTTGTACAATATCAACAACAGAGGATACAATATTGTTTAATGTGTAAATGCGGGAAGACAGGGTATTTATACTATTGTCAACAACAGCAAGCACCTTTTCCAAATTTGCTTGGTCTATTTCCCTAAGACGGGAAGCAGCTTCCATTTGTGACAGCTTCCAGAGCTCATTATACGCTTCATAAATGAATCTCTTCGGTCGGGGACCACGAGGTCCCAAGATAAAGTCAGATAAGTCAATAGTGCCTGATAGGAGGGATAAATGGTTCTTAACAGAGTCTAAGGACGAATGTTGTAACCATTGTTTACATAATTTACCAACCGAATACATGGTCACAGTATGAGTTTCAGTAAATCTTGGATCAGGCTTGTCCTGTATGTAACCAGGAACTGTGCCATGAAAACGAAGTTGGCATGCATTAGATGATATGGGCCATGCCAACCAGGGTGACTGTATTAGTGCAGAAACGTTAAAGGAATTGTTCTGAAACTGAGCCTGTAACGCCATAAGGGACATATTAAAATGCAAACTATCATTTGGAAGACTCGACAAGGATGGGATGGTTGGCGCATTTAGTTGTTTAACGGTAGCCAACCCCCAACACGTGGTCTGATAAATGGAAGCATTTAGAAATAGAATTTGGGCTGGGATAAGGCAAGCACGGTGCAGGGCCTCAGTGCCCTGCACCTGCCATAGCTTCGAACCCCAGATTGATTTTAAATCCACTGTGTCTTTCCAATACTCATAACCACCCACCGCCAAGGCGCTCAAAAAGGAACCCGAATATAGTAATTTAGTGTGGGTCAACATTATTTTTTGAGTCGATGGAGATTTTAATTTAAAATAATAGGACCCAGGGTTCGATCGATTAAAATCAGTAAAATAGGTGTATTTATTTCGAAGAGTCTGGGAACTACCTGGTATGGGGTTTGGGCAGTGTTCCCATTGGGTGTAAGTAACAGGGCTGCGTAGTGCACTTGGTTTGTGGAGAAAATGATTGCCCCAATGCTGGTAGCAATACAAATCGGCATAATTCGCAGAATTCATATACAAGTCTTCAGCATTAAAAGAGGCATAATATTTTAAATCAGCAAACAATGCTTCAACTGCATGCACATCCCAATCATCAGAATGAATATTACTTTTACTACATCACCCATCGAGACTCGAAGGACATTTGGTACATTAATAATTTCTGTCGGGCCATGTATTTGAAAGTTTACCGCATCCCATACGATGCCATCAGCAACTGGAAACGCTGAAATGTTCACAAATGTGTGGTCACGCTTCATGATGTGTGAAGAGGAATGTGGAGCCAAAGTTCCAGCAACACTGTTCACAGCAGAGCGTTCAGGTAAATAGTGACCATTGATGAGTAGAAAAAACACTGTGACAAAGCCAATGGACATGAACAAAAAGACCAAGAAAAGTACCATCCAAATATATGTCCAAGGTGGAATCAAAAAATTGTCTCTAAACCAGGATACAAAAAGACTAAACTTGGACGGGACTTGTGATGAGTTGGAATCCGAGTCAAAAGAATAACGTGTCGGGCTCAGTGGCGTTGTTGGTTGGTGTGCCACCGACTCTGTGGCGGGATAAGTATACTCGTCCTCGGCTATGCAGGGTGATGCAGGGGGTTCAAATATATTTTCAGGCAAATCAACCATCTCCATGGTAACATCAGTGATTGTTCGTGCAGGCGTGCCTCGAACGCTTGTCCGATAAATGGCAGGACAAGAGACCGCTGGTGTGACACTATTTAGGATCGGCCAGATGTTGTAGCTTGACATTTTCCACTGAGATGTATCTGTTTTCCTTGCGACCGGGAAGCGGTGGTAGGATGACTGTACGTGTTCCCTTCAAGCCCAGTACTGGAACCGGTGCACGAAAAGAGGGGCCGAATTCTTTTTGTTCTCCACCTTCTCTCGTACCAGGTCGCCAATCTTCGGAAGCCAGCCGGCAACCGGAATCTGCACAGCAGGGTCTGTGGCTGAAGGTAAATGTGCAATCGCTAGTTTGTCTCGGGCTTCTTGTAAGTCCTGTAACATAGTAGAATGATTATCTACATCGAACTTGGCGGATTGCGCCGCCATGTCTAGACCATCAAGGTCAGGCACAAACATTCGTATGCCAAAGAGCATTTCGTAAGGGGTCCGCCCACCCAGAGGCCTTCTAGGGAGATTATTAAGTGCACGCTGAACAGTATACAAGTGGGCCAGCCAGTTCCTGCCAGTACCTATAACTCTAGCTGTCAAGGATTGCTTTAAGTCACGGTTCATTCGTTCAACGATAGAGTTGCCCTCAGGCCTATACGGAGACGAAAATTTCACCCGCACCCCTAAGGAGCCCATTGCGTCCTTGTAAGCCTTAGAGGCAAACGCCGGACCTTGGTCAGAATGGAAGGTGCCGCATGCAAAAATTCCCACAAAGACACGCAAATCCCTAATGACATTTCGTGCGTCAGCACTCCGTTGTGGCCAGACCCAGATGAACCGTGTGCACGAGTCCACTGCCACTAAGATATATTTATAGGCAGTGTCTGAAGAAAATGGACCGCAGTGATCCAAGTAAACACACCCAAAGGGTCTGTTCGAAATTGCAAGCGAGGTCTGCGGTGGTCTTGTGACTGTTGAAGGCTTGATCTGTTGACAAACGTCACAGGAAAGCACATAAGTACGTGTATCTTTGTATAAACCACGCCACCAGTAACGCTGCTGCAAAATGGCAATTGTCGCAGACACACCAGCATGCGCCGAAGCCATGCCTTCGTGTGCCGCTGCCATCAAGGAAAGTCTGCGGTCCGCGTTGGGGATCAGCCGAACCCCAACGTTAGGTATTGTTACATAAGGAGCCTGATCGGGACCTATCTGGTAAGAATATTTAGAAGGGAAACCTCTAGGGTAATTAATTCCTTCTTTTGTTGCAGCAATAGCTGCCAAGATATCAGTGTCTATTTTAGACATGGATCTAGTAACTGCTGCTACTGAACACGTGAGTACTGCTGATCTGGCAGCTTCATCTGCCAGACTGTTACCAACAGCGTGTGCGCCCACTCGCTGATGGCCTAGGGTGTGAACCACCTGTGTGAGTGGCAGACGTCTTTGTAATTCTGCCACCCTAACCCAAAGCATTTTATGCTTGATTGTGTTGCCTTTAGCGTCTCTATAGTCATTTTGCGACCAAAAGAACAGATTGTCATTGTATGATTGAACACAGTAGTAAGAATCGCACACGATTAAAGTGGTCACATCAGGATTTACTGAACTCAAGCGCAAGCACCAAGGCACGCAACTCGGCCAATTGTGCGGTACTGTCCCCGAGTGCCTGTGTATGCACCACAGTGGATTTGAACTTTCCGTTCACAAACGTACCTGCAACAATAGCACATGCGGCTGAATAAGCATGCTTGGACCCCGTGGCCGGTTGTGCCGAACCATCGGTGTAGATCACACAGTTGTAATCCTCAAGCGGCAATAAGGACAAAGGAGGAGGATGAATGAATTCATACTGTAAAAACTCCTGAGTCTGAAGAGAAGAGTCGAAAATGAAAGTGACATCCGGAGACGTCAAAGATGTTGCCCATTGAATCCAACGGGGTGCAAAGCTTTAGAGTTCGGAACACTTGCTTTCGTCACTGCCTCTAGGGCAGGATAGGGTGTTACCACCAGAATGCGTTTTCCCTGTGCCAGTGCGCGCTCCTTCAGGATCGCCATTTGCACTGCTGTTAGCACTTTCTCCACAGATGAGAACCGCATTTCTGCAGAGGTGTATAGATGTGACTTGTATGCGATGGGTACTGTATCACCTTCATTAAAGGTTAAGTACGTGAAACCCACTGCCCCTGGAATGATTCTAATCACCAAGTTTGTGTGGTTATCACGCGTCAAAAGGTATTTAGACTCAAGAAGGTCTGTCTGCAAAGACTGCAGAATGGAGGTATGCTCCGGAAGCCAGCAAGACTTCGAAAAAGTAGGTTGTATCAAAGCATACAATGGCTTGATACGCTGGGCGTATTCGGGAATATATGTACGTCCGAAGTTCAGAAAACCCAGTAAAGACTGAAGCTTCTTCAGATTAGTAGGAGGGCACAGAAGTGCACATTTCTCCAGAAAATGGGGGCTAAACCCTTACCTTCATTGTTGAGCTCATAGCCCAAGAACAAAACGGTAAATTCAGCAATATGGGATTTGGCAAAGTTAATTTTGTATCCCTGAACCGCAAATTCAAGAATAATGCGGTCCACCCAGGTCAGATGCGGAAACAATTCATCGTCTGTCAGATAAATGTCATCCACATACGAACAGGCGTCTGGATCGATGCCGTCTAACAAAGAGACAACACGAGCGGCGAATACGCCTGGACTATTCTTGTAGCCCATAGGAAGACGCCTGAATTTGAACATTTTACCACCGGAAGTAAAGGCACACCATTGGCCACTCTCCGGGGCTAAGTTGTGCGTGTAGAATCCATTTGAAAGGTCAAGGGTCGTTTTGTATTTTTTACGAACAAGACTGTCTACAAGCGCAGAACTATGGGTATTTTGCACCGCAAAGGTCCGACAATGAGAGTTCAAATGCCGGTAATCCAATACTAAACGGTACGATCCATCGGGTTTAAAAACCGCGAAAGGGGATTGTTCATAGGTGATACACAGGGTTCAATTACTCCCTGATATTCCAACTGTGTCAGAATTTCGGAAACGGGGCCTTTGGCTTCACGTTTTATGGGATATTGGGGTTGTGGCTGAGGCAACGATCGCAAAGGTATTTCATGGGGGGGAGATTCTTCGTCCCAACCCACGTGATTGCGGAATAACGCTGGAGCCAGGGACACAGCCCACTCTGCTACTAGAGCCTCTGCTTTGTCCTTTGGGACATGTCGAGAAAAGCTCGGAAGGATTACCTCCTCCCCTTGACGCGCAGCAATTACGAATGGGGGTGGCCAATCCGCCTCTGCCAATAAAATATCATATGAAGAGGTCAGATTTTCCCAAAAATACCTTTAATTACTCGCTGTATATCACCTTCAATTTGGAGGACAATATTAAATAGACTGTCAGGGGGTGCCACTCTGGTGTCTGCTGTTTCAACAGTAATGAATGTTTCAGTTGCTGTCGCCTCCATATGAGGACGTAGCGCCTCCCGCACTATGGTTACTTCCGCGGCGCTGTCTAGGAGGGTTACTGCCCACGTCCAATTCAGGAGTCTCGTTCTCACCGTCTGTGGCATATTTCGCTGTTACAGCGGCAACTTTCTTCTTCTGAAATTGTGGTCGAAAACGTTGAGCGTCTTCTTCTTTTCCTCTGACTTGTTGTCGAGGCTGGTCTCGTCCCTGTGGGGCCTCACGGGCCCTTCCTCTATCCTGGCGGTCTCCTCCACCTGCCTGTGACGAAGTCTGTGCCTGTGAAGAACGAGGAGAACGCGTATCAGGGATCTGAAACCTATCCGGTGACTTAATTCTCGCTCTATCGCGTAAATCATAAGTACGTTCAGAAGAAACTGAAACCGGGGATGCGCCTCGCGATCCCGGCTTTGTCTGTTGCTTACCCTGTTTTTTCAGCCTCCAGCTCTTTTTAGTGAAGACTGGTTTCTCATCCTTCTCAGATTGAGATTTGGTTTGTTGCTGTTGTGGTTGCGATTGTGTTTGCAGTTTTGCAAAGGCTTGTTACCCAGGCTGTTTCTACCAATAGTTTTATAAGCCTGGGTAATAATTTTCGGTAATTCTCGAGGCTTGTCCAATTCTGGGACCAAAGCCAAAGCGTTAGCTACTTGAAAGTTCACTGCATCGACTTTGACATTCGCAAGGATCAGTTCAGCTACTACTTCAAACACTCCCACTAGTCTCATCCCTAATTCCACAGCCGCTTCAGGGCCGTGTTCTTCCTGTACTTTTTAATTACAGAGGGGAGAACTGTCATGGAAGGAGTACCAAAACATTTAGAATATACTGCTGCGAATACCCTACCCCAGTTGTCACATGCTGTCAACTCGGGAATTAAGTCTTTTGGCAAACTAATCGTCAAAATACGATGTTTATCCACTGGAGTTGTATGTGGAAAAACCGCCTCCAACTGATCAAACTTTTCTGCAAGCCAATAAGGAAAATCATCCTTATGTTGTGGTCGTTTGCCCATCACAGAATTCACCATGACGGGACTTATGGTCTCTCCGCCTGCAGCAGCTGGTTGGCCAGGCACTCCAGGAGCGGCTCCATGGATGCTGCCTGTAACATATCGCACTAACGCTCGATGCACCTGCACCAAGGCCGCATACATAGTGCGCAGTTCCGCGACTGGTATTGTCATATAAAGCGGATGTGGGGTGTACCCGGCCAAAACAGGCCAAGTGGCCCCCGCTATAGATAAGGGGCCTAAACGAACCGTGGTAGTCGGTTGTGGGAGGGCGCCATTAAACCAAACACGGTGTTGCCAAGCCGTGAGCGGTACTTCAAGAGTAGTATAAGGTCTATAGACAGCAGGAACAACGGTGGGTTCATATGCATGGAACAGATTATCGTTCGCATCCACCGCTGGAAAAGTGATCCAAGAGTAGAACACTTCAAAGTGGAAAGCCGGATCGGCTTGAACCACAAAGACTAGGTCAACTCCCGCGTCTGGCACTCCATACACCCGTAAGTGATCCCGGAGTGCTGTGCGGCTATGCGCCGCTATGTCTATACCCGCCATTCCTAACGGGTTTATTCAACAATCTTACACGAGGCAGCACAAAAAGGGTTTTTTCTAAGAAACCTTTTTTAATAACATCAAGCTTGAAAGAACCTACAAAATCTGCAATATAGGAGGTATCGCCGTCACACACGCTTCCGGAAGCGTACGTGAGGGTTGTGTGGACAAGCACAAGTACTACTCAAGCGTCTCGCAAGTAAGCTGCCCCACTCGTTGGTCGCGCCATGTCATAAGGTTTCTGCACATACTAAGCTATGCACAGGATAATAGGACCTCGGAATATAGTGGTGAGCCAACCATAAACCTTAGCACCCAAAACCCCAACCCAACTAGCCTTAGCGTCCCATTAGCACTAATGTACCAATGATTAGACAACCCAGAACACGGTATCTCTCTCTCAGGACTCGCAGAGGCAAGAACACTCTTTCGTTACTCTCGTACCTGTCCACAACATGCGTAAGAAGAGACACTTTATAGTTCAAAATATTTATTTCAACTTACGTGCCCTTAGATACAGTACACGTGTCAGTACTAATAGCATAATACATAAGAATAATATAATCAGCATAGTTACTACTCCATAGAATACGAACAGGGAAAGCATCTCATAAAGCAGTGGATATATGTCTAACTAACATTACCACCCTCCCCGTGCTAGAAACCAGTTTATTATAATAATAGAAGACCTTTGGGCTTTGACTAGCGAACCCCCATACCTCAGTCTCTTGATGCAAAACTACATCAGCAAACAATCACAGCTCTTCTCTCTGGAAAGGTCGTCTCCAAGTGCTATCTTAGAGCAAGCGAGCGCATTATTAAAAGCACACTAATTTCTCAATGGCAGCTGTACAAGTGTTATGTCTAGGTGCGAGGGACGGGCCAAATCAGTAGAAACCAGGGATTTGTTATTCGACCTTGTAACTGTTGTTCAGACTGAGCCCACAAAGGGAATAGGAGAAAAGGTGAGAAACAGAAAATGCAGGCTATTGTAGAACAACTTGGCAATAACAGAGGGCGACAGAACAACATCCAATAGTAACGTGCGCAAGAGTCACCATGGCAGCCAGGCGTGGTAACGTAGCCAGACCTGCCAGGAGGCCATGAGCCACAAGACAATTCCTGATGCAACTAATAAAACAGGTGATAGCAGCCCTATCAGGATGCAACTGTGCAAGAACATGTTGGTCAGGAGATTTTTACATGGGTAAAAATCTGACCAGAAAGTTGTGCGAGAACACCGAAGATCTGAGTTTTTCATCTCGGTGAATATCTGGCCAAAAATGTAGAAAAGCATACAATAATCAATGTGGAAACACTGATTCCTCCATTTTATTCCTCGTTATGTTGTAATTGTTGTAGCCTCCTGGCACTACTGAGATTCAAAGTACTGGCAGTTCTCCAGGGAGGGGAACTATCAGGCTAATTGACTGCCCAATTGTAATATCAATGTTTTAGGTTGGGTTTTGGCATTCAGTGCTTTAAGGTTAGGCTTAAGGAAGAAGTTTAGGCTTACAGCATTCAGTGGGTTATTTACTAAGCATGTGCATGGGCACTCATGTGGCGCAATGCGATGTATCAATTTACTTACCATTACAAAAGCCAGTAAAATTGTGCACAAACACTAAGCAAATCAAGGCCTTAGTCTTACGTTGATCAGTACAGACCTACAGTACTGGTTTAGGTATCGAAGTTTACGTTTCATGGCTTAGTCTTATGATTTTAGTTGTTAAAGGATTGCCCTAGGTTACAGGATCTAATCCAAGTATTCCAAGTAAGATGCTTATGTTTAGGTTTATGTGTTTAGGATTTTATGTTTCATTTATTTAAAAATGGATTTAGTTAAGGAGTTAAAGCAAGGGGTTTTAGCTAAGATTATCAGATCACTCCATGTCACTACAACTCCTGGTTTAGGAGGGTAGGTTTACCACAGCAATGTATTCTGGAAAGTGTAATGTTAATTTACTCCGAGCAAACACACCGACATTGAACATCTATAGAACATGACTTGTAAAAGGGAGGTCAGAATTTGGAAAGTTGTGTCCTTCTGAAACTATGTAATTCCGTCTCATTGTAACGAACCACATTCTGTTCCATAAGAAGGGAACAGGAAGTAGGGCAATCAATCAAGGTATTTTACTATGTCACTTCAGTGTGAACCAGTAACAAGAAGGATGTATATGCAGGGCTTGTTTGTATGGTGAATTAATCACTTGAATCACTTAGTAGAATAAATGGACAGGCACATATTAATCGCAGCCAATCACGACAATAAATGTATATTGTATGAGAATTTTTGAAAATACGTCAAGGAGCTGCAAAGGTCTAAATCTAAGATTGCTTTTGTTTCCATTTTGCAAAGATGATTATGTAGTGGTGGTGTTGCCGTTATTAATGGTGTATACAGTGGTTATATTGGTGGTATTTAGTGCTGGTAATATTAGTATGGGTATTGGTGGAGGATTGGTGTTGGGGGTATTGTTTCTGGTGGTGGTATTAAAGATATAGGTGGTGACGATATTGGTGGTGATGATATTGGGGTATTTGGACAAAATATTGAGTTTTAAATATCGAGTTACAGAAATATCGGAAACAATTATTGTGATACAAAAATACTGTGATGCAGACATTTTGTTTTCAAGAATATCGATTTTTCAGGTAAGTAATATCATTGTCAAGAATATCATTGTTAAGATTGTTTTCAATAATATAGCTGCAAAAAATACAATTTTTAATAATCTTTGTGTTGTAATTTATATATTAATTTTTGGTGTTATTATTGTTTCAAATATTTTTAAATATAGTTTGCAATTTTAAGTGATTTATAATTTTTTATTTAATTGCTAATAGTAATTTATAGTGTCATAACAAGTTGCCAGTTTTGTAGGGGTATGGGGTGGGCAGTTAAATAAGTATAAATAATTATTAATTTATTATTAATTATTTATGTGATTATTATTTAAATTAATGATGTAATAATTATATTTTTTCAGTTATATATTAGCCGTTGGCTGCTGGGTTTCTAGTGGTGTAAGGTGGGACGTTAATTAAGTATAATTAATTAACAATTAAATATTGATTTATCTTTAATCATTTATTGATTATTAATTATGTTAATTGTGTAATAACTATATTTTTTAAGTTATATATTATGTGCGGGTTGCTAGGTTTGTAGGGGCATTGGGTGGGAACTTAATTAAGCATAATTAATTAACAATTAATTATTGATTTATTATTAGTTATTTAATTGATTATTATGTTAATTGTGTGATAATTCGATTTTTTGAGCTCTATATTAGGTGTGGGCTCCAGGGTTTGTAGGGGTATAGGGTGAAAATGTAATTGAGGAATAATGAATTAACAATTAATTATTAATTTTATTAATGATTATTTCATTGATAATTGTGTTATACTTATTTATTTTAGTTATATTTTAAGTGTGGGCTGCTAGGTTTGTTGGGGTAGAGTGTGGGAAGTTCATTCATGAATAAATACCAATTCTTTTTCATTGAAAATTAATTATTAAAATGTTTAATGATCAAACCATTGTTTAATTGTTTTTATTTTTTATATTTACAATTTTTTTGGGTTAATTAATAATGTTCATATAACTGGTTTTATATTTGTTGTAATTTAACAGGGTTATTCAAATATGTAATGTTTGAAGTGAAGTGCTTTACCTACTGTTGCACAGACTGGAGTGGGAATAGTAAATGTAACCCCTCCGAAGTCTAACGCTTTCCCTACTGTTACACAGACTGGAGTGTGAATAGTAACTTTTACCCCTCCGTAGTCCAACGATTTCCCTACTGTTGCACAGACTGGAGCAGGAATAGTAAATTTAACCCCTTCGAAGTCCAACGCTTTCTTTACTTTTGCATAGACTGGAGTGGGAATAGTAAACTTAATCACACTGAAGTCCAAAGCTTTCTTTACTGTTGCACAGACTGGAGTGGGAATAGTACATTTAATCCCTCCAAATTCCAACACTTTCCCTGCTGTTTCACACACTGGAGTGGGAATAGTAAATTTGACCTCTCCGAAGCCCAACGCTTTCTTTACCGTTGCACAGACTGGAATGGGAATGAGAAAATTCCACCCCTCCGAAAACCAACACTTTCCCTACTGTTAAACAGACTGGAGTGGGTATAATAAGTTTTACCCCTCCAAAGTCGAACGCTTTTCCTACTGTTGCACAGACTGGAGTGGGAATAGTACATTTTACGCCTTCCCTATTGTTACACAGACTGAAGTGGGAATAGTAAATCTTACCTCTCCGAAGTCCAATGCTTTCCCTACTATTGCACAGACTGGAGTATATCTATTAATTCCGGACTTCAACACTCTTCTTAATTTTGTTTAAATATATATATTATTATTAGTTTATTTGTGTAATTTTATAATATTTGTTTAGCTATATATTGTTTTAATAATATTTTTTGTAAATGTATTTTTTTCTTTTTATATTGAAGTAATTTAATTTGGCTATTTACTTAACATTTTGTAGTTAAGTTGTTAATATTTTTTATGTTTCATATACATATATCTGTTTCTGTCGTTTCAACCAAATGCTGCTGTTCTCAACACGGCGGGTGGGAGAAGCACGTGGCCAGGGTGGATCCCAATGAATGCTGGGTGGACAAAGTGGCTCTGTGGCTAAAATACACAGACGATCAGTTCATTGTCTGGAGGGGGTCTTGGGAAGCAGCTGAGAGATATATTGAAATAAAGACTGACAATACTTTAAATCTTCAGTTTACTAGCCACATCGGCAACACGCAAGTATCCTTTCTAGACCTATTAGTGTATGTAGAAGACAATAAATTGCAAACAAGGCTGTATAGAAAACCGACAGCCGGCAATTCGATATTGCATGCCAGAAGTTACCACCCACTGAGCCCCGTTAAAAGTATCCCATATGGAGAACTATTACCACTTAAGTGGAATTGTTCCACGACGCAGACCTACATACAGGCAGAGAAGGAGGCCCTGGTTAGGTTTGTCAATAGGGGTATGTCAAGACAGTCTTGAAAGAAAGAGAAAAGAAGGTACATACTATGGTTAGGCAGACATTATTAATCCTCAAGGAAGGAGAAAAGTCTGTGAGCAGATTAATTTAGAATTTTTCGGCAGAGTCTAAGGAAGTCTGCCAAGTGGTCAAACAACAATGGAATATTTTGCAAACAGATCCCAAAACTGGTCCTACACTACCTCTAGCACCGAACATCACACATAGAAAGATTACATCCCTGATTACCTTGTCAGTATAATGACAATGTAAGAGGGAGATCAAAGATTACCGGGTTCTTCCTGTGTACTAGATGTAAGGCGTGCAGAGATAGCATAAAAAAGGAGTATGAGGTCCCCGATAGGAAGCACACTAAACACATCACAAAGCTACTCAACTGTAATTCAAGCTTTGTAATCTACTGTCTGGTGTGCCCCTGCGATAGGAGATACATAGGCAGCACAGTGCATTCAGCAAAAAAAGAGTGTTGGGGCATATGCGGGCCATAACAAACAAAGACAGAATGTACCCAGTGGGCAGACATTTTTCTATTGAGCACAATAGGGATAGCAAGCGATTGTGATTTTTTTATATAGATCAAGTTTCTCCCGATGAGAAAGGAGGGGACAGAGTCAGGGCACTGAGACAAATAGAGTCAGGTACATCATAGAAATGAGAACCAGAGCCTCATGGGGACTCAACAGCGATGAGGAGTTGTGGACACTGTCACTTTATCAGCACTTTTAATCATGAATTTTATTCTTATTGCACATAGTCACTTTATAGTCAGGCATGGATATCTTGGCAGGAGTCTTCCTAGGGAACCTAGGCTCATCGAGGGCTTTAATTGCATACTTCTGAACGGTTGTATGATGTTACAACTCATGCCATTACCCCGCATGCCGTTGTAACGCAAATCTTTACCCCGACTTGCTGTCGGGGTGCGCTGGAAGTTGGAATAGTTTAATTTACTATTCCAACTCCAGTGTGTGCAACAGTATGGAAGGTGTTGGGAGTTAAATCCAACACCTTCTACCCCCTGCTACACACCTTTCACGTTGCAACGGCATGCAGGGTAATGGCATGAGTTGTAACGCTTGCCGTGAAACGGCTGTTTCCCCTTCTGAACATACTTTCCAGACCAGAAAATTAGCCCATACAGGGCCTTATAGGCACGCATTGGGAATGCAATCTGAGGTTGCCATCTTGGGAATTTGTTAAACATCCAACAGGTTCCCTGGGAGAAAGTATTCTACAAAAATATAGGGCGGCTGGCGGTCATCACGAACAGGCGTATTACAAGTCTGCATTCTCGCCACATTCTAATCATGAATCAATATTCTTAGACGGAGTATTTATTGAATTGAATGTGTATAGATTTTGTGTGCATTTTTAATAACAATGCATATTTATTTGACCTCGTACGTGCAATACGCGATGAAATCAGATACAAATGATCCATTGTGTTGTATTATTATACTAGCCTAATATGGCCGCCCCAATTGCAAGTATTACACCAATGTATTATTGGCTCCATAATTGGTTTCCATGCCGTAACACTGCCGCCCAATCATTTTTCATGTTGCATTTAAAGTGTGTGGTGATGAGAAAACACTGACATTGACAAAGGTCAGGGGGCCAAAAGATGCCTGTCAGTTTTGGAATCTTTGTGGCATAATAAATGGTATTTGTTTGCAAATTGTCCCTGGATTGCGCAACGTTCTTTGGTGAAAACGCATACATATATATATATATATATATATATATATATATATTCCATATATGCCAACGCTCCAAACTTGAGGCACCACACACAAGCGTGTTGAAAACCTTTTATTGGCAAGTTGCAGAAAGACCAGCAGCACCTCAACAGCAATAGTAGACCAAACGCGTTTCAGGCTTCCCAGCCCTTGCTCACTGGTATCTGGAATGAGGCACAGCTGCAAAAGTTCTCGCCGTACTCACAGCGTTAGATTTATAGACCCGCCCAGTGGGCGTATAGTGCAGTTGCATTGTGGTTTTAGTAGTTTATACAATCTGTAGTAGAATGCAGATTGTGCCTCAAAATGTTTTAAAGTCCTTTAGTAGGTAGCTGTTAGGGGCACAACTGGATACCTGCTCGTGATCACTCACCAATCTGGTCACGCCGTTCACTCGATGCTGCAATCTTCACAGCGCACCGGAGCCGCTCATCCGCGGCGGGGCACCTCGCGACCCGAGCAGGGCCGCTACATATTCCATATGCCAACACTCCAAACTTGAGGCGCCACACACAAGCGTGTTGAAAACCTTTTATTGGTAAGTTGCAGGAAGACCAGCAGCACCTCAACAGCAATAGTAGACCAAACGCGTTTCAGGCTTCCCAGCCCTTGCTCACTGGTATCTGGAATGAGGCACAGCTGCAAAAGTTCTCGCCGTACTCACAGCGTTAGATTTATAGTCCCGCCCAGTGGGCGTATAGTGCAGTTGCATTGTAGTTTTAGTAGTTTATACAATCTGTAGTAGAATGCAGATTGTGCCTCAAAATGTTTTAAAGTCCTTTAGTAGGTAGCTGTTAGGGGCACAACTGGATACCTGCTCGTGATCACTCACCAATCTGGTCACGCCGTTCACTCGACGCTGCAATCTTCACAGCGCACCGGAGCCGCTTGTCCGCGGCGGGGCACCTCGCGACCCGAGCAGGGCCGCTACATATTCCATATGCCAACGCTCCAAACTTGAGGCGCCACACACAAGCGTGTTGAAAACCTTTTATTGGTAAGTTGCAGGAAGACCAGCAGCACCTCAACAGCAATAGTAGACCAAACGCGTTTCATGCTTCCCAGCCCTTGCTCACTGGTATCTGGAATGAGGCACAGCTGCAAAGGTTCTCGCCGTACTCACAGCGTTAGATTTATAGTCCCGCCCAGTGGGCGTATAGTGCAGTTGCATTGTGGTTTTAGTAGTTTATATCTGTGCAACTCGACACAGGACCTCGCATCACACCTCAGAACCACCGGTGAGTGGCACAGCACTGCCGGTAGGTCTTGTGCCTTGAACAGGGTCACGTAGAATCTTCCAAATTGTTCCGCCACTGCTCTGTCCCCCACTATCTCCTCCCCTGACTCTACAATCAGCGACTCCACTGAATTGCCCCTTCAGTTTGTTGGCTAGCATCTTCCTACACTTGTTACCCCCCGTGTAAAATGCGTGCTTGAGGTGAAGGAGGGCAAATTCCGCCCGGTCCAGGGCCGTCAATTGCTCTCGGGCTGTCTCTAACTGTCTCCATACTCTAGGGGCCCCATTGCGGTGGTGAATTCTCTCCAGTTCTCGCACCTGCTCCTGTAATTGTGCCCTGGCCACAGCTCTGTTCTTGTTGTCTGCCGCTGATATGGCGATCAGCTCGCCCCTAATAACCGCCTTCAAGGCGTCCCATATCATCGCCGTAGGGGATTCAGGGATATCATTTGTAATCCCTTATTGCTTTCCCTATTTGCTCCACCGTGTCTGGGCGGCGCAGCATGGTCTCCCTGAGCCGCCAGGTTCTTGACATTCGGGTCTGGGGTGAAAGTCCCAACTCCAGAGTGGTCAGACAGGGCCCGAGGCTCGATCTCCACCGAGATCAACGCCTCTTTATCTCCCTGGAGCCCAAGAAATAGTCCAGCCTCGCATACGTTTTGTGGGCGTGGGAATAGTATGTGTAATCCCTCGAGGCTGGGTGGCGTTCTCTCCATAGGTCTCTCAGCCCCATCTCTCGCACCCAGTCTAACCCTCCCATGGTAAGGGCCCCCGCTGCCCCATAGCGATGGGCAGATCTATCTAGGTTGTTATGGAAAACTACGTTTAAGTTCCCACCCACGATCACCCACCTGTCTGAGGTCGCCATAATGTCCCCGATTGCCTCGTGGATGAACTGCTCCTGCCTCTCGTTTGGGGCGTATATGGACCCTAGGATTATGGATAGCGAGCCCATGTGTATGCGGTATCCCAGGAGACAGCCCTTAATCTCAGCGATCTTCGTGCGCACTTTCCCCTGAAAGGTACGGGAGAACAGGATACCCACCCCCGCCGTCGTGGATGAGAAGAATTGTTGTGGGAAGGATCAGGACCTTAATCTGTTCCAGTCCTTCCGTAGGAGGTGTGTTTCTTGTATTAGGCACACATCAGCCAGTGTGTTTTCAAGGTAAGATAGTATTGCTTTCCTCTTAACTGGGTTGTTAAGACCCTTTACATTGAGGGTCACCACCTTCAGATTCCCAGGACCTGCCATCATCTCCCGGGTCCATAACGTCTATCAATGCTCGGATCCATCCCCGTCCTCTCGCCCCCTCCCAGGTCCCCACAGGTTTCTATTTGGTCTACGGCGTCTGATGCAAAACAAGTGAATAGTAGGCACCCTTGAAACAACCCCTGAACAATAACAAAGACAAAGGAGAGTCCCTGGTGAGAAGATGAGGCGAAGCCCTCCATCTCTTTTCCAGTGGATTTAGTCCAATGTGGGGTCTGTGCCGCTGCCTGATTAAGTTGCGCTCACTCGTAGTCCCCTGATCATCCCCCTCCCCGCCGCCACCGGCACTGCTGCATGGACTGAATCTTCATTCCGGTGTCCCAGTCGTGTTGCCCTCCGATAGCTTATCAAGCACCGCTTTCCTTTCCGCTGCCATAGCCTCTTTGCCAGGGGCCGCTCCCCTGCGTCCCCTGCGTCCCCCGGGGAATCTCTGCCATCTTCCCTCCCCTCCTTGATTCTGTCTGGTGCTCTGTGTCCGGGGCTGCTGTGTCTCGGACTGTTCCAGCTGAAGTAGTTCACAGGCCTCAGAAAAAGAGCGTATTTGCCAGAGTTGGCCATGCCACCGGAACACCAGGCGAAAGGTGTGGCCCCATGAGTAGGCCACGCTTTTGCCTTGCAGGAATGTGGTGACGGGCCTGAATTTTCGCCTTTTTTGAAGCGTGGAGGCCGCGAGTTCCTGGAATAGGTGGATCGTCTGGCCTTGAAATTCTGTGCCTTGTGACTCCCGGGCCTTCCTTAGTATGAGCTCTTTGAGGGGGAAGCTATGGACGCAGGTTAAGATGTCCAATGGACGCAACTTCCCGGTTCCCCACGTGCCGACTCTGTGGGTCTGGTCTAGGCGGATTTCTTCAGGTGCTGCATCCCCCAGAATATGTTTAAACAGGTCCTGCATGTATGCTTCAATGTTCCCTTACTCTTCGTCCCGCAAGGCCCCGCTGATTCGAATGTTGTTCCTCCGGGAACGGTTCTCCAAATCTTCTGCATGGGTCTGCAGGTCCAGTTGCTGCTCCGACAGGCGAATGATCTCCTGCTGCATGAGCTCGATCTCTTCATCTCTGGACGTGTCCCTGGCCTCCAACGCGTCCACTCTATCGCCAATGTCCATTACGTCTTTCCGGATGGCCTGCATTTCTCCTGTTAGGTCCTTCTTGAGAGCAAGGAGATCTTCTCGTAGTCCCGAGAACAGGGCTTCTAGGTAGGGGCGCATGACTGTGCCCTCCATATCGTCCGTGGTGGGGGAGGCAGCTCTGCTCGAGCCGCTCTTGTTCTCCCCTTCCTGCTGTCCTCCAGTCCTGAGCAGCATCTCTTTGATGGAGCCCCCTTTCTTAATTCTGGCAGACGTCATTTACTTCTGTGGCTGCCATGTGGCCCTGTGCGTGGCAATACCTTCCTGCCTCTCAATCGTCCCTAGGGGCTGCCAACTCCTCCGGCACCGCTGTTCTGCAGCACTCTTGAGGCCTGTGGATGGTGTTCTAGTGGAGGGCGCCCCCTGCCTCTCTTCTAGTAGGGTGCCCTCTTGCCACTCAGCACGTTGTAGGCACAGGCCCTGCTGGTGATGCCCTCTTCCGTGCTCGGCTGGGAAAGTCCGACCGGTCCGCTGGTCTCGTGGTGAGGCCTCGGATCGTCACTCCTGGGCAATTCTGCTGTCCCTCGCACCGTCCTGATGGGGTTCAACAGTCCGTTGGGGGAGTTGGGGGGGGAGCCGGTGCCTCTCCTGAGTGTCCACGAGCCCCAATCATTGCCGTGCCATCCCCCCTCACGCTGCAGCTTCGTTGCTCCACCCCAGGAATGGCGCCGGGCCCACAAGCAGCACCTCGAACTAGGCGCTCTCCCGCCTTCTTACACTCCCAAGATCTGTAACAGGGCCGATGCGGCCTGTCCCTGCACTCGCCTCCTCTGATCCACCTCCGCTGCCGCTCAGTACTGCATAGGAAGGCCGGGGACCGTGGATTCAAAGCTTGGCCGAAGCTTCTCCCACCTCCTACGGCCCTCTAGCCGTGCCTTCAGCTCGCCTCATGTGCCGTGAGCGCGGCCCGCCCGCACCAGTCTCCTTTGCAAAGTGCTATCCTCGGTGCGGGGGGTCGTGCTCTCCACGGCCAGCTGTGTCTCGCCTCTCCGACGCCTCCTTGGCCGCGGCTGCTCTCCGGGCGCCGACCTCGCCCCACGGACCGCGCGGCCTTGAGTCAGCCATCGCTCTGTCACCGCTCCGGCTGCTGGAATCGCCCCAGGATGTGGCCGCCTCAGGTCAGTGTAGCTTGGTAAATGTCCGGCCTGGTTTTTGCCCTGGTACACTGGGTCGGAGTCTGCTCTGGATCACTTTTAGGCCAGTGGCAGGCGGGAGAGGCGAAGAAACGCATCCTACTCTGCCGCCATCTTGGCCACTCCCCCCAATTTCTGGACTTTTTGACATACTTATAACAAACCCAATAGACTGGTGAAGTTGCATTTGTAATTCATATTTTGGAAAGATGGCTTTCAAAGCTTTACCTTTGCCCTGCCTGAAGTCCCTGGAAGCAAAATTTCCATTTTGCTCTCTCTTCTGCCAGCCAGTAACTAGCATTTCAATAGGCATGAAGTAGGTGTAAACTTGCTCCCATAACATGGACAAAGGCCTTGGCTATAGGGATGTGTTGTTGTGGGCTGGGCCAAAGATCATAATTAACTTTAAAGATCCCTACCTTGTTACAAGCAGAAGTAGCTAACACGGATGCCTGCACCCTTCTTTGGCCCCCCCACCCCCACCCTCTCCAGCCATATCGGCCTCCACCACAGTGGGCCTCTGGTTGCCATCACAATGTCAGCTCCTGCTGGAGTGTCAAGACCTGCTTGACAGGTCTGCTGTTATTTTTCATATGACATATGGGACGCACTTCAAAGGATGGAAACAGAATGCCAAAAGACTTTTGGCCAGATTTATCAAGGTTTTGCGTCGCCCTTGTGCCACGCAAGAGGGCGCAAGGGCGACGCAAAACCTATGTGAGATTTATCAAGCCACGAAAGGCCCCTTGCATGGCCCAGAATGGCTTGATAAATCTAGAGTAATGCAAGGCGGCGCAAATCACTGCCTTGCATTACTCTGTGACAGGAAAGCACTCCATGGGTGTAGTGTGGGTGTCCCCACGCATCCACCCATGGATTTTGGCGCATCCCAGATTTACCATTAGTGGTAGACCTGAGAATGCGTTGAAATGCTGCACCTCCCCAGGTTAGGCGTAACGAGGCAAAACATCTTTATTTCTCCTCCTTTCTTCCTCTTTTTGCATTCTGCAGCACACATAGAAAGAAGAAAATGCCTCTCAGGTATCCCTACCTGCACAAAACAAATTCTGCCTACAACACAGGCAGCCTTGCACCATGACGCAAGGGTGCCTGTGTTGGTGCTAGTCAGCCAAAAGTGTGCCAGCACTTGAAAAGGACAGGAATGTGCCATATAATGGTAAATATGGTGCATTCCTGCCCTTTCTCTTTCATACAGTGCAGCAAGGTGGCTTGCTGCATTGCGCTACGTGAAAGAATGATAAAAATGGCCCTTTGTGTGCATCCACTGGCTGGTTGCTGAAAGCTCAGCTTTGATTTTACCAGACTTCGGTCTCTGAATTTGTTGGGTTTACAGGGACTGCCTAAAGGATAATGTTACTTACCCAGTAAGCATCTGTTCTTGGCATGTAGAGCTGTAGAGTCACACGCTGTGCATAGCTCGCCATCTAGTGTTGGGTCCGGATTTTTGCACTTGTTTTTCTTCGAAGAAGTCTTTCCAGTCACGAGGTAGGTGACTCCTCCTTTCGATGATAGTGTGCATGGGCATCAACTCCATTGTTAGATTGTTTGCCGCAGAGGGTGAGAATGGAGTAGTAGTAAAGAATAGAGATGTCCATGCGTATGTATGTAAATTAAATAGAGAACTGCAGCAGCTACAGGTATCCGGGGAGGTGGGGGGCGCATGTGACTCTACAGCTCTACATGCCAAGAACAGATGCTTACTGGGTAAGTAACATTATCCGGTCGAGGCATGTGAGCTGTAGATCACATGCTGTGCATAGATTACATAGCAGTATCCTCCCAAAGCGGTGGCTAACCTGTAGCTGTTGGAGTTGTCTGAAATAGTGTCTTAAGTACTGCTTGACCCACATTGGCTTGTTGTCTTGCTGACACATCTACAGAATAATGTTTAGTGAATGTGTGCGGTGTAGACCATGTTGCAGCTTTGCAAATGTCAACAATAGGAATGTTTCCTAAAAAAGCCATAGTCGCCCCTAGCTTACGAGTGGAATGTGCCCTAGGGGGTACAGTTAAAGTTCTCTTTGCTTTCGCATAGCAGGTTTGAATGCACTTAACAATCCACCTTGCAATACCTGATTTGGAGATCGGATTGCCTTTGTGTGGTGGCGCAAAAGCAACAAAGAGTTGTTTCATTTTACGAAAAGTTTTTGTCCTTTCAGTGTAGTACAAGAGTGCTCTTCTAACATCTAAGGTGTGTAGAGCTCTTTCTGCAACTGAATCAGGTTGAGGAAAGAATACGGGTAATTCTACTGACTGATTTATGTGAAATGCAGATACGACCTTAGGTAAAAATGTAGGATTAGTACGAAGAGCCACTTTCTCTTTGTGTAGTTGGAAAATGGTTCTTGTATGGTTAATGCCTGTAATTCACTCACTCTCCTTAATGATGTGATTGCAATGAGGAAAGCTATTTTCCAAGAGAGGAACTGTAGTTCCAATTTGTGCATGGGCTCAAAAGGTTGACCCATCAACCTTGTAAGGACTTTGGGGCACATGCATCAAGGAATCGCAATTAAGGACTCGCAAAAGCCTATGCATGTAGGAATCGCTATAAAAATAGCGATTCCTAAACATTCCTTAATTGCGACTCGCAAATTGCGAGTCGCAATTAAGGAATGGCTCCCCATTCATTCCTATGGGCCTACAGGCCCATAGGAATGAATGGGAAATTGCATGCGCAATTTGCGAGTACCAATAGGTACTCGCAAATTGCGCTTGCAATTTCAAGGGTGCAAGGGTGTCAAAAGGACACCCTGTTGCACCCCTGGAATTGTGATGTGCACCCATGTTGCGCACACACATGCCCCAAGGGCATGTGTGTGTGCAACATGAAACTTTGAAAAATGCACTTTAGTGCATTTTTCAAAGTTTTAGCAAATTACCGACCAGTTCAATTGCTCGGTAATTTGCGGCCCCAAATAGCGAAATCGCTATTTAAAAGTGGTTATTGCATTGCATTTAAGGAATCGCAAATTGCGATTCCTTATATGCAATCGCAATTTAAGAAATCGCAATAAATTGCGATTTCTTAAATTCCGGGTGCCTTACACCTTGATGCATCGCAATAGCCCGTTTTGTGGGAGCAAACGGCCGATTTTTGCGAATCGCACCGTTTGCGCTCGCAAAAGACGTTGATGCATGTGCCTGTATATTAAGATTCCACATTGGAGGTGGTGGAAGTTTTGGTGGTATGACTCTTTTTAGACCTTCTATGAAAGGTTTGATCACAGGTACTCTAAATGACGACAAATGCTGTCTATTTTGTAGATATGCAGCAATTGCCGCTAGGTGTAGTCTGATAGAGGTATAAGCAAACGCTGACTGTTGCAAGTGTAACAGATAGCATATGATGTTCTGTATGGAAGCATCAAGAGGGTTGATATGATTGTTACCACAGTAGATAACAAATCTCTTCCACTTAGCTGCGTAGCTGGCCCTTGTAGTAGGTCTTCTAGCCTCCCTAATGATATTCATACATTCTGGTGGAAGGTTTAAGTAACCAAACTCTAAGATTTCAGGAGCCAGATCGCGAGGTTCAGCTGTTTGGGATCTGGGTGTCTGATTTCTCCATGGCTCTGTGTGAGGAGACTGGAGGTTAAATGCAGCTTTTGATGCGGAACCAGAGATAGCTCCAACAGGGTTGTGAACCAAGGTTGATGTGCCCATGTGGGAGCTACTAGGATTAGTGTGAGAGACGTTTGCCTGAGCTTGTGAACCACTAATGGAATGAGTGGGAGAGGCGGAAAAGCGTAGGCAAATATCCCTGACCAGTTCATCCATAGTGCATTGCCCTTGGATTGCGAGTGTGGGTACCTGGAGGCGAAGCTTCAGCATTTTGCGTTTTGGTATGTGGTGAACAGGTCTATGTGAGGGACTCCCCAACTTTGAAAGTATGTGAGGAGAACCTGAGGGTGGAGTTCCCATTCGTGTATTTGCTGCCTCTGCCTGCTGAGGAGATCTGCAATCTTGTTGCTCACTCCTGGGAGGTGTTCCGCTAGGAGATAAAGTTTGTGGTGAATGGCCCACCTCCAGATGTCTTGGGCTAAGTGGGACAGTTGGAGAGAGTGTGTCCCCCCCCTGTTTTTGTATGTAATACATAGCTGTCATGTCTGTAGGAACCAAGACAGCTTTGCCCTCCAGGTGAGTCTGAAACGCCTTGAGGGCTAGAAAGATTTCAAGCAGCTCTAGATGATTGATGTGGAGCAACTTCTGCTGTTGACTCCACAGGCCTTGCACTGTGTGATGTTGTAGGTGAGCTCCCCAGCCAGTGAGGGTCGCGTCCGCTGTCAGTACTATCTGTGGAACCGGGTCTATGAACGGCCGTCCTTTTGACAAATTTTGTGTGTTCCACCACTGCAGAGAGCGATGAGTACGGCCGCTTACCAACACTGGATCGGTCAATAGACCCTGTGACTGGTTCCACTGACTGGCTAAGCATTCTTGAAGGGGACGCATGTGCAGCCTGGCATGGGGGACGATTATGATGCAAGATGCCATAATTCCCAGCAGTTGCATATAAATCCGAGCTGGAATCCAATGATTGGGTTGAAACTGGAGAACTAAAGCCTGAATATTTTGAATTCTGTCTGCGCTGGGGAAGGCCAGAGCTTTTTGAGCATCTAGCCTGGCTCCTAGGTAGTCCTGAGTATTGGCTGGTTGGAGATGTGATTTTGTCACACTGATTGTGAACCCTAGTTGATGTAGTAACTGAATCGTTCTGAAAGTGTACTCAAGACATTGCTGGTATGTGTTGGCTTTGATGAGCCAGTCGTCCAAGTATGGGAATACATGGATGCTTTGTCTTCTTAAGTGAGCAGCTACTACCGCCAGACACTTTGTGAAGACTCTGGGGGCTGTGGTGACTCCGAATGGGAGTACCTTGAACTGGAAGTGTTGACCCGCTACCACAAACCTGAGGAATTTGCGATGAGCGGGGTGGATTGGAATATGAAAATAGGCGTCTTTTAAATCTAGAGTAGACAGAAAGACACCTTTCTTCAGCAGAGGAAGTACTTGTTGAAGTGTTACCATGTGGAAATGATCTGACTGAATGTAAAGATTGAGTTCTCTGAGATCTAATATTGGTCTGAGAGAACCATCTTTTTTGGGTATTAGGAAGTAAAAAGAGTATACGCCCGACCCGTGATGTTGCGGTGTTACGGGGTCTATAGCTCCTTTTAGAAGTAGAGACTGAACCTCTTGTTTGAGGAGGTGTAGGTGATCTGGTGAAAGTTTGTGTGACTTTGGTGGAATGTTTGGAGGAGTGTTGATGAACTCCAGGCAGTAACCAGAACGGATAATTTGTAGTACCCAATTGTCTGTTGTTATTGACTGCCAGATTTGTAGGAAATCTGACAGTCTTCCCCCAACAGGTGTTAAGTGGTCGGGGGGAAGTGGAGGCAAGTCACTGCTTTGTATTGGAGGGGGAGGTGTGTGTGTTTGAACCCCTGCCCCTGCCTTTGCTACCTCTGTAACCCCCTCTGAAGTAACCCCTAGATGGAGAGGGTTGGTTATTGCCCTTATAGGTGGTGGTCTCTGAGGAGGTATTTTTTGAGCCTTTGCGGTAAAAGGAGCGCCGATAGGAACCACAGCTTTGTGCTGACTGAAGGGCTCCCATGGATTTGGCCACTTCAGTGTCCTCCTTCATTTTCTCTAGTGAAGAATCTACCATTGGGCCAAATAGATGCTCTTCATCAAAGGGAGTGTTTAAAATGGAGGTTTGCACCTCTGGTTTGAGCCCTGATATGCGAAGCCAAGCATGTCTTCTCAAGAGGACACTGGTGTTTACCGCTCTAGCAGCAGTGTCTGCAGCATCTATGGAACATCTTATAGCGTTATTGGAAATAAGTTGCCCTTCACGCACCAGGTCTTGTGCCTTACATCTGTGTTCTTGGGGCAAATATTGTATTAATTGCTCCACCTCGTCCCAGTGCACACGGTCATATCATGCTAGCAATGCCTGAGTGTTGGAAACATGCCAGAAATTGGCCGCCTGAGAGGCCACCCTTTTCCCGGAAGCATCAATAAGTTTGGATTCCTTATCTGGGGGTGGAGCATCTCATGTTGTCTGGGAGTTGGCCCTTTTCCTTGCATTGGACACAACCAGGGAGTCTAGTGGCAACTGACTTTTAATATATACTGGGTCCGATGGTGCTGGCTTGTATTTTTTCTCTACTCTAGGGGTAAGAATACGAGCTCTGACCGGGTCGTTAAAAATGTCATCTACATGCCTTATCATCCCTTTGAGCATAGGTAGTGTATGTGATGACCTCTGCGTGGTACTGAGGGTTTCAAAGAGGAAATCCTCTTCTAAGGACTCCTTATGTAGCTGCACCCCATGGTAGTTGGCAGCTCTACCCAGTAATTCAATGTAGCCTACACTGTCATCTGGTGGAGAGGGATTGTTAGGATATAAATCAGGATCATTGCCCGTGGGCGAATTGGTATTGTAATCATCCCATGGGTCTTGCATTGGTTGATTATCATCCCCATCATCCTGGTTGTCAGGTGTATGTGGTGGTGAATGTTCAGGTGAAATAGGCTGAAACTGAGGTGAAGGAGGTGAAGGAAGAGGAAGAGGAGGAGGGGAAGGGTTAGTTCCAACCGTTCCCTTCTTTAAAGGAATGTGGTATTCTTCCTCTGTATCAGTCCTTCTTTTTAAAGTCACTTTAGTGGTGATATGTCCAGTTTGAGGATGAATATACAGCACTTTTTGTTTCGGATCCGGTTTGTCGATCGGAGCGTCGAAACGGTGTCTTTTTGGTGATTTCGGCACATCTGACTGTTTCGGCGCCGAAAGTTTCGGTGCCGAAGTCTTAGATGTTGATGATTTCAGATCCGAAGTGTGTTTCGATGCCGAATGGTGGGGGTCGGTGCCGGACTTGTGTTTCGACCCCGAAGTTCTCGGCTCCGAACTTGATTTGGAGGGAGTCTTTTCGGAGCCGGAAGGCTTTTTGGTAGGCTTCGGTGCTGAGCCCGAAGGCGCGGGTTGGACCGGAGCCTTCTTCTTTTGTGAAGTTGAGTCTTTGAACGAGGGGGGAGCTGCACTCACGCTACGTTGTCCATGTGGGATGTCGTCCTCTTGGTTGGAGTCGAGCTCTGGGATGGCGATCGGCTCCTGCTCCTCCTTGGTTCCCATGGCCTCGCCGGCCTCTTCATCCGATTGTTGTCCAAAGATGTCCGGAATGGAGCTTGTGTGCTGGCTCTGCATGTCGCGACGTCGAGCCCGACGGTCGCGAAGTGTCTTCTTGGAGCGGAAAGCCTGGCACGTGTCGCAGTCCTGTTCTCTGTGTTCGGGGGACAAACAGAGGTTACACACTTCGTGTGAGTCGGTGCGCAGGTATTTCGTGTGACACCGAGGGCAGAATTTAAAGGGAGTTTGTTCCATCGACTGCGGGTCGGCCCGACGCGGGTAAGCCTGACGGCCTTCCACGAGTTTTTCCGATAGAAAGTTTGGTTTTTGCAAGTAAATACGATATGCGATAAAAGGGAAAACGCAATCGAAAACAATACTGTCGAGGGTGAGTATCTTGCGCACCGAGGGAAACCGAAGGAACGGTGTTGAACCGGAGCGCAGCGGTAGACGTCCGAACCCGATGGCGGAAAAAAACAATCTAACAATGGAGTCGATGCCCATGCACACTATCATCGAAAGGAGGAGTCACCTACCTCATGACTGGAAAGACTTCTTCGAAGAAAAACAAGTGCAAACATCCGGACCCAACACTACAGCTCACATGCCTCGAACACTGGATTTCAGTGTTAGATGTGGGATGACACTGTGATTACAGTAGTACACACCCCAAGCCCTCAGACGTTTACTATGTCTGAAGACTTTGGCCATCTTTAAAATACCCAAAGTAGGGTTAGCCGGGAACCTGTGCCCCATTGGTTAGGGCATCCCCAGGGGTCATTCCCACCCACTAGCTTGTGGCATCTACAGGCACCCACTTCACTCCCAGATCTTAAGAAGGACTCAACTTCTTGTTTGCAACCTGAGAAGAGCCCTAAAGGACTGGACCTGCTCTCTCTCTTGTACCCAGGAATAAGAAGTGTACTCAAAGGGTCATAAGGCTGACCTTCTGTTCAAGGTACAGGGATATAACAAGCTCTAAGAGGCCTTCCCTGCAACTGTTCAGTGGCAACTGGACCTCAGCTGGACTTTGCCTGCCACCCTGAGAGTCTCCAAGTGCTTCTCCTGACTTTAGAAGTGTAGTCCTCTGTGTATTGGGAACTAAAGGTCTAAAGTCAGAAGGCAAAACTCTTTGACCAGGACGAACCTGGTTAGTGTATCCAACCCGCTCTCCATTGCAGTCAGCATCAAATTGCACCTAGGCATTGGTGGCATTTCTAGTGGTTGTATTGTTGATGTTGTATTGGTGATGGTTTTGATGATGGTCGTGGAGGTACTGGTGGTAGTATGGTGGTAGTATTGGTGGTACAGTTGGTCTTTCGTTGTGTTTCGGTGCTATTCGTAGTTGTGGCATTGGTGTTATTGGTAGGGATGGCACTGATGCTAGTATAGTAATATTGGCGGTACTGGTGGTACTGGTGGTGACGACATTGGAGGTGGTGGTATTAGTACTGGTGGTGGGGTGGTATTAGTACTGGTAGTGGTGTTTTTAGTGTTAGCAGTATGAGTGCTGTTGGAATTGGTGGAGGTATTGGTGGTTGGGTTTTGATGGTAACACAGGTGTTGGTTTTAGTGGTGGTGTAGTATTGGTATATTGCTGCAGTTGATTTATCACTTGTAGTAGTGGTGGTGGTGTGGCAGTGGTGATATTGGTATTGGTAGTGACAGTATTGATGATACTGTTGATGGTTTGTAATGGTGGTGTTGAGTTCCTGCTGTGGTATTGCTCAGGTGTTGGTGGTTTTGCTAGTAGTAACATTGGTGGTGATGATATTAGTGGTAGCATTTGTGGTGGCTTGGTTTTGGTGATGGTGGTATTGAAATGGTAAAGGTGGTGGGGTTGATATTTCTGGTGGGGAAATTAGGAGTATTGTGATGGTATAAGTGCCATTGGCACTCATGGTAGTACAGGTGGGATGGATGGTGGTATTGGTCATGACTGTGTTGATGGTATTGGTGGTCTTGGTGTAATTAGTGGTGGCATTAGTGTTGCTGGTGGTGGGATCGGTGTCAATGGTCACCCATGGTATTCCTTGGGGTGGTTGTAGTGGTGTTTTTGTGTTGGTATTGGTATTGGTATTAGGGTGCTAATGGTGGTGGTGTGGTATTGGTGGTTGTGGTATTAGTTATTATGATCAATTGTCCAAACATTAATTTATGTCCACACAGCCTTTGACCTTGGCTACAGGGACTACTTGACTACCGGGTGATTTTATTGCTGATAACTACTGTAGCTGTTATTTTAACGGTTGCTTTGTATTTTTAACTATTTTATTGAGCACTCAACCTTTTTAAAACCACTCAAGTATATTCAATTGTACTTACTTCCCGGTCCACCACGGTAGCTGCCGTTTGTGTGGAGGAAGTATTTTCTCACTCTCCTTCGTGCCTTGCATGCCCAGCCCCTCCTTTACATCACGTACGGCCAGAACCCCTGCTCCTTTTACTTCAGGATATTGCTATTTGAACATGGTCAGTTACTCCTCTGAACAATTGAAGTTCCTTAACCACTCTGCCTGTGTCTCTATCTTCCCTCTCTTAATGGGCCCTCCTACCTGCATCAAATATAGATATCAAAGTTTGTCTCCCCCCAGACTCACTCTACTCACCAACCCCAATCCCTGTAATGACTCTCATTTGTCTGCACTGCCTGCGGGCACTCCTACACTCTGCCCCAATGTCACTTCTACTCCTGGAGAAAATTTAAACAGCTTCCTTATCAATATGAGATCCCTGCAAAAACACGTGGTGGAACTTTGGGACCTTCTTTCTTTCTCTTCTTACGATATAGGATTTCTTACTGAAACCTGGTTAACTCCCGCCTCTACCCCTTCCATCCCAGTAGCTCTCCCAGCCATTTTTTAAATGCTCAGACTCGACAGGGTCAACAAGGTTGGCGGGGGTATCGCTATTATTTTTGACAAACATATTAAGGCGACAATAATTGATTCCATAACTGAAGATTGGGTGGAATGTTGTGTTTTCAAATTAGACCTCTCCCCCAACCCTTCTTGGAAAGGTGCCTTGGTTTATCGTCCACCTGGACCAAAAATACATTTTTGCCATCATCTTTTGGAATTCTTAGCTCCACACGCTCTCTCCTCCCAGCAGTTCCTTTTGCTGGGAGAGTTTAACTTTTATGGCAATGACATTACCAATTCCGACACCAACATCCTTTTCTTGGACTTAGGAACTTTGGGACAACATCAACAAGTCTTAGGTCCCACACACTCGGCGGGCCACACCCTTGACTTAATTTTTTCAGTGACTCCTTGAGTTAGCATCGACCCCCCTTAAACCTGTACTCTGCTCCGATCACTCTCTGATCAGTTTTTCTTTAACCGCGCACAAGACCAACAGCCAACCCCCCATATACCATAACAAATTATCTAGACAATGGCAAAAAGTTACCCCGCTGGCTTGGGCCAAGGCACATGTGCCTCCTTTGCCTTCTGACATCATGGATGTAGACTTAGCACTTGTCCCTTATAGCCATGGCAAAAAGTGTTCCCACAGACCTCACGCCCCTTGGTATACTCCCGACCTAAGGACTGAGAAAGCTTCTTGTAAAAAATTGGAAAGGAGATGGCGTTCGACCAATCTATCCGCTGACAAAATAACCTATAAACTGGCCATAACAGTCTATCACCGTAATATCAAGACAGCCCGTAAAACTCATATTGCAAAAACTCTAGATGAAGCTGGGAACTCATCAAAAACTCTTTTTAAAATTCTAAATTCCTACATAAACCCTGCTGCCTGCATCTCAGATCCAAGCCCATCCCAATCTCTCTGTGACGCTTTGGCTGATCATTTTGAGGGTAAAATAAAGGAGATTTACCTAAACCTCCCACCTATCATCCCTGTGAAACCTATAACCCCTTCTCCTTGCACTGATTCTCCCATTAGTCTTTGTAATTTTACGGTAATCTCCACAGAAATTACCTCTAACCTTCTGAACTCTGTGAAGTCAAGGCTCTCCTTCAGATATCTGCCCTCCTACAGTCCTGTCGCATCTTGCTTCCGAACTAGCACCGCAAATCTGTTCTCTAATAATCTATCAATCAATTCTGGGAAAGTGCCTTTAGACTGGAAGGCGGCCTTGATCAGGGCCATTCCCAAAAGAAAGAAACTATGTTCCCACCGATTTGGCTAATTACCGCCCTATTTCCCTCCTCCCTTCGTTGGCCAAGCTACTGGAAAAACATATTAACTATCAATTAACTACCTACCTGGAGACTAACAGACTACTAGATGACTCTCAGTCTGGTTTTAGACCCCTTCACAGTACTGAGACAGCCTTGCTTGCGGTCACTGACCATATTAAATGTTCGCTTGACGCTAATGTGCAGACAATATTGGTTTTATTAGATCTGTCAGCGGCATTCGATACGGTGTAACACCCCCGGCTTCTCGACAGACTCCATGACCTAGGGATCTAAGGAATGGCCCTTAAATGGTTAGCGGATTTCCTGTCACAAAGATCCCAGACAATCACCCTCGGCCCCTATAGGTCTAGAACGATGCCACTGACCTATGGAGTTCTTCAGGGCTACTGTTTGAGCCCCACGCTTTTTAATATTTACATGGCCCCTCTTGCTAAGATAGCCAAAGGCTTTGGATTTGAGATTATCTCATACGCTGATGATACGCAGCTACTCTTCTCTTTTGGCTGCCACAGCCACCTGGATGTTGGATAACCGGCTGCAACTCAATCCTACAAAAACTGAAATTATGCTATTCGGGCAAGCCCAACTTCTCTGGGCCCCGGAATGGTGGCCAGCTGAACTGGGCCCCAGCCCTTCACCTAAATTGGTAGTAAAAAATCTTGGTGTCTGCATAGATCAATTTCTTTCTATGAAAGAACACATCGCTGCCACCACAGCATCCTGTTTTCATATGCTACGCCTGTTGAGAAAAGTTTTCCCCTTATTACCTCTTTCCACAAGGAAAGCCTTGGTTCAAGCCTTGGTAATTAGTCGCCTTGATTATGGCAACTCACTTCTGGCGTCCATCAACGAGAATCTACTGTCCAAACTCCAGGTGGTCCAAAACACTGCTGCACGCCTTGTCTGCAACCTCCCTCCGCGCTCGTCCTCAGCCACTCTTCTGCGGTCCCTACACTGGCTTCCCGTGAAAAAAAGAATCATTTTCAAATTATGCTGTCTAACCCCCGTGCTTTTCACGGCCAAGGGCCTTCTTTTCTAGCTGCCAAGGTTCTGCCTTACACTCCAGTGAGACTCCTTAGATCCAGTGACAAAGCTCTGCTTAAAGTCCCCAGGTTTTAGAAGGCCAGGGCTGGCTACAGATCTTTCTCGTTCCTTGCCCCTCATCCATGGAATAATCTGCCCATGCAGCTTCTTCTCTGCGAAAACCATTTTCTTTTTAGGACGACACTTAAAACTCACCTATTCTAGTCAACTTCAGTTTGTCCTCTGCCCTTGTCTCGCACCGAGATAGCCCTTAGGGGCTGATTCGAGCGGGGTATTAAATTAAAATAACATAACATAACATACACACAACTCCTAATTGCTTTTCATTACATCCAGGCTGCCTGCCCCCATGGAGATAGCAATGGTGGCTGTACTGGTAGTGGGGGTATTGGTGGTAGGGGGACTGGTGCTGGTGATAGGGAGATCAGTGGTGGCATTGTCGAGATGGTATTGGTTGTTTTTATTGGTGGTACTACGGGTGATGGTGGTGATCTGGTGATCTGTGTATGTGGTGATTGAATAATTGGTGGTATTGGTGATGGGATGCTGGTGGTATAAGTCTTTGTGAAGAAACCAACCTGGATAGGATGCTGTCCTGGGAACGTCTGGAGTCCATGCTGGGGATCTTCTGGTAGGCCAGAATGGGGTTGTGCTTTACAATGCCTCCCACGGCATCTGTCTCCATGTCATCAAAGGAATCTTGTGTTTGCTTGATTTTCCTGGCCTTGTAAAACTCCAGGATGCTTTCTTGGGAAGCTTCTTTTCCCTGGAGTTGTGTATTAAAAGAAAATGAGTTAATGAATATCCCCTCACCACATATCACATTCTCATCTGTCAACAGCTGGTGGAACACTGGGCATACATTTCAAAGGCTAATGGTAAGGCTGCTGGGTCATGCAGAGCTCTGTTTCCTTACTTTTCCACTGTTTGTGAGGAGCGATAGAAAGAGAGCGCCTGTTGCTGAGCTACAATATAAGGGCACAAGGGTAAACTCAGGAGATAGAAAAACTGGGAAGAAGTGATTGAGTTTTGCATATACCTTTCTCCCACCTCTATAATTATAAATTTAGTAAAATAGATGTCAAACCTGAAATCTAATGCCAACTCCTTGATAGTGATTATCCTATTATAAAGGGATTTCTCATGACGATTAAAATGCATTACATTGTCTGCACAGATTACATCTCTATATATCCCTGTCCTCAACCCACTTCCACCAAGCTAAATAATATTGCAAGAGATGGACTGGGGGCATTTAGATTTGAAAAAGAGTGTCTAGAAAGCCACCAGGTCTTATGCACAGCTCGGAAAAAACTAAAAACAAAAGTTCCCAATCTTGGAGGATTGCTCATATCATCATCTTCATTGAATTAAAAATCTTTGAACTCCTCTCAATACCCCATGATAGCCTTATCAAGAACGTCCTGGATTCCATCTTTTGTTCGAAAGTAATATTTCAATAAGTATTGATTTTAAAGTGCATCATAAAAACCTCTTTCCTTAAAAACATATTTATAATTTCAGGACTAGGCAGGGTAAAACTAGTACTGAAAGTACACAAGATCTAAAGAAAGCTTAGATTAGTAGGAAGTCAAAGAGAAACAAAAGAAAAGAGCTTTCGCTGAAGAACAACGGGGAAGGAGAATGAGATCACACAGAGCATGACACAGTCCAAAGAATACATCAGAATAGCAATGTTGTATGGAGCAGAAGATAGGAGAAAAGAGATTGTAGCAGAAGAGCCTGTCATCGACAAGGAAACACGGCAAAGCAGAACCTTTCGAAACACAGAGGAGGTAGTGTAAATGTATGACAAGAACTCCACATCGCTAGTTTCCAAATAAATTGTAAAGTAGATCCATCTTTTTAGTATGTTTCAGCCTTTTCTTTAAACAAAATCGGACAACAGGAGCCTGGGGTCTGCTAAACAGACTCCACACGACTGTGCTCTATAAAAAGGGTATGTTTTTGTCCCATCAACACTCACTGCCTTGGGTCTAGGTTGTCAATGAGGCATGCTAAAATAACAATAACTCACACATTCTAGGTCAGCAGTGTTTTTTACTGTTTAGGATTAGGTTTGAAAGCTGAAGCACATCATATGTCATCTCCCAAGTTCTTTCTCCTTCAGTCAACACATTCTGCACTGGTCTCTGACAAATGCTTACTGAAGACCATCTCTTTGAAATGGTATATGACTTCCATACTAATTTGCAATTCAGGTTCAGATAAAGCTATGCACACAAAAACTCTACGTAAATGATTAAGGGCCTGAATTATACATTGACGGAGAGGGTACTCCGTCGCAAAGGCGGTACCCTCTCCGCCAATATAGTGGTCAGCCCGCCACATTTACATGCGAGCGGACCTTAGGGTTAAACACGGCGGAGACTACTCTGTCTCCATCGTGATTAATACCCTCCGCCCTGGGGAGTAAGGGCCATTGGCGCAGCAGCTACACCGCTCACCCAATTTAGATGGGCAGACATGTAGGATTTTTTTTTTATGTTCCTTACCGCCAGTAAGGAACAGTAAACCATTCTAATACTGCCCTCGCCATGGGGAGGGGAGCATTAGAAACCTGGGCTTTCAGAGCATCCTGGAGCCCAACCCTCCCAGCTCCTCTAACACTAGTGGCAACTCATGTATCAGGATGCAGTCAATGAGCATCTGGGGACTATGACCCACCTCTGGGTCATCTCCCCACCCCACTCCAGGGATACCAGAGTCCTGCCCCTGGACCAGTGTCCCCTACACACCTTTCCGGTGTACTTCTCTGGAGAAAACAGCCTTTCCATTATCATGGTCTGGCTGGCCCTGGTGTCTCTCAGAGCAGTCAATTGCAATCAAATTGTACAGCCCTTGGTAATCACTCACATCACTGTCCTTCACCCAACCATCTAGGGATTGCAACATTGGTCCACCCAATCTACACAGGACTGTTGGGTCAACTTCTGTCTGTCCCTAAATGTTTGCCTATACTTTTCTGGGGTGAACACATATTTCCTGGAGAGATTGTCCTTCATGCGGGGATACGTCATTCTGTCTCCTTTCCCTAGGGCTAACAGGGCATCCCTCTCTTCACTGAAAATGTGTCTCAAGTGGCTGGCTCCCCAATCCTCCTCAGGGACCCTGTGCAAATCAAGAGCAACCTCATAGGCCTCAAACGATTTAACTATGTCATCCCCCACAACAACGTTAGGCACCAAATCCTTGCAATGTGACCCCTCCTTTCTCCAGTGGACACTGGGCACTGCTACCACCATTGCTTCTGGACTGAGGTTTGCCTGGCTTTGAGTTCCAGCACCTCCATGCCCATCTCATGCTCCAGAAGAAGTTTCCTCTCAGCCTAGGCTCTCTCAGCCTCAGACTTTCCCTACTCTGACTTTAGTTTCATCTTGATCAGCTGCAGTCTGAGTTCCCTTTCTTCCTTTCTGTCCTCCAGATCTTCTGGGGACAGACCATGGGAAGACACACTGCTCTCTGCACTGACAATGGGCTCCATTTCAGTAGGCAAGTTGCCCCCATCCTCTCAGGGCCCATCGCCAGGCCCTCCTCCTTTAAATTCAATTGCGCAACATAGGGATTGTCATACTCTTCTATGGGTTGGACTGATCTTTCTGACTGCATCATAGGCAGAGAGGTCTATCTGAAGGTCCAGCTTTCTGGCACTCTTCTCTGCATTCAGCCTTCTTCCCAGAGCCTCTGCAGCTCAGCCCTGCTTAGGTTATCACCATTGAGCAACTCCATCTCAATTGTAGAAAAAATGAGGTAGGGAACTTAAATTTCGAAAAAGTAAAAAAATAGCCAACCAGAAACTAAGGAAAAATTAAAAAAGAGGCCAACTCTGGTGCCAAATTATTGATCTGAGATGTTAGTGTTACACCAATCACTGTATGGTACTGCACAAACACAGCTACTGTATTCCACCGCTGCCACCAATGTGAGAAATTGGGTTGTTGTTTGGGGGGAGTGAACCCTCTTCAAACAACAGCCACAATCCCTGTCAGGGTGAACCACTAAAGTCACTAAATTAACCTGTGATTAACCCTTTTTTAGCTTGGCACAAAAGCAGTCAGGCTTAACTTAGAGGCAATGCGTAAAGTATTTATGCAGCACACAAACAGTAATAAAGTGAAAACACACAAGAAAAATCCCAAACCAATTTAGAAAAATAGAGTAAAATGTAATAAATTATTTGACACCAAAACAACACAACAAAAATCTAATCAGTAGAACCGGAGATATGGAATTTTAAAGGCTTGGAGGAACTCAAGCGCTAAGAAGCAAGAAGTACCAACTTCAGATATCTGGTCGCAGTAAACCAGGTCCACGTCACAAGTTCAGGCCGGCCATGATGGGGCACAGGCCAGATACAGGACTGAGTTCAGTCTGCTGACAAAGTACCTTGTTTTCTGGGCATCGAGATTCGAATTCCTTACGTCGAGCTGTGCGGGCCGGCGTTGAAGAGCCATTGACGGGAGCTTGGGATCCGAGGTCCTGCGTCCTTTTCGAGGGAGCTGTTACAGCTTCAAAAACTTGTGCTGCGATGCGTCGGTCGAGGGGGCGAGAAGCGTCGCACTGGGCCAGTGTCGGTGTTAAGTTGCGCCGGCATCGAAGAAGTCACCAGGGCGTGCGAAGATTTGTGCTGCGATGCAGCGACAACGAAATACGTCAAGCTGGGCCGGTGTTGAGCTAAGCCATGCTGAGTAGAGTTGCATCGACATCAAAGAAGCCTGTTATGTCCCTGTAGCTTGAACAGGAAGCGAGCCGGCTAACCCTTGAAGATTTGCTGGAGTCTTGGGTTCACACAGGCAGGTTCATCTCAGCAGTGCAGCTCGCACCAGCAGAAGAGTCCTGGTGCAGAAACAGCAGGCCTTGGGCAGCAAACCAGTCCTTAGTCAGCAAAGCAGGGCTTGGGCAGTGGAGCAGACTTCACAACTGGGCAATTTTTCCTGGAAGGGTCCACAGGTCCAAAAGTGATTTGAAGAGTAGGGTCTGAGGTTCCAATATTTATACCTGGTGCCTTCTTTGAAGTGGGAGAAGTTTCCGGAGTTACCCTACAAAGGTATCTGGGATTTCCTGCCCCCATGCCCTGGTCCCAGTCTGTCTGGGGGCACAATAGGTTAGAGTGAAGTCCTTTGTGTGTAAGTTGAGCGAGTTACTCTGAAGTGCAAGTGTGGTAGGTGACAGCTCCGTCCCCCTATCAAGTTAGAGATGGACACCCAGACCTCAGCGGCGGCGAGCACGGATCGGAGGTAGGGGAGGCGGGGGCAGGGAGGATGCGGGAAAATAAAAAACGTACCTTCTCGCCGCACCTCTCCTCCGTAGTCCTCCCTCGCTGGCCTGAACAGGAAGCACACCCAGGCTCCTAGTCTGCCAATCACAACGCTGCCTTAGCAGTGTTGTGATTGGTCTGAGCGCCATGTTTTGGCGCTCAGACGCTGACTAGGACCATGGGCATGTTCTCCAGGCAGGCTGTAATGCAGCCTGCATGGAGAACATGCGAAGTGCGCACGACTGTTTGGCCGGCCCGAGAGGGGTAGCCAAGCAGTCACTGCGTACTTAGGAGGGTGCTAAAACACTTCCCCTGCCCCCGCCCGCAAAGCTGTCGGAAGTAGGATGAAATAAAATGATAACGTAAGTTATCATTTTATTTTCCCTTTATTTCACTGCTTAAAAGCAGTGGGGCGACTGTCAACTACACCTACTCGTGTGATCCAGGAACAGGCTGGAGGCACCAAATAGTTAGGACAGGAAAATGCCAACTTTCTAAAAGTGCAAAAACAACAGTTGATGGACATAATGCAGAACAATGTCATACATTCACCCCAGTACAGAGATCTGGGCCTAAATCCATAATTTTTTTGCTGGGGTGGTGTGGTGAGCAAAAGAATGATGGATTTAACCCAGATCCTTGTGCCTGGGGGTGAATGTTTGCATTGTCCAGCATTCCGTCCATCAATTGTTTCTTTTGCATTTGTCGCCCTAAGTGGGAAGGGTATGCCCAGACGTGGGTCCCTTGCTCACTACACCACTGGATTCAAGCTAGCCTGGCTGAGGAGGGGTGATGCCCTGAAACCGGTCCCAGGATGCTTGTTTCCGGTCCAGGGAGGACCTGGCTTGGCAGTTCGGGCTGGACTGTTCCCACAAGGAACAGGGTCAAGACTGATTTGCATATGGCTGGGTCCAAACTGGGGTGGTGTGGTGAGCAAAAGAATGATGGATTTAACCCAGATCTTTGTGACTGGGGGTGAATGTTTGCATTGTCCAGCATTCCGTCCATCAATTGTTTCTTTTGCATTTGTCGCCCTAAGTGGGAAGGGTATGCCCAGACGTGGGTCCCTTGCTCACTACACCACTGGATTCAAGCTAGCCTGGCTGAGGAGGGGTGATGCCCTGAAACCGGTCCCAGGATGCTTGTTTCCGGTCCAGGGAGGACCTGGCTTGGCAGTTCGGGCTGGACTGTTCCCACAAGGAACAGGGTCAAGACTGATTTGCATATGGCTGGGTCCAAACTGGGGTGGTGTGGTGAGCAAAAGAATGATGGATTTAACCCAGATCTTTGTGACTGGGGGTGAATGTTTGCATTGTCCAGCATTCCGTCCATCAATTGTTTCTTTTGCAACTTTCTAAAAGTGGCATTTTCAGAATTGTGACTTAAAATCCAACTTTACCATTACAGAGGATATTAAACTACAATTTCCTCAGATACCAAACATGACTTTCCTACCTGTTCACAAACAAAAGTTAGCAATAAGGTAAGCCAATGTTATTCTATGGGTGAGGTAGGCCTCACAGTAGCGAAAAACAAATGTAGGAGTTTTCACTACCAGGACATGTAAAACTTAAAAGTATGTGTCAAACATTTTAATTACAATGCACCCTGCCCTATGGGCTTCCTAATACCTACCTTACTGATGAATTATATGTAATAAAAACTGAGTTTTAAGTTTGGCAAGGGCGTTATTTTGCCCGGCTGAATTGACTGTTTAAAACTGACACCAACTGCAATGTCAGGCCTGGGACATGTTTTAAGGGGCTACTTAAGTTGGTGGCACAATAAGTGCTGCAGGCCCACCTAGTAGAATTTAATATACCAGCCTTGGGTATATGCTATACCACTTTACTAGGAACTTTTAAGTAAATTAAATATGCCACTCAGGTGTAAACCAATTTTACCATGTTTTAGTGAGTGAGCAAAAGCACTTTAGCACAAAGTGCACAGATTCCTAAAAGACAACAAAAACTGGTTTAAAAAACAGGAGCGGTGAAGGCAAAATGTTTGGGGTGACTTCCATTTCGGCGACTAAGTCCAAACGTAGAAATCCTCACTGAGGCTTTGACCCAAAGTCATCTGACGACGAAGCTCCCTCCCTTGGACACCTCCTGCAGCCTTGCCCCCGCTGAACTTTACGTTCTCATTTTTCTTCAAGAATTTTTTTAAGTCCGAAGGTAAGCGCTGACCTGGCCCAATCCACTTCTTGTATCCGAACTGTACTTCATCGCAGTCAGCCTTAACTTTCAACTAAGACCAGGTCTTGGCAAATAGATGTCCGCGGTTGGCGCTTTGATCTTTTAGGTGCTATTTTGAACCTTAAACTTTAAAAATTCATAACTCCAGTTGTACTGATTGAATTTTTGTTGTTTTGGTGTCCCATAATTTAATACAATTTGCTCTATTTTTCTGAATTGGTTTGGGATTTTTCTTATGTTGTGTTTTTACTTTGTTACTGTTTGTGTGGTGCATAAATACTTTACATATTGCCTCGAAGTTAAGCCTGACTGCTTTTTGTGCCAAGCTACTCAGGGTTGAGCACAGGTTAATTTAGTGACTTTTTCACCCTGCAAGGATTGTGGCTATTGCTTGACCAGGGCTCACACCCCAGTCAACCAACAACCCAATTTCTCACACTGAATTTAAGCAAAAAAGCCTTCTCAGCACTGCTTATTTCACCGATGTCCAAACCTTTGAGTGTGCATCCAGGCAGTACTGCTTGGAGAATGAGTGGGTATTATTCGAAGTTGCCACTTTGCAAATGTCTTTGATGGATATTCCTGAACAAGGGTGTTGTGGCTGCCACCCCTCTGGTGAAGGTAGCCCTGGTATTGCTTGACAATTTCTTTCTTTTGAGCACAAGCAGTTAAGATGTAAAATAAAACCCACCTGGAAATTCCTTGTTTTGAGAAAGTTCTCCTTTTGTTAGAATTTCTGAAGGCTACCAAAAGTTGAATAGGGAGTCTTCTGGGATAAATGCCGAATTGTAGCTCTGTGTATAGGTCTGTGCATAGATTCAAAAGAGTCTTTCGTCAAAGCAGCCAAAACAGAATGTAATTGCCGAATCAGCACTGGCCTTTGCACTTTGCACTGGCGGGAAACCTCAAATACACCACTTAATGAGCTGGGTTGAGAATAAAGATGGAGTCCCTTGCTTTCTTTGGTACCTTGAAATCGCTGATATATGTATTCTGATAGACAGATATTTGAGGCCTGATTTAGAAAGGAATAATAAATAACAGAGGAACTAATGAAGCATCACTGACAATGAATTTAGATTATTAGCTTGCATTGAATTGCAAAAGTGAACCCCTTTGCAAACATACATTTTAAGTGTGAAGGCAGCTGTGGCTGCACTCGAGATTCTTCTTCATACTTCATGAATTTCATAAGCACAGAAGTCGATGTTCTCAGCAGTCCAACTGTTAGATGTAGTGAGCCTGGGCTCAGGTGGAGAACATGTCCCTCATTTCCGAACAGCACTGCTGGCTCCGGCCCAAATGTAAGCATTCTGTCCACTGAACATTTCCAAACCAAGATTTCTTGGGGCTGATATTATCATTAGACATGTTTTCCTCAGACGTTTGAGCATTACGTGGATCAGCGGAAAGGCAATAGGTATTTTTTGACCCAACTTGTTGAGAAGGCCACTCCTTAAAATGCTGAATATTGCCAGTTGTTCATAAATACTAGCTATTTATTATTGTAGTGGGTTTCGAATAAATCTCATTCTGGTTCCCCCAAAGATGGAACGTCGATTTTATCAGCTAGTTGCTTAATTTGTGTTCATGGTTGTCTGCCTGAAGTCTTTTCAGCAAATCAGCACACATGTTGCCTATCCCGGGAAAATGCTCCACAGTGATATCCACTTTATGCTTTGGAGTTCACATCCACAGAAGTCGTGCTTCCTGGGACAAAGGAAGTGACTTTATTGTATTTCCTCTGTGAATAGAAACCTTTGAAGTAATGCTTTCAATGACAGATGCATCGCCCTCAGTTCTAACAAATTTATATGCATGGCTACCTCTATAAGGGACCAAGGCCCGCTCACCCGATACCAAAGATGTGCTTCCTAACGTTTGAGGGATGCATCTCTTGTTATCAGTACTGGTGGAAGAACAGTTATCGGGAAAGACTTGTGAATATATTGTTGCACTTTGTCCAAAGTCCTTCTGAAACATCATGCAACTTGACAGCCTACAAAACGTATGACCTTATCACCACCTTAGTATTGGTCTACCAAGTTTTTTTAGACCCTTATAACGCCCCTCATATTTAAGGAAGGCTAAAGCTGTAATCTGTGTGAGGCAAAGGAGGCAAGAAAGAGCTGAGTGATACTTAGGCCAAGTCTGGGTCCGCCCCAAAGGACAGCTCCATTGGCATCTGATCTAGTTGCAGTCTTTGTTCTGGCACATGAAAAAACACTTTCCACCCCAGAGGACACTATGGCACAGACAATTGTGAAAAATTCCAAAGATATTTCATAGAGAAAATCCAAGTGATAAGAAATAACTTCAGCACGACTGTCCCATACACTCTGCTCATCCAAAATACTCTCTTACCTCTCTTACATATTCTCCACCAACACTTTAGACAAATTAACTACATCCATAAAAGAGCTACAATACACAAATTACGTCCACAACTCTGTATCAGCCAAAATAATCAGGGCCAAATTCCATGTTTCAATGGACATGATGCAATCTGATTGATGTCTTCCTTGACCAGTGTATTTTCCCATCTATACTGAGGGCCAGCCAAATTACTCCCATAATCAAAAAGCACAAGCTTGATACTACCCAAACATCAAACTATCATCCAATATCTAATCAGCGGCAACCAACTAAACAACACAAGGCCCGATTTAATTCTTGGCAGTAAGGATACTCCTTTGCAATGGCGATGGAGCATCCTAACCACCAAGAATGCAGTCCGCCCGCCGCATTTGGATGCGGGCTTACTTTTGGGTTAATCACAGTGGAGACTATTCTGTCTCCGCTATGCCTAACCCCCTCTGACGGCCCTGGGAAAAAAGGGCCATCAGAGAAATTACTACATATCCGCCCAACCAATTGGATGGGTGGACATGTAGTAATTTTTTACTGTTTCTTACCGCCAAGTAAGGAACAGTAAAAACATTCTAATGTTCCGCCGGCCATGGGAGAAGCCTACCATGGCGAGGGGAGCAGTACTTTTTTTCTTTACAAAAAAACCTGTGTTGTAAGATCATGTCTTCCAGGACAGAGACTCCTTTTTCATTTCAGTTTGAAGACATGTGTAATTGAACACATAACAAGTGATGATTTGCTATCTCATCAAATGCACGTTTCTGATGTGCTTTTATTCTGTAAATGTATAATGAATATGTCTGATAAGCAAGATTGATCAAAAACACATTTAGTGATAAGGTAGGGACTATTTAGCTTCGAAATTATTCCGGGAATGTAATAAATCTTATGACTGTTTTCCTCTATAATTTTATTATTTTATCTATTTTAATTACTTGCTTTTTAGGATTCAGGGCCACATGCATCAAAGTAAGGAATTGCGATTCCTAAATTGCGATTTTTAAGGAATCGCAATTTAGGAATCGCAATTCCTTATGCATGTAGGAATCGCAAAACAAATTGTGATTCCTACACATTCCTTAATTGCGACTCGCAAATTGCGATTCGCAATAGAATGAATGGCATTGCATGCGCAATTTGCGAGTACCAAATAGGTACTCACAAATTGCGCATGCAATTTGAAGGGGGCCAAAAGGCCACCCTGATGCACCCCCCAAAAAAGGTAGGTGTGCACTACAATGCACTTTGAAAAATGCATTTATTTGCATTTTTCAAAGGAATTGCAAATTACCATCAACTTGAAGTTGATGGTAATTTGGGATTCCAAATTGCGAAAACGCAATTTGCAAATGCATGATGCATTGCATTTAGGGAATCGCAATTTGCGATTCCCTAACTGCATTCGCAATTAAGGGAATCGCAAAAAATTGTGAATTCCCTAATTGCAAATTGCAAAAAAGGTACATGCATCTGAAAAAGCCATTTTGCGATCGCAAACAGCCGAATTTTGCGATTCGCACTGTTTGCGATCGCAAAATGGTTTGATGCATGTGCCCCTCATTGTTTTATTAGGTTCTTAAACACATACAGGAGAGGTTACATTTTAGCTATAGTCTCCATTTTAGTTAGCCTGCCCAGCTTGTTTACCTTTGGACCCGAATCAATCCTAGGTAATGGAGTCTGCCATCTTTGACAATGGAGGCGACCATTTTTCCTCAAATTAAGCAGAATCATCAACATCTCTGCCTTTGATCCAGATGTCCTCTGTGCCTATCTTTCCAAGAACTGTGAAAGTGTCAAGGTCATTCAGATATAGACATCAAGTAAAACCCCCACTACGACATCAGTATTGGACAGGTGCCTTTTTCAAGGTCATATAACACCCATAGCCAAAATATTGTAGCCTGAATTGACGCCCTCTCACCTTATATGCCCCTAAGGAAAAGTCTGGGATGCACACCTTGACACACATAATCTTTGTCCGACATTCCTCAACTTATGTTAGGAATTTCAATCTCTGATAAGATTCCTTATAGAAGGACTGTCACTCCACCCCTTAGTAATGAGAGAAACTTCACCCGGATGCAGATCCAGATGAGCATGGCACCAGATTCCAACTCCATCTAAGAAGCCTCAAGCAAGACTTCCCAAGGCTCTGCGAAGCATTCCATTCTTCATTCATGAACTGGTGTCAGGAAAGTGTTCTCTTGTAGACACAATCTCCTAGCTCTTGGTCTTGTGCTCAAAATAGCTGACAAGCTATTCCAAACAGACAACAAACCCTGTTGTGCAGGTATGTGCACCTCCTCCGAAACTCAGGCTTATTATTTTTTCATCTGCTAGGACTAGCATAGCGCTTAGAGATAGCACATTGTGGGTGTAAGGGCTAGAAAATTGTGATGTTACAATTGTTCCCTGTTTTCACTGTCATTGAAGGCTTAGCTGCTTTTTATTATCTTCTGTGATGTTACCAATATTATGTGCACTAGGTCCCGGCATTTTAAAATAATTATTTTAAAATAAATATGTTGAAATACATATTCAGTTTCTAATGATCTTGAGTGTGTAAATCATTAATTTATGATTTATGATAATGATTTATGTCACCCAGTAGTAACCCAAAAGCATTGACACTACCTCATTTATATATTGGGTGGGGTTCTGAGGAGCTACAATAACCTGTCTTTCACATTCAGCACTGGTGCATTGGACTAAGTTCACTCGTATCACCCATGGGTGTGAAAACAAATTTTGTAGAGCTGAGCCAGCGACTCAGTTTATGCGATACCCGTTTCGGGATTTTCTTTTTGAAAAGAAAAAAGATTACTGTTTGTTACAGGGCTGTGTCTTTCCGATGTAGCCCTGCAACAAACAGTAACATGAATTGACAGGAAGCGCTGTGATGGCGGTTCCTGCCAATGCCTTTATAAATGACCTCCTGCTAGGCAGCCATTTATACATTTGGTGGGAGGAGTAGTCTCGGCCTGGCAGACATAATGTCCTCTGCGAAGCCAATGGTTACTACTCCATCCTCCAAAAATTAAACCGGCCCCATGTTAGGTTGGAAATCCTCCCCTTCCCATGATGCACTCGTTATGCTATATTAGGTTAGCCATGTGTGGCTAAATAGACGCCATTTGTATTCACGTTATGTAACCCACTGAGTTATCCTTGCCGCATGTGAACATTAGTTAGCCAGTGTGACTCCATTTTGTATTTCGCAATCACTAGAAGACTGCTTGGGCTGTGCTCGTACTAGGCCTTATTTCCTAACCCGCTTGCCTCAGCAGAACGCTGCACTTCGTTATTATTTTTTCTCCTGTTCAAGGCTGTAACTCAACTTGCTAATACACTGTTATTCTGTTTGCACATTCCGATCTCTACATGTAGCTCTGCTCCCACGTTAGGAGACGCTGAGACTCGGCACAGTGGCCTTGGAGTATTGATAATGCACCCCATCTGGCAGGTGTTAGCTCATCTCTCTGTGCCCCCTTTGTTCATGCCCGGCTCAAGCCGGTAACTTTCCATTAGAGGCGTGGTCGAAGTCTCCAGAAGGGTTTATTATGTATTAGCGTACCCTGGGGCGTCAGTCCCCTCGGCAGACATCTTAGGGTGAAGGTCTGACTGGGCTCCTCTGCAGAGTAAATATCGAATAAAGTAAGTTTGTATTTCTCTACTGTCTGACCGACTCTTCATTTTGGGGAAGGCATAGCAGGTGGTTGTGAAAGACCCGCGTGGCCTTAGAGGGCCACGTCCTTCAGTTGGTGCCCGAACAGGACCCCCACGAAGTGTGGCCCCCTCACCCATAATCGGGTTGCAGGGGCCGGGGTGAAGTCTGGTCGCTCGGCGGATCGGGGCCCCATATACTCAAAACCGAGCTTGGTTCTCGCAGCTGCCCCGCCCTTCCGATCGGGCGGATCCTTGGCTAGTGGTCACCGGCTGGGGTCCTGAGAAGGCGAACCTTGGAGTTGACCGTTTGGTCCGAAGAGTCGGCAGTGGAGAATAATTTGACTCGACCTGTGTGCACCAGGTGAGTGATTTGATTCTTGGAAAATGGCGCCTTGCTTGAACGGCACGAGCCTGTGGGCTGTGTCTTGGACAGTCTGCGGACTGTCTTGTCTTAGACTTGGTGGGTCTGCGGACACAGAGCGCTTGTGAGCAGTCTACCAGGCCAACTGGTAATTGGCCTCTTTGTGAAAAGGTCCGGGACCGTTCACAGGTAATCTGTCAGACGAACTGGTAATTGGATTTGCTCTTGAAAAGGTCTGGGGCTGTGGCCTGTCCTCTTGTATCGGCAGAGGCTCTGGACTGTCTTGGGTGCAGTTTGCGGACTGCCTTGCTTGGATGACACGAGTCGACGGGCTGTGTCTTGGTTTAGTCTTCGGACTGTCTTGGTTTGAATTTGGCGGGTTTGCGGACCATTGGAAAAGACACAGAGTGTTCGTGAACAGCCTGCCAGGCCAACCGGAAATTTGGCGCGCGCTTGAAAAGGTCTGGGGCTGTTCGCAGACAATTTGCCAGGCCAACTGGTAATTGGCGTACATTCAAAAAGGTCTGGGGCTACGGCCTGTCCTCTTGAACTTGGTAGGTCTTTAGACGGCCGTCTTGCTTGTGATGCAGCCTCAGGGCTGACTGGTGATGTGCTCGTGTGTCTGGGTGTTGCGTGGTCTGTGGACTGATGCTGATGACGATGCTGGTAGGATGTGCGTTTGACTGAGGAGCGGCTGTGCCTTCCAGACAGTTGGTTTGGTTCTTGAGTGATTTTGTTACTCTATTTTTTCTGTATTATTGTTGTTGGTGTTGTTTGTCCGTTAGGGACAATGCCTGTGCATTATATTAAGATGCCTTGTTTAAGTAAGTTAGGATGTTTTGGATGCCGGTGTTGTTCTTCTGATGCTCGGTTGGAAGAGAGCCAGCCCGCACCTCCGGAGAGTACCCCAAATTTTGACATATATGTCAAGCATGGTATTGGCCCTATTATGTTTAGCACATTGTGGAATAAATATACGAGGGACAATGCTGAGCTGCAATGGCCACTTTCTGGCTCATTTGATGAACAAAAAATAAATTTCCTGCAGGACAAATTGTTTGCTAAAAGGAGTAGGCAGTCTATGTTTGATTCCTTGAGAGTGTGGCAGAAAGAAGCAAAGCAGCGACGCATGCGAGCAGAGAAAGAGGTTCGAAGGAAGCAGACACAAACGATTACGCAAAAGGCGGTAGCCTATGAAAGGGAGAAGACAGAGAAAGGCATAGAGCGTGCAGATAGGAAGTTTCGCTTGCAGACTGACAAAAGTTATGTTGTTAGGGAGGGAGGAGATGAGCTTGTTGAGGAGCTTTTGGACTCTCGCCCCCCACCTCCCTATGCACCACAGCGGATATATCCTACGTTCCCCATATCCCCGTCCTTGACCTCTGGGGCTGTTCCCCCAGATGCTTCTGGTACCGCTGCCTCGGCTCCGGCCCCACTTGCTTCTCCGACCTCGGCCCCACTTGCCTCCCTTGTATTCCCACCGGCCACAGGAGCGGACACTGTCACTTCCCCTGTCCTGTCTCTTCACTCTCCTGCCCCGTCTCTTGGCTCCGCCTCGTCCACTACGCTCCCTTTTACACCTACAACTTTGTCTCCCTACATGATGGTACCTGTCTCTGCATTCGTCCCTTCCCCTGTGGGTGTAACGCCCCAAACACCATTGCATACTGAAACGCCTGCGCGTGGATTTCCCGGAGCCAACTGGGCGGCAGCGCGAGACCGCATAGAGAAGGTGTTGGTGCACTCTGCTGTGGGTACTGAGGAGCAGCAGATGGTGGCGAATCAGGCAGCTCAATGGGCCCGGCACCCGATTTATAGTGTGGAGGATGTGTGGAGTGTTATGAAGGATTATGAGCCCTTCGTACAGCAGCATGCCCTTAAGCACGTCCGCCACGCTGATAGCGTTGTGGGAGCAGTGTTTCCAGGGTACTGCACCGCAGATTATCTATGACATACGAGACAGAGTATATGTTACAGACCTGGCCCTGAATGAAGTTTTTAGCAATGTGTCTACACTAGTGGGTTACCGAGGCAGGTTACTCCAAAAGGTTCCGATGTTAAGGACACAGCACCCCATGAGGGAAGTCCATCCCATTTACCACCCTGAAATACCAGAATTGCGCGACTCTACGGATACCGTAATAAGACCGCAAGTCGATGCTCGGTTTCAGGAGCAATGGATCTATACTCCTTGGAAAAGGAGCGAGGTCCTTTCCCTTAAAAGTCAGTTACCGGACCCAAGGAAAAACCCCACTGCATATTATAAAGAATTGACAGATGCGGCCTCCTCCATAGTGATGACGTTAGCTGACATAGAGCTATTTTTCGGCTTGTTGGTACCGGTAGATATATGGAGACAAGTCCACACGCAGGACCATGCCCTGGAGTTGAGTGGCACATGGGATGAGATTAGAGCATGGGATAAGGAGCGCAAGCCCGGTGAGAAGCCAAAGGCAGAGGTATTGGCTTTACCGGGGCGTATTATCGCCTACATGCATTCCCTTTTCCCACCGAAGAAGGTGGATTGGGATAAGTTGACTGCGTGTCGTCAGAAGGACGAGAGTGTGTCGGATTTCTTTACCAGATTTGAAGGGGTGTTCCTAGATTTTAGTGGTCAGGATTTGTCACAGGAGGGTGGTGTCCGTTTGTTCGTGAACAGGTTCGTCACTAAATTAATCCCTGAGGTTGCCACTAGGTTGCAGGCTTCAGAAAGTACCTGGACGACTTCCTCTCCGTCAGTCATATTGAGTATGGCGCAGTATTATGAGCATAGAGAGAATGAGGACAAGGACAGGATAGAGAAGAAGTCGAAGGATTTAAAGACGAGGGTGTTGATGCAGCAAGTTGCGAGAGGAAGAGGTAGAGGACGAGGTTCGGGTCCACGGCCACCCCGATCTAACAGGGGTGGTGATTCAGGTGCCCCCGTGGGACCCAACCAATGTGTGTACTGTAAAAAGGAGGGACATTGGCGGAATGAGTGTCCGGAATTGTTGCAGAAAGGTGGGGCCCCGAGAGATCAGGGTTTTGGAGGGAGAGGACGAGGGGTAGGAGGCCGAGGGGGGACGCAGTCAGAGGACGCATCTTACAACAGGCAGAGTGGAAATTATTTTGACGACCCTCGGGGAAGACAGTACTACCACGACGACTATGATATGGATGAAGTGACGGGGTTGTCTCATAGCTAGGACAGCCAGGGGCAGGGCAAGGGACCAGTTCCGGTACCTGTAGATCAGCATGGACCGTACGTTACTGCAGATTTACAAGGTACCTCAGAGAAATTCCTAGTCGATACAGGGGCTATGAATAGCTCTGTTTCCCGTTCAGTGGTCCCGGGGGCAGCTCTGTCTGGCCAAAATAATGTTTCGGTGGGTTTCTCAGGCGTGCCGGTTGTTAGCCCCATTTCCAAGCCTCTTGCTTTGACTATCGGTCCCTTTACAGTTGACTCACCATTTCTACTGACATCCAATTGTGGGGAGAATTTACTAGGACTGGATCTGTTAAAAAGATTGCATGCAATGATTTATTGTTCCCCAGACGGCGTTTACATGACTGTTGGCCCGCCAGTCGCCTATGCCAAACAATGCTTCGCAAAGGATGACCCCCTCCCTACCAAGTTCCGAGATGTGCAGCGCACGTTATGGGCTTCAGGTGATACAGATGTGGGGTTGCTTCAGATCCCGCCAGTTTCTATACAGGTAAAGGATAATGCCAGGTTGCCCAGAATTCCTCAATACAAAATATCCCAGGCAGGAGAAAAGGCCTTATTGCAAATAATACAGGAATTGATTAAGTCTGGTGTGGTTGAAGAGACAGCAGCGAATGTGTGCAATAGCCCTATTCTTCCTATTCTTAAGAAGGCACCTTTGGACTGTTCTGACACCCATCCTGATGTGTACCGTTTTGTTATTGATCTGAGAGAAGTCGATAAAATTGTGGTTCCCCAGTATCCTGTGGTACCTGACATCACCACAATCCTGACCATGATTCCCCCGACAGCTAAATTCTTCTCAGTGATAGATTAGAAAAATGCTTTCTTTAGCATACCAACCCATCCAGATAGCCGCTATCTGTTTGGATTTGCAATAGCCGGTCGGAGCTTTAGATTCTGTCGTGCTCCACAAGGCTATACAGAAAGCCCTAGTACTTATAGTCAAGCTTTGAAAACACAATTGAATTCCTTAGAGCTTCCCTCTGGTAATGTGTTGCTGCAATATGCCGACAATCTTCTAGTGGCCTCAGACACTGAAACAGGCTGTAAAGATGCCACCGTTAAATTACTGCTACATTTGGCACACCACGGACACAAGGTGTCCCTTTCGAAATTTAAATTTTGTTGACAGGTGGTCACCTACTTAGGTCACCTACTGTCGAAGGAGGGTCGCAGACTAACACCTGAGCGCATAGCTGCTGTCACTAACATGCCTGTTCCTAAGACCCAACGCGAGGTACGCGCATTTCTGGGGATAACTTCGTATTATCGTCACTGGATCCCGAATTTTTCCTTACTAACAAAACCCCTTCTTTACCTCACTACCAAAGACGTGCATGAGCCTTTGCCTTGGACACCTGCATGCCAGCAAGCTTTTGAACAATTAAAGCCTGCGCTTTGCTCTGCTCCTGTGCTTGGTACTCCTGACTACCAGAAGCCTTTTGTGCTTTATGTACATGAGTCGGACGGTTGCGCGCTTTCTGTCTTAACACATGGTTTCGGTGGTAAGCAGAGACCCTGCGCTTACTTCTCTGCCATTTTGGATAATGTCGCCAGAGCGCTCCCGAGCTGTCTGAGGGCTGCCGCAGCTGCAGCGGTATCTATCAGACAATCGGCAGGGCTCGTTCTTGATACTGACCTCACAGTTATGGTACCTCATGCTGTGGACACGCTTTTGAACAAGACAAAGATGCAGCACCTCACCAGTGCGCGTCTCACTGGATATGAGCTAACATTATTTGCTCTGCACATTACCATTAAAAGATGCGCTACTTTGAACCCAGCCACGTTACTACCCCTCCCTTCGGAAGAAAAGGACAATGATGTCCATGATTGTTTATTTCAAACTGAGGAGGAAACGAAGGGACGGGTAGACCTGACTGATGTTCCCTTATCTGACCCCCAAGGGGAACTATATGTCGATGGCTCTTGCTTCAAACTGCCGGATGGCACTACTACTTCAGCCTATGCAATAACCACATTACATACCGTAGTTGAGACATCCCCTATTCCATACCAGTCGGCCCAAGCTGCAGAGTTAGTCGCCCTTCTGAGGGCCTGTGAACTGAGTAAAGGACTGGCTGTTAATGTTTACACTGACAGCCAGTACGCTTTCGGGGTGGCACATAATTTTGGGCGCCTCTGGGCAGAGAGAGGGTTCCTGATATCCCATGGGCAAAGGATACAGCACGGTCCCCTAATACTGAGGTTATTGTCAGCATTGACACTTTGGCTATAATCGGACAAGTTGGCTATAATCAAGTGCAGCGCACACAAGGCTGTTGTAGATGATGTTGGAAGGGGTAATGCCTTTGCAGACCAAACAGCTAAGGAGACAGCTAGAACAAAGATGCATAAGATGTTTGTGGCAGGTCCTGCTAGATGGGTTCCAGACAATGGGATGTTTGAGGATACAGTGGAAAGTGTGAAGGAGATACAGAGTGAGGCGACTGTAGATGAACTGGAAATGTGGGAGGAGAGGACAGGGCGTTTAACCGAGGATGGGTGTTGGACTGATTTGTCAGGGAAGCAGAGATGGTTGTTGCCCAATGCTTTCGTCCTCCCTGTAGTCACCATGGCTCATGGCCCGGCGCACATTAGTGCCAAAGGAATATGCAAACTACTAGATCCAGTATGGCAGAATGATAATATCCCTAAGGTCGCTGCGCACTTGGTGAAGCACTGTATTATCTGTCTAAAGCACAATCCTGGGAAGGGCACCCCTACACCTGCTGGTAATTTTGCACCGCCTTCCTTCCCTTTCGAGGTTCTCCAAATGGATTTCATCGAAATGGAACGAGTGAATAACTTGAAATATGTACTAGTGGTAGTTTGTGCATTCAGTAAATGGATCGAGGCCTACCCAACCAAAGAGAATACGGCCATGGCAATGGCAAAGGCACTTTTAAAAGAGTACTTCCCACGCTACGGGTTGCCACGTGTGATCTGGAGTGACAATGGGAGCCACTTCAATGCCAAAGTCATTGATCTGGTGTGTAAGGGCTTATAAATTACGCAGAAATTTCATGCAGCGAACCACCCCCAGTCAGCAGGCCTTGTTGAAAAGTACAATGGTACTCTCAAATTGAAGTTAGCAAAGATTCATGAAAGTACAGGATTGCAATGGCCAGATGCGTTGCCTTTAGCATTGTTGTCCACAAGGGTGACAGCGCATTCTAGGACAGGGCTGTCACCCTATGAGGTCGTCTTCGGACGCCCTGCCAATGTCTGGGGCGACCCACGACCCAAGCATTTTTCTGAGATAGAGTACCCTCTTTTGATTGACTATTTGTATGCCTTGTCTAAAGATCTCCGTTCTCTCCACCAACAGATATACGCCGCTCTACAACCAGTGCCAGAGGGCCCCGGGCACCAGATCCAGCCCGGGGATTTTGTTATGGTTCGGCAGTTCCAGCGCAAAACTTGTTTGGAGCCGAGGTGGAAGGGGCCTGCCCAGGTGCTTTTGGCCACCCGCACTGCAGTAAAGATGGGCGGCCGAAAGCACGGGGTCCATGCCTCCCACGTGAAGAGGGTGCCCCTTCCGCTTCCGTACGACGCCTGGGTGCGAGACGGGATCGCTGATCAGGAAGGGGAGCTGGTTCCCCGCTTCGACCCTTTTTCTGACGCCCGGCTGAGAGGGGTGCAGACAGACAAGGAGAGTGACGAGGCCTTATTTGAGGCGATTCCCCCTGAGATAAGGGCCGCTCCGGATGCTCCAGCTTCTGGGGTACAACAACCTGAGTCCCGATCCCCAGCTGAATCTGAGTTCTTGCCCCTGTTTGTGAATGACAAGGAGCCTGGGCATACCAGGTACAATCTGCGGCCCTGACGGAAGGATGGTGCACCAGCAGGGCAACACAGGAGTTAGGGAAGGACTTGAGTTTAGGGTGTAGGCGCTGTGTCTCTGGTGCCTGCTTTAGATTAGAGTGAAGAACGCTGGTGCACTGCCCTGGACACTGGACAGGATCGCTGAGGGTATTTGCCCTGGAGGGAGGTTGCCCCATCCTGAGAGAAGAAGGACTTGTTTCTCATTAAGGGCCGCGATTGTTTTCCAGCAAGGGCTGCGATTGTGCAGCTGCTCTGTGGGATCGTTTGATGAACGATAGGAGCCTGCCTGTGAGGCTCATAAAGGACACAGGAAAGAAGAATACCCCTTTGGCCGGTTGTATTGTGGCTCCAATTCCTAAAAGTATTTTCTAAAAATGTATCCCTTTGGTCGTCCCATTCCTGACGAGGAGCAGCCCTTTGCAGCTCCGCGTCCCACTCCACATGGTCCCGTTTGGTCCTCCTGGTCCCCCAAGACTAAAATAGTGTTTGTGGTAATAATTTTGCTCTCTCTGATATTTGTATTTGGGGTGCTGTTCTTCCTGGAGGAGAAATATCCTGTGCATGCTTGGATAAGTACTACACCGACACCTCCTGAGCACATTATTGGTACCTTAGCACCTCACAAAGAAGAATACCAGAAGTCCTATAAAGATAATGTTTTTATTCAGACGCTGCATCAAACACATGCTGTTTATAACACAATGAAATGTTGGGTGTGCGGGTTGTTACCTTCTGTTACACATAAAAGTGAGAAATTGCTGCCTATGCCTCTGTCCTACATTAATAGCTGTGAGGGTTGGTTCACCTTACTTAGTCTGGTCCGCTCATTCACCCAGCAGCCTGACTCTTTGGAACACAGGAGTACCAGTTCCCGTTCTCTGACAATGAATGTGTATCCTCAGCATAGGCCCCCACATGGTGTTTCCCCTGGAGATGGGCGATTTGATCGAGTGTTCATGAGATCATGCCTTAGAGCGGCAGATCGAGGTAGAAAGACAAACAGAACAGGAATGGATAGAGACAGGTTCTCGCAGTTCAATGTATCTGAATATTACCAATCATTCCAAAGTCGCAATGTTACTAAGGATAAGCCCATACCCCTGGTGGTCATAGATGTACTGGTTCCCTTCTGCGTCCAAGGGATGGGGAATATAGAGGTGGGGAACAGTCGATGTAACACCACCTTCATCTTGAGAACGCCCAAAAGTCCACCATTGATCCCACCACCCAATGTTTATTTTGTTTGTGGTGATCGTGGTTATGTTTGGTTACCTGAGGGATGGTCTGGGCGATGCTACCTTTCTTACCTCCTTCCCCCAGTCTATTTAGCTCCTCCCAACTATCACAAAAATCATTGCTTACAGCGTAGGGATGTCCCAGTTCTCCGAGTGAAGAGGGTTGTCAATACCGATGATATTGACCAGACAGATACTTCCTTGCAGCAGTTTACTGACATAATGAAGGGTTTCATACCGTTCTGGGGTCCCATGTTCAATGCCCGCAATATTCGACATCTAGCCAGAGTAGTCGAGGGAGTCTTTAATACTACTGCAGGTATACTGACCAATATTACAGTCGAGCTCCAGGCTACGAGACTTGTCTCGCTTCAAAACTGGATGGTTTTAGACATTATCTTAGCTGACAGGGGTGGAGCCTGCCGCGTCATCGGCAGCAGTTGTTGTGTTTACATATCTGACAGTGCCCCAACTGTATACTCTGCAATACAGAAATTGCACAGACTTGCTTCAGAAATTCACGAAGACAATGGCTCATGGTCCCTCTCGGGATGGCTCTGGGGTCTATTGACGTCATGGGGTAGGAAGATACTTCTCGTCCTGATAGCCATTGCAGGGGTCATCTTCACATGTTGTCTATGCATAAATTGTCTCCCAGCCTGCTGCACCTATTGCATAAGAAAAATTACTCCTAGTGTTTCTTTGCCCAAACGTGATAACAAGTGCTCTCCCATGATGATGCAAGAAATTCAGTCAATAATGTTAATAGACGAGGGTATATTTGAATACTGAATAACATTTATTTGATGTTCGCATTGCTTTGTTTTCACCTTGACTAATGGATGGCTAGGTAATATCTCTCTCCTCACCTAGAATTGTAAAGACCCTGCCGGATAGCAATAAAGGTTTTTAGCCAGACACGCTAAAAGGAGGGTCTGTTAGGTTGGTAATCCTCCCCTTTCCATGATGCACTCGTTATGCTATATTAGGTTAGCCATGTGTGGCTAAATAGACGCCATTTGTATTCACGTTATGTAACCCACTGAGTTATCCTTGCCGCATGTGAACATTAGTTAGCCAGTGTGACTCCATTTTGTATTTCGCAATTACTAGAAGACTGCTTGGGCTGTGCTCGTACTAGGCCTTACTTCCTAACCCGCTTGCCTCAGCAGAACGCTGCACTTCGTTATTATTTTTTCTCCTGTTCAAGGCTGTAACTCGACTTGCTAATACACTGTTATTCTGTTTGCACATTCCGATCTCTACATGTAGCTCTGCTCCCACGTTAGGAGACGCTGAGACTCGGCACAGTGGCCTTGGAGTATTGATAATGCACCCATCTGGCAGGTGTTAGCTCATCTCTCTGTGCCCCCTTTGTTCATGACCGGCTCAAGCCGGCAACTTTCCATTAGAGGCGTGGCCGAAGTCTCCAGAAGGGTTTATTATGTATTAGCGTACCCTGGGGCGTCAGTCCCCTCGGCAGACATCTTAGGGTGAAGGTCTGACTGGGCTCCTCTGCAGAGTATATATCGAATAAAGTAAGTTTGTATTTCTCTACTGTCTGACCGACTCTTCATTTTGGGGAAGGCATAGCAGATGGTTGTGAAAGACCCGCGTGGCCTTAGAGGGCCACGTCCTTCAGTCATAATCTGTAAAAACACATCCTGGCCAACTACCAATCAGAATTCCGACCAGGTTTCGGCATTGAAACTGCAACTTTACGTGTTAGATGACATTCTACATTTTGTAAATAGAAAACTCTTGCCTGCTGGTGCTGCTTGACTTTTCACCAGCCTTTGACACATTGGATCACTGAAGACTACTTTAGACATTTGAACACAGCATCAGCTTCCATTACAAAGTTCAATGCTGTTTCAAATTCTTCCTGACTAACAATTCCTATAAGTGAAGATGAGACTTACCTCCACCACCACCAAAATGCTTGTCTGTTTAACTATCTATGGAGCCTCTACAACCTTAAATGAAAGAAGGGGCATCTAGACCACTAACACACTTTGAATTTGGCTTAAAAATACACACCACAGCAAACACACAATCTCAGGCATATTTAAACAGCTAACGGATAGTCAACTCTCACCTTAGATGCCACCACAAAATCGGTGTGAAAGGGAATCAGAAAATCTTTAGCAGACAAAGAATGGAGCAAAGTTTATAATAAAGCACAATTATAAGCTAGGAGTTATCAGATATAAAAGCAGTATAAACTAACCTCCTACTAGTATAGAACGCCACAGAAATTAACAGAATGGGATAAAACAAAGAATGGGCATGCTGTCGACGTTGTGGGCACCAGGTATATTGACACATTTGCTGTGGCACTATCCCAAACCAGAGAGGTATTGGGACACAATATTGAAGGACTTGAAAGTCACCTTCAAATTAAGTATAGAAAGAATAGGAGACTGGATTAATAGGATGTGGGACATCTTAGCAAGATAGCACAATACCTGGTTCAACAACACAAGACCTATGATACAGACTGGGCACCATATATAACTATTCTCTACAAAGACTATCATGAACTGCTCCAACCCCGATATCTTAAAGTACTTCACATTATACAGGAACATTGCTTTATGAATAGCCAATGGGTACAAGCAACCAGCTTACTTGGGAAGAAATTATAGACATTAGCAAGACCGCCTGGTCTACCGCTTGGCACCTATCAAGCAGAAACCACCTAGAATAGAGATAACTATATACAGCACGTTCAACTATGAGAGTTTGTTTCAACAAGGAATTCTGGGAAGGGGGTGAGGCGTGGGGGGATAAGGTGGGGAGGGGTTGAGTTTTTATCGATCTACAGCAATCCTATCACCTCGCTGGACAAAGGTTGTAGGCAAAGGTATGTGTTACAAAATACCAATAAGAATATTCGACACTAAAATTTGCTGTCTCTTACACAGAACCATTAACAAAGACACTCCTCCCTCTCTGGCTGATCTACACTTTGGGCCACATGTATGAACCTATTTTGCGTTTGCAAACAGGCGAATCACAAAATGGGTTTGCGATTCGGCATTTGGAAGGGGCGTGTTTTTTTGCGTCCCTTCCAAATACCGAATTGCAGCGGTATGTATGAATGTTTTGTGACCGTGAATGCGGTCGCAAAACATTCGCAGTTTACCACCAACTTCAAGTTGATGGTAACCCATTTGCAAATGGGAAGGGGTCCCTGAATGGTGGCAAAAACGGTTTTCAAGAGCAGGCAAATGAAAACTTTTCATTTTTTTAACTTTTAAACGCAACCCATTTTCCTTTAAGGAAAACAAGCTGCATTAAAAAAAAAAAAGATTGCTTTATTGAAAAGCAATCACGGACATGGTGGTCTGCTCACCCTAGCAGGCCACCATCCCCGTGATTTTAGCGATTCCTAGGGGGTCGCAAATTGCGACCTACCTCATTAATTTTAATGAGGTAGGTCGATTTGCCACCCCTAGGAGTCGCTAAATGAAACTCTTGGAGTTTCATACATTAGGAATAGCGAGTACCTAATTACGATTCGCAGAAAATCACAATTAGGTAATCGCTATTCCTAATGTTGATACATGTGGTCTCTGGTGGTTTGAAGGGCATTAGAAGTCAGAAAACTTTCTCCTAGAAGCACATAAATTTAAATCACCTTCAACACAGAAACAATCATTCTCCAGGGCAGCCACAGCAGGCTGGAATTTGTTGCCTCCCAACCTTAGAACACTGCCCCACACTGAGTTTTCTGTCAGCAGCTCAAGGCTCACCTTCATAGACAACTACAAGACTAAACTTCACATTGGCTCTATGCATTCTATCGATAAGCCCCAAATATGTGTTTTTCAAGTTTGGTTACCCCTTCCATCATCTCGATGTAACCGTTACTTGTTAACATATGTTGCAGTGTAAAGTGCCCTCATACTGACTGGTCAAGGTACACTATATAAATACCAAAGTCAATTAATATAGAGTTTATTTATCTCTTCCAAAATCAGTCTCACTCAAAGTCAACATTGTGGAAACACACACCTGGATGCAAGAAGATATGTAACATAAAACGTTTTAAGAATTTGTACAGTCATTAGCTTTTGAGAATGAGTGTGAGATGCCAAAGCCATGAGCTTTTGAGCTCTTTCTCTTGAAGGATACACTTTTTCCCACATGAGCTACGATCCTCATACTAAGGAAGATAATATCTGTGGATGGTTGCATTATTGATGGCAAGACAAAGTGCTGCTAGAATAATTAGCAGCATCTGCAGTGTTTGGTGTGCTTGCTTGACAGATGGCTCCCCTTATTTACCAGATATTCAGGTAAGGAAGATTCAGGAAAACTCTCTGATGAATGTATGCTGCTAACAGCACAATGCATTTCGTAAATATCTGAGGAGCGTACTTCAGACTAAATTAAAGGGCTTTGAATTGGTAATATTCTGCATCCACAACACATCTCAGGAACTGACAATGCTTTGAATGTACTAGGATATTGAAATAAGCACCTTTGTTTAAGTGTATTAATAGAACACTTTCTTGTAGGATTAACAAACAAAACCCTTGCTCATTTAGAACTTGATCATACTTCTGAGGTTCAAGAATGGTCTCTTTTGATTTTTCAACATGAAGGAAATTCTTGAATGAAACTTCAAGTTTGCTTGATGCTTGGGTGCTGAATATTGTCCATCACAGATATAGTCTGGAATTTGTAGAAAAGCCTCTAGTAAATCCACCAAGAAGGAGAAACATAAACATCAGACAGAACTCAAGGAACAAATTTTGCAACTTCTCTGAAGGGAATCTATACAGAAGGTGCAAAAACACTAGAGAAACTTGGAGTTTTATTCAAGATTTGTCTTCAAGTTGAAAAAACAGAGAATGAAGACCATTCCTGGACCCCAGGAGTTTGAACAAGTTTCTGAAAGAGCTGACCTTGGCTAGTATCTCACTGGTCCTCATCTTCTGAGCTAAAGAAGGGTTCCACTTGTTCCTCTTGACTGTTTTCCTCATCTGTTATTATTACTGTATCCTGCAGAAGTAACTCTGGAGGTACCTCCAAAGGCAAGTTATTCATAGACTGAACAGGCAAGACAGCCGGCAATGGTAAATTTATCAGCGAAGAAAAAGTTGGCTGAACAACCGACAAGACGTCCTTCGTTGGTACCTGTATAGTCTCTGCTGACGAGACAGCTTGCTGGTATTGACAGTATGGCATTGACCCCATCTGCCTCATCCTTGACCAGTGTTCAATTAGCATGTTAGCAGCAAATTATCTTCTGTCATCAACAGTGGGTTCTGTGCCCTCAGTTGATACTTCATCAATGCCGTCGGCAGATCCCACATTGATGATAGATGTGAGCATTTGGCTGATCCTTAGTCGACTGTAGTGGTTTCTGTGTCATCGACCTCTTACCATAAGAGACGCACTTTCTGAAATAACTGTTTTTTTCTATCTTTTTTGCCTTCTTCTGTTCTGTTATAGAATTTTGGAAGAGAGCTCCAGAGGATTTCCCTATACTAAATACCAGAAAATCTGGCAGTCTGCGCCTGAGGAGTGAGGTGGGATCAATGTCTAGATAACTCATTGGCTAGAGTTTGTGGCATATAATGAAATATCAAAATGGATAGATGGTCTTTACTCTATGATGTTCAATGTTAGTAGCGCTAGTACAAAGACTGCTGTTTAATATTAGTGTGCTAAGTGTTCCCAACCTGACATTGTAGGTGGTTGGGGGCATGTATTCAAGTAATTGAACCTATGAAAGATCCAATGCTGGAGAATTTCAGTGCCATTGGGGACTTGTACCACTGATCATGGAAAGAAGGTTTCCCTGCCAGTTACTTTTAACTATATCCCCAAATTGATTACATAACTGGGGGACTTAGGCATAGACCTGATCCATAGAGGTATTTATACTGCAAGGAAATTGCTTTAATGAGTTGAGCACTTGAAAACTGCAAAGGTCCTGGACTGAGAAAGAGGTGCAGACCACAGACCGCATCATCCCAAGAGGACTGCCTGCTAAAAGTCCAGTCCCGAAGCTTAGTGAGTCTGAATCTGTAAGGTAATGTATTTCTAAGAATTCCTTGCTGATCCATGATGTGCGGGAAAGGACAGAGTACGGTTTTGTGGTGCACCCACTCACTTTGTCAAGAGAGGTGATCACTTTAGTGCTCACATTGAAAACTGATAAAAAGGGATAAAACGTTTTGAATCTTCTCTACAACATCCCCTTTCAGAGGAACAGCATGCATCACATTAAAGTAACTGACTGTGACCCAGGTCTCCTGACCAGTTTGAAGGGTCCCTGTCGTTCGTTGCATCCCTATCAGTGAACAGTCACTAAGCAATTTTGTCTCTGATGAACATTTAGGATACAAGAACAATTTTCTCGTACCTTATCATTTATCAGCTTCTAATAATCTCCTTTATTTGATCAAATTCAGTGTTACTGTAGCTTTTAATATCAAGGTCACATCCTTGCCATTTTCAAGTAATTTAGTTTCAAAATCTGACATATTTAACCAAAATGGTTTGGGCATTTAACTTCTTTATTTTTTAAATGTATTGATGTTTGGTTGTGCAATTATACCAAGAAGCTTAAATATATTCTCTCAAGGCTATTGTGTCACTCAGGCCTTGCTACCAAAGGTGAAACATGGAACATTATTAAAAAACAGTTCACCACTCTGGACTGTGGGCTACAGCCTAGCAAAAAGAAATCGCTCAGGAACATTCCCAGAGAGAGCGGTTAGGCTCCATCAGGTAGTTTTAAGTATGTCCTATGCTTTAGTGCATCCTTGTGTGCATATTAGCTGGAAAGCTGTATACTTTGAACAATACATCTTGTTAGGCCTGATATGATAACAGGCATAACTTTGTTGGTATTTTCAAAGTAAACATATATTTTGCCATACTAACATTTTTAGTTCGAGCTACAATAGATAATGCAATAGAATAGGCATGTAAACTTTTTTAGTCATTCATGAAATCAAAGCTTTAAGTTAAATTGTCTGAGATGATAAGAAGATAAAACTTTAGCAGCAAACCTTGATGTGTGTATGGGCATTACATTGCCATGTATGTATATAAGTATGTATGTACCTTTGTATATGAATGTATGTGTTATTTGTATGGGTTTGCAAATGATGCAGCTAGTTTTGAAGTTGGTGCAGACAAGCAAGGAGAGGCACTGGAGTTCCATCAGGATTGGGGTGGTCATATTTCTTAGGGCCTTAAGAAGATGTGTTGCGGATGCCCCTCTGGGAGCCAGTGTGGAATCTGGGATGCGATGGCGCAGGGTGTTGCCACAATCCAGATAGAGCGTATAAGGGCTTGAATAGTAGTTCCGAAGTCGCATTCTGGGAGCACTGGTTTTAGTTTCTTTAGTAGTGAGAACTGGTACAAGGCTGTCTTTGTTTTCTTGGTAATGTATTCCTTTTAGGTGAGACTGTTATCTAGGATGAATCTCACTGATTTGGCACTGGGTGAAGGTTGGGGTTTCAAGTCATCAAAGTTCAAGTAATTGGTCCAGGTTTGGACAATTTCTTGCTTTTCTTTACAAATAACTGGAATACAGTCTTGGTGGGGGCCGAGCTTCAGCTAGGTGCTGGACATCCAGGTCTCGATGAGGTGTAGGCATTGTTTGAGGTGCTGGATATCTGCAGCAGAGACGTTTTTCAAGTACAGTTGTGTACTGTCAGCTTATTGATACATTTTGATGCTATTGTTGAGTAGAGCCCAAGGGGATCCATGTACAGGATGAAGATGACAGGGATAAAATAGAACCCTGGTTGACTATGCAGGTGATAGGGATCTTCTAGATGTCCATGTCAATGAACTGGTGTTGGTTGGAAAGGTAGCCGGAGAGCCAATGAAGGGCACTGCCAGTGACTTCGGGATGTGGGTTTGGGTAGGAAGGTTGAGGGTGTCCAAGGCGGTTAAAAGAGTCATTACTATCAGGAGACTGGAGTCATCTTCATCTGTGGTCAGAGGGTGTTTTCTACAGTGTGTAAGGCAGCTATCTCTGTGCTGCTGCATTACATGAAACCAGTTTGGTAGTCCAGCAGTAGATGGTTGGCATTGATATGATCTTGGAGTTGAGCAATGGATACATTTTTAATGACACTGATGATGAAGGGTAGGAGAGTGATTGACTAGAGTTGGCACAGTCATAAGAGTCTAGTGCAGGCTTCTTTAGAAGTGTGAGGATCTGGCTGGTGTTGAGAGCTTCTAGGATGGTGTCTTAAGTGAGGGAGCATCGACAGTGGTAATGGTAGCGCATGGTACAGTAATAAGCAACTGTGGTATTACCTTCCTAAAATAGGTTTCACAAGTTGGAATACACTAATGAATTCATATCACACGTTTCCTGTATTCTTTTATGCAAACGATTTTACTAATATTTCGGCAGAGGGGTTTATACTTCTTACAGCTGACAAGTGTTTTGGTTTGGTTGAGTAATACTATTCAGGGGTACTGACATATATAAATACAGTGGTATTTAAAGGAGTAAAATGAAAAAAAGAGACAAAAAATAATAATATGCCATATTTTTAACCATAGAGAAACAAAGTTTTGCAGATAACTTACAAGTTCTAGTGTAACTGAATAGTGCAGAAACAATCATGGACAAGGCAACACCCAAGTGTAGATATCCAAAAATATTTTACCACGGTGGGGGGGGGTTAAAGAAATAGGGAATAGCAGGGCTTAATTCATGAAGCAGAGACAGATTGTAGGAAAGTGGATTATTATGTGGTGTGATTGTGAGATCTCACCACGTGATAATGTCACAATCTTTATCAGATCCAGTTAGGTTTCTTTAAGAAAACCCTACGTTCAGTCCTGGGTAGCTGTGGCACAGAGCAGTCAGGCTCAATCAAAAGAACAAGGTAAAGCATTTACAAGAACCAAAACAACAGGTAAGTTAGAAACACGAAATAATAAGATTCCAACAGCAATTTATAAAAATATAGCATATTTGTATCTTAAATTTGACACTAAAACGACAAAAATCTATCAAGAGAAACCGGAGATATGATTTATCAAAGGTAAGTAAATTATTTCTAAAAGATGCAATAAATTGTTGTAATTGATTGAGCAGTACCTAGCCACCTGGCTAATAGGGCTACTTCTTTTAGCTTGGATGGGCTACAAGGAAGTGGGAGCCAGCCAGTGGGACTGCTTCAGTCACAGGAGACAGTTACCTTTTGCTTTTGAGTAGTTTTAGGGTCCTGAGTGTCTTTTCCTCCTTTAATGTTGTCCAAGCAAGAAGTGGTCCTGATGCTGGAAATGGAGGATGCTGAAGATGCTGGAGACGCTACAGAGATATGGTAAGTAGTCCGGGGGCCACCCTGGTATCCACAAGCATCAGGGGTCGTCTCTAGCCTCGGGTCTTGGCCTCTGACAGTGCTGGGGGAGGCCAGTGCAGGTCCAGTTGCCACTGGTCAACTGGTCTCCCAGTTGTAGCAGTCTTCAATGATTACTTGTGAGTGTTTCTTTCTTGCAGGGAAACCTCGGCTAAGGGTTTCAAGGGCTTGGGGACACCTGGGGAAGGACTGAGCTTGTCGCCCAGCAGGCACTTTGTCGTCCAGTGTCAGGTGTTCCTGGCAGCTGGACTTTCGATGGGTACAGGTTTCTTTAGCTTTTGGTGGCCCTGGAGTTTAACAGGAGGCTAGCCACCTAGCCCTGGAATCACTTCTTCCATGCTGGCACCAGTAGAGCTCTTTTCCATTTGTGGGCACAGCAGGCACAGTCCTCTTTTATGGTCGCTTAGGTGCAGTCCAGTTTTTAGTGCAGCCTCTCTTTGCTACGGTTTCAGCCATTTGTACACATACTTTGCGGGTCAGAGCACATGCACTGGGGCTTGTACAGCAGGGCCCAGTGCACTACAGAGTCAAAAAAACAGCAGCATCAGTTAAAAAACTTGGTGGGGTGATAATTCAAAAAGCTCTCCTTTCCTACAGTGACCCCTTCCAGATGAAAGGTGATATGAAACAAACCCTTATCCTGGTAGTTCTCATCATCTAAGTGGAAGAACCTGGAAAGGCCACCTGCATTGGCATGGTCACTCTTAGGCCCGTGTTCCACTGTAAAGTCTACTCCCTGTAGAGAAATGGACCACCTCATAAGTTTGGGGTTTTCTCCTCTCACCTGCATGAGGCACCCCTGAGGGGTTTGTGAAGTTATGCAAACAGCAGTGTGGGCAATAGGGGCTGCACCAGTGTATTTAATTCTCATATATGTATAGTAGAGATGCTCAACTTCCCGTGACCCCACCGCTAAGTCACAAATATAACAGAAAAGACTTTCTCTCAAAGTAATTAGGTTCTGAAAAGGAGCATACAATATAACATAATACCTTCATTAATTATGCACAAGCATGTAATTAAACATCTTTTTTTCTCCAAATTATACAAAATGTTATGGGATCCACAAAATGCATGCAAAAATGGAGTGGAAGGAGTCTTGAGATTTCTTATTTTCAATTATTCTTTATTTGTAGTCAAATGCATCAGCCCAGCCAACGCGTTTCGTCCAACATGGACTTCATCAGGGTTGGAATTGTCTTTTTGAAGATCACCAAGATGTTTCTCTATTATAACCACCGTAGCGTCTGTTAGATAAAGACTTTGAAGAAATTAATTCCTTCGATTCATATTAAGATTATCGTATTGATGATCACCCAGAAGCTTAATGACGGATAGACAGACGGCCTCACATACCCGAGCGGATAACATGCTAGCAATGATCTAAGGCAATTAAAAGATGTTTAATTACATGCTTGTGCATAATTAATGAAGGTATTACATTCAATTGTATGCTCCTTTTCAGAACCTATGGGGTTTGTGGTTAGTTTAAACTTTGAAGTGAGATCCAAACAAGTAGGGCTTTAGCTTTTTCAGGGGCCAGACCACAGCAAAGGCTTCCCTCTCAATGGCACTCAAACACTGATCTCTGGGGAGGTGTTGCCTACAAATGAAGGCAATTGGTTCTTCCTGGCCCTCATCATTTACCCGTGACAACACTGCCCAATCTCATTTTCTGAAGCATCTTTCTGGAAAATTAACTCTCTGCTCTCATCAAGGTGCTGTAGGACATGTGCTGTGCACATTGCTTCCTTAAGGACGTCAAAGGCTTTCTGAAACTTTGTAGACCAAATAATTTTCTTTGGCTGATCTGTCAGTGAGGCCAGAATAGTGCCATAACCCTACACAAACCTCCTGTAGCAAACAGTCAGGCCCAAAAAGGCTGTGACCTGGGTTTCAGTCTTGGGAGGCTCTCAAGACAGAGTTGTCTGGATCTTGGGCTGGAGAAGCTGTACATGTCCTCCACCTACAAGTTGGCCTAGGTACACAACAGACCCCTGACATATTTGCCTTTCACTTTCCTTAATAGTCAGGCCTGCCTGTTGCAGGGCCTGAAGCAATTCCTTTGGGTGGATTAGGTGGTCCTCTCAGGTAGATCTGAACAGAGCAATATCACACAGATATGCTGCACTGAAAGCTTCCAGCCCAGACAGAACCCCTTCTTTAAACACTGGAAGGTAGTAGGTGCATTTTCCAGGCCAAAGGACATCACGTTAAACTGAAAGTTGCCCTTTGGTGTTGAAAAAGCAGATATCTCCTTGGGTGAGCAGATAGCTCCTTGGGTGAGGGTTATTTGCCAGTAACCTGCAGCCAAATCAAAATTGCTTAAGTACTTAGCAGTCCCAACCTGTCAATCAGCTTATCAGCTCTTGCGATGGGGTAGGCATCAATCTTGGTGACTGTATTAAGTCCTATGCAGTCCACACAGAATCTCATCTCTTGCTTCCCACATTATGGATTGGTTTAGGTACTAGCATCACTGGGCTGGCTCAATGTCTACTAGAATGCTCTATCACCCCCCACTCTAGCATCTTTGCAGCCTAGCTTTGAGGCTAGTATTTACCTGGTCAGCCAACCTGAAGAATTTCCTTTTTTTCCCCTTTTTAAAAAAAATATTCTCTTCATTGGTTTGTTATTAAAGGACACCATTGCTATTAATATTAATCACAGACAGTTTACATTTGAGCGACAATCAATCACATCCAAAATACTGGGACGTATTTCTGATGTAATTGATTGTCGCTCAAATGTAAACTGTCTGTTATAATATTAACAGCAATGGTGTCCTTTAATAACAAACCAATAAAAAGATTACTTAAAAATAAAACAAAACAGCTTGCGGTTTTGATTTTCCCCAGTTCGGAGATAGGCGTCCTGTAAGTAGGTAATTATTTATTCCTCCCCTCTCAATATCTTTCCCAAACTTTCCATACCCGTTGATGGTTCTTTTGGCATCCCCAGGACTCGTATACCGGTCTCTTGCATGCAGTATAAGTCCAGTTGTGCCCTCCATGTGCCCGAAGTTGGCGCACCCGCCTGTGTCGCCATAGTGTGCAATGTCCCTTTTGGCAATCACCAGACCCATTTTCAACAATGTCCTGTCTGCATGTGTTTATCCCTCCTCATCCGCCAGTTGGAGAAGAGCTATTTTGGTGGTAAGAATTGCAGGGTGTTCCAGAACTTTAGATTTTACTTTTGACAGGTAAACTGTCACTTGTGTCTGTATCATGGACACACCACTGGGTCTGACTGCAGTCCAGTAAACTGTCCCAGCAACCGTCCCTATGCAGCTGTTCAGTCAGGGCGGAGGAGAGCCATCTTGAGCTCACTTTCCACTTTTTCTCCATATTTATCACCATGTGCATAGTCATGTCAGCACTGTCATGGTGGGGTTTAAACAGGTTGACATGGATCATCCTGTGGAGGGGTCCCTAGGGGTGCCTAGCTCCACCAAGTAGGTGACCTCCCCTTTCTTTTCCAGTACAGCAGGCTCCAACACCAACACTTTCTGACCTGGCTGGTACTCAACCATGGAGGACGTCTGATCATACCACTGTTTCAGAACCTGGTCTCTAGATTCTGATTTGCCTTCTTTATATACTCGGCCATGTTAGGCCGCAGGCCTAGTGTATATAGTCCACCACATCTTTCTTGGGCTCTTTCCAGGGAGTCCTCACAATCCTCTCTTACAAAGCTCAAGGGATGTCTCACAGATAGCACAAACAAAATCCCAAAGGGGCTAAAGGCCACTTCCTTTTGTGGAACCTCCCTGTAGGCAAATAGCAGGCATGGGAGGAGAACATCCCATCTTCTCCTGAGTTTGTCAGGCAAACCCATAATCATGCCTTACATGGTTTTGTTGAATCTCTCAACTAAACTATTTCTCTGGCGGCGAAAGAGGGTGGTGAACATGTAAGTAACACCACATTCATTCCATATAGCTTTTCGATATGCAGACATGACATTGGCACCCCTATAATAAATGACCTTTTTAGAGAACCTGACCCTGGTGAAGAAGGTGCAAGGAGGGTTCTAGCCACTGCAGGGCAGTGACTGCCCTGAGGGGAATGGCACTGGATGTTTGGTGGCATGGCCTACTACCACCACCAAGATAAATCAGTTTCCATAGATAGTTGGAGGATCTAGGGGACTAACAATATCAATCACTACCTGCTCAAATGGGGTCCCAACCACAGGTAGTGGGATGAAGGGAGCCCTTGGTTGTCCCCTTGCCTTGCCACTGGCTTGACTGGTGACACAGAAGAGACAGAACTTCTTGACTTTCTCTGACATCTAGGACCAGTACAAATGGTTGAGTAGTCCCGGGTTTTAGTCAGCCCCAGATGTCCAGCCAGGGGAATGTCAAGGGCTCTGTTAGAAGGAATGTTCTGTATTGTTGAGGACCACCAGCCTCCTGGTTGTCCCTGGTTTGGGGTCCCTTGCCTCACTATACAGCACTACCTCTTCCTAGTTGGCCCTGTGAATACCAGTGACATCTCACTTTTCTTGCCTTTCAGCCTGCTGGCAAAGGCCTTCAAAAGTTGGACAGGTTTTCTGTCCTTGGCTTTTCCGCCCACTCTAGAGGGTCGCCCTGCCCCCTGCAGCTCTACAAGAGCCGGCAGGTCCCTAGGAGCAGCACCTACATCTTCTGGCTCCAGGTCCTCCACCAGAGAGTTAGACTCCTTCTGGTCCTTGGGATCTTCTGAGGCTGGTGTTCTAGCCCTCTTAACACTTCTCTTGCTCATGGTTGTCTGGGCCATTATTACAGGCTCCAAACATCCTTGAAGTGCAATTTGGGACCTGGTGGTCACACACACCTGTTCAGGGAGACCCAGCATGTCTGCATGAGTGCTCCTTTCAACATCTGCCCAAGCCAAGATTTCCAAATCATTCACTTTACCTCAATGGCATGGGACACAGCCACCTTCTTCAGGCAAGTAACCCCTACCCACTCAAAGTTCACCATAGACATTGGGTGAAACTTTACTTTGTCAGCATTGACAACCTTGTGTAACAGATCTGGAATGATCAGCTCTGGGGACACCAGTCTATCCACTACAGTGGTCATACTGTCACCTGTATCCCTCAGAGCCTCTACCTTAGTCCATTTAATTTCTGTCCACTGCCTATACTTCATCATCTTGGGAGTTAATGCTACCAAGGCTTCAACATCCGCGCCTCCCACAGACACGGTGTAACCCCTAGTTTCCTCTGGGCCATCTTTCATCTCAGTCTTTACACAGGCAATCCCCCTTGGACTGCCCACCAATGGGGGGCTTCTTGGTGCAAACTGAGTCCCCCCTCTTGTGCCCTGGCTGCTGACAGTCACAGCACATCCCAGCCTTTGAAGGGTCCTAATTCTTTCCCTGATACTTGCTCGCTTTGACCTTGGATGGGTCTCGACGCTCCCCTTCTTGAGCAGACTTGTGGGGCCCCTTAGAGAACTCCTTTTTATCTTTGTCTCCCTCCTTCCCTTTTTGGGGAGGCCCGACCCCCTATTGTAGGATCACCCCTGTGGACTTCTTGGATACTTATATGCACCACTTATCAGCTATCCTACCCAGCACTCTGGGGCTGGACAGCTTAAAGTCCACTAAATGCTCGTGCATTTCTGAACATGTAATTAAAATGTGCTCTTTAACAATTAAATTATATAGCCCATCATAGGTAGTAACTTTGTTGCCTTTTAACCAACCTTCTAGTGTCTTTACTGAAATGCCGACAAAGTCCACCCAGTACTGCTGTTTATCTTTTTTTATTTTTTTTATTTTAAATGTAAATCTTTTTTTTGTGCATTTACAATTTTTACATATATATCACAACCATAAATGGTTCAACAGCTGTTCCAGTTTGGTATAGATAAAGTGACATACAATGCTTCCAGAATGATATCACCAGCTGATACAATCATGAGGATGGAAGTCCATGTGGCAAACAAAGGACAAAGTTATACAGGCGGGTTTGACACTGATCAGTCCAGTTCAGCCATCTATAAGCAATAAGGAGATTCGATTTAATCCAATCAAGGGTAAAGAACAACCACCCCAGAGCATTTGAACAGGCCCACACCTTCCCGCTTTGCAAACATACGTCCATCCACAATGCAACATCACTTAGAAAAATGGACAAAGTGAGGAAGGAAGAAATCAGTGTGACGTAGGTGATACACTTTGTGATAGGCGGGTATCTGGAGAGCCCACGGGACTCGGCTGTGTGCAACAGGGAAGCTTGGAGTGCAACCACGATAGCGTCTCAACAGGACGCAAGAGGGTACTTGCGTAAGCCCCTCGCATCTTCTCTGTGTAGTGCAACGCTCTCAGCCTGGGCCCACATTTTCATGGATTATTCCCATGCAGTCATCATGGGGGGAGTGGCGATTTCCACTTCCGAGTGATTAGGTGTTTGGCCAGCAGGAGCCCTAAGTCAATGAAATGGGTGGTGACCCTGTATTTACTGCTGTGCTTCTTTGTAGGTCTCATAGCATTTCCTTCTGTATTCCTCTGGGGTAAGACTAAACGTTGCTATCAAGGCTTCCTTCATTTGGGGGTAGGACTCTGCTACATCTTCTTCTAATTTTAACAGCCTATCCCTCCCCACAACTGGGATTAGGCCCCAAAAAATGGATCCCCAGTGCTGTGGCCCTACCTTTCTCATCTTCACAGCCCTCTCATATGCAGCAAACTATTTGTCTATGTTGTCCCTAGCCACAAACAATGGCGCAATACCCTTGGGCAGTCGATGGTCCTTTGACCCTTTGGTTGACATTTCTTCTCTTGTGCTGCCACCAATACTTCTGGGATCCAGACCCCGGTTGGTATTCTCCAAGGTTAGGCGTTTCTCAGCCAAGGCTAATATGTTTACCTCCAGGGCTATGAGTGCCAATTGAGCCTTACGTGCTCTTTGACAGAAGGCCATCTCTGAGGCACTGGGGCTGGTTGAACTTGCTTTGCTTCCAGCCCTGGGAGGTATTTCTGCGACTGTGTACTGAGATAAGTAATCTTCTTCCCCTGCACTCTCTGGGGTAACCCCCTCTTCCAGGAAAGTTTGGGCTTTTGAAGTGTCATCCCAGGCCTTAAGGCCCTGCTGATAATCTCCTTTTATAGTGGATTAGCCTAGAGTTATTCCCCTGTTCTTGCACAGGGCACTCAGATTACTGATCTTGAGGGCACACAGATTGTCGACGTCTAACTCCATGATTCCCTTACTCTTAAAAAGGTGCAAAAATTGAAGTCAATAGAAATTTGGCAAAATTTAAAAGTGGCTCAATGAAAGTGTTACTTCTAAACACACTTTCTGGATCCCACCACTGAAACACCAATGTAGAAAAGTGGATTATTATGTGGTGTAGTTGTGAGGCCTCACCATGTGATAATGTCACAATCTTTATCAGGCCCAGTTAGGTTTCTTTGAGAAAACCCAGAGCTCGGTCCTCAGTAGCAGTGGCACAGAGCAGTCAGGCTTAATCAAAGGAACAAGTGTAAAGTATTTAGAAGTACCAAAACAACAGGTAAGTAAAAAACACTCACCTACAAGTAAGTGCTGAGTACCGCTGGAAACGGGACTTGCACTCGACTCCCTCAGTACTTTTGGAGACCAAGACCCAAGGCCGGAGATGACCCCTGATGCTCGTAGATAGCAGACTGGCCCCAGAATTACTCACTGCATCTCTGCAGCATCACCAGCATCTTCAGCATCTCAGCATCCTGCATCCCCAGCATCAAGACCACTTCTTGGCTAGACCACGTTACAGTAGGAAAGGACACTGAGGACCCTAATACTGCTGAAAAGCAACAGGTAACTGTCTCACTGGAGCTAAGTTGTCTCCGTGACTGGCTCCAACTCTGTTGTGGCCCGTCCAAGCTAAAAGAAGAAACCCTACTAACCAGATAACTATTATTTATTATTTCTACGGGTTCCTTCGACAGATGTTTGTCGTTTTGGTGTGTAATTTAAGATATAAATACACTCTATTTTTATAAATTGGTTTTAGATTTTTATTGCATCGTGTTTCCTACTTACCTGTTGTTTTAGTACTTCTAAAGCCTCTAATCTTGTTCCTTTGATTAAGCTTGACTGCTCTGTGCCTCAGCAACCCAGGACTGAGCTAAGGGTTTTCTTAAAGAAACCTAACTGGACCTGATAAAGACTGTGATATTATTACGTGGTGAGGTCTCACACCACATAATAATCCACTTTACCACAAAGATAGTTAAGACTTTAAAATCTTTCTGCGTAGGGGTACCAAATGATGGTTATCAAAGGGTGCACATAAATTCCTTCAATTGTCGAATTCTACAGCTGAATCATTGAAAGTATGGTATACTTTTAGAGCTATATTAAGCATACTTATTGAGACAAAGTACCAAGGAATAATGTTTCAAGTGTATTGTAACATGGACTTGTAATTTGTAGAGACCATTATATTATAGGACTCTATGAATGCAAATTTAATGTCCAGTAGGTGCTCTGTCCATTAACAGGCTCATAAATGATCAATCATGGTGCTTATAAAACAATATTCAACCTAAAAAAAACAAAATTACCATAGTTCATTACTGAATCCTAAAGGTAACTGTTTCCATATACATACTGTACCAATAACCTGAATATATCACACTCCTGTATGTCATCTGTTATTCTACTTCAGGGTGTTCCATGTTTCTATCTATGATCACATTTTAATGTACACCCTTCATTTCACTCAATGTCCTTCATAGAAAAGGCATCCTACAGTTTCGAGCTTCCACTTACCTTGTTCAGATTCTGCCCCAACATGCACCTTTCAATTTTCAAAACCATGGCTATGTCCAAGTTCTTCTTGCAGAGCGAGTTGAGAGCTTCAGTGGTGTCATCCAGCAATGCTTGGATGAACACCCATGTAAACTTGATAATGTTGATGATCCTTTGGACTGGGCTATCTATCAGAGAAGGAGAACAGTAGGTGTTTATCAAGGGACAGAGTATTTTCAATCAGTCTATGCGATGTAAGCTTTTTTCACCAGCGAGAAGGCTGTATCAACTTTACAAAGTCAGGCATGAACACTGAGATGCTTTGTATCTAATTTCTGTCATAAAATATGCTATGTATATACACACACAGAAAGATATATATTTCACAAGGGCTTAATCATAGAGAACTAGAAACAGAAAAGTAACAGCATTTTGGACCAAAGAAATTGCTCCCCAATTAAAGAGGACTGGAACAATTAAATATAAATATATATAAGTATATGTATATACATTGTGTGTGTGTGTTATTGAGTGTCTCAATAGCACCTCAGCGCTACTTCAATAAAGGCACTATTATCCGAAAGCTTCCCTCATGATAGTGGAGTGAGGGGGAGGAGAGAAGGAGTGTGTGTGTGTGTATATATATATATATATATATATATATTTATTTATTTTTGGCTGTGAATGTGTTTGCCTCGTCTGTGGAATATATATATATATATCTATAGATTGATAGATAGATATAGATAGATATCCATATGTACATTACCTACTGGCGGTTGCCAGTAGGTAGTTATAGTTAGGACCTTGTTTCTATTCAAAAAGCGTTCTTTCTTTTGCCAATATCTTGCCAATATCTTTGGCACCGTTTGACGAATCTTCGCGAAAGTTTCAAAACTAATGGTTCACTCAGGTCAGCTCCTGTCCTGAAAGTTTCGGGGTGATTCGTCAAGCGGGGGCCGAGAAAAAAGAGGGGTCCCAAAACACTTTTTCCCCATGTTAATTTCCATAGGAATTTTGAAACAGGCTACAGCCCGAAACTGCTGAACGGAATTACACCAAATTTGGCAAAAAGGTAGCTCTTGGTTCAGAAAGCAACCTTTTTTTTAAATGGTGTAAATCCGTTGAGTAGTTCCTGAGAAATTCAAAAAATAAAAATATCGATATCTGAGCACCCAGGAGGGTTCGCGAACCCTCCAGAGCACGAGCTTCATTGTGATTGGCTGCCAACACTCCAAACCAGGAAGTGTTGGCAGCCATCTTGTGACTCGGTAACCGAGTCACAAGAAAACAGTACAAAAAAGGATAAAAAACAAGAAAAGGGGGTAGGGTAGAAATGAACGAGTTACTTACCTTCGGTAACGATGTATCTGGTAGAGACATAGTCTAGCCGCAGATTCCCTAACTTAGAATATTCCCAGGCGTCAGACTGGATCCGGAAAACTTTTCCGCAGCAGCACCTCTGCGCGCCGAGGGGCGGCGCTGCCCGACTCCGCCCTGACGTCGTCCACGGACGTGACGTCAGCGGAGTCATATATGCCCCTCCCGGCGCGCTGACATCAGTTTTCGTAGGAGAAACTTTTCCGCGCCACAACGCGGAGCCACCACCAAAAAAACTGTTAGAAAATGGGAACAGTGTGCAAAAATGATGAAAAGACATGGAATGAAGAAAAACAGCACCATAAAGGAAAGTGCCAGGCACCATATATTGTAAACTAATAAAGGGAAAGAGCAGAGCACCGCTCTGAGAAACAACCCCGCAAAAGGGAAGGCCAACTACCCTGGGAGGTAAAGGAAGATGTAAACAACATCATGGCAGACGACAGAAGAACCGCAACCGGAATATACAACGGTGAAGGACAACAAGTCCGGAACATAGAAGCCAGTACAATTGACCACAAAACATCACCAGAAAGAGACGTTGTATTCCCAATAAGAGATCCAAAAAAAAAATGTGGCAGAGCCAACAGGCCTCAAACCAATGGAGCATAGGGGTGGAAAGAAACCCCAAGGCGATAAAGAAAGGGAGAGCGGGGGGTGGGAAAAAACGCAAAGAGAACCCACACTGAACAACCCAGGGCGTAGGGATGTAAAGGATACCTGACACATGAGCATACCGACCAATAATGAAAAATGGGCGGAGAAGAGCCATGAAAGAAGAATGAAGCATTCTGTTTGTGAACGAAGTGAAAGCATCACTGGCAGAAAGAACAAGCCACCCGAAGGGAGGCGAGCGTAGAAAGCCCAACCTGAAAAGGTCCTCACAGAACGGGGAGGACGGGCGGGCGTTAAGGAATCTGCGGCTAGACTATGCCTATACCAGATACATCGTTACCGAAGGTAAGTAACTCGTTCATCTGATAGAGACGTCTAGCCGCAGATTCCTTAACTTAGAATAGATACCAAAGCCATACCATAGAGGAGGCGGGTCTGCGACTGAACCCCTCCAAGTCCTAGAGAGAACTTGGCCGTCAAGAAAGTGACTAAAACAGTGCCGTCCATCATGTGACGAAGCACAGCGGGGACAGTAATGTGAACGCAGCCAACTCCTAGACCATGAAGCTCAGAACAGAGCGGAGAACAATGGAGGGCAAAGGTACCACAAGCCGCCAAGAACAGCACGAAAACCCCTTTTGTGTAGAACGGGGTAAGAGAGGGAAACCCAGAGCCAGAACGGCATGCTGGAGCAGGAGTTCACAACTCCGAGAACGGAAGAAGAACGAAGCCGAGGGCCCGAGGGATCCGCAGGATCCGAGGTGCTGATAGAAGCAAAAGCGATCACCGGTGGACCAGGTAAAGCAGTGGAAAAAAACACTGTTGAACCTGCGCCTGCAAGATACAGGGGGCAACGAAGGCAAAAGCCTGACTTCTGGCCAGCAAGTGCCAGTATGGACAAAGAAAACGCATACTAAATATACGGAAGTTAAAAGTAATTTGATGACACCGCCAGAAGTGGAACTGGACCTAGAGCGTGAAAGATCCACCAAATGTAATGCGTTGCCTGCAAGCAAAAGCCAGAGAGATGGCAACCGGTATGACAGAAGGCGCATACTGGCCCAGTATGTAGACTAGCAGAAGAATCATTTTTCAAGCTGCATCAGCTAGATACAGGCGACAACATTGGCAGGCGACCCATCCAGGGCCAAAAGGCCGGTAGTAAAATGGAAGACACGCCAAGACATAGGAGGTCTGGTACCTCTGACGAAAGGGCCAATGGCACACAGTCTAGTGGTAAAGTAGGAGCGACACTGTAAGACATGGAAGCATACCGGAAGGCACCTACACAGCGATTGGACTTTGGAACCACACGAAGAAAGGAAAGCCTCCTGCAGGGCAAAGTGAGCAGCTCAGAAGCACACGACATCAAAAGGGTAACGGCCAAAAAGGGAACCCAAGCAACCGAGCACCACATAGAGGTGGTGGCACAAGCAGACTGGGTCAGCGACCACGGACACCGCAGGAAGGAAGAGCAACATTCCTTCCTTGCTCTGGAGGACCCACGGTACCCTGCAAGTTAGAGGTACGATGGTTTCTACAGTCAGGATCAATATAAGTGCCCCGGACCAGAAGAACCAAGTATTTCGAAGAAATACGCCCCATGAAAAAGCACAGGTGTGGAAACATCCATGCGGGGCAGCACGGAATGCGGAAAGACCCGCTGTAGAAGAGTAAGTACCTTGGAGGACGAGCCCAATAAGGGCTGCGTGTCCAAGTTTGTGCTAATAGCAATAAACATTGCCGCACAGCGACGGAGACGATGTGAGTGACAAGCGGGACCAAAGGCACCCGAAGCGTGACAGGACGATGCCTATAATAGGATCATAGGACAAAAGACAGGGAGGAACTCCCCGAAGGATGTCCGCGAGGAATACTCCATAGGAGCGTACTAAGGCAATGCAGTCGCCCAGCACCAGCATATACCCCACATAGGGTAAGCGTCAACCCCTGATAAGGGGATCCTCTTGGGTAAACCACGCAGTCAGAGGACTGAACAGAAGAATAAACCAGCCATACGGCTGAAATCCAACAAATCAGAGAAGGCTGGATAGCCATGGACAGCAATGGAAGATTAAACCAGCTATACAGTTGAAATGTAACCAATTAGTGAAGGCCGAACAGCTGTGGACAGCAACTGGAAACCTACTATACGCGTTTGTGATAGAGGTTCAGGAAAACAACTGTAGAAAACAGTGCAGAAGTTATGGCAATCCGGACAAGAGTCGGGAGACAGCCGAATCCGTGTGGGGATCAAAAAGGTCCACGCCATTAAACGGTAAATCCCTGAGGGCATCCCTAACATTATCTGGGAAGCGACTGTCGTGCAGCCACGCATGGCGGCGCAAAGCCACAGACCGAGCAAGAGCTCGCCCCACAGAGTCAGTGGCATCAAGGGAAGAACGGAGCGAAAATTGCGCCATTCCCTTGCCATCAAGCAGAAGCCGAAGCAACTGTGACCGCGGTTCCTCAGGAATAGAAGGGAGAAGAGTCTCAACCAGGTCCCAAAGGGTTGAGGATGAACGTGCGAACACACACGCAGTATTCAATGCGCGGATAGCTGCACTGGCACTGGCAAAAAGGTGCCGAGCACACGCGTCCATCCACCTAGACTCCCTAGTGGGAGGTAATAATGGCAAGGCGGATGAAGACTGTAAGGTAAAAGCCACCTGAACAACGAGCCCCTGAGCTGTAGGGTGAGTGGACAGGCAGAGTGGATCACCCGGAGCAGGACGGTGCCTACGGGCAATAGCCCGATCAACAGGGTCACCAGAAGAGGGCCTTGCCCATGAGGCTCGCAAAATGTCAAATAAAGAGCTGCTAAATGGCAGCAAAGGCTCTACGTCAAGAGGCTCCATATGGAGCAGATCCATTAAGGGATCAGACAGCAGGGGGGCCACAGGCGGCTGAAAACCAAGAATAGCAGCTGCCCTGTGAATGGCACGTGCGTAAGCAGCACCAGCTTCCGTTGCTATTCGGCTAGGCGATAATAAGCCGTCGGTAGGAGACGGCTGAAGACTAAGCCGTCCACTGGACAACAAAAGTGGAGGAGCCAGAGACTGACCCAAAGGCCAGGTAACACAAGGCACTTGCACCATGGGCCCCCGATCTGGGGAATCCAAAGAAGCGTCAACCTCCTGACCAGGTGGCGTTATTGCCTGCCCCGGCGTTGATCGACGCCGTGTGGAGGACGCAGCGACGTCCGAGGAGTGGGGAGGAGCAGGAAGCTGGGACGGTGACGCCCGCGTCGATCGACGCGGGGTTGGAGCCGTCTGGACGCCGACGACCTCCAGAGGGGACTCGACCCAGACGCCGTCCAACGTCGATCCCACTGCAAAATGTGCCCGTGTGGTCAAGCCGGACGGGGAGCCGGGCGTGGAGCCGGGCGCCGAGCCCAGCACCGGCGCGGGTCCCGGCGTCGGCGCCGCCTCCGACGTAGGAAGCCGCTCAGGGCTATGCGAAGACCGACGGGGTGGGCTGGACGGGCGACTGGGAGGACCCAGTGGTCCGGGGCCCGTAGGCATCATATCGTCTCCGGAGCCGGAGTCGATGTACACAGCCGGCGCCGAGGAAGAATCCGCCGGCGAGGACCCGACATGAGTGCCCTCCACCTCTTTGGGACCGGAAGGCGCTCCAGGGAGAGGTGGGGACCCAAAGTACGACTGGAGTGCAAGAGAATAAGCCTCCATTTGGGCACGCGACGCTCCAACCCCCGGAAAGGGAGGGTATGGAGGAAGCGACTGCCGAGCGCCTGTACCTGGCATAGAGCGAGAGGAGCGGGTGCCAGCGGTATGCGAATGGGAGGAAGACCTCCGTGCTTGCTGCTTGTGTTTGCGCTTACCTGCCCTCGAACGACGTTCGCGGGAACGACCTCTGGACTGAGCCCGATCCAGAAGGGAAGAGCGGCGACACGAAGGTGCTGGACCGGACAGCCGCGCGGCCAGCAGTTTCATACGGTGCTCTCGGAGCGACTTGGGCTTCATCCTCTGGCAGGCGTCGCACTCTGTGGAGTCGTGGTGCACGCCGAGGCACCACATACAGATGAGATGCGGGTCAGTGCCAGACATCTGACGCGCACAGGCTTCACAAGCCTTAAAACCCAAAGGCATTGCACACTGTTCCGGCGACACCGAAGGTGTCGAAAAGGCCTAAAAACCAGGCCAAGGAACTGCAGGTTTTCCAGGGTCCGCGTTGGGACGCGGAAAAGGAGAAAACTGATGTCAGCGCGCCGGGAGGGGCATATATGACTCCGCTGACGTCACGTCCGTGGCATGACGTCAGGGCGGAGACGGGCAGCGCCGCCCCTCGGCGCGCAGAGGTGCTGCTGCGGAAAAGTTTTCCGGATCCAGTCTGACGCCTGGGAATGTTCTAAGTTAAGGAATCTGCGGCTAGACGTCTCTATTAGATACCCTGACCCCCTAGGCCTGCTCAGGGGGTCCCACAAGGACCCCCAGGGACAAAAAAAGCATTTTGTTAAAAAACAATCGGCCGAATTCGCGCTGGGTGCGCGAATCCTGCTGGGAAAAAAACGAGGCGCGGGCTCCAGCGCTTCGTTATCTATATGCTCCCCGATGGGCCAGGTCCCTGGGGCAATGCGCCAATAATTAGCGGGGACCGCCACCTCACCGGGTCTCTTTTATTAAAATGTGTGGGGGGTGCTCCTCCCCCCACGCTGCCCCGGGGACCACCACCTCCCCGGGGCACTGTTTATTGAAATACGGGGGTCCGTTGCGGACCCCCGGCCCCGGAGACCACCACCTCCCCGGGGCTGTTTGCATGTTGGGAGGGGGGGCCCCCTCCTGGAGCCCTCGATGGCCCTGGGGACCGCCACCCCCCAGGGCCGGCTCCTGCAATGTCCTGGGGTGCCCACCCCCGGGACATTGCTGTTTGCTATGGCAGGGCGGGAGCACGGCTCCTGCCCTGTCATAGCAAACACTGCTTTGCTTCGTTGAAGCGAGAACCTGCTCTCGCTTCAACGAAGCAAAGCAGAATTGCTTTTGGGCAAGGGGAGCTGCTTGTTAGCAGCTCCCCTTGCCCAAAAGCAATGCAGGCTCACGCAGGAGGCTGGGAGGCGGCAGGGACCGTGGGGGCATTGGGGCTCCCCCCACGGTCCCCAACGCTGAGGGCCGGCCCCGGGGGATGGGGTCCCTGGGGCCATAATTGGTCCGAGGAGGGGGGCCACGCGGCCCCCTCCCAATTTAAAAAAAAAAAAAATAAGGCCGGCCTTGCCCCGGGGGATGGGGTCCCCGGGGCCGAAATTGGCCTCAGGAGGGGGGCCGCACAGCCCCCTTCCCGTTTTTTTTGTGGAACTCAGGACACAAGTGGACTTCATCCCCCGAGCAGCAGTGCGCCAGGAGGCGCGTTTGCAGAGTTGTGTAAAAAGGGGGCGTGGCCTGGGACCACTCTCAGCAATCCAGCTGTGTGGGGCTTACTGGAGGTACCTGGTGGGCTAGTTGGCCCCCAGGGACCCTCATGAGGAAAGGGGACTTCATCCCCCAACCAAGAGCGCGCCAGGAGGCGCGATTGCAGAGTGGTGGAGAAAGGGGGCGTGACCTGGGTCCACCGCTCAACAATCCCACTGTGTGGGGCTTACTGGAGATAAGAGGTAGGCTAGTTGGCCCCTAAGGACCCCCAGCAGTGAAGGTGACTTCAATCCCCATCGAAGAGCGTGCCAGGGAGCGCGTTTGCAGAGTGGTGGGCAAAGGGGGAGTGGCCTGGTATGAGAACTTAGCAATCCTGCTGTGTGGTACTTACTGGAGGAAATAGGAAGGGTAGTTGGCCCCCAAGGATGTCCTTGGGGGCCAACTACCCCTCTGTTACCTCCAGTAAGTCCCACACAGTAGGATTGCTAAGATGCCTTCGGAGGCACGCCCCCTTTCTTCACCACTCTGCAAACGCGCCTCCTGGCAGACTACGGGATGTGGGATAAAGTCCACTTTACTCCTGAGGGACTTTGGGGGCCAAGAAGCCTCCTGGTACCTCCTGTAAGTCATACGCAGCGGAATTCCTGAGCGCTGGTTGGAGGCCCAGCAACCTTTCTCTACCACTCTGTAAGTGCGACTACTAGTTAAAGAAGCATCTTTCTGCACCTCTGACTTAGAGGTAGTTTTAATCCCCCTGCCCTATTATGTACTAGGGCCTTACAGGGGAGGTCATGCCAATCCCAGGGGTATCCCAACCCATAGTGTACCCTAGTGTATGTTGGTGTTTTCACTGTATTCTAAGTGTCTTTTAGCATAGCACTGGCTCTAGGCCTGGTTAGTCAGACTCAGTTACTACCAGTACCCGTCAGCAAAAAGTTGGGGGCACAGGATGACTTTGCAACAAGGCCTCTTTCTGCCCCTCTGTTGGTTCTTTCTGCATATCTCTTGCTTCTTTCTGCACCTTTCTTCCTCTTTCTGCATATGTCCTACCTATGTAGGCATAGTTTGAAATTAGCATTTAAAAAACCTTTGAAATTCTCTGAAAAAAACATAGGTTTCAGGGACGTTATAGTTAGAAATTAGCATTTAAAAAAACCTTTGAAATTCAATGAAAAAACCATAGGTTTCAGGGTCGTTATAGTTAGAAATTAGCATTTAAAAAACCTTTGAAATTCAATGAAAAAACCATAGGTTTCAGGGTCGTTATAGTTAGAAATTAGCATTTAAAAAACCTTTGAAATTCACTGAAAAAACCATAGGTTTCAGGGACGTTATAGTTAGTTGGACATTTCACTCATACAAAACCAGAGAAATTCAGCCGTTATAGTTAGTTGAGCTAACTATAACTCGCGCCCCCGCAATGCACTGCTGATGACGTCACATATTACATCACTCTTGACATGATCGAACCGCGTCTGGGGCGGACACTTGTCTGTCTACATTTGCTGTTAATAAAGACGTTGCCAGCAGAAACCCCGTGTGTTTGCGAATTTTTACAAGAGTATAGAGAGGTCCGTACCTGCTGCTGTTCCCTCTGGCAATAGGAGGGATTGGGACTTTGTTTCAAATATATATATATCTATACATATATATATTTAAAATCCAGGGAATTGCACTGTAAGAAGTGCAATGGAAGTACACATATTTTTGATGGAATTCTTGCTGAAAAAAGTTGGCCCCCACACCTAAATGTTAGTGACAACTGACTAATACTTTGCGTCTGACAGTCATCTAATCTCTTACTTGCAGACGCTGTCACTCATGCAGACTCAGCCAGGACATAACCAGCAATCTCTTCCTTCCTGATTGACAAACAGGATGCGAAGTACCTCCACCCCTACTAAGCACACTAGCTGTGGCTTCCTTGGAAAGGGCATGCAGGTGCACTGCACTCCCCTACAAACATCATGCATGATACCTAGTCTCTGTGCACACTTCATGCATACTCTCTCACACCGCAGAGAAGAGGTCCCTACACTATGGTAACCAGTGACAGTAGTTTCCCAATAGAAAAGCCCACATTCTACATCATAGGACCTGACTTTACTTGACTCTTCAAACTTAGATTGTGTGCACACTTCCTGTGATACACACAACTGCTGTTTGCTGTAGTGAAGTTTATCATCTCCTGATGAAATTATTGTGGCCTAATGCCATTTTGACTCATGAACTGCGCAACACAACAAAATCATAACGAAAAGTTTATACATCCATTCAAAACACATCACTAAGACAATTGCCTACCTGGCTCTTCTACATCTTCTCTTTCTATGCTCAACACCTCTTCTTCGTCTTTGCTGGATTCAACTTCCACAATCACTGCAATTTTCAGGACAGAGACATACAGAGAAGATGAAAATTACTGTGGTACACATACTGTAAAAGCTGTTAAAGGTGGGCCCCAAATAAATACAAATGTTATGTTTCCTTTTCATTCAGTTATACTGCTAAAATCACAGCTGATATGAAATCTGTAGTAAGTACATAGGTATCATAGAGAATTATAGAAAAGAGCACAGTTTTACAACTCTTGTGTTATGTCCACTAAAGATACACTTCGGTAAAGTGAACAAGGGGGCTGTACTGGGCCAAGTTTGCAGAGCCGCAGGAGGATGAGTGCCTGGAACATCAGTGTTAAATTACTTCAGTCCCCACAACGGATGCCCAGTAGCTTCTGCCTGATTCTTGCACACTGAATGATCCACTGAATGGGGTCTGACAGTACATATAAGGATTTTCTATTAGCTAAATCAAGCTATAAAGCCATGGAGCACTGTACAAAGGTGGAGTGTTGGCGAAGAACAAGAGATGTGCGATGTACCAAATGCAGCTAGAAGAACTTGCTAGTTACCTTCGGTAATGTTCTTTCTGGTAGAGACTCTATCTAGCCACAGATTCCTCACCTGTTAAATACCCCCCAGTCGTCAGTCTGGATCTGGAAACTTTTCAGCAGTACCTCAGCACACATGAAAGCGATGCCATGTGGCTCTGCACTAACACCATCTCGCTCCGGAAATGATGTGCAGGGCCACTCCCATGCTGCTGACGTCAATTGCTTTTACAACTGTCTATGCCCTCAGACGCAGAGCCCTAAAAGCAAATTTGTAGACAGTGTGAAGATTGCTAGAGTTGGGTTTGTATTAATGGATAGAGTCCAATCACAGACCAGAGAAAAGGGGAGGGTCGGTGAGGAATCTGTGACTAGATAAGAGTCTCTACCAGAAAGAGCGTTACCGAAGGTAAGTAACCTGTTTTTCTGGTAGAGAGATCTAGCCGCAGATTCCTCACCTTTTGAATAGATATCAAAGCAATACTTATTCCGAGGTGAGTAGGTGAATGGACTCAAACCAGAAAGCACTGCAGGACTGAGCGGGCAAAATAACCACCTCGGCGAACCTGACTGTCCAGAAAATGGTGCTTAGTGAACGTATAGTGGGACGACCATGTAGCCGCCTGGCAAATTTCTAGGACAGAGACTCTACGTGCCTGCCCTAAAAAGTGGAAGCAGTTTTGGCTCTGGTGGAATGAACACACAGTCCTCTGGGAGTTGCTTTTTGGCCAGTGCGTAGCAGATCTTAATGCACAGCACAATCTAGCAGGAGATGGTTCTCTTCTGCACTGCCTTGCTTTTTTTCACTCCAGTGAACCCAAAATACAGCTGATTGTCAACTTGGTGGTCGTGGTAAGATTTATGTAGAAGCTCAGCGCTCTCTGAAGTCCAAACGATGGAGTCTCTCTTCCTCGTTAGAGTGGTGAGGTGAGCATAAAATGCAGGCAGGGTGCTTGTTTGACCGACGTGGAATGGTGTCACTACTTTCGGCAGGAAGGATGTCCAAGTCCGCACAACCAGCTTGTCTGGGAAAATGGAAATGTATGGTGGATTGACACAAAGAGCCCGGACTTCGCTCACACACCAAGCCAAGATGATGGCGATGAGGAACAGTCTTGATAATAAGGAACTGGAAAATTCCAACTGAGAAGCGGCTCAAACGGAGTGCACATCAGATATGTCAGGATCAGATTAAGGTCTCAATTGAGCATGACAAAAGTAGAAGGGGGAAACATATGTTGTAGTCCTTTCAAATATTGCAATCCCAACCAGTGACTTAAACAATGAGGGATGATCTGGCAACTGTAAGAAGGCTTTAGGGGTTGAAAGAAAACTCTAAACTGTGCCCAAAGCAAAGCCTTGCCGGGCAAGAGATAGAACGAATAACAGAATGTCAGGTAGCTCGGCTTGGAGGGGGTCAATCTGGTGTGTGCTGCACCAAGCCACAAATCTGTCTCAACGGCATGCATATACAGTTTTTGTTGAGGAATACCTGGCTGCTAAGATGACATCAACCAACTCCAGGGGACGGTCGAAGGTGTTCAGCTGTCTGCTCAAATTAAAGCACGAAGCTGGACAGTGGGAAAGCCCAGGTGCAGAACACTGCTGTGTTGCTGTGAATGCAGGTCATCCCAAAGGGGCAGCCTAATCGGAGGACATATGCTCAAGCCCAGGAATTCTGGATACCATACTGTTCGTGCCCAGTCCGGAGCCACTAGGATGACCTGGATCCAGACTGTCCTGATCTTCTTGAGAACTCTGGGCAGGAGTGGTATCGGCGGAAAGGCATGCAGGAGTCCCAAGTTACACTTGAGGTGGAACATGTCTCCAAGCGAGAGGCGCCTTGAAAACTCCAACACGCAGAAGCACTGACATTGTGTGTTCTCGGCAGTGGTAAGATGATCGAGCCAAGAAACCTTGCACCACCTCCAGATCTAACTGCCATTCGTGATTCTCAAAGCAACAACAACTGAGCTAGTCCACCCTGGCATTTAATGAGCCTGCCAGGTGGCTCACCATCAAGAAAATGTCTTTGTCATTCAGCCATTTCCAGAGGCGCAAGGCTTCGTGGGTCAGGGTCCATGACCCCACGCCAACCTATTTGTAGCAGTACCACATGGTAGTGGTGTTATCCATGAGCACCTGTACCAGCCTTCTCTTGATGGATTGAAGGAAGGATTTCAACGCCAAGCGGATGGCCCTCAGCTCCAGAAGGATGAAGTGGAGCCAGGACTCTGCCAGAGGCCAGAAGCCTCTGATCTCTATTTCTAACAGATGGCTGCCCCAACCCAGAAGCGATGCAACAGTGAAAACTGTCCGCTCTGGGTGGATAAGGGAGAGGGGTCTGTGGCTAACCCAAACGCAGACCAGAAACAACCAATACGCATCTTTTGCAGTCTCCTCCGAATTCTGAACATGGTTGGTGAGATCCCTTTGATGTTGAGCCCACTGGGTTTCAGATTCCACTGCAGAGCTAGCATATGTCATCTGGCGTGCTCGGCCAGCAGGATGCAGGAGGCCATTAGTCCCAGCAGCCTGAGATTTGACCTCACTGAAATCCAAGACCGAGGCTGAAAGATCGGGATCATAGCCTGAATGTCCTGGACTATCTTTCCTGGGGAAGAGGCATGAGACCGAACAATGTCCAGAAGGGTTCTGAAGAATGGGAGCATCTGAGAAGTAGTGAGGTGTAACTTTCGCATGTTGATTATGAACCCCAAGGATGACAGGTGGTTTGCCGTAGGCTGGAGGTGGTTGACAACTACCTGCGGCGAACATGAACATCCGAGGGGCGCTGGCGAGAGCAAAGGGGAACAGAGTGAACTGAAAATGCTACTGTTCCTCCAAGAACCACAGGTAGTGCTAATTGGCCCGGTAAGACGGGTATATTGAAATAGGCGTCCTGCAGTTCCAAAGCCACCGTCTGGTATCCAGGGTCAAGGGCAGACAAGATCTGAGCCAGTGTGAGCATTTTGAATAGGGCACAGCACCAGAAAGTAGCGGAAATAACAACCACATCCTACTGCTGACACCGCCAAAAGGGCTTGCACTTCTTCCTGCAAAATAGAGGGATGGTCCTCTGTCAGTCGCTGAGAGGACAGTGGAAGGTGCAGTGGAGAAGAGAAGAAGGGTAAGGCACAGCCCCTGTGAACAATCTGTAGGACCCACCTGTCGGACGGGATTGCTTGCCAGCCTGGTAAGAATCAGTGGATTCTGCCTCCCACCAGATGGCTGTGTCCCTGCAAGGGCATGCTAAAGAGGGCTTGCAGGTGGGGCTGCACCATAGCCTCTACTGGGGAAACTGCTGGGTCCCCTGTGGGGACTGAATAGGTTGTCAGTAAAGGATGCCTCTGCCAAAGCCGTGAAAGGAACGATCGAACTGTCAGGGTTGGTGAGGTGGGGCGAAAAGTCCCAGAGAGCAAGTGGGTGGTAGCCTTGCTCTCCTAAAAAAAGCTTGAGAGCAGAATCAGCTTTGCCCCTGAACTTGTGAGTCCCATCAAAGAGCATGTCCATTAGGAAGGACTGGATATCACTGGAGAACCCAGTCGATTGCAGCCACGTATGGTGGCGAATGACAACGCTGGTGCCTATGGCCCGCCCGTTGAAAACGGTGATGTCCAAGCGACAACGAATCATGAACTTGGCTGCATCACAACCATCTTTAATTGCTTGAGAGAGCACAGGGTGAAGATCTTTGTGCACACCAGGGAGGAATTATGCCACCTAATCCCAAAGGGCATGTGAGTAGCATACTAACAAACAGCTGGCATTAACAGATTGGAGTGCCAAGCTGATAGAATGTTTCCACTTGCTTACATTCCCGATTAGGGAGAGTGGTGGAAAATGTGTTGGAATTAGAGCAGCTGGTGGAAGCCTGCACCACTAGGATTTTTGGTGAGGGGTACTGCGAAAGAAAAGCCGGGAAGCCATGAGCAAGGTGTTGGTGCATGGCAATTTGCCAATTGACCGGGGGGCCAAGCACCCAATAAGTCGTCTGTTAGTGACTCATTAAATAGTGGAAGGGGCTCAGAAGATGTTTGTTTCGGTTGGAGGACATCTGTCATGACATTGGTTTTTTTAACCTCCAAGGTGGGAGCTGGAGGTCAAGTGCTTCTGCTGCCCTATGCATCACCATCGCATGGAAGCGGATTCCTGTGTGGCTTGTCTAGGGGGAGAGAAAAATGACCTGTCTCCTGGGAGGTATCAAGACCACTAGCCGCCTGTAAGTTCTCATACCAATTGCCATCCGGATAGGGCTCAGCGAAGGCTGAGCATACTCATCATGCAGGTCACAGTCATTATCAAAATCAGTCCCAAATAGGGCATGCAGAAAGTGTTGCCAATCTTGTGGTAATTAAAGTGGGGGAAGCAACGCTTTGGGCAGATGTCAGACCAGAATCGACTCATATCAGAGAGAACAATCGAGGACGCCCCTTCAGGTGGTGATGTCAGCAACGGTGTCAACATGCCCGGGCCGGCTTGGGTCGCTGCACCAGAAACCGAGGTGGAACAAGAGTTGGAGGCAAGATAGGTTTGAAGGGCCCAGTTGGTGCGGAATGAGAGCCTGCTGGCAATAGCCCAGGTGGAAGGCCTCTTAGCTCTTTGGGGCCCGAAGTCACGCCAGAGGGAGTCGGTAGAGATCTAAAGATCCGGAGCATGGTTGCATGGAACTCTTCGATCTAACTAACTGTGGAGGAAGACCCCCGAAACTCGGGCTATGTCAGAACCAGCTGCGGGATTGGCTTCAAAGCTATCTGGTTTCGGGAGCAAGATCGAGAAGGATAGTGTCGACCCCGGGATTGCTCAAGCGAATGCGAGTTGGCAAGGGAGCGGAATCCTACTTTAAATTGTTGTGTTTTTTGCGCTTATTTGAGGACTTGGAGCACGTCGAAGACCGACCTCTATAGCAGCTCTGTCAACTCCAGCAATAGGACCGAGAAATAACCTTCGGCGTGGAGCGTGAATTGGATTTGTCCCAGTGTGGAGTCTTCTTATGCTTGGAGACGAACAAGTTACTTACCTTCGGTAACGATATATCTGTAAGAAACATAGGTTAGTTATAGATTCCTTACCTTAGAATTACCCCCAGGCGTCAGACTGGATCTGGAAAGTTTTTCGTCAGCAGTACCCCTGCGCGTCGGAAGGTGGCGTCGGTGGACTCCGCGTCCGTCGTCGTGGTCGCCGGGATGACGTCGCTGTAGCTACATAGACGCCGCCCTCGCGCGCTGACGTCAGTTCTGTACACGACTTTCCACACCAGAAGCGCAGAGCCATGCAAGACACTGACCACTGGTGCACAAAACTAGGGTCCTGAAAGGATGTCCTTAACCCTAGAAGTCAGTTCGCAGAACGGGGCGGATGGGTGGGGCGGTAAGGAATCTATAACTAACCTATGTTTCTTACAGATATATCGTTACCGAAGGTAAGTACCTTGTTCATCTGAAAGAAACAGTTAGTTATAGATTCCTTAACTTAGAATAGATACCCCAGCAATACCAACCCCGGAGGTGGGTCTGCCAACCAAGTTCACACCAGAAAGTCCTGGAGAACAGAACGGCCAAAGAAGCCGTCTCTCCGGACTTGGCTGTCCAGGCAGAAGTGTTTCGTAAACGTGTGCAGCGATGCCAACGTAGCTGCCTGGCAGATGTCATTTAAGGGGACTCCTCGTCCCAAGGCAGTAGTAGCTGCCGTCGCCCTGGTGGAATTAGGCGCGCAGCCCCACTGGAGGCTTCTTCTTAGCCAAAGAATAGCAGGCTTTGATGCACAGAACGACCCACCTGGAGATGGTCCGTTTGTGCACGGCCCGACCTTTCTTAGTGCCCACGTAACCAACAAAGAGCTGGTCGTCCACCCGGAATTGTTTGGTGCGATCCAAGTAGAAAGAAAGCGCACGTTTTGGATCCAGACGGTGGAGCCTCTCTTCCTCTTTCGAAGGATGCGGAGGCGGAAAGAAGGTGGGCAAAGTGATGGTTTGGCCAATGTGGAAAGAAGTAACCACCTTGGGAAGAAAGGAAGGTCTAATTCTTAGGACGACCTTGTCCGGATGGACCGCCAGAAAGGGAGGCTTGGAAGACAGAGCTTGCAGCTCACTCACCCTGCGTGCAGAGGTGATGGCCACCAGAAAAGCAGTTTTCAAAGTGAGAAGTCTGAGAGGACAATTATGCAGTGGCTCAAAGGGAGCGCACATAAGATATGTCAGAACTAAGTTCAAGTCCCACTGGGGCATTACGAAGGGAACAGGAGGAAAAAGATGAGTAATGCCCTTAAGAAATCTATTAACAACAGGGGACTCGAAAAGAGAAGGCTGATCAGGGAGCCTGAGGAATACTGAAATGGCCAAGAGGTAGCCCTTAAGAGTGCCCAGAGCAGAGCCCTGCTGGGTCAAAAAAAGGAGGAACATGAGAACCTCAGAAAGAGGGGCAGAAAGGGGATCCACAGCCTTTGCTGTGCACCATGCCACAAATTTATTCCATCTGCAGGCGTATACCGTCTTAGTGGAGGGACACCTGGCTACCAAGATTACATCGCAGACTTCAGGAGGCAGGTCAAACGACATCCACTGCCGCCGCTCAATCTCCACGCAAGGAGGGTAGGCTGGACAGGTTCGGTGGAGGAACGTCCCCTGCTGCTGTGACAGAAGATCCTCCTGAAGAGGCAGTCGGATCAGAGGATCGATGGCCATGTTGAGCAGCTCGGGATACCAGACTCTTCTTGCCAAATCCGGAGCCACAAGAATGACTTGGGCCCGGTTGCGCTTGATCTTCTTCAGCACTCTGGGCAGAAGTGGTATAGGCGGAAAGGCGTATAGAAGACTGCAACTCCACTCGCGACGAAAAGCGTCGCCTAGCGAGTGCCGCCTTGGAAATTCCAACATGCAGAATTGCTGACATTGCGCGTTCTCTTCGGTGGCGAATAGATCTAACCAAGGCTCTCCCCACTGCTGAAAGAGACCTTGCACCACCTCCGAGTGAAGACACCATTTGTGATCCATTATGCACCTGCGGCTGAGTTTGTCCGCCCTGGCGTTCAGTGAACCTGCCAGGTGTTGAACCACCAGGGATATGCCCTGATGTTCCAGCCATGTCCAGAGGCGGAGGGCCTCTTGACATAGGGTCCACGACCCCACCCCGCCTTGTTTGTTGCAGTACCACATGGCGGTGGTGTTGTCCGTGAACACCTGCACTACTCTTCCCCGGACAGAGGGAAGGAATGCTTTGAGTGCAAGACGGATCGCCCGAAGCTCCAGAAGGCTGATGTGGAGCTCGGACTCCGCCGGAGACCAGAGGCATCTGATCTCCGCCTCTCTCATGTGGCCGCCCCATCCCAGAAGGGATGCGTCTGTCACCACTGTGTGTTCTGGTTGGGCAAGAGAGAGCGATCTGCCGGTGACCCAATCCTGATTTGTGAGCCACCACTGAAATTGTCGTGCAGTGCCCTCCGAGATCTGGACGCAATCGGACAGATTGCTCTGATGCGGCGCCCACTGGAACTTCAGGTCCCACTGCAGAGCCCGCTTATGCCTCCTGGCATGATCGACCAGCAGGATGCAAGAGGCCATGAGGCCCAGCAGCCTCAGGGTCATCCTGACTGAAACCCGGGATAGGGACTGAAAGATCGGAATCATAGCCTGAATATCCCAGACTCGCTGTTCGGGAGGATAAACCCAAAACTGCGTTGTGTCCAGAACCGCTCTGATGAAGTGGAGCTTCTGAGAGGGGGTCAGGTGTGACTTCGGCACATTGATGGAGAACCCCAGCGAATGCAGGAGGTCGGCCGTAGTCTGGAGGTGGGAGACGACAGCCTGGGGCGAGCCCACCTTCAACAGCCAGTTGTCGAGATAGGGGAAGACTGGAACCCCTGATCTGCGCAGATGAGCTGCGACCACCGCCATCACTTTCGTGAACACCCGGGGGGCGCTGGTAAGGCCAAAGGGGAGTACGGTAAACTGAAAGTGCTCGTGGCCTACCGTGAACCACAGGTAACGCCGGTGGGCCGGCAGGACAGGGATGTGAAAGTAAGCGTCCTGCAAGCCCAACGCTACCATCCAGTCTCCAGGGTCGAGAGCAGACAAGACCTGAGCGAGCGTCAACATCTTGAAATTCTCCTTCCGGAAGAAGTAGTTGACGTTCCTGAGATCCAAGATAGGACGCAGGCCTTTGTCCTTCTTGGGTACCAGAAAGTAGTGGGAATAGCAACCACGACCCACTTCTGGGGCAGGAACGCGCTCGATGGTCCCCTTGGCCAAGAGTGCCGAAACTTCCTGTTGGAGAAGGGCCAGGTGATCCTCCGACATGCGATGGTACTGAGGTGGCATGGAGGGAGGGGTAGTCTCGAAGGGGAGGGAGTAGCCCCTTCGGACTATTTGCAAAACTCACCTGTCCGACGTGATGGTGCGCCAGTGGGGGAGGTGATGGCGGATCCTGCCGCCCACTGGCATTCGGTGGCCCTGAAAGGTCGGACTAGGAGGGTTTGGAGGCTGCTGCAGAGGGGGCTGTGGTGGACTGGCCTGCCCGCTGGCCCCCAGAACCACGGTGGTGGTTCCCACGTCCCCGGCCGCACTGGGGCTGAACAGCTTGCGCCGGCCTGTGGCTCTGGGCGGGACGTAGCGGGGCACCCCTTCCGTAGCCACGAAAGGGGCGAAAGGCAGACTGCGCAGGGTGGGTGGTGGAGAGGCCCAAGGACCTGGCCGTAGCCCGAGAGTCCTTAAAGTGCTCTAGCGCGTTGTCTGCCTTGTCACCAAAAAGGCGACAGCCATCAAAGGGCAAGGGTGGATTGGACATACCCGGAAAAACCAGTCGAACGCAACCAGGCGTAGCGTCGAAGGGCTACTGGCGTGGAAATCGTCCTGCCAAGTGCGTCGGCGGTATCCAGCCCACAGCGGATGGTAAACTTCGCTGCGTCTCTCCCCTCGGCTACTGCACCGGAGAGTACGGCCCGGGCCTCATCCGGGCGCTGAGGCAGCACCTGCGCCACCGTATCCCACACAGAGTGGGTGTAACGGCCCAACAGACATGCGGTGTTTAGAGACCGCAGTCCCAAGCTGGCGGAAGGAAACATTTTCTTCCCAAGGTGGTCCAGCTTTTTGGATTCCCTATCCGGTGGTGCCTTTAGAAGTGGAGGCTTGAACCACCAAGCTCTCAGGGGTGGGGTGTTGGGAGAGGTAAGTGGGGTCGCCCGGGGCCGGGCGGTGGCGTCGGGCAATCATCCTGTCCACAGGAGCCCCTGTGTTGGGCCTGGACCAGGTGCCCAAAAGGAAGGCCGTGAGGGCTTCATTAAACGGCAGCAGGGGCTCCGAAGAGCTCGCTGCCGGTTGAAGGACCTCTGTCAGGAGGTTAGTCCTGACTGCCACCGTAGGTAGCTCGAGGTGGAGAGCCTCGGCTGCCCTACGCAACACCACTGCGTATGACGCTCCCTCCTCCGTAGCCACGGTAGGAGGAGACAACATGCCTAGGTCTGGGGAGGTATCCAGACCACTGGCATCCTCCAGTTCCTGATCGTACTCCAACTGGTCTGTCAGAGGGTCACCAGACCCCTCCCAGTCTTCCTCACCCTCCTCTGGCTGCCAAGCTATCTGAAAATGGACAGGGTGGAACACAGGGACAAAAGTACCCATCGGCGCCGGATCCGGCGTCGATCGACGCCGGTCCGACTCCGTGTCCACATCGGGGAGGAAGCCGGGGTCGACGCCGGCTGGGGGTCCAGCCGGCGTTGGCTGCAGACATGGTGCAGGTGGAAGCGCCGCCGGTGGAGGTGTAACGAGGTCGACCGGCGCCGATCCGGATCCAGGCCTGGATCCAAGGGGGCCCTGCGGTGCCGAGGCCGAAGCCGCCGGCGTCGAAGGCCTAGGGCACCCAGCCAAGTCCGCGGGGCCCGAAGGCGCGCCGGCGGAGTCGGGCTGCCCAAAGATGGCCTGCATCGCTTCGTAAAATTGACGAAGCTGGGCAGGGGTCGCTCCCGGAGTCGACCCTGAAGGCTCCGCACGCGGAGCCGTGGGAGGGGCACCACCCGCACCCTTCGTCGCATCGGCCGATGGACGAGGGGAAGTCGAAGACCGACGATGCTTCTTCGACTTCTTCTTGTGCTTTGACTTACCTGACCCCGAGTGCGAAGACTTAGAAGAGGAGTGATGATGACTCCGCGATCGGTCCCTCGACCTCCCACGCGACCGGGACCTTGAGCGACGCGGAGCAGACTGCCAGGCCTCGAGGAGCTTTCGGGACCGCTCCCGCAAAGACTTCGGGGCCATGGTTCGGCAGTCGGAGCACGACTTGGGGTCATGGTCGCACTCCAGGCAGTAGAGGCACACGCGATGCGGATCTGTCACCGACATCAGTCGGTTACAGGAACCGCATGCCTTGAAGCCGGGCATCCCTCGTGCATCAGGAGTCGGTTGAGACTCAAAAACGAAGTCGACAAAAGTCACAAAAAAGTCAGTCAAAAAGTGACTGGGGGTACCGCTCTCTCCGGATCTGCGCTTGCTGGCGCGGAAAAAGAAAGAACTGACGTCAGCGCGCGAGGGCGGCGTCTATGTAGCTACCGCGACGTCATCCCGGCGACCACGACGCCGACGACGGACGCGGAGTCCACCGACGCCACCTTTCGACGCGCAGGGGTACTGCTGGCGAAAAACTTTCCGGATCCAGTCTGACGCCTGGGGGTAATTCTAAGGTAAGGAATCTATAACTAACTGTTTCTTTCAGATATAAAGTTTTGCCTTGCGTTCCCTGATTGCCTTTGGGTTCATCGATGGGCAGTCACCTCACGCCTTGGAGTCATGACTCGACCTCAGGCACCACAGGCACACCTGATGGAGATCCATCACAGACAATTTTTACAGGGCTAGAAACCTGTCATTTTAGGGGTGACATCCCTTGCACAGTGAAGAAAGTTTGTGGAAAATATTGAGGTGAGTGTCACAGAGAGATGAGAAGGAGCTCTGGATCCGCATCTGGTGGAGCTGAAAGAAATAAACTCACGCCAGCACTCGGAAGGGGCGCCTACATAGGACCTGCATGTAATATTTGGAGCAGAACAGCATCAGTGCAGAGCTGCATGGCGCCACCGTCCGGTACATACAGTACTGCTGAAAAGTTTTTCTATCCAGTCTGACGTCTGGGGAGAATTCAAAAGGTGAGGAATCCGCAGCTAGAATTCTCGAGCAGAAGGAGAATTTACCCCTACTTCCTCTCCACACCCACATGGAAGATGGTAAGGGAAGGCGGTAGGGAGGACGGATTGTTATTTAGCCCTGGAATGTGAGAAACAACAAATGTAAGCGTGGCAGAAGTAGCAAGAAACTTCAACAAGTGTATTACATTAACACTTGGACCATTGACCAATATATCTGTTTAAAGTTTTACTTATTAACCAATAAAACTTGTTTTGTGTAAAAAATGGCAATGGTATGCTTTATCTCGGAAGTAGTGAACTCCACCTCATAATCAATGTGTAGCTGGTCTTATGAGAGTAAAACTGTTAAGGTTTCACATGACACGCACCTTCAACATGTCTCAAAGTTTCTTTGCACATGTTCACATTTGTTTGGCAGCATACCTTCCTGTTGTTTTTCTTTTTCCTCCTTTTTCATCTGCTCCTTCTTTAGTGTGCTCTCGTCCTCCCTTCGCACTTTCAGAGCTGATTTGGAGCTTATTGACCAAGCTTCATATGCCAGCTGCAGGGAATTAAAATTTACGTTTATTTGGGATTTCCAGTTTGTTCTGGGCCAACTCTTCTCAACAAGCTAAGATGCATCTTCATCTCACTAACCAGCAAAAGGGGATTAACATATACAATATCTACAATTATAGCACTTCTAGGCAAACGGAATCGACAACACAGAAAATTCATGAATCACAGATTCCATTTGATTGACTCATCCATGGGGGGGAACAGCAACAAGAGAGCTATTAAATGGGCTAACATCTTACGAAACTCTAAAACATTAGCCAATATTTATAGTAATGTGGCAGAGGGCATAGAGCAAACATATAGATCAATTACTACTTTAGCGAGTGCCCAGTGCTCTCAGACAGTGTGTGCATTACATAACAAAGTTTTTGGTGCCACTGGAAAGTTTTTTAGTAGAGGTGGTAGGCTTATGGCCACAGCAAGGACATAACAGAAACCCTCATGGTTTGATTCAGATTGCAAAAAAACAACAACCTCCTTTCAGCACTTAAAAGTAAAGATAAGCTTCTTATTAAGAAATCAATCGCTAAATATAAACGTTCCCAAGCCCTAAGGAAGTTGAAATGGGCGAAGGGAATATGGAGTGAACTACTTGAGGCATTAAAGTACAACAATAATAGATTTTTTTTGGTACACAGTTGCCCATGGATGCAACAATGTTATTAAATGTATTGAGATGCACACTCAGCCAGATATTTGGTTCAGCCACTCCTGAGAACTTTATTGAAGCCCCACTGCTACATCCAACCACATTGTTCCACAAGAAACGGTTATAAGCCTGACAAAGCAGCTGAATTGGTATTCTCCCTAAACAATACAATGGTAGCCATACACAAAACGCAAGAAGCAAAGAGCCTGGCCATAACAAAATCCCAGGGATATTTCTATTGGAGTGGGACATTTGGACTCCTTACATAAACATTCTATTGAATGTTATTGCCATGGGCTTATCAATTCCACCCACATGGCAAGGTGCCATGATCATACCTATCCACAGAAAGGGCAGCAAACAGGATCACACAAATTATAGGCCTATTAGCCTTATAGACAATTTGTTAAAAAAAAACTTTTTGTAGGGAGATTTTTGTCCAAATACATGATTCGATGCAGGAGAAAGACACAGTCTCATTTCCTGGCAGGCTTTAGGAAAAAGTAAGTATGGTGGACTAGATATTTCAATTTAGACAATTGCTTTGGAAAATGGTGGTCCTCCTAAAGGGGCACCTTTTCGTTGCATTTATAAATCTTAGGATGGCCTTTAATTTGATCCCCAGAAACAAACGGTGGCAAGTATTAAAGCAGCTGGGGATGCTAGAGCCACTATTAACTATCCTGATTAGGCTCCATGCAGGGAACTAGGCTCAGGTCAGATGGGGCAAGGATGGGGAGGGGGCCAACCACATTCCTGTTAATAGGGGTGTTAGGCAGGGATGTGTGTTTGCACCAACACTGTTTTGTTTATATATCAATGGCATACTTGAATATCTACAATCAATCTGTAATGACTCACCTAAATTGGCAGGAGAAAAGGTAACCATCCTATTATATGCTGACAACACCCCATTGATCTCTCGCACACCAATGGGAGGGACTACAGGCTCTATTGGATTGCTTTTCTGATTTTTGTGATGACAAGAGGCCTGGAAATCAACCCATCCAAATACGAATACCTTCAACCCACATAAAACATTAAAGCGGGTTATGAAACTGGGTGACTGCCCCATAGAGAGTGTAAGGGGTTTTGAATATTTAGGGATTAGGATTTCTGACCCCATCTTGTGGGGTTCGTAAATTACCAAATCCCAGTTGTCCTTTCAGCACACTGCAGCAGCGGTCCTTAAGCTTTACAAGATAGAAGACAACCTCCTCCCAACTGGCAACTGCAGAGGAGAATTTAATTATTGCTGTTAGAGATGGTAAGGAGCCAGCAGAAGCACTTGCCAAAATAATGTCGGCAAAATCATCTCTGCTAGAGCAAATCACCAAAAAAGCTGCAGATAGATTATCAACCTGGGGGAAGGAAGCATATGAATGTAGCGAACAGGTCGGGCACCACCTTGCGGTTAGAGCAAGGCAAAAAAGCACCAGGAATACCATTACAGAAATTAAAGACACTACTTATAAAACAATTGTAGACCCTGAGGGTATTCGGAAGGTATTTCTTACATAATATCAAGATTTATATCATCAAACTAATACGACACAGTTACAAGATATTAATCAATACCTCAACCAAATTCCAGCGGTACAGTTAGCGCAAGATGACCGGGTGCTACTTGATGAGCCTCCCCAGTGGATAGATGCTCTATTATGTATTAATAGCCTTCCCAATGGTAAAGCTACTGGGCTGGACAATATTCCTGTGGAATTTTACAAAAGTTCTCTACTGAACTAAAAGAGGTTATGCTCCATTTGTTCATTCATGTATTTAAGGGGGGGAAGCCACCAGAATCATGGTCTCAAGCAAAAATTATTATTCTTCTGAAAAAACATAAATCTCCTCTAGAACCAGCCTCCTATCGACCTATTACACTAATTAATGCAGACAGCAAAGTTTATTCTAAAATTTTAGCGGTTCGTTTAGCGGGGGGTTATACATAAAGTAATATCACCTTGGCAACATGGCTTTATTCCTGGCCGTGGCACCACGGACCACATTAGGAGAGTTATAGCATTGCTTGATGCTGCCCATGTATCTAAAGACCCAATAGCACTTATTCTATTGGATGCAGAAAAGGCCTTTGACAGGGTTTCCTGGTCCTTTTTGTGGGAGACCCTGTCAAGGGCCGGGATTGGGCAGGGACTTATACAGGCCTTTAAAATGCTGTATGTTCAGCCTACCGCGAAATTACTTATAAATGGTAGGTTGACGGATACGTTTAAAATTACCAGAGGTACCCGGCAGGGATGTCCGAGTTCACCACTTTTGTTTGCTTTATATATAGATCCTTTTTTGCGACTGCTTGAAATTAATCAAAAAATTAGCCCTATTATTTATCACGGTTGGGAAACGAAAGTCCTGGCCTATGCGGACGACATAGCTCTAGTAACAACTAACCCAAGAATATCAATGGCTGAGTTAGAAAAAGAGGCGGAAAGATTTGGAATCTTATCGGGATATTCTCTTAATAGATCAAAGACCCAGATTATCTGCAATAACGTCAGCATGAGTGATGATACACGTCAGGTAGAAAAGGCTACATATTTGGGAGTTGACATCTTGGCCAACATTGATCGGATAGTTGAGTGTAACATAGACCCCTTAATTAATAAAATTAAACCCGAATTAATCCGACTACATAACTTACATCTCTCAATCATTGGTAGATGCAATTTAATTAAAATGCTTTTTTTCCCTAAATTTTTGTATTTCATAAGAGCTATACCGTTAGAATTTAGCACCACCTGTTTGAAAAAGATCGAAGACTTATTTTCTCGTTTTATATGGGCATATGAAAAGCCCCGAAGAGCCTATAAGTTTCTCTCCCTATCAAGGGAAAAGGGTGGGTTGGCACTCCCAAATATAAAACTTTATTATTGGGCAACAACTATACTGTATAATCTAACTCTTTTTTTCAACAAGCCCACAGACAACTGCCTGGGAGATATACCCACCCCAATAGAACTTATAATGGGCAGAGATGCATGGGGATGGACTTGGAGATTTTTGAATGATTCTCATTACAAGAAAGTTCGCTTTAAGACGCTTATTGCTGGATTTAAAACTATGAAATCGGTCCGTAAAATGTTAGGACTGGGTCGTTTGAACCATTATACCCCAATTTATAATAATCCTAATTTGCCAGAAATTTTTAATGATTTAATAATTAAAAAATGGCAAGATAAAGGCCTGTCGAAACTTGGTGATTTCTATTCCCTATCCGAGATAGCTTCATTTGAGAATCTCAAAGAAAGATATGAATTGGACTGGAGAGATTTTTATAAATATCTACAAGTACGTGATTTTTTGAGGAAAAAGTGTGGCGGCCCAGCAGGATTTATAAGTAACACCTTAGTAGATAACTTGGGAAAGAAACATCTAACCATTGGGTCTCTATATAATTCTCTCAACTTATTAATGCCGGATGATTTGATACTGCGTGCCAGGAAGTGGGAAGACGAAATTAGTATCTCAGAAGACTTATTTTTCCACTCAACCGCATTAGCACAAAGTCTGTTAATTCCGGCGCGGTTACAAGCCCAATATTATAAATCCTGCTTTTCGCTGTATTATACCCCGAAAAGGATCGCGAAATGGGGGACAGGGAAGGGGACCCTTTGCCCTCGGTGCTCCTTGTATCAGGCAGATCTTAGTCACATGTTTGCTTTATGTAGTAAATTAAGTAGCCTGAAATTAGAGATTGCAAATTTTATAAAAGAAGTGCTTGGGAGGGACTTTGATCTCTCACCCTCCTTGATCTGCCTCGGGGTGGATAAGGAGACACGAGGGAAATCAGGAGAGCAATTGGTCTTTATTTGTATGGCAATATATTGGCTCTGTTTAGCTTCAGCTTGGTTAGATCCATCCCCACCAGGATATCATCAATGGCTAGTACGACTAGTATCAAACTATAACTTTGAAAAAGCTATCTATGGGAATAGAGGGATGCATGCCCGAAGGAAAGGCCTAAGGATATGGGAACCAATGGCTAAATGGCTTGAGAGGTAATCTAAATTAATTTATCGAGTCTGATCTGTTTTTGTTAAGTATATTTGATTTTATGTCCAAGCCTGGGGATGGGTGGGTTGGGAGTGGGGGTAAAATCAATTTAAAACTGTGTATGTTGTATAGCGTGAGATTTAATTCATATTTACTGTACTAATATATGTTCTAATGTAAGTATGTTTGTAAATACAGTTTTCTAATAATAAACATGCACTAATAAAAAATAAAAAAAAATAAAAAGAAGACAACCTCCTCTATTCTCATATCGCCTGCCCTAGAGGTCTATACCAAGGCAAGGCAACTGGAGCAGCTCTTCATGGATTTACAGAGTAGAGCTCTGGGGTAATAGCAACCTTACTAGCCTGGGCAGAGCTGAAAACACATTTCTCAATGCAATACTCAATATGCCGCAGAGCACACCGACCGTTTGAATATGACATATATATATATATATATAGTAGAAGGCTAGTGGTAGCCGAAATGCGTAGACCATCCATTTTGCTATTCTTGCACAGGGTGTGTATGTAAAAAAGGAATAAACAAACTTATTTCATCCTGCAGTAGTGCCGTGACTCTTGCCTGGGGATACCCCTTTTTTTGGTGAGAGAACTGTGAAATATATATATATATATATATACACACACACATACTTATATATACACATATAAGTGTGTGTGCAATATGCATTCATGTTTGTTTACAACTTTATGCACATATATGGATATTTATAGAGACATCATTATGTGTATGTACATATGGAGATATGTGAGTCTATACTTCGCATAGGGGTGGCACAGTCATCTGTATGTATTTGTGAACACATGCATATATATGTATGTTTTCTATTTCTACATTTATTTGTAATGTAATGTGGATTTGTAAAGTGCAGCTTGTCACCCGGGAGGGTATTCAGGAGCTGAATATGTGAATGTAGGTGTGTGGTGAGGCTGGGCCTGAATACAGGCAGTCTTGATGGTCCTGCAAGAAGACTGATTGAATAGCCAGGTCTTCAGCCTCTTGCGGAATTCAAAAAGTGAGGAGGAGGCCCTGAAGTGTTGGGGGAGGTCGTTCCAGGATTTGGCGGCAAGGTAGGAGAATTATCAACTTCCCATTCTGCGTCTGTGGATGCGCGGTGTTTGTGTGAGTGAGAGTTATGCTGAGCGAAGTTGTCTGGTGGTTGGCGGAAGTGAAGCTAGTGATTGAGGTATGCTGGTCCCATGTTGTGTAGTGACTTGAATGTGTGTGTGAGAAGTTCTAAAAGAAATATATAAATTTAAAAAATGAACTACTCCACCTATTATAAGACCTTTATGTTCATACGTTACATCCTTCAGTATCTCATCGTATATGGAAAATATATTTGCAGATGAGTCTCTCCATATAGGTTTCTGCTCCTTTATAGGATAATTTATAAATGTCAGAGTAGAGTATGTAATATGCTTAGATGGAAAAGTAACTACGTTGAGGTGTATAACGATATATTTTGATATAAAAAAAAAATTCTAATACAAAATATATATGTCATGTACATAGAGTCTGTGTATATGCACAATATACATGGGTATGTCTGAAAATGTAACTATTAATACATGCATGTACATATGGATTGGATGCAGCAGATATATAGGGATTTATGCCTTGCAAATCAATTTTAATACGTATAATGGTTTTATGTGTGTGTCATATATATTAGTATACACAGAGTTAAGAGCTAGCTGTGTGGGTATGTTGGTATACATGCATAAATGTATTTAATTTTATTTTAGTTATAGCAAAAAAGGGAAAAAATAAAATTAATCTATTTATAACAATAATTGTATGTATTAGGCATTGCATATATATGTATGTTATAGTAACTGATAAATACATCTTATTTACTTAACATACATCTGTGTGTGCATAAGGCTGTATGGTTCTTTCTATGAAAACACACGTCACTGTATGTAATTCTGATTATATGGAAGATACCCATAAGTGTATCACAATATATTCAGACATAAAAAAGATTCTATGTCACTTTTTGTGTGTTTATGTGTATGTATATATATATATATATATATATATATATATATATATATATATATATATATATATATATATATGCATATCCCCTCAACGTGCCTGCTCACAAATAAAAACAGGCTCCAGCATGCTCGGGCTCACTTAGGTCGGCTTTATTGTGGCTACATACACAGGTAACGCGTTTGAACCGCTGCAGCGGTCTTTGTCAAACCTATATATATATATAGTGCCTACTGGCCAGTAGGTAGTTATAGTTAGAACCTAGTTTCCATAGGAAAAGCATTTTTTGACTTGGGTGTAACTTTGGCGTCGTTTGACCAATCATCATGATATTTTCTCAAAAAAGTGTCAAGGTAGTTTCTGTGTGTCATGGAAGGTTTGGGGGGTGATGCGTGCAGTGGGGACCGAGAAATTGGGGTGCGAAATAAGGCTGCATTTGTAATCTGAATTCCCATAGGAACCTTTAGCCACAGCTACAGCCCGAACTACTGAACGGACTTACATCAAATTTGGCAGAGAGGTAGATGTTGGTTCAAGGAAATGTATTTTGATTACTCGGTGTAAATCTATTCAGTAGTTGTTGAGAAATTTAAGTTGAAAATTATAGTGCTATCTCTGGCTGCGAAGCTTTTGCGAACAAAGACGAGCTCGTGCAGAGAAATGAACTGTTCTGATTGGCTGCCAACACGTCAACCAGGAAATCTTGGCAGCCATCTTGGGACTCGGCTTCACCGAATCCCCAAAATAATACGTGAAAATAAAGAAAAGGGGGCAGGGTAAGAATACCCGGACCCCAAAGTCATGGTCTTGGGGTCCCCCTGGTACCTTGCCATGGCATAAAAGCATTTATTTTTCAAAAAATTGCTGCGAAAACACGATATTCACAGCAGAAAATAAGCAAGTTTAAATAACCCCTTGGTGGGCCAGGTCCCGGGGGCATATAATAAATATAGATGGGGGGCACACGGGGCACCCCTCTTAGGGCTTATCAAAGCACCGGGGACAGCCACCTCCCTGGATCACATTTCATTGTTAATGCAGGCGGATCCACTGGACCCGCCCGCAGCCCTGGGGACCGCCACCTCCATAGGGCTATTTCCAATTATGATAGGGAGGGGGCCTCGTGGACCCCCCCTCTGCCCCAGGGACAGCCACCTCCCAGGGGCTAATTTCAATAATATGGGGGGGGGGGCTCGTAGACCCTCCCCTGCCCCGGGGACCACCTCCTCCCCGGGACTAAAATGATTACCAAAGCTTTGGGGAGGCTCCGGCCCCCCAATGCAGCCCTGGGGACCATCACCTCCTCAAGGCAAATTTTAATAAAGGAGGGAGGGCCACGCGGCCCCCCTCCTGGAGCCCTACATGGCCCTGGGGACCGCCACCCACAGGGCCGGTTCCAGCAATGTCCGGGGGTGTCCACCCCTGGGACATTGCAGTTTGCTATGGCATGGCGGTAGCACTGCTCCAGCCATGCCATAGCAAACAGTGTGCTTCACTTTGAGCAAGCGAGAGCACATTTTGCTCTCACTTGCTCAAAGCGGCGCACACTTTGCTTTTTAACAAGGTGGTCATGCCCCGGGGATGGGTCCCCGGGGCCAAAATCAGCCTCAGGAGGGGGTCCCCCATCCCCAAAAAATAAAAAAGTTTAAAGGCCAAACTGCTGGACTTGTTCCAAAGGAACACCCTGCGCCAAAATGTTCACCCTCAATATTTTATCAGGGTTGAAAGCCATGAACTTGGTTTCATTAATGTTTAGCTAATGTGTATATATGTACGCATGCATATCACTAGATATTTAGATGTGTGGGTATTGTCTCTATACATGTATATGTTATTTTCAGTTATTTGTTACTCGCTGCAAAGCGCTTCAACTCCTCATCAAGTGTAGTAAGCGTTATATAAATACTTTTTACAATTTGTATCCTGCTATAATAATATGTGATCTACAGGTGTAGGTGAATGTATAAACATTCTGGGTCAGATTCACAAAATTCTTATTTCGATCTTCGTTTGATTCAGGAGCAAAATTCTGATTGGGCATTTACAATATAACTTGACCAACCAGACTTTGATATGGCTAAATCGAATTATAAATATCATTTGGCTCACTGCAGTAAAACTCAGTGGTCCTCAGAATTTCAGGCTTTTCATTAGAAGTTCATTTTAGACATTTGTTAATTTTCATTCATTTCCAAGTCGAATGAAAATCGTAAATAATAATAATAAAAATACATGCTTATTGTATGATGAAGGATACCACAATTGCGTGGGTATTGCTGTTAAACAAACAGTTTTGCCCAATTTATCAACACTAGATGGATGAAGGGATGAGTTTGCCTTGGTGAATTTATTAGTAGCAAAAGCTTATTTTTACTGAGGCATGCTGGAAATTTGAATCCTCTATACACAATTACAATTCCAACTAACCTGAATTCCAACTTTTATTGCAATACAAATCAAGGGCAAATCATACTTGTGAATAATAAACCATAATTCTCATTGACCATTGACTTAAAACTTGAAATCACAATGTAAGTCATTTGGCTTTAGCACCGATGAACCGACTTTCATATTTTACTCACCCCTAGTCGCCACATTCTAGGTAAGTGCTCCAAGTCTGGGTCGGGGCATTGAGGAGTTACCCTTAAATACTACCCTGTTCTTATACTCTGGCCACGAGATAGAAGACTTGAAAGCATTCCCAAGCCATGACAGACATAATTTAGTCATGGGTAGAGTATCTAGAGGACTCAGTCCGGCTACAACAGACACCTGGATGACTGTAAATGTTGCTGGGTGAGCCTATATTGCAAAGAAGCTTTGCCTCTCTAACAGAAGTGAATTCATTCTACAAAGCTTCCGCCAAATTAATTCCTTTTGAGACATCCATGTATCCAAACCATTAACATATGCCCATTCAGTTAAATGAAAATGAAAACAAAAATCCCTGCACTTCAACGCCACTGAAAGAAATACAGCTGCCACCGGCTCAAATTAAGCACTGGCACTAACCATACCAAAAACCATTCCTTACGACTGAAAGTGAATTAAAATGCTTCATCAAGAAGGCAAATGACTACATTATTCCAACTGCATCTCTGACGTAAAATGCCCAACCAATGTACTCCGCAGAACCCACATTGAATTCTGCAATTTAGAATGCACCACCGTAAAGATTCCTCACCCTCAGGCTTCTTGTAACTCCACTTCAGACCACCTAATGCAAGGGTGCCAAAACAGCAAAGAGGGAAGAAACCCCTTGCCATCTTGCCCAACGAGACCAAGATTAGAAACTACACCAACTGGCAGACACTGGGCTCTGGCCTCCTTCAAGCAACACTCACTATCCCAATTCTATAACCTGGTCAAGACTGGTGGACCTGCCAGTTCACCATCAGACCCCTGTTCAAAACAATATTCAGCAACATCCTACCCTGAATGTTTGATAAAATCCCACCTAATCCCATTTGTGACAAATTCCTATCGCCAGGCACCTTCCACTTAGACCTCAAGATATTCTGACATATCTACATTCTACATCGAAAATATTTAGATTCATCAAACTGGCCAGCTATAGACCAGCCTCGAATGGTTTGTTCTTAGGAAAACTGAATAAAAGAGGAGTTTGCTCAGATCTGTGGCTAACTGGAAGAAAACTATTTATTTTCAGACAAATGAATTTGGTTTTGCCTTAGGAGAGGCACCAAATCTGCTCGGATCTCCATTTGCGTTGTCATGAAGACCATCATGGACAAGAATGCAGTCATGACACTTACAGGTGCCAAGCTTTGGATAATTTGAGGTGTGCTGATTAGAGGCATCCTTGCCCCAGAGTGGCAACAGAAATTGGAGAGTGCAGCTATATGTCAAATGACAGATAGTTACCCAAATGTACAGTTGAGACTGCTGAAATTTGCCGCTAGTTGCAATGAATATTTAACCATACAGTTTTTCAGAGTTCTCTCAAGTATTATTGAAAATACATCAGCTTATTGTCGTTTTTTTATATCCAAATATCATTTTGTGTTGTATGTGATTTCTTATTTCCACACCATTAGTCTGTCAACATAATTCCAATGTACAAAATAAAACAGCCCCAATGCATTTCAGACCTCCCATGTTTCTTCATCAGTTGTAATGCCATCACATGACATAATCAAGTATTTAACTTTAACACTGCAATTCAAAAACAATATAATTCAGATTTACTCCACTATTATAGAAGCACGTTGATATACAGCATTATTAAGGCATTAGCAATAACAGAAATCATGTTAATGGACACCATTGGACGGTCCAGGTTCTACATCAAAGCCCTAATTATTTGGGTAACAAATAACTCTGAATTGTGTTTTCCATACTTGATTGTGGGGTGACCCATGATAGGAAGCTTGTTACCGACTAGAGGGACATGAATGGAAGTTGAGGCTGTTTCGTGGTTTGTCCTGGGTGTAGCACCTCGGAGAGATCTCTTGTCTTGACTTCAGTCGAGGGTAGAGTCAAATCCAAGACTTTAGTTGCTCTCCTGATTACAGTAGAAAAGGCGGCTGACTCTTCACTTGCCACAGTTAAGTAGTGGCAACTGGAGGTCAGCATCAGGCGACATATATAGGCCAGTAAATAGGCCGCTGCCGTCCTGCAGTTCATAAAATAGGCTTCCAATAACATATAGAGGTGATTCATCAACATCATCGTCATATACGTGTAGGTGGTGTGGAAGCGGCTCTAGATCAGACACTGGATAAGGGTGGATTTGGTGCAACTTGGGTGACATCTGTGTATTTTATTTTCTTGTTGGGGCAGCAACGGGGGACGTGGTGTCACAAGAGGTGTGTGGATGCAGCGTTGAGCCCGAAGGTGAAACTGAACTCGAGGTGAGGTCTAGTGGCACAGATGGGGATGATCTGCCAATGGTATACTGAAGGGAGGCAATTTCAAATCCAGCTGGGTACCAAATATACGGTCCATGGCCTCCATGGAATTCCCAGATTTGATGCGGTTGACTTCGACCAAGACCATCTTGTTTTCAACTTATTTTGGTGTTCCACGACATAGAGCTTGGCTTTGCAGTCGCGAATGGCTTTCAGGTTTATCTTCACGCATTGATCAGAGGACGCCGAGTCGTGCTTGGAACCGCGACCTCAGAAGCACAGCTCGTATGGGTCCATCACGGACATCTGCTTATGGCAATCCTTACAAGGTTTAAACCTATTGTTTTAGGTGGGGATATGCCCCTAGCACACTTGTAGAATTTGAAGAAGAAAAAAAAATCACTGTCAGAACTCTGACAGAGCAAGGGAGCGAGCTCAAGATCCATGTAGGAAGGAATGTAAAGAAAGGAATTGTCATCAGTGTGCAGAGGTGGGGAGGATATAGTGGCCCTGACGTCACATCGAGGGTGGGACGGACCTGACAAGGAGCCGCACAATGCCACCTACAGGAGTACGCAGGAGTTGCTATGAAAATCTTCCAGCTCTAGTCTGGTGCCTGGGCAATTCACAAGGGGAGGAATCTGTGGTTAGAAGTCTCTATCAGAAAGCAAATTGGCTGGGGCGGTTAACGGTATTAACGCTGCAGCTCTGAAAGACATGTGCACATCATAAAGTCTTCTGCATGAAAAAGATTAGACTGCCTTCTTTGTTATCACTGAAGGCTTAAGATAGTATTAATTCCGATATAACACGTTCATATCTTCACAATTGACAACACGGTTTACTGTGCTCAGTGGTAGATGTTTTGGGAAGTTCCTGATATACTGCATTAACTGAGGAACTCCACCAAAGCAGATGGTCGATTTATTTTGGACATTGACTCCTGGGCACTTTGTACACATGACGTGAACTTGTCTGGTAATTTCAACAACTAAGAGCCAACAAAATGGCAATCTAGGCCATTTTGAGATACTATACATACAATATGTCGCACAAGCTATCGATGGTAATCTCTCTAGTTTGATTCTGAAACAGAGTCTGACTGTAGGTTGGCATCACTGGGCCATGCAACCTGGTTTCATTTACCATATTTCTGGATGAATCTCTATCAGTAGCAAGCTTCCTATCATGCATCATCCCACTATCGTGTATGGCAAACATAACTCAACAGATATTTGTAACTCAATCATTGTGGCTTTGATATAGAACTTGGACCACCTAATGGTGTCCATTTGCATGTTTTCTATTATTGCTAATGCTTTATTAATGATGTACATTAATGTGCTTCTATAATAGCGGAGTAATTCTGAATTATATTGTTTTTGAATTGCAGTATTGAATACTTGATTATGTCACATGATGACATTACTCCTGATAAAGGACCATGGGAGGTCCGAAATGCATACGGACTATTTTGTACATCGAAATAATGTCGACAGACTACTGTTGTGAAAAAAGAAATCACATGCAACAATAAATGATATTCTGATGCAAAAAAAACGGTGCTTTCAAATATTAATTGCAACTAGTGTCAAATTTCAGCATTCTCTGCTGTGCATTTGGGTACATATTTGTCACATGACATACAGCTTCATTCTCCTATTTTAAATGTAGAGCATGGAACTGCTATAGCACTATTAACTTACTTTTGAATAATATATTTCATTGATTTAAATATTTTACATTAAAATATTTATTTGAAAAAAAAATTCTCACCTAATGAAAAATCTGTATATTTATTACATTTAAAACATTTTTACGGTGGTAAAAGATTTTGAATTGTTTCCTTTTGTTGTTATTTGACTTTTTCTTTTGTTTTGCAAAACGATCTCTCAACGCTGCCGGCCCCTGGGTTGTAGGCATACAGCTGTGTTCACAACCATTACTGACCACCGCGGCCGGCCCCAGGGTTGTAGGCACACAGCTGTGTTTGAGATATCGGTCGATAAATAAACAGAATGGTTCCATAAAACATTTCTACAAGTTATGTATAGAATTATTATACATTAATGTAAATATTTTTTTTAATAAGTTACATTTAGATTTGAATTAAATAAAAGTTATTACAATATTGCATAAGAAAATAGGCATTAAGTTTTTTGTTTATATTTTATTTTTTTACTTTAAATTAAATTTTTATATACTTTTTTTGAAAAGTCTAAAAAAAAAACTAATGTATTTTAGCACTATATCCGATGGGGTATTAATTTTAGTCCCTGCCTCCATTATTTTTTAGGGGAGGGTGTTGCAGTTTTGGTGGTTGACTATGTATGGTGCTGGACTTACACCAGGTCTGAGCTGGAGTACATTTATGACTGTTCTGGGTCCTTTTTGGCTGTAGTAACTTAAGAAGTATGGTTTGTGGACAGAAACGGACTTGTTCTCTTAGGGGTGGGTGCGTAGCCCTCCCTAAACCCCACCTTAGCCCTTCCTAAACCCTTAAATCTCTCCCACTTTAGTAAGTATTACCCATTTTCCAGCCACTCCCCCTGTCCCTCCTACATTTACTACTAAAACGTATATGTATCTGTGCAGAGATCTCCGCAGTCGGGCCAGATATTTCTGCACATAAAAGTGAGGAGAGGCAAATATTCGCAAGTAGGTTAGAGAATCGAGAATATACTATTGTGGTACTACTACATGTAGTACAAAATGCAGTTGTTGAATAGGGCCCCTGGGAGCTTACACTGACTCAAATCTTGCACAGAATACGAAAACAGAAGCAGGTATGTGGAAAAGGGTGCAAGACAGAACCAGCTCACCTCTGAACAATTTAAACCAGTGCCAACTAGGTCTTTCAAAAAGATTTGATAGGACTTTTGCATTTATTTTAGAAATTCCCTCCTCATGTTACTGCCTCAAGAGACTGAAGACTAGAGAAGACCACAACCATAGAGTTCAGAGATGCATAATCCTCCTGAGGACAACCTCGCCCAGCAGAGACACTTCAATCTAAACCCTTCCTGTTCTACATCTGTATACAATAGGAAATTAAGGAAAACTTAACCAGTATACAATGAGTCAATACATATTCCAGCATGCCCATCGAAGCCAGGATAGAATAAGCTTAAAGGTACATCTACATTGTCTAAGAAGTTAAAAGAACAATGTTGATTCCCTGTGCCCTTCTTTAACCCCACAGATATTTAACTTTTTCTGCAAATTATACTGAGCCTCCAACAAGGATGGAGACCTATACACGTGCCTCAGCCCAATTTGTATCCGACATTCAGCCATCCATGTGACAGCCAAACTGGTAAAAGAAGTCTGTCATGTAGGCCTAACAGTCTGTGCATGTGTTTCTTATCAAAAGCACTCCTCTACCATCTTTGCCTAACATTTAAAAGAATATTGATAGAAAATTATATTTTACCTCCTGCACATCTGTCTTTTTGCTTGTGTACTGGGCCTCCCCAGCACTAGTCACCACAGAGTTGTCTTCAGACATCTTTCATCTGCCCATAAGACCCTACTCAAAGTAATGCTTGAGCTTTACTTCTGTCACAAAAGATACTTTTAAGTATTCATTTTTTGTCCTTAGAGAGTCTACTCATGTATTGAAAATGATTAGCTATAGCATTCATCAATACCTGAAAGGCGGTTTTCTTCTGTGGTGGTTCCTCTTCCCTCTGTTCCTCATGATCCTCCTCTTCCTCTTCCTCGCTCTCTGTGTCAAAGAGGTTGTAGCTTCCGCTCCGAATCACTAAAAAAAATATTTGGAACCAGGGTCAGTAAAAGAGGAATGGCAGGGCTACTCTTACTTGAAAAAGGCTAGTCTGCACTCTTTAGTGATACAGGTCAATATGATTGCTCCTTTTTAATTTTGGGAATTTAAAACTCAAATATACAAAATTAAAACAACAAAGCTAAGTCATAGTGCTTTGTTACTTATTGAGGAATTAACAAGCAGTAATCACTTACCTGCTATAGCAATGTTGCCTTTATAAATTGTTACTTATATTAATTTTGAGTTGAATGAAACAGTTTCCTTGATCCCTGTCTTTTCCTGACTAATCACGCCAAAAGAATTTCATGATTCTAATCAATCAAGGCAGTCAATTCTCGTCCCATAGTTTGGGCTAAACCCTTAGGTTTACATTAGTTAAAGTTGAGAATAAAAATAACTTACTTGATGTATGATTCACCCACGGTTTCCACCATTTCTTCTTCCCTTCATTTTCTTTCTTATTCCCTTCACCTAAGGTAGTAAACAAGGCACTCTTTCACTATCAAGAGTAATTTATGATATATATATTTGGTTATCTACATACATAGATCAATTTGCTGCTGTTGTAACTCACTTCTAGGACTTTGCTAGATACCCTCGGATGTCAATTGTTATAGTGCCACATGGCAAAGGGAAGTAAAGCGTTCTCTGTGAATTAGCATTAGTCTGAAAAGAAAGTTCTTCCACAAACCTGGCTTTGAATAGGGAAGTGAAGTTTCCAAAGTAGAGAGCTGGAAAGACAACATGGTGCACTATGTAGATACATATTTTGTTTTTTAAACTCTGGCCACTACTTGAACATACATAAGGTCTTAGAGGAGAATTACATCAAGGTAGCTATTGTCCTGACCAAGGAGGCCACTGTGATTGTGGTTTCAGATGGGGATTTGATTTGACAAGTATTAGGAAATATGTTGTTTAAATTGCGGAAGGCTACTTCTAGATGTCTTTGATCTTAGAGCAGCATCTGTGTGCATTAAAGGCTACAAATGGCTACAAATATTGACAGTGGGCTAATCAATGTAATTTACTGTCTAGATTCAGACAAGATGGTTATGGTTCTCTAGGGAATCCATAGAGGAGTGACAGATCCCTTTATGGTGGTTACACGAGTATGACATGGATACCTATTAGCCCCTACATTATTTAACACCTCTGCAAATAATCTGTATTTTGCGCATAAAAGTATTAAAACCAATTGTCCCTTTAATAGTGGCGTTTCAGACCCTGGAGCAGAATATCCTGAAGTCTAAAATCTTAATTGTGGGGGCAAAATACACACCAAATAAACTATTAAACCTTTTTGGTGATAAGATGCACAAAGTTTGGGAATTTGACTATCCTAGCGTGAAATTCATCCATAAAGGCATATGGTGTGCTCAGGTGCAAAAACCACTCACATATTGTCAAAACTTCTCATTGTTATAAGTGCTTTAGACTATAAGATGGGAAACAGTCCACTCTCCGTTCCTTTGGAAGTACATAGAGTAAAAAGCATGAACACAATATGGAGCAGATTGGGCAGTGCTAACTAGAATTTGTTGTTATTTTCCAAAAATACTTTTCTAAGTAGTATCTGCAATATCCAACAATCAACACCAATGCTATTACTACGCTCAGAACTGCATGTTAAAAATATTTTGAATATTGGAGCCTTAGACCTTTATTGTTTTAGGCTAAACTGTAGCTGAATCCAAGCATAGTCTTTTATAGCCAGGCTTTAGGAAATCTGCTTAAACGTGATCATGATTTAAATATTCCAGGGATTGCCCTAACATTTAAAACTCAGAAGCAAACATGGCTCAGTGAGCTGTGGATGGACCCAACTTAGACAAACTATAATAACATAGCAATTTTCAAAAAAGAAATCTGGAACTATATGTTAATTGACAATACAAATACTTAAATCTTTCCTCGGCCCAGTGTACCTTAGCTATAAACGTTTTGTGGGAAGAGAGAAATACCTAGATTTGATGACAACTCCTGAAATGAGACGTATATTAATTACATTTTGTTTGGCTATTCTACAACTGTGTGGGTTTACATCAAGGTCAACTGCAAATTCAGGCTATTGTATGTGTAGTATGGGCCTGTTTGAGGACAAAATGCACTTTTGTTTTTACTTAAGGCTAGAAAACCCTGGATTAAACTAGTTTTAAAATGAATAAATGTAAGACTGAGGAAAGAAGCCTTGAGTTTAAGAAATGATATTGCTTACATCCATTTTTGCACAGTGAATTTTATCTTTTGGGTCTGGTAAAAAATGCAAATGTTAATGATACTGTTATAAGAGCGCTCTTCACACCCATGGATCAACCATGTTTGTCTTTTTGGTTGTTCTCATAGGCTGTGCCATATTAGAAAAACAAGGAAGAATTAATGTTCATGGATTGCCACGTGTATCTTGAGAATGCACACATACTTGTGTGTGGAATATGTAATGAAATTTGGACAAGGAGAGATATGAAAGGATATGTTTTGATTGTAATATTGTATTGTTGTATTGTATGCTTTATGGAGCCTTTTGAAACTCCAAAATAAGCATTATGAGGATGATGATTTGGCAAGTAGAATAGTAAATTCAATTCAATGCCTAAACCGTTATCACAGATGGAAAACTACCTGCCAGAACATTAATTCTGTTTGCTGTTGTATTCATGCCGTAGTATTCATGCCGATCCAGCTACACCAATTTCGTTTACATGCTTTCATTATATTATGGGGATTATCTTTGTTCTTTGTTTACGTTTAACCTGCTACACTGAATTCAGACACTTAAAATCTGGAACAACTCAGACTAAGGATTGACGTCTGGTAGTTTATTTATCTGCAGCAAAACATACACCACAAATATGAAGGATCCCGCTTATTTAGTCAGGTAACTGAAATCTTGAACAGTCATTCATATGGAAAAAGTAATACAAAACACTGTTTATAAGAATAAGAAAAAAAAATGTTGCGGATAAAGCTGCAGACCATAATCTAGAACCAACAGGATTCTATTTTGCAGTAAAACATATCTTTGTGTATAATCAAATCACTGAAATAGACAGGGCAGTTCATAGTGAACAAACGAATGAAAAGTGAAAACTAAGTACCAAAATTTGGGGAGAAAGTTTTCGGACCTGGGAATGCAGATGTAAAAGTCTAATTTAAGTGGCCATTCATGCTAAAATCCATAATTGTGCCAATGAAGATCTCTTTAACATTGGACCACTCTTGTTTTGCCATTTGGAAGAAGGTGATGTTTCAGCTCTATGTTACTCAGTGAGTCATGATTAGGATAGTGCCTTAAAGCAGCCAGGAATCTTCTCTGTAACGGCATCTTATGAGAGTCTATCCTACAAAACAGTCTACTCACTTGCACTCTAAAGTGTGATTATAAGAGGAATCACATTGTGTTCTTTGTACCAACTATTATTAAAGGTGCATATGCAAGGCGTTATTGTCAACTAAGCATTTATTTTACCTTTGCCTTCCAATTCTAGATCTTTCTTCACTTTTTCAGGACTGCTGGACTCTTCAGACACTTCAACAGTGCACACACCCTGCTGCTTTAAGCTGTCAGATTGCTTCTGCTTTGACTTTATAAGCTCCATTCTGTAAGGTAAAATTAAAACGTAAAAAGATGTACTTACATAGTTAATCTACAAAGGTGCAGTTACCTAGGTCATAGCATTCTGGTTTGAAGAAAAAATATTTCAGTACGGCCAGAGACAAGGCAAACGTGTTCCCCCGTAAAATATACATCTAAGAAGTGACAAAGATACATTTAGAACAGGATTGTCCAACATTGACGGCTCCAGTCACGCAGAACTTTCAGGTGCTCTTTAGGAGATACATTTACATACCAGGAATCTAAATGCCACTCATGTACTTAGTCCATGGTTATCCTGAAAATATGACATGGCTCTAGCCCTTGTGGATTAATGCCCGACAAGCCTGGTTCAGCTTGGACTAACACAACAGTTCGCCAGTAACAACAAAGCATGCTCCATCTCTAACTCGTACACAGTCCCTTCTGCTTTAAGAAATAAATATACATGTATGCAGTAAGGCTTGCAAAGCTAAGATGTTTTAGGATCCAGCACCAAACTTTAAAAAAGTTTGAGTGCTACTGAAGAGGATGAGCAAATTAAAGCACATTACAGACCAATGGATATCGACTATGCAGCTTTATCTTAAGTATCTGCAAGAGGCTGAGATACTATTTTGAAAGAGAATGAGCCAGAAGAATTAACCCTCAGGTTGCATCAAGAGGGATCAGTCGCCCCTCCAACACAGAAGTGGATGACCTCTCTCCAACTCTCGTGGTGATAAAACTTATATTCAGAATCAAAATCAGACAGTAGAGTACACATTTCAGGTGAAATATCTTACTGTGGAAAATTCCCAAAATATGAGAGAGTTTACCCCAGTTAGACCAAAAGTAGTTTACACTTATCAAAAAACAAAATTCCCTTCTGTGTCAAATTCACTAGCTTTCAATAGTTTGCACTGAACCATAATCTGCACTCAACCATTAAGTGTCATAACAAGTCTATTTGAATAAGTATACTTTATTACACACAACGCAAAAAAAGACCCGCTTTTGATTGCACTTAATTTTAAAATACATTTAAAAAATCATCCTATGATGTAACTGATTCACAATGTCTGTAGCCAAAAATCTTCATGAACACTTCACAGATATAAAATAATCACATCCATATTATACATCTAAGATAAAACAAAACAAAATACAACAATATGTCAATATATTTACTCCAGTGGTATTGTTATCCAAGAAACAGTAGATATATCAGTCCAATTTTTCATAAATTCATTTCCTGATATGTATTACCCATATAACCATAATACATAAAATAATCCTATTAAAACAGTATATCAATCCATTAATCCATATGTCGACGCGTTTCGGTGTATCTTTTGCTTCCTTAACACCTTCTTCAGGACTCATATAACATTCATGACTTTTTCATAATTTCCATAAAAACAGACCATACATCTAAAAATAAACAGTAAAATGCAATTAGATTCAATTCTTTTCTTGTGTGAACATAGACTATTATTTTGGTTCAGTGCATCCTATATTCATTTGTGATCATTTCAGATTATAATTATATTATTCTCTATGTCTCGGTTGATGAGTTATTTCCAGATCACTATATTTTCTTTTGCTTCCATATTATAAGAGGGTGCTATTTCCATCATGGCAACCGCGAAAGTTTGTTGTATGTCGTTATGACATAGTATGTCGTTACGATATACTAAATTACCTGAAGAGTCCCTTAAGCGATAATGTTAGGGAAGTTGGGATGTTCAATCACTAAGGGATGATAAATAAGAAGTGAACACCCCTATTTGAAATATTAGTAATTTATAATAGACGTACCCCCTTCTAAAACACACTAAATAGAAAATGGGTCGTTTTACATTAGCTGTTTTGACGTGAGCACTCATCGCGTACATGATTGTGATGGAAGTGATATTAATGATGGACTACACGGGTCTGCCCATTCAAGTATGGCGACCACGTAAGCTGGTATTTGCCGGTATGATATATGAGCCATTAAGGATAATGGGGTAACCCAGTAACCCTCAGAACCTGAGTAAGTATGCTAAAGAAAAACAATGGTTCTGTCGGGGAGATCAACTGATTTGCACCAAGTACTTAATACATTAAAGAAAATATGTTTTAGTCATATAACAAAGTAACACACCAAGAAAAAGTAACCAATTTATGCCAAAAAAACGAATTTCTTTACTTTATATTTGTATATATGCAAATCAATAAGCAGGCTGTCTATGACAAAAAACACATACGACAAATGAACCAATGACTGTGTGGTACAATTAGTGACTGGTAGTGATATGTGACAAAGTGCTGTACATAGGTGACATAAATAACATATATATATACAAACAATATTTAACATATAAGTCCACAACTCAATGCATAAATCCCAACGGAAGATATGATTTTCTGTCAGGTCAGGGAATTGCGTGGACTAATTAAAACAACAACGTCGACGCTTCGACCCTTAACGGTTGTGCAGATTAATAAGCATCAGGGGCGGGTCTTCATCAGGACAAAGGGGAGAAGGTGACAGCCAAACAACTTGAAGTCCTATGTTTATGCGCATCCAACTACTTATGCAGACACGGACGAACAAGGACGTCTCTTCTATTCCTTTTCTCAATCATTTGATCGCCTTGGCGGCCCCACACTATTCATTTCCACCGGCTGGTGAAGAAAGATTTTTATGATTTAAACAGAACCACAATCTATGGATGTGAGTTAGAGGTGTCGGCTGACACCTCCCTGAATATTGTTGCAAAGTTGGATGCGCATAAACATAGGACTTCAAGTTGTTTGGCTGTCACCTTCTCCCCTTTGTCCTGATGAAGACCCGCCCCTGATGCTTATTAATATGCACAACCGTTAAGGGTCGAAACGTCGACGTTGTTGTTTTAATTAGTCCACGCAATTCCCTGACCTGAACAGAAAATCATATCTTCCGTTGGGATTTATGCATTGAGTTGTGGACTTATATGTTAAATATTGTTTGTATATATATATGTTATTTATGTCACCTATGTACAGCACTTTGTCACATATCACTACCAGTCACTAATTGTACCACACAGTCATTGGTTCATTTGTCGTATGTGTTTTTTGTCATAGACAGCCTGCTTATTGATTTGCATATATACAAATATAAAGTAAAGAAATTCGTTTTTTTGGCATAAATTGGTTACTTTTTCTTGGTGTGTTACTTTGTTATATGACTAAAACATATTTTCTTTAATGTATTAAGTACTTGGTGCAAATCAGTTGATCTCCCCGACAGAACCATTGTTTTTCTTTGGTATGATATATGAAGCAAATTCAAAGGAGTTTAAGAGCCCCTTATGATTTTGTCACAACATGTGAAATTTAATAAAATGCAATTATAAAAAGCATCTATATCGGAATTTTGTGGGATCATAACGAAGGGGTAAACACCTTTTGGCAACAATATCTTCATGTGTAAATAGAAAGATCTGACACCAAAATGGCCGCCACAAACGTAATGAGACGTAGCGGCAACCCGGATTAGCATAAAAAGGGATGGCCTCACCAAACAAATTACGCAAACAGAACCAGAATCCCGGCAGGTTGAAACGCTGAAAAGAGGTAAAAGGTAAGCGATAGGGTATGAGTAGTTACTCCGGGCATAATGGGGAGGGCCCTTGTTACGGAAAAGTTTTTGTGGGTATACATATCATCTCTATATAGAAAGATAACCCGCTTTCCGTTTTGTTAAAGCCTTGTTAAGGGAACTTGGGGTCAGTAACGAACTACACAGGCATTCTTTTCTGTTAAAAAACTGCCTCGCAAGGGAACCCTAGGTTAGTAACAAATAACACAGGTCGCCATAGTGATAATATCGTATGGCGTATTTTAATAATATTTTAATAATATTGTAATTAAGACTCGATAAAACTGTCCCTTTAAAGTGACAGAGTAGTCTCCATGGAAGTTGGGCATTAGACATAACCCGACGGAGACTAACAACGATATAATTAAAAGTGGAAATTTATGAAAGGGTAAATAATAGATATAGACCTTGCCTAAAATGTATATGTCACTAGCACTTTTAAGGAAAACTAAATGGGCCTGGAAATTAAATAATGCCTGGTGATTGTAAACATAGGTGGTTTATTAAGAAAATAGTCCTGGTGATAAAAATAAAAAATAAAAATATATAAATAAATATATTCTCTCTTGCCTTACATGTAGGAATTTGGGCCTGATCAAATTGACAAAGACTGGTCAAAAAATCCCTTTCTCAGCAGTAACAAAAGAAAGATTCACTGTTGATTTAATTAAGCCAGCTCTGAAAAGGAAACAGGAGCCATAAGAGGGAAGAAAGACTAGTGGGTAAGTGTGTGAAATGAATATAGTAGAACAACTAGGAGATTTCAAGAGCTAACATATAACATGTTGGATGAATAAAAACATAAATATTCCACTAATAGGTATATACCCTCTGAAGAGGATATCCAAATTGATTTGATTGTGCCAGACACCCCCGCCTTCTTCTAAGTAAGTAATGGGAAGTGGGGCGTGGTAATGTTACTTTATTTGAAAAAAGGACATGTGATTAATAGGTCCGTTATTTACAGGGTGCCAATCTAAATAACCCAAGAAGAAGGGATATCAGCGGAAAGGTGCAACAGGATTTAAATACGATGGCACAAGTGATATTTCCTTGCGGAGTTAAATTTGGGTGATAACTGTTATAGTTTTCTCAGTATAACGGTTTTAAAATAAAATAATAAAAAAAACATTGAAATATGTGTTATGGTTACAGCTTGAAAATAATTATCAACCGAGTCGTTAAGTGTTTCCTTATAATATGGAAGCAAAAGAAAATGTAGTGATCTGGAAATAACTCATCAACCGAGACATAGAGAATAATATAATTATAATCTGAAATGATCACAAATGAATATAGGATGCACTGAACCAAAATAATAGTCTATGTTCACACAAGAAAAGAATTGAATCTAATTGCATTTTACTGTTTATTTTTAGATGTATGGTCTGTTTTTATGGAAATTATGAAAAAGTCATGAATGTTATATGAGTCCTGAAGAAGGTGTTAAGGAAGCAAAAGATACACCGAAACGCGTCGACATATGGATTAATGGATTGATATACTGTTTTAATAGGTTTATTTTATGTATTATGGTTATATGGGTAATACATATCAGGAAATGAATTTATGATAAATTGGACTGATATATCTACTGTTTCTTGGATAACAATACCACTGGAGTAAATATATTGACATATTGTATTTTGTTTTGTTTTATCTTAGATGTATAATATGGATGTGATTATTTTATATCTGTAAAGTGTTCATGAAAAATTTTGGCTACAGACATTGTGAATCAGTTACATCATTAAGATGATTTTTTAAATGTATTTTAAAATTAAGTGCAATCAAAAGCGGGTCTTTTTTTGCATTGTGTGTAATAAAGTATACTTATTCAAATAGACTTGTTATGACACTTAATGGTTGAGTGCAGATTATGGTTCAGTGCAAACTATTGAAAGCTAGTGAATTTGACACAGATTACTGTGGAAAATGACATTAGGCTGAACTATGAAATTGTACTTAATGGATATCAGTGCCAAAGTGATCACGTTAATGCCAGGAGGCAGCAGGCCTACCTTCTGAGCCAGAGAAAGGCAGTTAATTCCATGGAGAGGTGTTGGACTGCATTAAGGAGGTGGTGTAGACACATAACCCAGGACTAGAACAACTATGCATGAGAAGTAACATGCTTAAAAGCAGACATTTCTTTGCTGAGGCAGAGGTTGAAGGAGCTAAATGAGATAGCCAAGTCCCAGGTGCTACACCGGCAGATGTGAATTCTTAACACAGGAAGTCAGGCCAGGGCATTCCTAAATCAAGATGGCACACTTAATAGTAGTGCATACTTTCAGTAGTCCAGCAGAACTAGTGCAGCAACAGTGCAAGAGTTTCAATCCGACCACAGTGGATCCAGGAACAGTATCAAGTCAGATTAGCTACTTTACTTTTTCATTAAGTGTGCTCCGTCTTCTGCTCTGGCCTTATAGTCAAGAAACCAACCAATCTATCGAGGGGTGATCTTTAAAATATCCTAAACGATTGCATTGATTATTTCTCTTCTATTATTGGTTATTCTTATTACTAAATATGATTATTAATATAAATTGTTTATCATTATATCTGCTGTTTGCACTGTTAGTTTACACAAACAGATGTTCTGCATTGGGATTTATCTCGCTTTTGTGAGTTCTTATTGTTAACCATTTCGTTTATAGATGCTTTGCTACAGTATCGTTTTTTTTAAACATGTTTTTATTTGAAAAAAACACACAATATGAGAAGGCAGTGTATATGATCCTGGTGGAGGTATCCATAAATGACAACATACCATCACTTCCAACACATTCAGGGGCCGATTCCGATCTCGGTCGGAGGCGCACCCAATACCATTCGGTCGGGAAAAAAGCCATGCGAAAGCCTGTTTCCCGACCGAACCGTACGCGGGTCCGGCCGAGCGAGTACGATGCGAGTTCGCCGACCGACTCGTCCGGGCGTCCCGACAACTCCGACCGACTCGCTCGGACTCGAACCGCTCCGACCGACTCGGTCGGACCCGGTCCGCACCGCGCAATGGAGACGTTTCCCGGCCGGGTAAGTACGATGCGCGCCGCGAGCAGTCCGACCGAGCCGCGCACTCCGGCTCGTAAGAGCTGTCGGAGCCGTACTTTGGGGGTCCGTGTCGGACCCCCTGTACGCGTAGCCGCGCGAGGCGCACACAGGGGGACCCAAGGGTCCCCCTACCTGTGCGTGTACGCCGCGAGCGCTCCGCGGCGTACTCGCTGTAGGGGCGCCCTTGTCCGCCTCGCACCCATTGAGGCAATGGGAGCCCGCGTACGCGTTGTACGACCGGCTCCCATTGAGTTCAATGGGAGTCCGACCGACTCGTGTCCGATAACATACGGCCGCATCGTACTCGTTCGGTCGGACTGCACGGGTCCGATTCGGTCGGAAATCTCTCCGGGTCCGGCTCGGTCGGAGAAATTTCCGGCCCGAATCGGAATCGACCCCTCAGTGTGAAAAAGCATCCCAATCCCACCCAGGTCATCATGTGAACAAAATAGCAGGACAATATCCACCCCCACTTTAAAGACAGTGGTGTAGCATGAGAGGGTGCCCAACATCATGAACAATTTGTATCGTGCAATCGAAACAGTAAACAACTGAGAGATAATAAAAAGAAAGCCCCATATAAAGCTGAGCAGCAGCAACAGTCATCTACAACAGTACTTCTCTCACATAAGAATCTCCTCCAGCACCGTCAAGGGGGAAGGGAGAGGGATACGAGAAGGCGACAAGGAGAGTGGAGGGGAGGGGGAGAAGAGGGAGAACAAGAAGGAGGAGGGGCAATCCCCATAACCCCCATCAAGTTGGCATCACTAGCCAGATGCCCACATACAAACTTGTATACTCCCCCACGCCGCATGTCATTACAACTCCTCATACCGCCATCTCCACAACAGGTGTCCACGGCCTCAGACCTAGGGAGGTAGCAGGGAAACCATCCACTGGCAGCTCCACATTCGCCCATAGATCCAAATTCTGTTCAGCATTCTCATCAGTGCGAACCGCCCATAATTGCCTCTCCTCCGCCACTCACCATTCTCACAGGTCATTCACCCACCTCTAAATAGTTAGCGAACTTGGCTGCACCCAATGGATAGTGGCACATCGCTTACCAAGCACCAGGCCCAGAAGTGTGAACCTGTGTCTCATCTTGGCCTCCCTCTTAGGTATTCGGAGCACACCCAGAAGACAGTGAGCGACCGAGGCCGCCACCTGCATGTGTGTGACCCCCACCCCCCCGCACAGCTCGCAGGACCACTTTACAGTATCCCTGCAATTTACAACACTCCCATGTCATGTGGCAAAAGGACGCCGGCTCTGACCCACATCACCTGGGTGACCACTTGCTCCACGGCCACAGTCACTTGCCAGACAACCAAGGGCAAATCCTCAACATACCCACCCCCCTGCATGAGGCAGTGTGGGAGGTCCGCACCAGCACCCCCCCAGAAGGGACTTCTCTGTATTCAGATCACCTGTGCACCACTATGCTGCATATTGTAGAAGACCTGCAAAATAATAGAGCTACAGATCTAGTAAACCCAGGCCCCCCAGCTCGGTGTCTAGTTTTAGGATGTCCAACTTCACTCTGGTCCTTTTACCAGCCCACACAAGGGACACCAAGAGACTATTTAATTTTGCGAACGTGGAGTTTGAAACTCTATACAATGCGTTCTGCCGGGCATACAGACAGCGGGGTAATAACACCATTCTGCAAAGGGCTACTCTGCCCATCAGCGAGAGAGGCAGGCATGATCCAGAAGCAAACTGACGCCTCGAGGCTCTCAAGGACTCTCCCTATATTGAGACGGTAACAGGCCTCCGATGTGTTTGCCACCTGTATCCCTAAATATCGGAAGTGGTTCCCCTCCCATCTAAGCTCAGTCACAGGGAAACAGGTTGGATCCACTCTCGCAAGCGCAGCTGTGGGAAACAGTACTATATTCCACAGGCCAGACGCCGCCCCGAATTTGTTTATGATCTGCAATAACACACCAACCGACAGCTCCAAGTAGGTGACAAAGACGAGTGCATCATCCGCATAGAGCAAGACAACATGGGTATTGCCCCCAACCTCAATACCCCACATATTAATATTGCGGCTATGAAGACTCACCAATGGCTCCAAAGCTAAAGCGAAGAGGAGCGGTGACAAGGGGCAGCCCTGTCTTGTGCCCCTCTCAATATGTATGCACTCCAACACCACACTTCCTGTGCGAACAAGCACGACTGGTCCGGCATAGAGCAATCGCACCCAGAAAAGAAAAGTCTGGCCGAGGCCCATTCTCCGCAGAACTTCCCAGAGGTACTTCCAATTAAGCGTATCAAATGCTTTCTCAATCTCTAAAGCTACCAGTGCAGCCTCCAGGTCTCCATCAGCTCAGAGTGCAACACATAGGACAATCGCCGTAAGTTCATCTGGGTGCTGCTGCCTGGCATGAAACTGCACTGATCACTGTGCACTAAGTGGGCCATCACCCCTCGCAGCATGGTTGCAATAGCTTTCACAAGGATTTTAGTGTCACCCCCATCATAGACCAGGGCCTATATGAGATAGGGTCCGCAGGGTCCTTGCCTGGCTTGGGGAGTATAACAATCTGGGCCTCTTGCATGGATTGCAGCAGCATCCTGCTGGCTCTCGCCTCCCGAAGATTCTCCAACAAGCAGGGGACCAGTAGCCCAGAAAATGCTTGATAATATTCAGCCGGGAGCCCATCCAGGCCCGGTACCTTGCAGCAAGCCATCTCCCGTACCGCCTCCTGCAGCTCCTCCACCTGGAGCTCCCCCTCCAGTCCCTCTATCTGTTACGCCATAAGTTGGGGAAGCACCAAGCCATCCAAAACAATCTGCCAGTCGGTCCCTCTCTGCCTCCTTATATACAGTCGGCAGGTGATCCCACAGGAGGAGATTGATGCCTGTCTGTGACCTAGCAATCATACCGTCATGGCGCTTAAGCGAGAGGATTACCGGTGGTTCCCATTTAAGTAACCATGCCAAACGGTGCCCCACCTTGCAGCAGCGGATGACAGTCCCGCCGAACCAGGCAGTGTTGCCTATCCCAGGTCTCCCCCGCTGTCCTATGGACAGTCAGTAGTGCCTCCCGTCTCTCCCCGAGGTCATGCACGCCCCGCTGGAGGTCCGCCAACTCCCTCTGCTCTAACCTGCACCTCCAAACGACACCTGCTGCCACTAACTCGGGACAGACACTCTCCATGCCTCACCACCATCAGTGGCTCCCAATCCACACCTCTGCACGACGTTGTCGACCAGTTGGTTTAGAAATACCCGGCAGTCACCGTCCTAAGCTCCTCACGGAGCTGAGGGTCTACAGTGTCTCGGGGTGCAAACGCCACAATGGTACTTGGGGTCTAGCCCCATCTACTCCCCACTTTATGAGCAGGGGTGTGTGCTCGGCGAGGAACCTACCCAGTATCTGGACATCCAGCACCTCAGTGGCAATGTCCTGTGACACTAGAAATCTGTCAAGGCGGCTATATGTTGCATGGGCTAGGGCATAGCATGTAAATTCCTTGACCTCTGTACAGTGCAGACACTCCATCACACCTCCCAGTGCGGTCACCATATTTGGTTTTGTATGGAGTCTGGGGGGGTGTCTATCCCAGCGCCATCCAGCACGCAATTCGAGTCTCCAGCCCACTACTGCTCCATGTCAAGATAGAACGCTCCATCATCTGTGTTGGGCGCATATACATTCAGCAGGCATACCTCTCTCACCATCCAACAGGCCATATAGTAAAAGGTACCCCCTTTCAACATCAGCTTTAAAATTCCAAACCTGGAAGGGGACCTGAGGGGCGACCCTTATCAACACCCCTCTGGCATAGTTAGAATACGTAGCAGAGTTTAGTTGCCCCAGCCACTTCCTCTGAACCTTCTGTATCTCACTATCCACTAGATGTGTCTCCTGCAGTAAAGCAATATGTATGCCCTGCTGGGGTAAGATATGTTTGTATCTTATACCGCTGAACATCGGAGTTGAGCCCATGGACATTCCACATCACTAGCTTAACTATGGACGCCACAGCGGATCACTGACAGAATATCGATAACAAGAATATCGACCTACAACAATATCGAAGTAAAAATATCGAATGCCAAAATATCGACTCCCTATCTACAAACAGGTAAGTACAAAAATATCGACTCCAAAATATAGTTGTAAAAAATATAGTCAGTCAAAATATCGAATTTTTTAAATGTATGAAAAGTAATGTAAAATTAATGAAATAATATATATAATTAACTAAAACATACTTAAAAATACTTAAATAACTTTAAAATTAATAAATAATTAATGTAACTTAAAAAAAATAAACATACATTTTAATTTTTTAATACATAAATATATTAACGTAATATTTATAAAAAATATTCAATATTTTTAGCATAGGATAGCGGGACGGTAAAATTTACTATTACCACTTCAGTCAGTGCAACAGTAGGGAAAGCGTTGGATAGCGGGAGGGTAAAAATTACTATTCCCACTCCAGAAAGTGCAACAGTAGGGAAAACGTTGGATAGAGGGAGGGTAAAATTACTATTCCCACTACAGAAAGTGCAACAGTAGGGAAAACATTGGATAGCGTAGGGGTCAAAATTACTATTCCCACTCCAGAGAGTGCAACAGTAGGGAAAGCGTTGGATAGCGGGAGGGTAAAAATTACTATTCCCACTCCAGACAGTGCAACAGTAGGGAAAGCGTTGGATAGCGTAGGGGTAAAAATTACTATTCCCACTCCAGAGAGTGCAACAGTAGGGAAAGCGTTGGATAGCGTAGGGGTAATAATTACTATTCCCACTCCAGAGAGTGCAACAGTAGGGAAAGAGTTGGATAGCGTAGGGGTAAAAATTACTATTCCCACTCCAGTGAGTGCAACAGTAGGGAAAGCGTTGGATAGCGTAGGGGTAATAATTACTATTCCCACTCCAGAGAGTGCAACAGTAGGGAAAGTAATATTTTAATATTTTACTAAAAAATTATTAATTATCAATACTAATAAATATTATTAATAACACTAATTACCAATTATAAAATCTTTAATAATTAGTTTATTATAAATACAATACATATGATTTATTAAAAATTAACCTATTAATAAATCATTAACAGATTTGTATACATATTTAAATAAATACCAATTAATATTTAATTACCAGTAAATTAAGTATCAATACAAAAAAATATTTTCTATAATTAACTAATTACAATTAAATTACTTCCCCCCACATTCCCCTATAAACCCACATCCCACTACAACTATTTAATTAATAGAAATAACATAATTACCAATAAATAAATGTAAAAAAATGTATTACCAATTAATAAAATGTAGTTCCCAATTAATAATTAATTAACAATACATTAATTATCAATACCAATTAATATTAATTAATATGTACTTAATTTCAATTAAATTACTTCCCACCCTATTCCCCTATAAACCCACATCCCGCTACAACTATTTAATTAATATAATTAACATAATTACCAATTAATGAATAAAAAAACAAAATTACCAATTATTAAAATGTAATTACCAATTAATAATTAATTAACAATGAAGTCATTATCAATACCAATTAATATTTATTAATATGTACTTAATTTCAATTAAATTACTTCCCACCCTATTCCCCTATAAACCCACATCCCGCTACAACTATTTAATTAATAGAATTAACATAATTACCACTTAATCAATTAAAAAAAATTACCAATTAATAAAATTTAATGACCAATTAATAATTAATTAACAATAAATTAATTATCAATACCAATTAATATTTATTAATATGTACTTAAATTTAATTAAATTACTTCCCACCCTATTCCCCTATAAACCCACTACCCGCTACGGAATTAAATTACGCAAAAATTAAATAACATAAAATTCATTGTTTTTAAAAAATTAAACATACATTACAACAACTAATATACACTTTTAACACATATACTAACATACAATACACTTAGAGAAAATTCGATATTATTAAAAATTAGATATTTTTTAATGCCTATATTATGTACTTCGATATTTTAACAATCGATATTACTTACCTTAATTTCGATATTTTTAACGACTATATTATGTCCATTCGATATTATGTCCATTCTATATTTTGGACTCGATATTGTGTCCATTCGATATTTTTGTTTCGATATTATGTCTGTTTACCGCCACAGCACTACATATTATTTTGCCGCCGCACCTGCTCCCACCCCGCCCCTACCAGCATCGTTATCCACCTCACCACCCCAACCGCACAGCAAAGTATAACAAAAACAAATCACCCAATCCCTCTCACCGGGTAAACACAAAGGAACAACATGTGCCTTCCCAGTCATCACAACCCTTCTAAGCCACCCTGTACAAAAAACCTTTACTCCACAATAAACACATAGAGCCTACAAAACTCCCCTCAACTTACAGACAATCCTCAGTCTCCGTATTATCCTTGGGGGTGGCTGCACCCAGACCACAACCACAGCTGCTGCCTCCAAACACAGCACAACCCCAAACTCACACTCACAGCATACCAGTCACAATCCCACACTGCCAGTCCAGACAACCACAAGCCCTATGGGCCACCACACAAACAGCACCACACTCCCAAACACTATGCTATAGACAGTCAAACAGTAAATTAAAAAGCCACTGGCCAGTAGGAGCTTGAAAAGCTACATCCTGGCAGACAATTTCCCAGACTTGTTATATTATAGTTAGTGCAAGTTTATTTTGTTGCTTAACATATGTGCTATTATTTTGTGTCACAAGTCCCTGAAAATGTGAAGTCAAATGTGTTTTAGTCAAGAATCGGTTCCATCAACATACATAAAATAATTTTAAAATAGTTGAGAAGAGCAGTCTTATGTTAACTTACTGTTTTTTCATTGCAAGAGAAGATTTCTTCTCTTCTTCCAGCCTGATAGCAACCATTTTTTTCAATTTCTCTTCAAACAGCTCAGCTCCCCTGAAAGATTTAGAATAGTATGAATTGAAATCATTAGTTGATGAATACTTTCATGATACATTAACTTTTGTTTGCACCTTTGGGGATGCAGATATTACAATGGGGCTGCACTCATCACTATTGCTAAGTAGCCATAAAAAGTGTTGACGCACTCCAGAAGATGAGGTGCATGACATTGTATCTTTCGTTGGTAGTTAAAACACCCAGAAGACTGGGAATGATCAGATGTGGTTGTAAACTTGAGAGAACCCATCTCATATGCTTACATGCCTCACTCCTCCAACTGTTTTGTTCCCACTAGAGCAGGAAGCACAGTTCTCATCACACTATGAGGAAATATCTTAAATGAGTGTTGTACTATCATATTCTTTCATACCCATGCCAAGTATACACAGGGCCTATGAATTCCTGGCATGCCCGTCACTCACTTGATTTTGTTTGCCAATAAGTTGGATGTGGAATGCTGAAAGCGGAGTCCTGAAAGCCAATGTGTACTGCTCATTTGAGTGTCATAGGATGCATTAATTATTTACATTTACATATTTATTTAAGCGTTTTCAAAGCGAAGTATGCCATTTTTTCCAGGAACTTCAAATCACGTAGAGGGGATAAGTGAGAACCTGAAGAAAGACAGTCTGATGGTTTGGCATAAAAAGAACGTGTTGAACAAGGGCTGTGACTATAGATCATTCTAGATGTTCTTAACTGTCCATTTCATGTGGTGCTGGAGAAACCTTGATATGCCTCTCTAGGAACATGCCTGATTATGTCTAGTAAGCTGGTGTTAGCTGTGTCTGACAAGGCAAGAGAGGGTTGAAGTTGATAGCTGGTCCAGCCCTTTGTATGGGGGCAGTAGGCATTTAGGTCCCATCAATTCTGCATGTGCCTGGAGAGAGATGGGTTTTTATTGCTCTGCAAAGCATGTGAAAGTTTGCTTCGAGCCGAAGTGAATGGGAAGAAATTCCACATGGTAGAGACATGACCTGAAGCCAAATCATTTGTTTCTGGATGTACAGATAAATATGACATGGAAGGAAATCAGTATGATGCAGTGTGCCAGGTGCCAGTTAGTGGGACAGGAAAGGCTTGTAGAAGTAGAATTGGTTGGGTAATAAGAAAATAAGTTACTTGCCTGTAACTGCAGTTATCCAGTATTGGTATCTTTCATAGATTCTCATGCTTGAATCATTCACCGTCGCTGAAGTGGGAGTCCCACGGTACTATAATAAAGCAGTAAGTATAACTAACATAGGATAAAATGGCACTCTGTCCTGAATTTAATAGCCTATCTATGTCCTTTTTAAAAAAAGACCAAAGTTTGACTATGCCCAATAAGGTTGTATGTAGCACCCTCTAGAACCTTCCTAAAAGAGAGGCTGACTTCCTCAGATTTTCAAGCACAAGTGGGAAAAATATCCCTAGTGAGAAGCGAGCCTCCCAGGGGAGAATGGTGGTTCGCATGTGAATCTATGAAAAATACCAATACTGGATAACTGCAGTTACAGGTAGGCAACTTATTTTCTTATCCAGTGTTGGATCTTTCATAGATTCAAATGCTTGCAAGAATAGCAAGCAGTATTGTAGGTAATTGAAATACCCCCAAAGGGTGGTGGGTAAAAACAATACACTTTGTCAAGGTTAAAATAAACGTATGACATATATCATAAATACATATATATATCTCCAAACAGATATGATGAGAACTTAAGCATTTAAGTGTATAATGTTTAGATAAAGAACGTAAATAGAACAATGAAATAGCAATATACCATAGCTAGGAACATGTGACTTGAATATAAATAAACTCCTCTATTTAAAGAGGCCCAACTTATAGGAATAAATGGTCAAAAACCACCTGGACTATAGCTGCGACGCTTCGCTGTGCCGATTCCAGGCCATAGTGCTGCATGAATGTGTGGGTGCTCTTCCACGTTGCAGCAATGAATTGTTTCTCCAGCGGAATGCCTGAAAACAGAGCAGTCGAAGTGGACACTGCTCTTGTCGAATGAGCTTTAGGGCTTCTCGTTAAGGGTTTGCCAGCTTTGGAATGGCAAAACTGAACTGTCGCTGAAATCCATCTTGCGATTGTAGGTTTTGTCACTGCTGTCTCTTGATGACCTTGGCCATAAGCTACCAGTAACTGGTCAGTCTTTTGAATGAACGTAGTTCTGCGAAGGTAAAATTTGAGCCAACGCTTGTAGTGCAAAGTATGACGAGCCTGCTCAGCCGGTGTGGCTGGGTTGGGGAAAAAGGTCCAAAGGATGACAGGCTCATTGAGGTAGAATTGAGAAGGAACTTTTGGGATGAACTTCGGGTTTGTTCTGAGAAGTACAAATGAATCTGTGAAACAAAGAATGGGTTCTTGAATGGTAAAGGCTTTTATCTCACTAACCCTTCTGGTGGATTTGAGAGTGGGGAGAAGAGCAACTTTCCACGTGAGAAACTTTAATTCAGCCTTATGAATGGGTTTGAAAGGCTGCTTCAGTAGTTTCGCGGGGACCACATTGAGATGACATTCTGGGGGAGGAGATCGCACCGGTGGGAAAACTCAGAAGAATCCTTTCATGAATTACTCTATGAGCCTTGTATAACAGAGAGATAGATCCTGTTGCGAGCGTCTATACCTTGAATTTGGAGCAAGGTGAACTTTGACTGTTGAATAGACCAGGCCTGACTTGGCCACAGAATGAAGATAAGGTAAGATCTGTTCCGGGAAACGTGGAACGGGTGTGTTGTTTTGTTGACACCACTGACAGAATCTTTTCCGCTTTTGTAAGGTTTAGTCGTGCCTTTTGCTCCAGACTTAGAGAGAATATCTCTGCATTCTTGAGTGATATTTAAGTTCTGAAACTCGTAGAATTCAGGAGCCATGCATGCAACTGGAGAGACACTGGTTCAATGTCAGGAGAGATAAAGCAGGTGGAAGGCGAATGGGCTTGGTCTCCGACAGGAGGAGGAGCTACGAAAAAAAGTGCTGCCTGGGCCACTTGGGAGCGATCAATAAGAGAAGGCACCGTTCCATCTTCAACTTGGTGAGGACCTTGGGAATCAGTAGGAAGGGGGGAAAAGTGTACGCTTAAATCTCGGACCAGCACATTAAAAGGGCATTCCCCCACGACCCCGGGAGAGGGTATTGACTGGGGTAGAACTGGCATTTGGAATTGCTGACCGCCGTGAAGAGGTCCAGCACTGGCTTCCCCCACAATGAGAATATTTTGCTTAGCTGGTGCTGGTCCAATTCCCACTTGTTGCAGGTGCCCTTGGTCTGCTGGGAGTGTCCGCTAGCGTGTTGCGGACTCCAGAAACATGCTTGGCTTTTAAGGCTATGGTGTGGGTTGTGATCCAACCTCACAGCTGTTGGGCTTTTTGAGATAGCTTTACAGGTCGAGTTCCTCCCTGTTTGTTGATGTAATACAGGCTGGTCGTATTGTCGGTACAGACCAACACAGAGGTTTGCGATCCTTGGGAGCAAAGCTTGCTTGTAGGGAGAGAAAAATGGCCTTGAGCGCCAGACTGTTGATGTGGAGAAACGTTTGGCTTGTTGACCACCTTCCTTGGATTTGAAGGTCCTGTATATGGCCTCCCCAGTCTCCATGGAAGCATCCATGGTGATGATGAAATCCGGTACTAGTGGCAGAAACGTGAGGCCTTGAGAGAGATGTGGCTTGTGAGACCACCATGCCAGCGTGGGTACCATACATAAGGTAATGGAAATCAAGTCCTCGAAGGGCCCTTCCGACTGTATCCATTGGAGTTGCAGCTCCTCTTATCACGGCCTCATCTTGAGGTGCGCCTACGGTACCAAGTTTATAGCAGAAGAGATCATGCCTAGGAGAGACGAATAGTCTCACAGAAACGTACTTTTTTCTTACTATTTTTTGAGCCAACTGCGCTAGCCTCCCTTGTGTCCTGGGAGAGGAAGGCTTTGTTTTGTATCGTGTCCAGCTAGGCTCTGAGAAATGCCATAGTCTGCCTGGGACTGGTGGAGGACTTTTGCCAATTCACCGAGAGGCCCAGGTTGAGAAAAAGCAAGAGACAGGCCTTTGTCTCTCCGGCTGCTTTTCCTGGGGTTGAAGCTTGTAAAAGCCAGTCATCTAGGTAAGGGAATACCTGATGGCCTTGCTTCTTGAGTGCTGCTGTTATGGGGGCCATGCATTTGGTAAATATACGAGGGGAGGACTTGAGGCCGAAGGGAAGGACCTTGAATTGGTAATGGGTACCAGCTACTGTGAAACTGAGATATTTGCAGTGTTTGGGATGGATGGGGATATGGAAGTAAGTGTCTTCCAGGTCTAGGGATGTCATGAAATCTCTGCTGTTTAGACGATGAAGAATGTCGGAGAGACTGATCATCCGGAAAGATTGCCTGTGGAGGGATTTGTTGAGTTTCCTGAGGAGTAGGATAGGTCTCCACTCTCCTGATTTCTTGCCAATAAGGAAAACACAGGAGTAGAATCCTTTTTCTTTTTGGGCACCTGGGACTTCATCTATTGCTCCTTTGGCAAGCATTATGAGAGCTTCCTTCCATAGTAAGTGAAGATGAGGGGGGGTGCGCTCCCCTTGATGGATTGGTTGGCGGATTCTCCGTAGACTCCAGGGTATGGCCAAAGTTGACAAGGTCCAATACCCATCTGTCTGAAGTTATGGTTTGTCATTGATGGATGTAATTGGATATCTTCGCACCTACGGGATGAGAAGGTGGTGTAGCTGGCCCCTGGAGAAGGCCACTGTTTGCGCCCTGTGTCGCGGCTCTGAAAAGGTGGTCTTCTGCAAGGCCCTTGTTTAGAGAAAAACAGCCACAGAGGATTGACAGTAGGATTGTTGTTGATACCCCTGTCTGTATTGGGGCAGGTAGGATTGATACTGGTAACGCTGGAATCCACCCCTGTAAGAAGAGAAGCCGCGCACACGCGCTCCTCAAAAAGGCACCTTGAGATATTGGAAGGGGCCTAGGGATTTCGCAGTATCAGGGTCAGTTTTAATGGCAAGCAAGGCATCGTCAATGTGTTTGCCAAATAATGTGTCCTCATCATATGCCATGTCCAAAATGTTTGACTGGACCTCGAGTCTGAAAGAAGTTGCCCTGAGCCAACCAAGGCGCCTTAACACCGCTGTGCCGGCTAGTTGACGGAAGCCTGTGGAGGCGATGTCCATTGCACAATCTATTATTTCAGATGAAGTGCGCTCGCCCTCTTATATGATCTTCCTGGCTTCCGAATGTCTATCCTCCGGAATGAGTTCGATGATGGATCGCCAAAGCATTGGCTGCGCACACTGTAATCGCAGACATGGTGGAAAACCTCTTGCTGATGCTGTCTAAATGGCGTCTGTCCTTGTCATGCGCAAAAACAACAATTGATGGACAGAATGCAGAACAATGTCATACATTCACCCCAGTACAGAGATCTGGGCCTAAATCCATCGTTTTTTTGCTCACCATGCCATTCCAGTTTGGACCCAGCCATATGCAAATCAGTCTTGACCCTGCGCCCAATGGGAACAGTCCAGCCCGAACTGCCAGGCCAGGTCCTCCCTGGACTGGAAACAAGCATCCTAGGACCGGTTTCGGGCTTTCAGCCCTCATCAGCCAGGATAGCTTGACTCCAGTGGCATGGAGAGCACAGGGCCCACGTCTGGGCATACCCGTCCCACTCGGGGTGACAAATGCAAAAACAACAATTGATGGACAGAATGCAGAACAATGTCATACATTCACCCCAGTACAGAGATCTGGTCCTAAATCCATCGTTTTTTTGCTCACCATGCCATTCCAGTTTGGACCCAGCCATATGCAAATCAGTCTTGACCCTGCGCCCAATGAGAACAGTCCAGCCCGAACTGCCAGGCCAGGTCCTCCCTGGACTGGAAACAAGCATCCTAGGACCGGTTTCGGGCTTTCAGCCCTCTTCAGCCAGGATAGCTTGACTCCAGTGGCATGGAGAGCACAGGGCCCACGTCTGGGCATACCCGTCCCACTCGGGGTGGCAAATGCAAAAACAACAATTGATGGACAGAATGCAGAACAATGTCATACATTCACCCCAGTACAGAGATCTGGGCCTAAATCCATCGTTTTTTTGCTCACCATGCCATTCCAGTTTGGACCCACCATATGCAAATCAGTCTTGACCCTGCGCCCAATGGGAACAGTCCAGCCCGAACTGCCAGGCCAGGTCCTCCCTGGACTGGAAACAAGCATCCTAGGACCGGTTTCGGGCTTTCAGCCCTCATCAGCCAGGATAGCTTGACTCCAGTGGCATGGAGAGCACAGGGCCCACGTCTGGGCATACCCGTCCCACTCGGGGTGACAAATGCAAAAACAACAATTGATGGACAGAATACAGAACAATGTCATACATTCACCCCAGTACAGAGATCTGGGCCTAAATCCATCGTTTGTTTGCTCACCATGCCATTCCAGTTTGGACCCAGCCATATGCAAATCAGTCTTGACCCTGCGCCCAATGTGAACAGTCCAGCCCGAACTGCCAGGCCAGGTCCTCCCTGGACTGGAAACAAGCATCCTAGGACCGGTTTCGGGCTTCCAGCCCTCATCAGCCAGGATAGCTTGACTCCAGTGGCATGGAGAGCACAGGGCCCACGTCTGGGCATACCCGTCCCACTCGGGGTGACAAATGCAAAAACAACAATTGATTTAACCCAGATCTCTTGACTGGGGGTGAATGTTTTGATTTGTTCTGCATTCCGTCCATCAATTGTGTGTCTTTTGCTGTCCTTGTCATGCGGCGCCAAAATAGGAGTAGATGGGTTCTTAGACCTCCTCTGTGCCACTTGAGATATCACTTAGTCAGGTTAGGGTTGTCCTGTCAAACATGAAGGGGAATCCTTAGGGGCTCTGTACTTTTTGTCGATATGAGGGAGGACAGGCGCTACAGTGGCAGGATTCTTCATCTCCTTGACTACTTCCTGCCAAATGTAGTTTACAATTGGTATAGAGCATACCAATTTTCTTGCCTGCTCTTTAAAATCATACAGGAAGCGGTCAGACTGCTTCACCGACATAGAGAGATTAATTCTGGTTGCCGCTCTGTCAATCAGATTGTGGAAGCCTCCTATATCTTCTGGAGGCAAATCAGAAGGGTGGTGCAGGGTTGGAGAAAGTGCTGGTTTGACATAGTCATCCCATTTATCCAAAGGCAGCTGTGTGTCAGGAATCTCACCCTCTTCTCTTTCATCATCAGATAATGATGATGGATCATCCCTCAGTGGCACTGCCACATGGGAGGCAGGCGTCATTCTAGTGCCGGCTGGTGGAGGGAGAGGTGTTGGAGGAAGAGGGGTGACAGATTGTGGTTGTGCACCAGGCTGTTGATCAGGTGGTTGTGGAAAACACCTCCCATAATCAGTAAGCATGGAATGGAGGTCCTGTATCAACGAAGCAAGAAGGTGGGCAGTATCCCGCTGAGGTAGAGGATCAGAATAATATTCTTGGGGCTCATAATGTCTTGGAGATGGAGGGTAGTAATGTAGGTAGTAATGCTCATCCCCCTCATAATCCTCACCTTCCTCCTGACATTTAACATTCAGTTCTGACAGACTGTGAGCTGGACCAAACAGACCACCCTCAACATCAGATTCCTCAATGTCCAACAGATGACTTGGAGGTAGAGGAAAGACTTTGTTGGGTGAGGTGACTTCAAGACGCAGAAAGGATCTGGGAACCTTAGAAATTTTAATCGTCATTGATGGTGGCGTCGTCGTCAGTGTCGTCGTCGTAGGGATGGAGATGACCTTCTTTGGTGCTGTGGTTAATGTTGTCGACGGAACTACCGTCAGCGGAGCAATCGTCACCGGGATAGACGTCGACAGGCCGTCGTCGACAGGTGGGTCGAAGAGACCATCGTTGACAGCAGTGTTGTCGACAGGCTTGTCATCGACGGAGGCGTCGGCAGGTATTTCGTTGACCCCTGAATCTTCGTCGAGAAGATGGGAGCGCCGATGGGCAGCTGTGGTTATTGTTTTAGCCGTCGACGGTCTTGACAACGAGATGGTAGCACTGGTGGTCGTTGACGATCTATGTGTTGATGGTGAAGGCGTCGTCGAGAAGGATTTGGAGGAGGATTTCTGCCTTGTGGAAGGCTCAGCAGATGAGACATGAGGGCAATCTCTATCCTTGGCAGATGGCGTTGAAGAGCCAGGTAAGGATGATTCTGCAGAGAAATGTTTTTGTTTCTGCTTTTTCTTGGAGCTGTGAGGCTGGTGAGAAGTGTTCACAGATTTTCTGGACTCCTCTGGCGCTCCATTATGGGATCTAACCCTTTTGTGAGACCTAGAAGAGGTGTCACTATCCTCCTCAGAAGATGACTTTTGGGCTTTCGTCTTCTGAAGCCACATTAGTAGCCTACCTTCTCTGGCCTTAAGAATTTTTTAGGAGAAAGTGCAACAAATCTTGCACTCTTTTACCTCATGTTTGAGATGAAGGCAATAAATGCAGTACTTATGTGGGTCATCCACATGCACTCTCTTTTTCCCACAGCACTTACGTGGATGGAAGAGGCCTTATCTGTCAGACCTAGTAGAATAGTAGTTGAAAATAGTTTTCAGATGAGAAAAAGTGAGCAGAGCTCAAGGATACTCCCTTCACACACGACGTGCGGTGAAAATCTGAGGAAGTCAGCCTCTCTTGGGAAGGTTCTAATGGGTGCTACGACCTGATTAGTCATAGTCAAAGTTTGGTCCTTTTCAAAAAGGACATAGATAGGCTATTAAATTCATGGCCTAGTGTCATTATAACCTATGTTAGTTATACCTAATGCTTTATTATAGTACCGTGGGACTCCCACTTTGATGACGGGGAATGATTTAAGTATGTGAATCTATGAAAGAATCAATACTGGATAACTACCTCTCCCTGGTGCCCTACATGGTGCAGGGCATACCGTTTTGAACTACGATCTTATGCAGGCTGCCAGGGGAGAAGGATTTTTGGTGCATGTGTAATGTGGCCCTAAGGGTGAGACAGAATATGTGCCTGACTACAAGGAACTTGGCAGTAGATTGGTGTGCATCTTAGCTGGAAGCCTGGTGTAGATGATATTAACATAATCCAGACAGGACATGACTGTCATAAACATAAAGGAGGTTTTGTGGGATAGCTTATGTGAGGGGGACTTCTGTTAGAAGCAGAGTTGGCTGAACCCACATTCTTGACATAGAAGGTGAAACCAGCATGTCTTGACAGATGAAGGATAGACGTTTAGGCTACGCTGGCCCTTAAATCCACATTTCTGTCTTTGATCCACTAAAGAAGAGCTAATTTTGATGCACTAAATGCTTTGAGACAGAGTGACACATGGTGTCGATCCCAGGATAAGGGAGCTGGAGTTGGGCGTCGTTGATATCCATGTGATAGCTGATGTTACAAGTATTAATGATGCAGGTCACATGTGCTACGTAACTGCTGGACATTGCTGTCTTTGCCTGCTTGATCATGATACTAGCACCTTGCTTTTTACAAACGGGCTGCTGGTAAGTAAGTTTATTTGGGGTTTAGTATCATAAACAAGCAGGGGGTAGGAATGTGGACACAGTGAACTAAAATCCAGCATTATCTCTGAACACCAAATTGGTGCCTGACATTGTTTCCTGTCTGTTATTGCAGGCTCAGGACCATGTGCCCATTTTGCAATTATCCCCTTATTGTTCTAAATTGCTATTTGTGGCTTTCACAATTACAAAATGCCCTTGTAGTGGAGAGAGATCATGGGTGGGTCTCAAACACAGTTGCCTGGGCGAATGGTTATTGTTTTCAACATCATTTGCATGCTCTCCTCTTTCAGCATCTTTCTCACACTCATTTTCCCTCTTTCAGATTAATAAGAAAACCATGATCGCAAGCATATGTTTTTTCATAAAATTCAGATAAAGCTCACACATTAAGCTGTTCATATATTCATAATGAATACAAATAGGTCCCAAAAAGTATGTAAAGGCTACAATGTGAGAAATTGTGATATTTCCAGGTGCAATCAGGGAAGGGACAAGGATGAAAACGTAACTTCACATCAGTTACTCAGGTTATTTTGTTAACTTCAGTCGGGGTTGAACAACACAACACTAACACACTTGCATGTAATTAATCAAAGATCTTATTCTAAATGTTTTGACCACCCATAACTCAAAGGTGAGGGACAGTAAATAAATGTATTTATGTTCACTTGGGAGATGGCCCATATTACAAAATTTTAAGCACTAATGATAACAGATTGACCGATGAGAGGCGACAACAGCACTCTCCTAAACTGGGCACCTTACATAAACAGCACCCACTGAAGTAAGGCAATACTCCATTAACAAAGATCAACTGTACTTTAAAGAATATTTTTCTTGAGGTATCAGAATACCTTTCAGATACCAGAGCAGTTTGTTTACTCACTGTACCTTGAAGCCAGGATTGTGGAGGCCTTTAAATCTGCGACAACGTAGAGGAAGTAGTAGCTCGTGAAAACCCTTCGCTGGAGCAACAGGAAGGTGAACGTGATAGCATCCCATACAATACCAGCCTCACTTTTAGGAAGTTCACATGTCCCATCTGTTGCAGAGGCTTTGGGGGGGGAAGAAAAATGTATTTCTTAAAAGTTATGTTACTTATGCATTTTAGAGCCAGTACTGACGCACTATACAAGCTTATGTTTTTGACACTGGGTACCGAGAGGTTATCCAAACCTATCATTTAGTTCATGTCATTGTACACATTGGAATCTTCAACCATCTTTTCAAAGAGAACAGATAATTTACAGCTCCAACAGTCATTTAGGATGCCACAAATAGGAAATTCAGTGAATAACAGGAAGGGCAAGGATTGATGGAATTCTAGTCATACTGGCATTATGATTCCCTCCTGCAATCTCTTTGAGTTGCATGGCCCACAACCCTTGAGTTAACATCATACATGATATAGTGATAAATGCAACAGGGAGGTACATATAGGGTTTTGGACAGACTGTCAAAATAAATTTGAGAAAACACACTCAATTTTTGAAATACCAAAGAATCAATCAGAAAACAAAAATAACATATGTCAGTACCAACTGTAAAGGGGGCTTTTGTATAAAAAAAAAGAGTCCATGAGTGCATTTTAAAACACTTCTTATCATGGTGTATTGATGATATATTGAAGAAGCAAAGGTGCAAATTAAATGAAGCACTGGCAAAAGCCACAATGTCTGGCTTTTATCGATTGTTGTGGTGAGTATTGTTAATGTTATTACAATTATTTACCTAAAAAGTAAAATGAAGGAAATCTAAATGTGGACATCTGATAGCCACAAGCTTGTAATAAAAGATAAAATTAAAAAAGAAATAATCATTGCATACAATTTTATTAGAAAAGTGTGTGAGCTTTCTAGCATCCACGTCTATTTCTAATAAATATGGACCACCTTTTTAATTTCAATGGACTTCAAAGGAAAAAACAATTGTTATAGGCACAAAACAAATCAGTACTGTTGGCTTTGAATTTCTTTAACCTGAAGGTATAGCTTAAACACACAGGAATGACTAAACCTAATTAAAAAAATAAAGAATGAAAATGTTAAAAAAAAGCATTGACAGTTAAATACTGACCCACCAGCCATGCCACAGAAATGCACTTCTTTTTAGGCAGATATGCATATGTGATCAGGCAATTTGCTGATATTCACGATGAAAGAATGCCAATGGCTTTAGTGGGCTGACCCACTGTCCCATGCTGTGGTGGGTGGAAGAAAAATGTGAATTAAAGCTCAACAGACCAATGGATGAAGAGTGGTGACCTAAAGCTAGCTAGCTAGCTAGCTAAATATATATATATATATTATTTTTTTATTTATGTTTCTTTTTATTACATACCTAAATATATTTGTTATTTTCCGTTCCATCCAACAAAAATGCAACCTTTTATTTTGCACCTATACTGCTGTATCATTTCTATAGAATGCATGCCCTGTATTCTTCTGAGATAACATCTATTTCAGACACTGGTGGCATTTGTCACCACAGGTGAGAAACATGCTTACAAAATAACTTAAAAAGAAGACGGATGGAATGAGGTTTTAATTGTGGATTCAAGAGCAGTTACAAAAATATTATTAAGGAATGCCATATTGTATTTTGAGTAAAATAAAGTCTATGTCCCCTTTAACATAGCGCTCTTCAATAGAGCTGAGTTTCACATTCCCACTTCCAAGTAAAGGTGAGGGCTGGTTCTTAATGTCCCAGACGCAGAAGAACAACTTTCATGCCACAAATTTCAGGTGTTGATTAACAAGGTAATATTACATACATGACTGGATATGAGTCAAACGTGAGACTGTTTAATACTTACGCAAGTCATATCCTTTGATAGTGCAGAACATACTGAAGGTCTGAATTAGCCAGCAATTGTTGTGTAGCAATCTATCTAGGTAGGCACAAGCTCCAATCTGGGGAAAAAAATTAATTAATTCAGCCATTGTGCTCACTTTGACGCAAGTAAGATCACCAGTACACTGATGTGTGTTGGAGTCATCAGTTACATATGGACCACGTAAAGAAGGGATAACAATAATCAGCAATTTCTTCCCTAATGAAGCCTTGCTGATCTCTGAATTGTAGTCTATGCACATGAGACTATACAATAGTATTATGATGTATCCTTGTAACCCTTGCAACTGGTGTATATTTGTGATGTAATGTAATTTCACACTAGTTTTTAACCCTGCATCTATGAAGTCTGACCATATATGATGGTGCTTCATCTAGGCAGTGAGCATAAATGTCGGGCTGCTGCAAATTTCATTAAGCTTCTTAAAATTCACAAGCCTCATGAACTTTCTAAAGATAATATATAAGGTGCAAATACTCAGCAACTTGTAGTGAACTATTTCTTCCGAATAAAAGATGTTAGAAGGGAAGTTCTTCGGCCTCATGGTTTATGATGTCTCCAGAACTCCTCAATGGTAAGGTTCGACCATATTAGTTACCCATACACACACATGGGGGCCGATTATGATGTTGGTCGGAGTTGCCTCCGACTGACATCATCTCAGAATTGGGACCGACCGACCTCCGTTCGGCGGTCTCGACCGCTGAATTACGATGCGACCGCACATGGTGTGGTTGCATACTCACATTTCCCTATGGGAGCTTGTGCTAAGGCCGTAAAATGGCTGTAGCACAAGCTCCCATAGGGAAATAGGAGGTGGTGTTCATCCCTGCACCGCGCGGCAGGCATCTCAGGGTGCCTGCCATACAGTGCAGGGATCTTCCCAACCGGAGGCCGCAAGGGGAAGGGGGCCCTGCTAGAGGCCCCCAAACTCGCTTTCCGACAGGCTTTCTATGTCGGAAAGCCCAGCATGGAAAGCCTGATGGAAAACAAGCATTGTAATCCCAACGGCGGAAATGCCGTCCATTGGGATTACGGGCCGGTCTCCGACTGGCCGACGGGCTCCTTGAGCCCATCGGAATCCAGCTGGAATGACCGGCCGGTTTCAAATCTGACCTTCTACATTGTAATTAGGCAGTCGGAATTGAAACCGACTATGTCGGTTGGAGGCTTTCCGACCGACATCGTAATAGGCCCCATGGTCTTTGCAGGAAAATATTTCACCTTGTTGTTTATGATGTCACCAGAAACACTCAATGTTAATATTGGACCATACTGCACATTTACCTGTTATGTGTTACACACACACATATAGACAGTACCCCACCCCAGGCAAAGGGCATTGTACAGACATGTACTGGGTGCTCTTTTGTGTATGGACAGTTATGTCCCAGACAAGCTCTAATAAAACTGAAATACAGGTATCAGGAGCTGGTTTTATTCATTCCAGATTGGTTTGGGTTGTATTTTACCAATCCAAAGTTGTAGCACTGTGCCTGTAATGGTGAAAGGCTTTCTAACCCTATGCACTACCCATAACCGAGCCCAAAATACTTCATACTATTACTATCCATTACTAAATCCTAGAGCTCTTTGCCACCTCTCTAGACGACCCATCCAAGGACTTAAAACACCATACTATCTCATACACTACCCATCCCTAAACCTTAAAAACCAATTAGTGCCCATCACTGAACACTTACAACTACTTACTGCTTTTATACACTATGCATCAATGAGCCCTAAACATTCTATACTACCCCTCTACAATATCTATCCTTAGGCCCTAAAAACACATTAATATCCCTGTAAACTATCCATCCCTGAGCCTTAAAAACCTCTTACTAACCCTATATACTGCAGATGCGAGCCCTAAAAATGCCGTACTATCCATATACACTACCCCCGCCTGAACCCTAAAAACTCCTTAGTAACCCCTATATACTACTAATCAGTGAATTCTAAAAAGTCCTTAACACTAACCCATCTCTGATCCCTAAAAAACCAAGCCACTCCTAAAAACTACAAATCCTTAAGTACCAAAATTCCCTTCCTAATCTTAAAACCCATACCCTAAATTAAAATTCTTTATGTTACAAACCATATACCTATATTTTAAATTCAATATAAATAAAATAACATCAACTCTTACTTATTGATATGAAATATTCCCTTTAACGTAATTTACTAAGGGGCACATGCATCAAGCAATTTTGCGATCGCAAACAGTGCGATTCGCAAAAATTGGCTGTTTGCGATTGCAAAATGGACTTTTGCTATGCATGAAAGTTTTTGGATTCGCAATTTAGGTAATCACAATATCTTGCGATTACCCAAATTGCTAATGCAAATAGGGAATCGCAATTTGCGATTCCCTAATGCACATGCAAGAAGCCTTTCCTAAATGCAAATTGTGCATTTAGGAAACGCTAATTAACATCTGTGAGAAAGTGCGCTCTTTCTGCATGGTTGCCCCCACTTTTTGCTGAACTTCTGATGTACTTTAACAGAGTGTGCCCTGGGCTCCTGCCAATCAGGTACCCAGGGCCTATGTTCTTTCCCTAATACTGCATTGAAAACCAACCCAATTGGCACTCTCTGGCCACAGAATCACCCCCTGGTGAATGGTACCACAGGTACCCAGGGCAGGCCTCTAAGGACTGCAGCACTTATTGTGCCACCCTTGGAGGCCTTGTCTCTTGACACACACACACTGCCCTTGCAGGCTGCGTGTTTTGGTGCAGAACACAGTGAAGAGTTGACATGGCACACATCCCTGTGTGCCATGCCTGCAACCCACTGCCCTGGTATAGATCAGCCACCCCTCTAGCTGCGTGCACTATACCAGTGGTGAGGGTACAGGTGCATGAGCCCTGTACCCCTACAGTGTCTAAGCCAATTGTTAGACATTGTAAGTGCAGTAATGCCATTAAGCGTATATGGTGCTGGGAGTTTGTCATTAAGAACTCCACAGTACCATAATGGCTTTACTGAAAACTGAGAAGTTTGGTATCAAACTTCTCAGTACATTAAACCCACACTGATGCCAGTGTGGGATTTAATGAAAAATGCACACAGAGGGCATCTTAGAGATGCCCCCTGAAAAATGACCTAACACTAGTGTCCAGGCTGAGTGGCTTCTCCCCAGCTGCCACCACCAGACATGTTTCTGGACCCTTGGGTCGAGAGCCTGCCGCTCTCGAGGCCCTGAAACAATGCACATCCTGGGACGAGGTGCCAAGCCTCCTCCCCCAGGATGGGCAGGGTCCATGAAGGGGAAGCTTCAAAGGCTTGCCACCTTTGTGAGCTTCCCCAGGCCTTTTGCTGATCCCAGCAACTGGTCACCACCGGTTCTGACCCCCACTTTGGGCGGGAGAAACGGCGGGAAAACCAAGTGAGGAAGGGAGGTGTGCCCACCTCTAACAACCCCACCCCTCAGGTGGGGGAGGCGAGGTGAAGCACAACTCTCAGTCCCCGCCATCCTGCAGATGGGGGGACCCAGTCAACCATAGTGAGGCATATGCCCCCCTCCAACTGGAGGGTGGCATAATCGGGGGTGTACCCACCCCAAGGAAGGGACCCATTGGTCCCAACCTTTTACTTACCTGTAACGCCCCTAAATTTAGTATTTAGGGTCACCCCCGAACCTTTCCTCCTCAGACAAGAAACCACAAGATGAAAAGAAGAAGAAGGACCAAACAGCCGTGCCGAAGCTAAGAAGAGGAGGACGCCCACTGACTTGGCCCCAGCCCTACTGGCCTGTCCCCACCTCGAACCTGCAGAAGCGAAACTCCGGTGTGTCCTGCAGCCAGCAGCCTCAAGAACCCCGAGGACCTGCCCTGCCTTCCAAGGAAAAGACTTTGTCTCCCGTGAACACTGGATTTGTTCATCCAAACAGACTCCAGCTCCGGCTAAATCCGCGACTCTGCACCCGATGCCCACGGCCCGAGTTCGAGTGGCCCAACACCACGAGGAGGTCTCCCCGGCGATCCTGACCCGAGATCCAGTGATCCCTGACCTGCCTCAAGCCTCCATCCGACGCCTGCAGCCTCAATCCGGAAGGTACCCCCACCGCGATCAGGAGCTGGTAAGAAGATCCGACCCTAAAAGACACCCCTGCACCCGACGCCCCACTGGCTTCGGTGGCCCAACCCCCAGCATCCCAACTTACCTCTCCAACTGGTGGTCACACCCAGAAGATCTTTATCCCCGAGCCTGCAGTGTGTTAGCAAACCGGAGACTCCCCATTGAAAGTAACAGGGTACCCGACGACAAACCAGCACCCTGCACCCAGCCGCCCTAGTGCCGCTGAGGGTTTACCTTTGGTGCTATCTTGAACCCCCATTTGCCCTGAACTTAAGTCCACGAGCTTCGCTCCCACAACCTTGTGGCCTGCCCGTGAGCAGCCACCAACCGGAGGCCCCCTATCCCCCATTGGATAACATTGGGCCTGAGCACTCTGCACCTGGCCGCCCTAGTGCAGCTGAGGGTGTAACAAGAGTGCATCCTTGACCCTGGGGGACCCCTGAGTCTAACCCCAGAAACCCAACTCCCACAACAAAGTACTTACCTGTTAACCGATAACACTATTTCCTCCCATAGGATAACATTGACTGTTTTCTGTGAAAAAGTTTGTAAGTGTGGAGTTGGAAAATCTATAAAAGTCTCTAAAACTGTAACCAAATAACCAAAACGCTTTAACTTACCTGTTTACAGGAAATGTCCCAGTGCAGTATCCAGGTATACTACACTGTGTAAGAAAAGTAATCTGTAAAGTAATCTACTTGACATCCTATTGAAAAGCCAATACAAAGTATATGTACAATATTTCAAAGCATTGCATTACCAGTAATTCTACTGTAACCAAACCAAAATATATATACAACTGCAATTCAAACTGTATTATTACTGCAAAGTATAAATCACTTATCTGTGCCACGCTTGCTTGGTTCTAGGAAATAAAATAACTAAAAGAATATTTTTATACAAACAAAATTGGTCTGAGTTCAGTCTTGGAGTGTGTGACAATCATTTACTGATTGAGTGTGTACAACAAATGCTTAACACTACCCTCTGATAAAGCCTTACTGCTCGCCCACACTACCACAAATAAAGAGTAAGGTGCTATCTACTTTTACCTCTGCCTCCCTTTGGGGTTCCACTGGACTCTGTGCACACCATACCTCACTTTGATATAGTATATACAGAGCCAGCTTCCTACAACATCAATTTGAAGTTGATGTTAACCATGTGCCTACTTTGAAAAATGCACAAAACTGCATTTTTCAAAGTGCCATGTGGCGCAAACATGCCCCTAGGGCATGTGTGTGCCTTATAACCCTGGGCAAAGCACTACGCTACGCTCGCGTAGTTTGCGAAGTTTGCGCTACTTCGCACAACGCGAATTGCACGTAGCACAGTGCAAACACGCGTAGCGTAGCGTAGTGCAGCGGTCATTTTTTGCTTGCTCGCGGTCCTCAACGTCAAGTTGGCGACCGCGAGCAAGCAAAATGACATCCCGGCGAGATTCTCAACGCGGGGAGGTCAGGTTTCTCATTGCGAGTGGTCGCGTATGCTCGCGACCGCTCGCGATGAGAAACTACCAGTCCGCGTTGAGAAAGCTGCCGCTCGAGTAAAAATCTACTCGAGCAGCAGTAAAAGACAGCTCGCACTGTGCAAGATGCCGTTTTCAATGATTGCACAGTGCGGACAAGCATCCGGCACTGTGTAATCATTGCGAACAGTGCACTACGCAGTTCGCGTAGTGCTACGCGTAGCTCGCGTAGTGCGAACTGCACTTTGCGTAGCTTCGCGTAGCGCTACTTCGCGAACTACGCCCAGGCTTAGTGCCTTACATGTGCACATTGTTTTGTTTGGGGTGTCTCAGGGGGGCCTTAGGCCCCCGGGCACCCTTGCCTCTGCATTACCTAATTTGCGATTACCAATTGGGTAATCGCAATTTAGGCAATGCATGACCATTCCCACCTATGGGCCTTGAGGCTCATAGGAAAGAATGGAGTCACAATAGCAAATAGCGATTCCCTAATTGCGATTGCGATTCTTAAGGAATCGCAATTAGAGAATCGCAATTTCACCCTGTTTTGATGAATTGCATTTGCAATTACCAAATAGCGATTTCTTAAAAAACGCTATTTGGTAATCGCAAAAATGAAATTTGATGCATTTGCCCCATAATTATTTTCTTAAAATAATTATTTCTAAATAAATGATTTTTTAGTTATATATGTATATCTTTAAATTTTCAGATATATGTATATATATAAGATATATATATAAACATACATACATACGCATAATTAAACACACACACGCACACACATACATACATATATATATCTCTACTAAACTTTCCAAAAAAGCACTCTTTTTCGCCTAGTTTGAGCATGGAAAGTTTCAGGGTGATCCATCAAGTGGGGGCCAAGAAAAAAGGAGGATCCCACAACGCAAAATCCCCATGCATTTTCCATAGACTTCTTCAGGAAGCGCTACCGCAAACTAACGGAATTACACCATATTTGTCAGGAAGCTAGATCTTGGTCTGCAGATTGTGCTTTTTGTGATTTGATGTACATCCGTTCAGTAGTTTTTGAAAACGGTTTGAAAATACTTGTATATCTGGACAGTGGGGTCCGCAAGAGGCTTGCGGGGGCGCCAACTTAAAGATAGAGCATTCTGATTGGGCCAGGGAGCTTTTTTTTTCCCCTGAGCCAATTCGCTCCCTCAGAGTTAGACTCCCGCACGAGCGAGTGTTCTGATTGGCTGCCAGCAACATGAGAAAAATGTTGCTGACAGTCATTACAGGACTCAAGGAATAGTCTCCTGTCCTGAAATAAAAATAAAAAAATGAGATATGGGGATAGGGTAGGGATACCCTGCTGCCCTTGGCCCCTTTGGAGGAATCCTGAGGGACCCCCTGTGGCCAAATTTGGGGAATGAATTGTTTTGCCGCAATCCCACTGGACTCCCGCAGGATCACAAAAAAAAATATGGCGGCCAGCGCTCCCCCTCCCAGAGCTGTTTTCGGTCCAGGGGGCCCCATTTCCCTGGGCTGCAATTAACTTATTTAGGCGAGGTGGGTGTGCGGCCCCCCTCCCTGACCCGTTTTGGCTCCGGGGACCCCATCTCCCTGGGCCCAATTCAAATATTATGGGAAGGGGGTGTGCATAGACCCCTCCTCCCCGAGCCATATTAGGCTCTGGTGACCTCATCTCCCGGGGACCAAACAGTTTGTTGAGGGGGAGGGCAGCCCACCCCTCCCCAAACCGTTTAAAAGACCCTGGGGACCCCATCCCCCAGGACCATGACTTTTTAAAAAAGGGGAAGGGGGCCACGAGGCCCCCTCCCTGAGCCTTTAATGGCCCCCGGGGAACCATCCCCTGGGGCCGGCTCACTTGGTGAGTCTCGGGGAGCCCACCCTCGGGACACAGAGGTTTCCCTGCCCGCACCGGCGTGGGCAGGGAAACTTGTGTTCGCTCCCATCTGGTGGGAGCAGTTTTGAATCTCCTGCCAAACGGAAGCAAACACAAAGACTGCTCCCAGCGGGTGTGAGCTTAAAAATGCATGTGCCAGCTGGGAGCAGACTTGTGTTCTGATTTACTGCCTGCAATAGATTGCTCCCGCCTGGAGGGAGCAGCATAAACAGTGGGAGCAAAGCCGGCTTCAGCAGCAGGCGGGGAATCGGCTGGGGCCGCGATGGCCCTGGGGCTCGCTCCGTGGCCCCCAACGTGTGCATGGCAGGTGCCCTGGGTGGGCACAGGGGCACCCACCAATATCAACGGCATGCCTTGGGGGTTGGGGTCCCCAGTGCCTAATAAGGCTCAGGGAGGTGGGCCAAGCAGCCCTCCTCCCTCTTAAAAAAGGCACGGCCCCAGGGGATGGGGTCCCCTGGGCCTATATAGACGCGTGGTGGGGAGATGCACAGCACCCCCCCCTTTTATTTACATTTTAGCCCCAGGAGATAGGGTCCCCGGGGCCTAATTAGGCTCAGGGAGGAGAACCGTGCACCCCTCTCTCTTTATTAATTACTCGACCAGGGGAATAGGGAACCCTGGGCTTAATAAGGCTCGGGGAGGGGGTACGCAAGCCCCTCTCCCTTTTATTAAATTTAGCTCCGGGGGATGGGATCCCCGGGGCCTAATAAGGCTTGGGGAGGGGGGCCACGCAGTCCCCTCTCCTTTTAAATAAGGCATGGCCCAGGGGGGAGGGATCTCCGAGGCCAATAAAGGTGCTGGGAGTGGAAACGCGCGGCCACCCTCCCCTTTTATATTTCGGCCCCCGGGGGATGGGATTCCCGGGGCCTAATTAGGCTCAGGGAGGGGGACACCGTGCCCCTTTACTTTTTTTAATCAAATTTGGCCCAAAGGGATGGGGTCCCGGGGGCCTGATAAGGCTCGGGGAGGGAAGCTGTGCAGCCACCCTCTCCTTTTTAACAAAAGATGGCCCCAGGTTATGGGATCTCTGGACCTATGATGGCTCTGGGAAGGGAGTGGGGGGCAAAACACAGCCCTCTCCCCTTTTTTACTACATTTAACCCAAGGGATGGAATCCCGGGTGCCTAATAAGGCTTGGAGAGGGGTGCTGCCCACCCCCTCCTTAGATTTTGGCCTCAGGGCATGGGGTCGCCAGGGCCCAAGAAGGCTTGGGGAGGGGGCCTGTGCAGTCCCCCTCCTATTTTTCATTGTATTGGGTCCCAGGGATGTAGTCCCTGGGGCCTATTAAGGCTCGGAGAGGGGGCTGCATGTCCTCCTCCCCTTTTTTAAATTATATTTGAGCCTGAGGGATGGGGTCCCAGGGAATCGAAGGCCAACCCTACGCTGCACACTCCAAAGGCTGTGCGCGATGCGGGGTTGCCAGCCTGCTGGGGGTTTTGCCACAGGGCCTGGCGGCAGGCCAAGCCCTATGACCAAGCCCCCGCACACGGCCAAAGGCTGTGCGCGTCTTTGGCCTGCCTGCGGGCAGTGGAAGCATGGCCTGGCTGCAACACAGGCCCTGTGGCTAAGTCCATGACACACACGAGCAAAGGCTGTGCGCGCCATGGGGTTGGCTGCCTGAGGCCAACCCCACGCCGTGTGTGACAAAAGGCCGTGTGCAGCATGAGGATGGCTGTCTGCAGGGAGTTGTCTGCCTCCAGGTGGGTATGCCACAGGGCCAGGCCTGACCCCCAATATATATTGGTGCCATAACAACTCTACATCTACCTGTCCTACCCAATTATCAGTGAGTCCCAACAACATCTATTACCTAATACTGGAGTGTTTTAAGGCCCTGATTACAAGGGGTATGGAAGGGAAATCCACGCAAAATTATAAATGTGCTAGCATTCTCCACCCAGATTTTCTGGGTGTGGGAACATCCAAAACTTTGCCCAACCCTCTGCCGAGGCACAGCCTTCCCTTCCCTCACCCATCATCCCCACCTTACACAGGTTCTTTGTGGTACTCTGCACAGTAAATCCTGGTCTCCACAGTTATTCTCCATTACATAGTATTTAATAGGATGAATTATGTGGAAAGACAACGGATAATGGATATTCTGGCTGTCAGGAATTTCCACCTAATTCCTTCCGACTCGTAATTGGGGTTTAGGTGTTGTCTCAGTGTTTCAAAACAAACTCCAAGTTTTTGCCCAGTGTTGGTGTTTTTTTACTTGTGCTAATGGATTTAACCATTACACTGGATTGAACATATTATTCTGGTGTGCTACAATGTATACTTACTATCACTGCGTTAACTCTTCCTAACCGTAACTGTATTTTTAAAGCAAAGGATCAATACAATCTGACCGTGTAGAAATTGATTCTGACCATTTACTTTTTCTTTATACCTTTCTGTTGAAACAATATGATCTTCCAATGTTATGTTTTAGAATTATAGCTATGGATTAATAATCCGATTTATAAAGTTATTTGCGCGTCTATGTTCAACTTAAGTGGAAATATGGTAAGATTTACGAGTGTAAAGTTACATTAGGAATTCACAAAAATGTGAATTTATTATCGTAAGTTGATTTATTCATATACATAATTACATTTAAGTGGTGTAATTTTACATTCAGGTAACTCGCCTCCCACAAGAGGGAATAGGTGTTCTGTTACGTGGATTCCATCCAAAGTTGGTGAACACCAGAAACATGTAAGTTTAGCGGTATTAATTGTTTAATCTCCTATTCCACCCCTGAATACAGATGGCGATTTACTCATTGCCAGGGTGGAAGAAAATCCACTTACTGGGTAGAAATGAGTAGGAAAATCCTTAAAAATTGGAGGGGTGTAGAGGAAGAGGTTTCTTCATGGGAAACTAATTGAGAGAAAAATTTAAAATAGCTACAGCAAATGCCCCTTTAAAAACCATATATACATGTTTAAATGCTTACGATTGGGAGCACCCCTGGAAAGAAGAGACCTTTTCAACTTCCCAGGATTACTCCTGGTTTTTGTAAGAACAACAAAGAATCATACATTTTCTTAGATATATTGGGATTAAAATCATGATTTTTGGGGAGTGAAATGGGGGACTCAGCTTTCAACAATACAAAGCTTGTGGAAATGCATTATTGTTGTGTTTTAAGCTAGTTACATTGCACCCAAAAATTCTATCGCCCAAATACTTACTACTCTGTGGGGAACTAGGAACCAGAGAAATTCCAGAACATAATGGATCCCTTTTTTGCTCAATATTGGTGGGCTTTGAGAATCATTCCCATCTGCATGCACACTGGAATTCTATTTTACTCAGCGTCAACACGTACAGAGAGCAGGTTCTTCATGGTTATAACAAAGGCAGTGTAGGCAATCAGATAGTCCCAGAACTTCAGAATGTGCTTGACTGTCTTCAGAAGAAGATTGCCCCCGAAGAGCATGAAGTAGAAGCAGGCCATGAGATACCCCATGCACAGGATGTTGATGCGCGTTGTTCCCGTGATGAAAATCAGGCACAGCACAAACCAGAAGTGAAAGCTGAACACAACTACTTTGGCCATGTCCAGGTAGGACCTGGTGGAGAGAAAGCAACAAAGGATGATCCGCTGTATGTATGGATTCAATGCTCGCATGATCAAAGAAAAGAATGGTACATTAAAACAAGAATATGTAAACTAAAAAAAACATAAAAAATAAAATGATTTATTGCACTTTTAATGTAAAGGAACTGAATGGATATGCAACTAGAACAAGTTAAGTCTTTCTAGTAATACCAAACTACATTGGTGTCCAAAGTTGGACCAGTAGGGTTGGAGCCACATCAGACTTTGAGAATACTTATTAGTTAAATAAATGAGATCCATCTTGATTCAATGTATGCAAAATAATCCAATGCAATTATGAAAAATCTAACATGGATTTGCTCTCAATGGCTGATGTTAGACACCCCTGCCCTACAGGCCTCAGGTTCTGCAATGAGAGTATAAATATAAAATCTTATTGTGCAAGGCACAGGGTATTTACAAAAAGGAAAGCAATGCAAAAACATTGTAAATAAATTCACCAAAAACAAGAAAATTAATATGGCAATTACTGAATGCATTTCAAAATAATGAGACAAAAATCAAAGTGTCCCATTCAGGTTCAGTTACTTCTCTTCTAACTAGAACGTTAATGCAATGTACAAAACTCTTATTTATATGCCACAATCCTCTTATTTTCGTCACAACCTATAATGACGTATCAGTTGCCCACAAAAGACAGGCCAGATAGTCAAAGTACAAGTGCCTTCGTGAACCACCTTATCAGGGTGTCTGCAACTTAACTAAGGATTCCAAGTCAGTTTACCATCTCCTTACAGTGGAATGAGGTCTGAGTAAGAGATGCTCGGACCATGAGCGGCCAGCTCCATGGAAGCTGTAAAAAGGTAGCTGGGACTGATATTGGCTAAGAAGAGGGCACTATCCTCTTTGATAACCTAATACTTTGAGGAGCTGAATTCGCAGAATAGCACATCATTCAAATCACACACGCACACACAAAAAAATCCCACACCCCCCCACTTCATCACACAGCTTTAAAAAGATCTCCGGCAAAGAGCCCCCCAGTGGGTGCCTGTCAGGCATTGAAGCACCGGCCCGACGAGGAGTTTGCCCAATGATGAAGCATGACACCTTTCGGGGTGTGTGAGGGCACTTGCTACTATTGGAGCATATCCCCCTAAAAAACCTCGAATGCTTATATCCCTTTTGTCTTGTCTACCTAGAGGAACTGCGCTCCTTTGTATATTAATAAATTCTTCCAGACTCAGTCAGATCACGTCTTGGCAGCGCCTTGGGAAGCTGAGAGCCCATGCAGGAAAGGATCCATCAGGGTGTGGCAGTTTGTGAAGAGCCACAGATTGTGTGCCGGTTGTTGCTTGTTACTGCTGTGTTTGGGTGCGCAGTCGTTTGCATTCCACCATGGCCCCCGCAGTCTTCGCAGGGTTTGGATTGGTGAAAGGCTGAAGAACTAAAGAAGCCTTAGTAGCTGTCGGATACAATTGATCAGGTTTGCGCCCTATTCTCTGGTTCATTTGCCTCGCCTGGTTTTGTTTTATGTGGACTTCTTGTACTTACATAAACTGTATGACTTCCTATCGAACAGGTTGGGCGTGGTGAGTCTCATTCAAACATCGACCATTGCTTTTTACTATGGGTAATTGTTAAAAGTTCCTTCAACTGAATCGAAGACTGTGCTGCTCTTTCATTGATTTCTGCATGCCCTTTGACACAGTGAAAGAGGTCATTTGTGGGAAAAAATGAGAGCATGTCCCATATTATTAATCCAGGCATTAACATACATCAAACTGGGCACAGGTTAAATTAGATTGAAGTGGTCGTCTCTCTACGAAAATTGTAACACTGAATGATCTGAGCCAACGCTGCTTCTTGGCAACCTTCTCATTCATTTTATATGTGGCAAACCTGTCATCTGCTTTGGAAATAAGCAATTCATTTTCACCTAGATGGGCTCCTTCCACATCCCTTGCCTCCTTTATGCTGCAGATCTGATTCTCTTGGATTAAACAGCAATAGGCCTTCAGAGAAAGGTTGATGCCTTGTCAACAAATTATAAGGAGAGCTTTCTAAGCATAAATTTAAAGACAAGTAAGATAATGATTTTGGCAAAAAAGTCCACAACTTTCAATGGTCGTTCAATATTACCAGACTAGAAGTAGTACATTTCTATAACTGTCTAGAGTTCCTTTTTACCAGCAATTTGAAATAGGGAGAACACATGAGGACTGTAATGACAAGAGTTTTATTACAAGCTGGTCTCTCGTGAAGTTTAATCACACTTATGGAGGTTTTCATTGACATCACTCTTAAAAGCATATATGAGCAAAATCTTATACCTGGATTCATGCATTATTTAGGAGCCTGATGAGAGTGCTTCACTTAACGCATATTTAACGTGCCAAATAGAACCAGGGTTCAAATTGAGATTTAAACCTTATGTGATGGTATTGCATGGTAGGTACCTATCTTTTAATATTTTTTAAAAAGCTATCCTTATATGGAAATCATAAAATTATCACAAATTTGTTGGGAAGAAATTCAGATGAGTTAAAGAAATGAGATATCATTTTGGTTCAATGGATCAATAATCGGAAAACTACTCATAGCCACTCGGGACTGTAGGTACTTGGGCTCTATTCCCCAAAAAATATAGCTTGAGAAACTCCTCTCAGCAACTGTTCCCAAGTCTAGACATGAATTTTCTATCCAAGAAACCATCAATAATGTTTTCTCTTAGTACACTAGGTAGACCTGACCTTTTTCCTTATATCTACAAGAGCCAAAGGTGCGCTTAGATATTCTTAATATCTGTCTTGGCTGTAATCCAATTGTTTTTTAAAACACAAATTTTATATGAGGGTCCAGGAAGAAATCTTGTTTGCTTGTATTTTTAAATACAAAATGGTCCATATGTCATGTTCTTATTGACCGTCCCTTTCATTTTATCACCCTTAAAAACTTTTTAAAGCCAGTTTTTTCTTAAATATCATGTACAGTCAAGACAAGAGGCAATTGCATTTTTAGGAATATGTACTTTTTTGACGTTGTTGTAGGCATCGCACAATTTTTAAAAGCTATCAATTATAGATGCACTGTTTGATCATAGTTTTATGTATAAAAATAATTTGCACTGTGGACCTCCAGCTTATATTGCTTTATACATCTGCTTTATATATCACCCTGCATAAAATGGATTGTATTTAGTTATGTTTTATGGGCGAATGTCCCAATAAACATATATGTACTACTACTTGGGGGTTAATATACACAGTGATACCATGTGAGACTACATACTGATGTTCTGAACATACTTCTGGTATACTAAATTGTGCTGGACTCTGACTCTGAAGACAGCCACTCTCACCCTGATATAAAAGAAATCTAGCTTACAAACTTCCCATTCACTTTTTCTCAGCGTCTAACCTGCCCTTTCAGCTAACTTAGACAGTAGATAGTCATTGCTACAGTTTACAAAAAAAGATATTTGAGGTTCTGGGCACATCATGTAGCAGACACTGCTATTTTAGATGCATGCAAGCAAATTCTCCCAAAGCAATGATTGAAAGACAGCTACCACATCAGGTACTTCACGATCTTTTGGTTGTCTCCCACACAGTGGACTATATCACTGTCTTGATCAGGATGAAGAAATGGTCTGGCTCAAGCAGCATTGCCACAGCTACAACCTTCAATGTCTGACTATTTTTGATGGGCATTACAAAGTGCCCACTCCTCTTTCAAGAATGTATTTACATGCATATGTCATACAGGATCCTCTCTATCCTCATTGTATTTTACACACACCCACACATAGTGATTAGCTGGGAAATAAAGTCTTACACTGTCAGTTATAATATACATGTTGATGTGATATAGCTTTGGTCAAGCTGGTTTGGGGAGTTCACTGGTGCAGAGGCTGAGGTTCGTCCTAGAAGATATTCACATTTGAATGAATGTAATGTGTTGACACTCATGATGCCAAAACTGAGATTTTAGCACTTGAGGAAGATAATGTGGGTAATATTCCATTTGACCACCCTGTTTAGGGCATCACCTGGAACCACTGCCTAAAGATTATAATCTGTGGATCTTTGTCAAACTCCTCACCTTTGACCAATGCAGTTATCACCTGGAAATATCTGGTGGTTGCAGAACCACAGGGTTGGCCCTTCCAGCAACAACACTGTCTGATACATACGACTGTAGAAAATTCAGAAAAAGCCCGAAACCCCATCTGTTCTACTGGTAACTCATCTAAGGACTTGTTCATAGCATCTTGCGTGCTTTCCTCGCACAGACCAGAGGATTCTCATATCCAGGCTCTAAAGAAGCCAGTGAAGAATTTAGGATTCTAAAAAGCTGAAATAAAACAACATGATCCCGCATATGCCAAGACTGATCGAGGCCAAAGCATTAAAGCATAATAGTACCATATCAAGATCAACCTAGCATAAAAAATAAATTAAGCAACTTCCCAAATAAAATAAGCAAAGATGCAACTAGAAACAAAGGCTGATCTAGGTTAAAACCAGCACAAATAAAAGTAGCTATTCACAGATTGGCCTGCCTTTTCGCACCTGCTGAGTGCCGATAACATAGCGTTCATGTCAACAACATGGCATTCCCCATGGTGAGATCATCAGTCACTCTTAAGAGCGATATGAGCAAGTGATCAGAATATCTACATGGCCACTATCCTGTTAAACACTGTATGTGAAAAAATATCTACAGTTTTATCATATATATCAATTTCTGCCTAATTATTAACAAGGTGACACTGAATATTAGAACATAAATCTTGGACTGGGCTGCTATTAGAAAATCTGCTTTTAGAGAACTATGGTAAACCAGTCAGGCAAATAGTCAAATAGACACAGTATTTGCATCAGCTTCTTAAATAATTTTTAACTCAGACAAGGATCAACCCTTCCTTACATGTGGCAGAACAGAACTTGACTCTTACCGGCAATGGATAAAGTTGGGTACAGGGTTGTATTGGCTGATGTCTCGAGTGTCCAGATCTCGACTAATCTCAATATTATCTCCTGCCAGCATCCTTACACATGTTTTATTCTCTTCTTCAAAGACTTGCCATTGCAGAGAGGCAAGGAGCAGGAGACTATAGTCATCTGTAAAGTAAAAAAGGAACAAGACCTGCTGGTTTGGCCAAAATGTGATATCTTACGACATTTGGGTCTGCATGCATTTAGCACCAAACTAAAAGACTTTACATAATTTAATGTGCTTCATGAGATGACTTGTGCAAAATGTGTACTTTGATTGGTCATACTATGCAGTACAGTGACTTGTTGCATGATTAGTGCTGCACAAGGCACCAACTAACACAAACAGGTTTAACAGTGCTGGGTGACATCATCAAGCTGAAATAGTAGCTGAATAATTTAAATAATCTTCTTTTACTAACCTAAATTGTGAATGTGATTTTCCTGGGATAGCCAGTAAATGTGATAATGTGCAGCAAATTGTATGGTACAGCATTTCAACTGTAGGAGATAATTCACACCTTGGCACACATGGTATTTGGGGCACAATTCTCTGGCAGTCATTCAGAAGCACTACTACTTGTTTAGTCTGAGTTACCATCATGCTTTGAAGTGTATGCATGAATCACTGTTGAGGTCAGTTCTTGAAAATAAAAAACAATTAATGCATGAAGCATCCCGGCAAGCATAGGGGTCTGCCCACTCCTATTTACATCGCCCTCTGCAGATGAGCATTCCTTTGAATGTTCCTTTGTCATCTTCACCCCATCTTGAATGGTCTGTTAAGGTATAGGAATGTCTTGGATTTTAAAATATCCTTTAATGAGGTTTATTCAATTGAAGCCACTCATGACATTTAGGATTTTTTGAGATTGAGTCTTACTGCAGAGTACTCTGCAGATATTTAGCAATAAGTAAACATCAGTAGGCCTTAACCCTTTCTGAGGACGGACTATCAAAATGACACCTAAACGAAGTACTGATCTATCATAAGCTTTATCTTCATATAGTTTAGATTTATAGTAATCATGTAGTCACTAAGCCTTTTTATTAATGTTTGCAAGCTGAAGTTGGTAGGATAAAAAAACAACCCCATGCTCGCACATAGCACTGTTGGTAAATGTTGTGTCTTAAATTAGGGTGGAAGACTATCATCAGAGCCGATGGGAGATCTGCCAGATACATACTAAATGTCAAAGAACGCTTACCTACTGAAGGGGGGCATTAATTTGAATTCTGCCTCTTTGAGTACTGTCCATAGGGTTAATGAACAATCATAAATTACAACTTTCTGCATACAATTCCGTTATCCACTTGATTACACAGTGCAAGACGTCTACACCATAGCAGTTACAGACCAAAGCCTCTGTGCCTCATAGGCACTTGGGGTAAATCATTCAAAACTGTGTACTGATCCTGTGTGGAATAGTCAGCTCTAAAAACCACTCGATCCACTGGGAGAAAGTCTTTGTTTTAGCCTGTTGGGACAAAATGAACTCAATAAAGGCAATCTTCTGGCAGCCACATATTAAAATATGAAATAAGGTAGTAGACGCTGGCATTGCATCATATTGATCTTTCAGAAAATCGGTATTGATATGACACTCTTCCACAAGTATGGCACTAAACTTCCATTAAGAAGGGTATAACAAAGTGGAGAGAAAAAGCCACCCAACATTTCTGCACAATTTTCAAAAGCGAATTTTAAGACCCATTAGAGGCAGAGGCTCTTGATGTTTTTTAATCCACATTTAACTTTCTCTACCCCACAATGCAAGCAAAAAGTTAAAAGTGACTCATCATTGTTACTTGTGATTCCCATGTTTGGTATTCCTCTCTACTTCCATTATTACTATTGGGCTTCCAATAAGCACTGCTCTTAGCAACCAGACACATCAATGCTCAGAAATAATGCATTTAATTAGTGGTGATTCTTTTCAGTATACTCCACCTGAGAGAATTAATTGTTCAATTAGCATATGCCTAATTAAACTTTTCTCAAGCTCTTAATTAACCATTAATCTTGGGATGATGGAGTTTTAGTCTAGAAGCTCTTTATTTAAACTTTTATTTGCTTTTGAACTCCTAGCATTTAGCATTGACCTTATCTGCATTTGTGCCATTACTCTCTTTCCGCATGTCCCGTTGTGATATTCAGTTTTAGACAGCACTTCCTTCACACTGGGCTCATTCATGCAATTTGGGTCACCTGAGTTCATATTCTCCAACTCATCATAATATCTCCACTTGTTACAAAACACTCGAAAGGCATTCACCATGACTGAGGTTACTGTTACCTTCTTCTTCAAACTAAACCCTAATATTTCCAAAGCCAAATTGTCGCCCCTAATATTGATGTGAGCATTGTGAGCCTGCCTCATACTTAACCCTGACAGACATTTTTCCCTGCAGACGGTGTAGTTGTTGGGCAGCCAGTAAGTGTAATAGCATGGAATTAAAGTTAAGTATAAGTTTAGGAGACATTCTGAAAAATAATACCTTGAGTATTTGTGCAACGGCCCGCCTCCACCAATAGGAAGCAAGTAGTAGTGATCTCGAGGACATATAAGAGTGAAAACAAAAGCAGCAGCGTTTATTTGCTGGTGGTTGTGACTGGCCGCTACACGTCGTGCTGGAGCTATTTGAGCAATGGCTCGTGAATAATTGATGCAAGTGTGATCAAGAATCCGACACATTTTAGTGAAGAAGTGCCTTGGGGGTGATTACGAGCTTGGCGGTCCATAGGACTGCAAAACCCACAGCTACCTGCTGCACAGGCTGTCCACCAACCGCCCTATTTCAAGTTTGGTAGTCGGACGGCCACAGGCTTGCTGCAAACACTGAGGAACCGCCGTTCCCAGTTGGACTTGCAGCGGTGTGAGGCAGTAATATGCTGGCGATACCGTTGCGTCACCACCAAGCATATTACGTGGAGTTTCCTCACTGCCCAGCAGTGAGCCCACCATGAAAAGGCTGGCGGTGAGGGAACTAAGGGGGCCCTACTGGTGCCTCAGCCCTTGGGTATGCATCAAGGGGGCCACTTGTTGTGCCCCCCTGTGTGCATGCACCCTGCAGAGTCCATGCCGTGCAGGAACAGGTTGTGGCTCTCCCATTGCTGTGCCTTTTTCAAAGGCCCCGCCGTGGAACCACCAAAAGGACCACCCACCAGACAACGAGAAAACTCGTAATCTGAAGGGGCAGCCGGCGTTGGACTTTGGCAGTGTGGGACAGGGGCCGCCACGGCCCCGCTCCCACACGGCAAAAGTCATAATCGGGCCCTTAGTTCCTTTAATTCCTCAAAACTTATAGATTAGCTCGCTTTTAAAACTGAGGTTTGGAAGGATGTGCTCGCTTATGCTGACATATAAGGGGAATTGGCCAAAGCCACATCAGTGTAATAGAAGCGTGTGAAGCTCGTTCGCTTCATAAGAAGAAACACCAGCATAGTTTAGCATGCCCCGGCGATATTGAATGAGTTAAGGGATTCTTAACGACGTAAACAACCAGGTGCGTCATATTGTAAACACAAAAGTCTTTTCAGGAATTGAGAGGGCACTGCTGATTGTGACTAGGGTTTTGCCTCATTTGTGTTTCAGTCTTTTAGTTTAATGATGTAACCAGAAACGGATGGCACAAGCAACTTTGTGTGAAGAAACAATTCTATGTCAGGATCGGAGGCGAGGATTATGCTCAACTTTCCTTACTCCAGCAGCTTCAACTTTAAATCAACAAAAAAACTATCATTCCCATAGTGCATGCAGGAAGGGTCCGCTACAATCCACCAATCGGCAGTCCTCATGGTTCCCGAGGGCGTGCTCTTCCCATGTCACTTCCTCTTTCTTTTCCTGCTCACCAGCAGATAAGTGTTGTTTTCCCTCTCGCTTCTTCAGGGCAAGTTGAATTAAGCGTAATTATGCGTGTACTTTATTGTATAAGCGTAATTAAGCGTGTACTTTATTGTATTAGGTTTGCTTTGTGACTATGTGATTCTGTTTGCGTACGGGCTTGCTTGCATTGTTCGTTTTCAGCATTTCGGGGCCGCGGGAGCGTTTCATTTGCTCCACTTGAGGTAATTTCTCCCCTCTTGAGGAAATTTTGGCTGGCAGTGCGGTGTGCACGCACAAGACAGGGGGCGCGTGTCTGCGCATCTTCTTGGTCCGCGCCACGCTGGTAACGGCGGGACCAATGAGTGCCAGACGAACGCCCCAGCAGACCGCCACGCCGCCTCTGCCGTCTTGGAAGCCCTGACGCCCACCGCGTGGGTCTGTAGCTCTACTTCTGCCTCCTCTGACGCCCGCACCCTGGGTCTGTACTAAACACCGTAAGGTGAGTGAAAGTGCTTTGTTTGTGTGGGGAGGCTGACGGGGGCGGGCCCAGACGCGTGAGACACCCATTGAGCCTCAGGGTGAGTCGCCCCCTAGCGGATCGATAGATCTGAATAGCACACTTGGCTGTGCACAAAAATCAAGTGATTTAGTCACACACATACCAGCCCCCTAACATAGTAGTGCCACTACTAGCGCATAGAGCGCTTGGGGTCTATATAAATATATATTTCTATACATATTACTGGCCTAACTGTTATAGTGATCGCTCTCATCATGGAGGATGAATATACAGAGGAGGAGTCTCTGCAGGTTCTCTCCCTTGACGATGAGTTCTGTGACGCAGTGGATGCTTCCATCCACCAAGCAGTGGCAGCTGCCATGGGTCCTTTGAGCTCTGCATAATGCAAATAGCATACGCTTGCCAGGTGGAGCAACCCCAGCATGCCCAGAAGCGTAAGAGCACCTCAGGCATGGATATGGGGGCGTTTGAACGCTTGAAGAAGGCGTTCTTAGCCAGGCTAGATGTGGGGTCGCAATATACCATCCCAGAGATCCCTAGCTTGCATGAGGATGGAGAGGACTCATTGGGGGAGTCTGCTGATGAAGCAGGTCCATCCAGACCCTGGCGCCCTATAGTGTTTCCCGCCACAGACATACCCAAAGGGTCGGAGGAGCTTTCTGATATGTTGGTCCCTAAGGATTTAATACATCCCCGTTCCTCCGAGTGGGTACCCTCCTCCAAAGTTTCGGCATGCGTAGCAGGACACTTGCGCAAACCTCTCGAGAAGGAAGTAAGAGCTTGCCTCAGAGCAGAGTGCCCTCGCCCAGCCCTACCAGGCAAAGTGGCAACAACTCCAGTGGTTGACCCTAAGATGGCCACTTTCTTGCAGAAATACATTTGTGATCCAAAAAAGGGGATAGACAGATCATGGAAATCATGTCAAGATAAGTTGCTAGATATAGCAGGCCATCACAATGTAGCGTCCCCTGACAGGGTCCGTCCCCCCTAGCACTGCAAGGGCCCCATGGTCCTGGGGTTGTTCTGTGTCCAAGTAATCAACAAAAATAAGACAGAAAATGTTGTGTGATTAGGCGATATTTATTCGTTATCGGCCATCTTCAAATTTAGTTCATCATATCGCTTGATTTCGGCAGTGATATGCAAATCTGATCATACTATTGGATACAATCATCAATCCATTCCTCCATCCCGATGCATTTCTGCCTGACGAGCCCTTCTTCAGGGGATAGCTCTGCCGCAGATCCCACGGCGCGCTCACTTCACTATTTTCGTTTGGGTTGAAAATAACTCGCCTGTCTGTGTTTGGCATCCCGGGCGTATGTGGTCGCCCCCGCCATTACCAGTGACGTCAGAAGTGCTTCATCCAGAAGGGGTGGTCAGACGGGGGAGTCCCAGAACACCCTCCAAGCACCCCCACCTGAAGAGCTCGTCAGCCAGAAATGCATCGGGATGGAAGAAGGGATTGATGATTGTATCCAATAGTATGATCAGATTTGCATATCACTGCCGAAATCAAGCGATATGATGAACTAAATTTGAAGATGGCCGATAACGAATAAATATCGCCTAACCACACAGAAACATTTTCTGTCTTATTTTTGTTGACAACTTGAACACGGAACAACCCCAGGATCATGGGGCCCTTGCACTGCTAGGGGGGACGGACCCTATCAGGGGACGCTACATTGTGATGGAATGCCACACTCTTTGATCAGAGAGTGAAACCCCTTGAGCACGCGACAAATTGAATACGAGGACAACTATAAAGGAAAAGTTGTGCGTGTTCTCCCTTTTACCTATTTAGATATAGCAGGCCCCATCGCAAAGGTTTTAGAATCGGCAGAGGAAGCCAAATTGACAGGCACCCCTCTCTCCCCAGAAAGAGTTTCGAACTGGGCCCAGCGTGCAATTGTCTTCCTGGGTAATGCTATTTGCGCCCTCTCTACCGAGAGGAGACGCATTTTCTGTTAAAAGTGGATCCCAAACTGGGAGACTTAGCCTCTTCCGAGGCAAGCACTGTGGCGCAAGGCGGTCTCTTCGGAGAGCCGTTCATAAAGGAACTTACCAAATTCGTCGCCACATTTACATCTTTAGATAAGGCGCAATCCTCCATTAAGAAGGTTTTCCACCCTAGAGTTTTTGTCGGTGCCGGCCGTGGCAGAGGGCGTAGGACCGGCCGTTTTTACACCCAAGGCCCTCAAAGAGACGGCAAGAAAACCCAGGAGTCAGGCAGGCAGGAGTTCTTCCAGTCAAGACGAGGCTACAGAGGAACAGCCAGAGGTCAACCCTTGGCCGCATCAGGTGAGCCTTTCCCCCCTTCCAGATTTAAAGGTGGGTGGCAGGTTGGCGGTTTTCGTACACAATTGGAGTTCTATCACCTCCGACGCATGGGTGTTACAGACCATACAAGGTTTTCAAATCAAATTCTACGGTTCTCCTGTACAAGAGGTTTGACCTCGGCCACTGGTTTTTGCACACGATCAGGCTGACCTCATAGATCAGGAGGTGGCAGATCTACTGCAAAAAGGAGCGGTTGTTCCTACACGTCTACACCCAAGGGGTTTCCTCAGCAATGTTTTTCTGGTAGACAAATCAGACAGGGGTCAACGGCCGGTAATAAATCTGAAGGAGTTCAACCAATGGCTGATCTATCGCCACTTCAAGATGGAGGGCATCCATCTGCTGAGGGATCTCCTTCAACCCGACGATTGGATGGCCCGACTGCATCTGAAAGATGTGTACTTGGCGGTCCCCATCTTTCCTCCGCACCGTTGCTTCCTACAGTTCCTGTGGAAGGACCAGGTGTACGAGTTTGCCTCGCTCCCTTTCGGTCTTTCCTCTGCCCTGTGGTGCTTCACCAAGGTTCTCAAACCAGTGGTGGAAACACTAAGAGCCAAAGGCTTTCGCCTCATCATTTATTTGGACAACATTCTGCTCTTGGAGCAATGTCCCCTAAACCTCTAACAGCAGTCGCAGGAAACAACAGACCTCCTTTAGAACCTGGGATTCGTGATCAATGCCAAGAAGTCGCTTCTGACACCATCCAAGCAGGTAACCTTCCTGAGGTTTGTCATAGACTCGGTGTCCCGCACCTTGAGTCTTCGGGCGAGGAAGATGTCCAAGATTCGCCGAGAATTAAGGCAATTAGTAGCACGTTCCTCCACCTCATTGAGGCAAATTGCTCGGTGGTAGGCCTTCTTGCCTCATCAATTCAGGTGATTTTTCCGGGTCCGCTCCACTACAGAGCGTTGCAGCGCCTGAAAGCCTCTCATCTCCGCAGGGGCCTGCAGTATTCCGACCAGGTGCCTATTACAGAAGAATTGCGCAGGGAGATGAAGCGGTGGCTGGATCATATGGATGCCTGGAATGGCAGAGCCATATTTGGCTGTGAACCAGACTTGGTGATAGAGTCCGACGCCAGCAAGTCACGCTGGGAAGCTGGGTGGGGGGACTCCTTTACAGGAGGAAAGTGGTCCACAGAGGAAGGTCAGCTCCACATCAATTGCCTAGAATTGATGGCGGGGTCCTTCGCGATCCAGTGTTGGACGAAGGACAAGGCGTCTTGCAGCGTGCTTCTAAAGATGGACAATGTCTGGGCGGTCCGTTACATCAACCATCTCAGGGGAACGAAATCCAAGGCTCTGGCGGATCTGGCCAAGGACTTTCGGACGTTTTGTCTCTCCCACAACATTTCGGTGACAGCGGAATACCTCCCAGGGGCTTCTAATGTGATAGCAGATTGGTGCTCCAGGAGCTGGTCGGATATGAGCCTGTGGCAACTACATCCACTGCTCTTTTGGAGACTCCACAACACGTGGGGCCCTTTCTCGATAGAACTCTTCGCGTCCCGTCTGGACCACCAACTTCTGCGATTCTTCAGTTGGAAACCGGACCCTCTAGCGGCCGCTACGGACGCATTCCTACAGGATTGGTCCAAAGAGACGGGGTACGCCTTTCCCCCATTCGCAATGATAATGAGACTCACGGCACAAATCCGCAGGCAACAGGTGAGGGTAGTTTTGATTACCCCGTATTGGAGGTCTCAAGTGTGGTTTCCAGTTCTTCTGGAACTTTCCTGGGATTCTCCAATCCTTCTACCCCGAGATCCTTTCCTTCTGAGGGATCCCCAGGGCGGTCCCCACCCTCTAGTCCAGCAAGGACGGATGCCCTTGGTAGCATGGCGGATTTCAGGCATCGCTGGAGAGTCTCAGGCCTATCGAATGAGGCTCAGAAGCTACTGGGAGCGGCTTGGGCCGACAGCACAAACAAACGTTACAGATCAGCATTGACCAGATGGATCGGTTGGTGTGTTCAGAATGACCAGGATCCCATGGGGTGCGAAGTGGTAGCCATTATGAATTTCTTAGCATCATTGGTGGCCCAGGGCCTGGCGTACCGCACTATCAATTCTTACAGGTCGGCGATTTCAGCAGGCCAGTTACCGGTCCTAGGAGCCCCAGTCGGTGAACATCAATTGGTTTGCAAGTTGATGCGAGGGATTCGCCTCACGTTTCCTCTGGAGCCCAGGTACTCTTCTTTATGGGATGTCAATAAGGTCTTAAGCCTATTCCAATCTTGGCAACCTAATAAATATCTGTCCCGCAAGGAACTATCAGCTAAGCTGGCTATACTTTTGTGCTTAGTATCATGCCGACGGGTGTCAGATGTTAGAGCTCTGGACATTTCTGGAAGGGTTTTTACCCCTGAGGGGGTCACCTTTCATATTGTGCGTAGAACTAAGTCGGATTCTAGAATGGTGTCCTACCCGGCTTTCGATAAATCCCCAAAGCTGTGCGTGGTCAGATGCCTCAAGGAATATGAGAGTATGATGGAAGAGACTCGTCCACCAGGGGAACGCCAGTTATTGATTTCCCTAAGGAAGCCTTTCCAAGCGGTTACGCCACCAACCATAGCCTGTTGGATCAGATGGGTGATGCAAGAAGCGGGTATAAATGTCTCCCAATTTGGAGCCCACTCCGTGAGGGGAGCAATGGCTTCAAAGGCTTTCTCATTGGGAGCCAGGCTAGAAGATATTATAAACGCCGCAGACTGGTCATCAGACTCTATGTTTAAAAGATTCTACTTTAAACCAGTCATGGACATGGCGTTGTTGGTGGTGGATAAGCTTTGAACGAGCATAATCCTCGCCTCCGGTCCTGACATAGAATGAAAAATGTCCTAGTAATCATGACGGAAAGCGTCAATTCTATTAAGGATGCGGAGGCGAGGATTATTCCCGCCCGAGGCTCCGAGAGACCTGAACCCAACCCGGACCATGGAGTCAAACGCACTTCAAGTGGGTCCCTATCGTATGGGATAAGTATGTGTGTGTTTTTGAGACTGTTTACTCTTTGGTGGGTGATCCCAAGAGGGAAGTGTAATAGCATGGAATTAAAGTTAAGTATACGTTTAGGAGACATTCTGCAAAATAATACCTTGAGTATTTGTGCAACAGCCCGCCTCCACCAATAGGAAGCAAGTAGTAGTGATCTCGAGGACATATACGAGTGAAAACAAAAGCAGCCGCGTTTATTTGCTGGTGGTTGGGACTGGCGGCTACACGTTGTGCTGGAGCTATTTGAGCAATGGCTCATGAATAATTGATGTAAGTGTGAGCAAGAATCCGACACATTTTAGTGAAAAAGTGCCTTGGGGGTGATTACGAGCTTGGCGGTCCATAGGACTGCAAAACTCACAGCTACCTGCTACACAGGCTGTCCAACCGCCCTATTTTAAGTTTGGTAGTCGGACCGCCACAGGCTTGCTGCAAACACTGAGGAACCGCCGTTCCCCGTTGGAGTTGCAGCGGTGTGAGGCAGTAATATGCTGGCGATGCCGTTGCGGCACCACCAAGCATATTACATGGAGTTTCCTCACTGCCCAGCAGTGAGCCCACCATGAAAAGGCTGGCGGTGAGGGAACTAAGGGGGCCCTACTGGTGCCTCAGCCCTTGGGTATGCATCAAGGGGGCCACTTGTTGTGCCCCCCTGTGTGCATGCACCCTGCAGAGTCCATGCAGTGCAGGAACAGGTTGTGGCTCTCCCATTGCAGTGCCTTTTTCAAAGGCACCGCTGTGGAACCACCAAAAGGACCACCCACCAGACAACGAGAAAACTCGTAATTTGAACGGGCAGCCGGCGTTGGACTTTGGCAGTGTGGGACAGGGGCCGCCACGGCCCCGCTCCCACACGGCAAAAGTCATAATCGGGCCCTTAGTTCCTTTAATTCCTTTAATTTCTCAAAACTTATAGATTGGCTCGCTTTTAAAACGGAGGTTTGGAAGGATGTGCTCGCTTATGCTGACAGATGAGGGGAATTGGCCAAAGCCACATCAGTGTAATAGAAGCGTGTGAAGCTCGTTCGCTTCGTAAGAAGAAACACCAGCATAGTTTAGCATGCCCCGGCGATATTGAATGAGTTAAGGGATTCTTAACGACGTAAACAACCAGGTGCGTCATATTGTAAACACAAAAGTCTTTTTATGAATTGAGAGGGCACCGCTGATTGTGACTAGGGTTTTGTCTCATTTGTGTTTCAGTCTTTTAGTTTAATGATGTAACCAGAAACGGATGGCACAAGCAACTTTGTGTGAAGAAACAATTCTATGTCAGGATCGGAGGCGAGGATTATGCTCAACTTTCTTTATTCCTTACTCCAGCAGCTTCAACTTTAAATCAACAAAAAAACTATCATTCCCATAGTGCATGCAGGAAGGGTCCGCTACAATCCACCAATCGGCAGTCCTCATGGTTCCCGAGGGCGTGCTCTTCCCATGTCACTTCCTCTTTCTTTTCCTGCTCACCAGCAGACAAGTGTTGTTTTCCCTCTCGCTTCTTCAGGGCAAGGGGAATTAAGCGTAATTAAGCGTGTACTTTATTGTATGAGCGTAATTAAGCGTGTACTTTATTGTATAAGGTTTGCTTTGTGACTATGGATTCTGTTTGCGTACGGGCTTGCTTGCATTGTTCGTTTTCAGCATTTCGGGGCCGCAGGAGCGTTTCGTTTGCTCCACTTGAGGTAATTTCTCCCCTCTTGAGGTAATTTTGGCTGGCAGTGCGGTGCGCACGCACAAGACAGGGCGGCGCGTGTCTGCGCGTCTTGTTGGTCTGCGCCATGCTGGTAACGGCGGGACCAACGAGTGCCAGACGAACGCCCCAGCAGACCGCCACGCCGCCTCTGCCGTCTTGGAAGCCCTGACGCCCACCGAGTGGGTCTGTAGCTCTACTTCTGCCTCCTCTGACGCCCGCACCCTGGGTCTGTACTAAACACCGTAAGGCGAGTGAAAGTGCTTTGTTTGTGTGGGGAGGCTGACGGGGGCGGGCCCAGACGCGTGAGACACCCATTGAGCCTCAGGGTGAGTCGCCCCCTAGCGGATCGATAGATCTGAATAGCACACTTGGCTGTGCACAAAAATCAAGTGATTTAGTCACACACATACCAGCCCCCTAACATAGTAGTGCCACTACTAGCGCATAGAGCGCTTGGGGTATATATAAATATATATTTCTATACATATTACTGGCCTAACTGTTATAGTGCTCGCTCTCGTCATGGAGGATGAATATACAGAGGAGGAGTCTCTGCAGGTTCTCTCCCTTGACGATGAGTTCTGTGACGCAGAGGATGCTTCCATCCACCAAGCGGTGGCAGCTGCCATGGGTCCTTTTGAGCTCTGCATAATGCAAATAGCATATGCTTGCCAGGTGGAGCAACCCCAGTGTGCCCAGAAGCATAAGAGCACCTCAGGCATGGATATGGGGGCGTTTGAACGCTTGAAGAAGGCGTTCTTAGCCAGGCTAGATGTGGGGTCGCAAGATACCATCCCAGAGATCCCTAGCTTGCATGAGGATGGAGAGGACTCATTGGGGGAGTCTGCTGATGAAGCAGGTCCATCCAGACCATGGCGCCCTATAGTGTTTCCCGCCACAGACATACCCAAAGGGTCGGAGGAGCTTTCTGATATGTTGGTCCCTGAGGATTTAATACACCCCCGTTCCTCCGAGTGGGTACCCTTCTCCAAAGTTTCGGCGTGCGTAGCAGGACACTTGTGCAAACCTCTCGAGAAGGATGTAAGAGCTTGCCTCAGAGCAGAGTGCCCTCGCCCAGCCCTACCAGGCAAAGTGGCAACAACTCCAGTGGTTGACCCTAAGATGGCCACTTTCTTGCAGAAATACATTTGTGATCCAAAAAAGGGGATAGACAGATCATGGAAATCATGTCAAGATAAGTTGCTAGATATAGCAGGCCATCACAATGTAGCGTCCCCTGACAGGGTCCGTCCCCCTAGCACTGCAAGGGCCCCATGGTCCTGGGGTTGTTCTGTGTCCAAGTAATCAACAAAAATAAGACAGAAAATGTTTGTGTGATTAGGCGATATTTATTCGTTATCGGCCATCTTCAAATTTAGTTCATCATATCGCTTGATTTCGGCAGTGATATGCAAATCTGATCATACTATTGGATACAATCATCAACCCCTTCCTCCATCCCGATGCATTTCTGCCTGACGAGCCCTTCTTCAGGGGATAGCTCTGCCGCAGATCACACGGCGCGCTCACTTCGCACAGCACTTCGTTTGGGTTGAAAATAACTCGCCTGTCTGTGTATGGCATCCCGGGCGTATGTGGTCGCCCCCTCCCCCGCCAGTACCAGTAACGTCAGAAGTGCTTCATCCATAAGGGGTGGTCAGACGGGGGAGTCCCAGAACACCCTCCAAGCACCCCCACCTGAAGAGCTCGGCAGCCAGAAATGCATCGGGATGGAAGAAGGGATTGATGATTGTATCCAATAGTATGATCAGATTTGCATATCACTGCCGAAATCAAGCGATATGATGAACTAAATTTGAAGATGGCCGATAACGAATAAATATCGCCTAATCACACAGAAACATTTTCTGTCTTATTTTTGTTGACAACTTGAACACGGAACAACCCCAGGATCATGGGGCCCTTGCACTGCTAGGGGGGACGGACCCTATCAGGGGACGCTACATTGTGATGGAATGCCACACTCTTTGATCAGAGAGTGAAACCCCTTGAGCATGCGACAAATTGAATACGAGGACAACTATAGAGGAAAAGTTGTGCGTGTTCTCCCTTTTACCTATTTAGATATAGCAGGCCCCATCACAAAGGTTTTAGAATCGGCAGAGGAAGCCAAATTGACAGGCACCCCTCTCTCCCCAGAAAGAGTTTCGAACTGGGCCCAGCGCGCAATTGTCTTCCTGGGCAATGCTATTTGCGCCCTCTCTACCGAGAGGAGACGCATTTTCTGTTAAAAGTGGATCCAAACTGGGAGACTTGGCCTCTTCCGAGGCAAGCACTGTGGCGCAAGGCGGTCTCTTCGGAGAGCCGTTCATAAAGGAACTTACCAAATTCGTCGCCACATTTACATCTTTAGATAAGGCGCAATCCTCCATTAAGAAGGTTTTCCACCCTAGAGTTTTTGTCGGGGCCGGCCGTGGCAGAGGGCGTTCGACCGGCCGTTTTTACCCCCAAGGCCCTCAAAGAGACGGCAAGAAAACCCAGGAGTCAGGCAGGCAGGAGTTCTTCCAGTCAAGACGAGGCTACAGAGGAACAGCCAGAGGCCAAACCCTGGCCGCATCAGGTGAGCCTTTCCCCCCTTCCAGATTTAAAGGTGGGCGGCAGGTTGGCGGTTTTCGTACACAATTGGAGTTCTATCACCTCCGACGCATGGGTGTTACAGACCATACAAGGTTTTCAAATAGAATTCTACGGTTCTCCTGTACAAGAGGTTCAACCTCGGCCACTGGTTTTTGCACACGATCAGGCTGACCTCATAGATCAGGAGGTGGCAGATCTACTGCAAAAAGGAGCGGTTGTTCCTACACGTCTACACCCAAGGGGTTTCCTCAGCAATGTTTTTCTGGTAGACAAATCAGACGGGGGTCAACGGCCGGTAATAAATCTGAAGGAGTTGAACCAATGGCTGATCTATCGCCACTTCAAGATGGAGGGCATCCATCTGCTGAGGGATCTCCTTCAACCCGACGATTGGATGGCCCGACTGCATCTGAAAGACGTGTACTTGGCGGTCCCCATCTTTCCTCCGCACCGTTGCTTCCTACAGTTCCTGTGGAAGGACCAGGTGTACGAGTTTGCCTCGCTCCCTTTCGGTCTTTCCTCTGCCCCGTGGTGCTTCACCAAGGTTCTCAAACCAGTGGTGGAAACACTAAGAGCCAAAGGCTTTCGCCTCATCATTTATTTGGACAACATTCTGCTCTTGGAGCAATGTCCCCTAAGCCTCTAACAGCAGTCGCAGGAAACAATAGACCTCCTTCAGAACCTGGGATTCGTGATCAATGCCAAGAAGTCGCTTCTGACACCATCCAAGCAGGTAACCTTCCTGGAGTTTGTTATAGACTCGGTGTCCCGCACCTTGAGTCTTCCGGCGAGGAAGATTTCCAAGATTTGCAGAGAATTAAGGCAATTACTAGCACGTTCCTCCACCTCATTGAGGCAAATTGCTCGGTGGTAGGCCTTCTTGCCTCATCAATTCAGGCGATTTTTCCGGGTCCGCTCCACTACAGAGCGTTGCAGCGCCTGAAAGCCTCTCATCTCCGCAGGGGCCTGCAGTATTCCGACCAGGTGCCTATTACAGAAGAATTGCGCAGGGAGATGAAGCGGTGGCTGGATCATATGGACGCCTGGAATGGCAGAGCCATATTTGGCTGTGAACCAGACTTAGTGATAGAGTCCGACGCCAGCAAGTCAGGCTGGGAAGCTCGGTGCGGGGACTCCTTTACAGGAGGAAAGTGGTCCACAGAGGAAGGTCAGCTCCACATCAATTGCCTAGAATTGATGGCGGGGTCCTTCGCGATCCAGTGTTGGACGAAGGACAAGGCGTCTTGCAGCGTGCTTCTAAAGATGGACAATGTCTGGGCGGTCCGTTACATCAACCATCTCAGGGGAACGAAATCCAAGGCTCTGGCGGATCTGGCCAAGGACTTTCGGACGTTTTGTCTCTCCCACAACATTTCGGTGACAGCGGAATACCTCCCAGGGGCTTCTAATGTGATAGCAGATTGGTGCTCCAGGAGCTGGTCGGATATGAGCCTGTGGCAACTACATCCACTGCTCTTTGGGAGACTCCACAGCATGTGGGGCCCTTTCTCGATAGAACTCTTCGCGTCCCGTCTGGACCACCAACTTCTGCGATTCTTCAGTTGGAAACCGGACCCTCTAGCGGCCGCTACGGACGCATTCCTACAGGATTGGTCCAAAGAGACGGGGTACGCCTTTCCCCCGTTCGCAATGATAATGAGACTCACGGCACAAATCCGCAGGCAACAGGCGAGGGTAGTTTTGATTACCCCGTATTGGAGGTCTCAAGTGTGGTTTCCAGTTCTTCTGGAACTTTCCTGGGATTCTCCAATCCTTCTACCCCGAGATCCTTTCCTTCTGAGGGATCCCCAGGGCAGTCCCTACCCTCTAGTCCAGCAAGGACGGATGCCCTTGGTAGCATGGCGGATTTCAGGCATCGCTGGAGAGTCTCAGGCCTATCGAATGAGGCTCAGAAGCTACTGGGAGCGGCTTGGGCCGACAGCACAAACAAACGTTACAGATCAGCATTGACCAGATGGATCGGTTGGTGTGTTCAGAATGACCAGGATCCCATGGGGTGCGAAGTGGTAGCCATTATGAATTTCTTAGCATCATTGGTGGCCAGGGCCTGGCGTACCGCACTATCAATTCTTACAGGTCGGCGATTTCAGCAGGCCACTTACCGGTCCTAGGAGCCCCAGTCGGTGAACATCAATTGGTTTGCAAGTTGATGCGAGGGATTCGCCTCACGTTTCCTCCGGAGCCCAGGTACTCTTCTTTATGGGATGTCAATAAGGTCTTAAGCCTATTCCAATCTTGGCAACCTAATAAATATCTGTCCCGCAAGGAACTATCAGCTAAGCTGGCTATGCTTTTGTGCTTAGTATCATGCCGACGGGTGTCAGATGTTAGAGCTCTGGACATTTCTGGAAGGGTTTTTACCCCTGAGGGGGTCACCTTTCATATTGTGCATAGAACTAAGTCGGATTCTAAAATGGTGTCCTACCCGGCTTTCGATAAATCCCCAAAGCTGTGCGTGGTTAGATGCCTCAAGGAATATGAGTGTATGATGGAAGAGACTCGTCCACCAGGGGAACGCCAGTTATTGATTTCCCTAAGGAAGCCTTTCCAAGCGGTTACGCCACCAACCATAACCTGTTGGATCAGATGGGTGATGCAAGAAGCGGGTATAAATGTCTCCCAATTTGGAGCCCACTCCGTGAGGGGAGCAATGGTTTCAAAGGCTTTCTCATTGGGAGCCAGGCTAGAAGATATTATAAACGCCGCAGACTGGTCATCAGACTCTATGTTTAAAAGATTCTACTTTAAACCAGTCATGGACATGGCGTTGTTGGTGGTGGATAAGCTTTGAACGAGCATAATCCTCGCCTCCGGTCCTGACATAGAATGAAAAATGTCCTAGTAATCATGACGGAAAGTGTCAATTCTATTAAGGACGCGGAGGCGAGGATTATTCCCGCCCGAGGCTCCGAGAGACCTGAACCTAACCCGGACGATGGAGTCAAACGCACTTCAAGTGGGTCCCTGTCGTATGGGATAAGTATGTGTGTGTTTTTGAGACTGTTTACTCTTTGGTGGGTGATCCCAAGAGGGAAGGTTAATGTTTAATCCTTTGCTGTTCTTAGTAAGATGTAATTGCAACACGATCTAATGATGTTTGCATCGGTTTTTTCAATGGAAATTGGATTCATTGGTTTGTCTCTTGGCTTCTTCCAGGGTCTGAGAGTTCCAAGGCGGACTGACAAAGCTCGAGGATATTGTGGTCGCAGTCAAGAAAGAGGAAGTGGCATGGGAAGAGCACGCCCTCGGGAACCATGAGGACTGCCGATTGGTGAATTGTAGAGGACCCTTACTGCATGCACTATGGGAATGCTAGTTTTTTTGTTGATTTAAAGTTGAAGCTGCTGGAGTTAGGAATAAAGAAAGTTGAGCATAATCCTCGCCTCCGCGTCCTTAATAGAATTGAAACTTTCTGTCATGATTACTAGGACATTTTTCATTCTAAGTGAAAAAAGAGGGGTTTTAGATGACGTTAGAAGCCCATTAAACTGAGTTTAATATCACTTAGTTTTGTTAATTTCATTTCTTTCATTTGTCTCTCAGTGATATCCAGTTCTTGGTCCTGAGGAGAACCTAGAATTGCGGGGTTTGAAACGTGTCAACACTTTCACACTAGGGAGTTGCTAAAGAGATTATGGGATACAAAGAACTCTTATGCAAATAAGGGTCCCTGTCTTTGGTCCAGAAAAATATGGTGCCCCTTTGTGCCGTTTCACTTTAAGAGTATGGACAATTGAGACAAACAAGTTACTCCTTGTGTAATGAATTTGAGAACTGGTACATTTGAATTAGTTTCTAACTCACAGATGTTGTTTTTAATTGCTGTATATGTTTTGTGATATAACCATTAGTTAATTTCTGTATATGTTTTGTGATATAAGCATTGATTAAGATGTGGGATTTCAAAATGTATTTAGAGTCTGACTATGGGTATAGTGTTCCAAAGTATATGATTTGATGTATCAAAAACATATTCTAAATTAAGTTGGATTCATAATACACAATAAAATGTGGTCACGCTAATTGAATTTCATGATCATAGAGAGGAATGGAATGTGTTGATAAATGACACCAGCTAAGGTGTATTTTGTTGATTTTGAACTTTCTAAAAGTGGCATTTTCATAATTGCAATTTAAAATCCGACTTGACCATGAATAGTGAATTTAAATTGTTATTCCAGAGACACCAGATTTGGAGGTCTGATCTCTTTCCAAATGGAAATTACACCTAAAAATTGTAATAAGGTAATCGCAATGTTATCCAATGTTTCTAATCTACAGACCCCCGGGCGCTATTAGTAATTTTATCGCTTCGTTAAATTCAGCCATTTCCTCTCTGGCCCTAAAATATAATAATTGCCTTATTCTGGGTGATTTCAACATACATATGGATAACGATAAAGATCCCCATGCTACTCTCTTACTGGAGACGTTGCATACTTTTAAGATGCTCACATCCATCTCCTCGGCCACTCATGAGAAGGGTCATACCCTGGACCAAATCTTTCATAATTTTGATTTAATGGTCGGTTCGCCACTTCCTATTATCTGGTCCGACCACTTCCTGTTAAAATTTGACATCCTCTACTCTGTCACAGCTCCTCCGGTGATTATTGGGCAAATGGCCTCCAAATATAGAGCATTTCACAAAATATCTATCCCAAAGTTAGCAGAGGCTCTCAATCGCTCCATACCTATGTTGTCGAGCACTGCTGATTTGGATGCTCTTTGAATAGATTCTTGACTTCGTAACAACATCGAGGCTGCTGCCCCGGTTGTTACCCGCTCCTCTAAGAGGTCACCCCTCTCAGCTCCCTGGTTTAGTAATATTCTTAGAAATAGTAAAAGGAATTGTAGGAAAAAGGAACGGAAATGGCGCAAATCCTACCTTCCTGAGGACAGGAGGGTTTACAAAGATAGCCTAAAAACTTACCATACACTTGTGAAAAGAGCCAAAATGAACTTCTTCCAATCTAAGATCGATAAAATAAGAGCAAAGAAATTTTTAGGACAGCCACATCTTTTATTTCACTGAAAGCATGTTCTAAGGTAGGGCCGTGCACAGAGGAATGGTCAAAGCAGATTGCTCAATTTTTTCATGGAAAAATCTCTCTGATCCAACCTGCTTTTTCAAACATATCAGAGGATGAGCTGAAGTTTTACAATAGTGTCAATAGCAAATTTCACATCTTGGATCCCCCACCCCTTCTTGCCTTTCCGGTGACTCAGTTGGAAGAATCATTGTTCCTCCTTCAAAGCATTAAGTCGGGCTCCCCTACCGACCCCTGTCCAGCTAACATCTTGTCTTTGGTTGCCTCTACAATCAACGCGATTGTACACCAGCTTTTTAACACTTCTCTTTCCACAGGCATTATGCCCAAACTGTGGAAGCACGCTAAGATTCTCCCCTTGATAAAAAAGATGAATGCTGATCCGATGGATCCTGCTAATTATAGGCCGATCTCCTTGCTTCCGGCCCTCTCTAAAGCATTAGAGAAGCATGTAAACAAAGTCCTGCAAAAACATATTGAAGATGGGAAGCTTCTTCATGAATCCCAGTCTGGCTTTAGGGCAAATTTTAGTACTGAGTCTGCGTTGCTGGAAGTGACAGAATTCATTAGGGGTAAATTAGACGAGGGAGGCAAGGCCATTCTGATATTACTTGATTTGTCAGCGGCCTTCGATACGGTCCCACATGAGAGGCTCTTAAACAGACTTAAAAACATTGGCCTGGGTGGGACTGCCCTCACGTGGATGTCCTTCTATTTGGAAAACAGATACCAAGACATCTGGCTTCCACCATTCTCCTCCCCGGTCCCTGCCATCAACGTTGGTGTCCCCCAGGGCTCCATTCTCAGCCCTACCCTCTTTAATATTTATCTTTCTCCCTTGGCATCCTTGGTAGAGGAAGCGGGTGCCCAAATTGTTTCTTACGCTGACGACACTCAGCTTATCTTCTCTTGTGATAAAGGCTCCGACTTTGACGGGGAAAAGATCAATTCCTGCCTCTCGAATGTTTTCAACTTGCTTAGGGTTAATCAGCTCAAGTGTAACCTGGATAAAACGGAAGTTGTTTTCTTTGGAAAACTAGAAACACCTGATTGGAGTTCCTGGTGGCCCAAGAATCTGCCGCCCCACCCACTAAAAAAGAGAAAGTAAAAAACTTGGGAATAATCAGACAAAACATTGTCGATGCGTTCCCAGATCCAATATCTTTCTGGTGCATGCTTTGGTATACTCTGAATGCTAAAAAACAAATTGCCGCTTCTACCGCTGGAGAGTAGAAGGATTGTGGTGCAGGCTCTTGTCACATCAAAGCTTGACTATGTCAACTGCCTGTACCTTGGTCTTTCTAAATCCCTGACCCAGCGTTTGCAAGTGGTTCAAAACGCGGCGGCCAGAGCCATCGTGAGATCAAGACCTACAGCTAGTATGACCCCGATTCTCAAATCTTTACACTGGCTCCGCATTAAAGAGCGGATTGACTTTAAGGCTATGACCATCTTTTTTAAAGCCTTCCACAAGGCAGGAGCCGGGTACTTAATTAAACGAGCTAACCATTACTCTACATCCAGACCCTTGCGTTCTTCTAAAGCCAATCTGGCCATTGTGCCCAAAACACGCCTTGCACGTACTGGCGGTAGATCTTTCGGCTTTCTGGGTACAAAACTATGGAATAGCCTTCCGGAGACTCTGAGGCTTGACTCAAACTTACTTTCCTTTAGAAAGAATCTAAAAACATGGCTGTTTAATCAATAATTGGCTTCTTCCACTCATTTTCTCCCCGCTGTCTATGCGCCAGGACACTCTAGCTTGAGTAGCTGTGCGCTTTATTAAATACTTGATTTCATTTCATTTCATTCATTCATTTCATCCTATGTGAGAGATAGGCTATGCAGTAGTGAAAAGCGAATTTAAGAGCTGGCAGCGTCAGCCGGGGTTAGGACTTTCCCCATGCCAGGTGGGATCCCAAATCGGACAGAGACTGCCTGCAGACTGTTAGTTCTTTATGTTAAGGACCGGGTGGTCACTTGATTTACTTAAGGGTCTTGGTGACACACTTGGACGGATCAACAGTTGTGCTTTTATGTGTCTGCTCTCGGTAGTGGGGTTGGGAGGGATTTTGCTTTGTAAATTTGTCAATGATGTGTTGGATTGTACTATATAAACAGTAAGTTAGGTTACACAATCAGAGAAGAGATGTGAATAACTGTGACACTGGTGGTAGAGCGATGCGGGAAAAGAAGACGAAGTGTGGGATCCTCTGGAGCACCCACACACAGTAAATGAGTCTACATTATGCAGGGTACATTAAAGAATTTGAATGTCTCTACAGCTGCCCTAAGAGGTAAAGGGTACACTCCTATCTCCGGAGGTATAAGGTTCAGATTGCCATGCTTCAGGAAACACACTTTCTTAAGACAGGGAGAGATAAATGGGCTAAAGAGTGGAGCAGCACGTGTTCGCTGCTACATATTCGAACTATGCTAGAGGGGTAATTACTTGGATAGTTGCAGGGACTCCTTTCAAACCCTGTGATGTAATGTAATGGCAGGCCCATGACTGAACCTCTGGAGGGCTTTGAAACCAACCTGAAAATTATTTATGACCCTAACCTAGATGATAAAACATTTTCCCTGAAATAGAGTTTTTTTTAAACGGCCTCGTACATAAACAATAAGGTAATATGGGCTGGTGATTCTATCTGTGTGTTCAATTGGCAGTTGGACAAACTTCCCCCAGGGCCGGGTATGAAACCAGGTATGGAAATGACCCTAAATGAAATCAACAACTAGAAGTCTGGACTAGTCTTGATAAATATATACGCATACACAATATAGACAGAGTCTATACAGGAAGGGGATAAGTTAGGGTCAATGCTAGCCTGGGAATTAAAGAGAGAGAGAGAGAGAGAGAAACAGCAAACACACATACTGACGTTAAGAAGTGAAGGACATTCAGACATTGTTGCAAGGCACAGTATTAATGAGGAGTGTGGAGAATATTTGAAGGACAAATTTTCCCAGATTTCACATCTCCCCCTAGAACATCTGATGAGGATTTACTGGAGGTGAGCTGCTGTGCTAGTGAGATTAGCAGCAGCTGTTCTTGGAGACTCCAGTTGGAATGGAGGAGCTGCAGGAGGCTTTGCAGGCCAGTACTTCACACTTAAAGAGTCCGCAGAAGTGGCAGGACAGCCCCAGGCTAGGAAAGAACTGGCGCCAGCAGGGCTGCTTCCAGGATCGGGGAGTAATGACACCTACTCCCTGATGACTGGCCACTTTAAAGGCCGTTTGTCACACCCCTGGGAGGATGCAAGGGGAGGGAGAGGGTACGTAAACACTCTGGGGCAGATTTACAAGGAACTGACGCATCTGCATAGATGCGCCAGTTTCTTTGCGTCAGCGCCGAATGTCCTTGTGCCACTATGGATGCGCTGTATTTACAATACAGTGCTCCATGGCGCAAGGATTAACAGATGCGTCAGAAATTCTGACGCATCTGTTGGCACAAAAGTGACGCATTGCTGGAGTTGCTCATGAAAGTGGCGCAGCTCCAGCAATGCGCCACAACTAGATGAGTGAGTCCCATTCACAAAGCCCTGCGTCATTCCTTACGCCTGGTCTGAGCAGGCGTAGGGATTTTGACGCAGTGAAGGCGTAGAGTGATGCAGTGAAATCTTGTAGATTTCACTTTGTCACTTCTACATGGGGTTTTGCGTAGGAACGCCCACCCTGCATACATTATACCTGACGCAGGTATAATGTGACGCAGGGCTTTACAACGTGACGCATCTCCCTAGATGCGTCACGTTGTAAATTGGCCGCATTTTTTACACTGCCGCTGCATCACAAAAGTGACGCAACGGCGGCGCAAAAGTGTTGCAAGGGGCTTGAAAATCTGCCCCTCACTGCCTTGCTGGAATTCCCTGTGGCAGTAGCGTAGCAAGGGTGTCATTGACCCTGGTGCAAGTAAGGAAAAGGCCTATTTCACTGCTGTTGGGATAGTATAATACAGCATTGTCAGAGTTAAATGGGAGCCGCAGGGCTCTGTGCCCTGGTGCCACTGTACTTGCTGCACCAATAAATGCTATGCCCCTCCACTGTGGGAATCCAGAAAGGTGGTGCAAATGCCACATGCCTACCCCAATAGCAGGTGCAGAGGGGACAACGTGAAGAGCACAAATAATATTATGACATGAAGTAGCATGTTTATTTTATCACATCTGCTGCTACACACAACTTACAAGCCGAACCACTGCAGGCGCAAGCTCAGTCTTCAGCCCAGCTGGATAGAGAGAGCCAAGCAACCCCAACCATACAATGAGTCACAATGACAAGGCCAAGGGGAGAATGACAGAAATTATGGGGCAAGGGATATAATATCAGCAGTCACCGTTCAGCTGTGAGGGCAGGCACAGAGAGGGAGTGGTAGGGCCACAGGAAAGCTGTGTTCGAACTGAAGGTGAGTAAAGTGTGAACCATTATGTGCGGAAGGCCATCCAGGGCACCTGACTGCCTGAAACAAAGCTACCGGAACTGGACGGCCACTCGGCATGCCTGATTACCTCAAGGCAAATAAAACAGGACATATGTTTGAGGGTAACTGTTGAAGCACAGCCACCGGAAGTGAAGGCTCACCTTTGTACCTGTCTTAGGCATGACAACCGGAAGTCGGCGCCACCCAGCAAGCCTGATAGACTGAAGTTAGCTAAGTATGTCTGGTGTACATTTGTAACCACTGAATCACAGCCATCGGAAGTGAAGAGTAACTCAGTGTGCCTAATTGAATGAAGCACGTCTACTGGTTGCGAACAACCACCCAGCATGCCTAAGTAACTGAAGGTGTATGAAATTTGTCTGTGTCAAGACTATGACCACAGTTTCTGCTTGGTTTGTCATGGCTACCATACGGTCACAAGTCCACTGCCACCTGGTATGCCTGATTAGACGAAGTGTTTGATGACACCGGTACGGTGGTCAGCCAACAGAGATGGGAGAGCACGTCAAGGAATGTTCATGGGAAGCAAATCATAGAAAGCTGGCTTCTATTTAAATACAAAAGCAAAGTGAATTGAGAGGATCGCTTGTAAGTGAAAGCATCTGTTAGACCTGACACCCTTAATTGATAGTCTCCCAAACATTTAGCCTTCACCCCTCCTATTTGATGAACTTGTTGGCTTTAGGACTCTGTGCACTTTACCACTGCTAACCAGTGGTAACGTAGTTTGCTCTCTCCTTTAAACATAGTAAAATTGGTTTAGACCCAATTGGCACATTTAATTTACTTATAAGTCCCTACGAAAGTGGTACTACAGATACCCAGGGCCTGTAAATTAAATACTACCAGCGGGCCTGCAGCACGTATTGTGCCACCCACTTTAGTAGCCCTTTAAACACGTCTCAGGTCTGTCATTGCAGCTGTGTGTGCAGTTTGAAACTGTCATTTCAGCCTGGAAAAACAACCTCTTTTTCCAGGCCTAAACCTAACTTTTTAATACATATAAGTCAGCCATAGGGTAGGCTCTAAACAACACATAGGGCAGGGTGCAGTATATTTAAAAAGTTGGACATGTACCTTTTATGTTTTACATCTCCTGGTAGTTTAAAACTCCTAAACTAGTTTTTTACTACTGTGAGGCGTACCTCTGCTATAGGATAACATTGGGGTACCGTATGACATTTAATAAGTGATAACTTGTTTGGGAGCAGGTAGGAATGTCATGTTTGGTGTCTGAGCAACTATAATTTAAAACACTCTTTAATGGTAAAGTCAGGTTTTAATTCACAATTCTGAAAATGCTACTTTTAGAAAGTTGGCATTTTCTTGTCCTAACCATTTGGTGCCTGCAGCCAGTATCCTGGGTCATGTAACTAGTTGTAGTTGGCAGCTGGCCTTTTTGTAGTCCTCCCAGACAATATCGCAATAGAGGGTCTGGTTGTTGACAGGATCTGACTTGATTGGGGGAGGGGAGATGTCATCTACTACACTTGCACTTGAAAGTCACTGGCCCAGCACACTCACAACAAACTTCACACTAGCCTATTGTGCCCCCAGACTGTCTGAGACTGAAGAAAGAAGGCAGGAAACTCCAGACATTTCTGTAAGACAAAAACTCCAGAAGCTTCTCCCAATTCAGAAGGGTCATCAGGTGTAGAAAGGGGACCCTCAGACTCACTCTTCAGTACACTCCTGGGCCTGTGGATACTTCAGCGGGACTACCTTGCTGCCAGAGGACTACCGGCCTGCTTCAGGCCTGCCCTGCTGTCTGAGAAGGAAGACCAGACCTGCCCTCTTCATGCCAGACTGAAGTGACTCAAAGTGTCAACTGAATGATCCTTTTCTGAGCTACAGCGACATAAAAAGATCCAGAGGCCTCCTTGCAACTGCCCAGCAGACCTGCTGCACTGGACCTGCAACTGAACCTGCCTGAGCCCTGCTGGCTTCTGCTGGAGTAAGTTTGTGATCTCCAAGAGGTGACTCCCGGGTCCTGGACCCTTGGTGTAGCATCAGCTGAGCTCCTCCTTGAAAAAAAAGAGAAATGTTTAAATTCTGGACTCTAGGCGACCACGAAGGGGCCTGTTTGTGCCAAGATCTTGCCATCCATGCCGACTGCCAACACGAAGCTCTGGTGAACCTGACTCTTTGCGCTACAGCGACCACCAGCGACAACCGGCAATGGGAGATCTACACTTAGCGCTACAGCATCGACAGCCTATGGTGATCGCCAATGCGAATCCCTGGTAACAACCGTTCATGAAGCTTGACAGGGTCTTTACACTACAGTGACGACTGTCTTTGACGCTCAGCCTGCTCTTCGCGCTACAGCAAAGACCATCGGTAATGCACTCCATGCTCCTTGTGGCCTCCTCCACAGTGAATGGAACTCTTTATGCTGGACTTTACAAGGTAAGTTTGTCAGCGCGACTAACCTGGCCCCTGTATCCGGCCTGCACTCCATTGCCATCGGCCTGAACTTGTGACTTTTACCCAGTCTCACACCACCAGATAACCCTGAGTGGTACTTTGTGCTTTTAGGAGCTTACATCTTAAAAATTTCAGATCGATGGTTCTACTAATTTGAGTTTTGTCGTTTTGGTGCCAAATAATTTATTACATTTTACTTTATTTTTTTCTAAATTGGTGTGAAATTTTTGTAGTGTTGTGTTTTCATTTTATGACTGTTTGAGTGCTGCACAAATACTTGAGATATTACCTCTATTTTAAGCCTGACTGCTTTTGTGCCAAGCTACCAGAGGATTAAGCACAGGTTAATTTAGTAACTTTTTGTGGTTTACCCTGGCAAGGATTGTGGCTGTTGCTTGAGAAGGGCTCCCACCCCCCTCAATTAACAACCCGCTTTCTCACAGCAGCCAACAAACTGAAGTCTTTACTCTTCCAAACAAACAAGTGTGTTCTCCTTTATGGGGAAGCAGGTGGGCTCCGCCTCAGGGGCATCACCGATATGTGTTTCTCACTGGGTAATTGCAGAGCACTCTTGTTTTCCTTTCTCACATCACCATTTACATAATGCCTTTCTCCACAGATAATCTAATTCCTTTTGTCAAAATGGTCCCTTGGCAGGGAGCAGTTGGAGATCACAGTTTGAATCTCTCACATGGCTGTCAGACGAAGCCTCTTGTCAGCAGAAGCAATAATACATCCTGCAATGTTACTTCATAGGGTACGATCTGAGAGAAGACATGTTTTTTATTTTCTCAAGATATGGGTTCTGTAAGAAGTGTAGATCTATGTATAATCAACAAATACAACAATATCGTGTTAAGACATTTATTGCATGTTTCACGAAGACATCACACAAAGTATATAATACAGATGTAAAGTAGAGAATAAAGAGAACAAATCCGAAACTGGCATGACAATTTATTAAAGAGTTGGATTGGATATGTCCTAGGACAGGTAAACAAGGAGAAGATGGATTAGTCAAAGTACAAGAAGAGAATGGTGTATTATCAAAATAGGAAATAAATATACTGAGAAAGGCAGAGCATATTAGTGAAAGGTGAATAAGATCATGTCAACAATTGCACTTAAAAGGGAATATTCATTTGCATAGCATATATTATAGTGAATAGTTTGCCACATAATAATAATTCTTTACTGCTACCCATCAGAACCCATTTTATCAACCTTCCCAGAGATTCAGTTAAAACCTACAAGATTTACACATTACAAGGAGCTGTTTGAAGGGAATACACAACCCAGTGAGCTGTTTCACTACGAATGCAACCTGACCTGCAAGTAATACCAACAAAAACTACAAAGGCATCCTGTGGACTAAAATGGACTCGGGCACTAATTATAGAAAACATCAATGTCCATCAAGTTATCATTATGTAAACAAAAAAGGGATTTTTTTATATATTCTGCCAACATCAAATTTAAAAGTACATATATATACATACAACAATGCTGTAAGACATAAACAAATATTACAACATATGCTTGTTCCAAAAACCATTAAAAACTTGGCTTTTCTCATTGTAGGCTCTCAGGCTTCTCTGTGTTTGAGCTTTGTTTTCTGGCATAGAGCTTAGATACCCTTGGTTTTAATGCGCTCTCCAAAATCATTTTTCATTTCATTTTACAATATAGACCTATATATGCTCAGTGTGCAAACATGAGCACACCGTGTTCGCCTGAAAATGTGATCAAAAAAGGTTACGGTGATAGACGGTAAACACACTATTGCCTCCTGGGGCATGGCCAAGCAAAATGGCCTACTAGTCACTCCTAACGGAGCTCATGCCACCTGAAAATTAAATCCCGGGTAATCTGCCCTCATCTGGGGCCATCTTTTCCCATAATTGTTGTGTAGGGTTGTGAAATAAGGGGCAGCCCTGCAGATCGTGGGGGGCGACTGTAAAAGCACTGGAGACGTCACTGAGAGCCACCGGCCACCCCGCAAGGCTAGATGACTGCTAAACGCTGCTCCCGGGTGAGGATGGAGCCGGCTACCTGGGACCAGCTCACACAGAGAGAAGTTACAGGTTGTGATGAAGCTGAAGTTAGCTGGGTGACCCCTGTTGACCCCAGTGTGAGGGGACTGAGCCGTGGCACTGGAAGAGGTTGGGATGGAATGGAGGAATGTCCCTGAATGAGCTACCTGATGTGGGGGACCAGGCCTGCGTCCATGCTCTCACACACGGACTACGAGCGCCGGGCTGGTGTCTACCTGAGGCACAGAGAATAGTACCACGGTGGCATGTCGGCTGCATGCAAAAGAAACTAGGACCAGAGCGGAGGGAGAAGGTCTGCCGGCTTGCCCGGAGGCCCCAGCGGATGGGCGCAGTGACCAGGAGGAGCAGCGCTAGCGCTGCAATAGAGAGGGACTAATGCAGACGCCTCTGTAAGAAGTGGTCTGAAAAGATAGGTGCCTGGCTGAGGTACGGTGTGCTGTGGAGTGGGGCTGTCTGCCTGGTGGGCCTCAAGGGAGGACTAGGTACAGAGGGATGGATGGTTTTGGAGTGGTGCCGACAGCCACATACTCCCCCAGTGAGAACTGAAGGTCCGAATGTTGGATATGCTGGGGGGGCCCAGTTCAAATGTGTACCCGCTGGTGCCCTGGCTGTGGAAAAAAAGAGACTACCAACAGCAGTAAGGCCGCACCAGGCCTATGGGCGGCCTCTTGCACATGGGAGCTGGTGCACAACAGCGCAATCCGGCAACAGAAACAGGGAGAAGGGTGCCACTGTAGCCTTGGGGGCAGAGACTGCAGATGAGAGACAGCAGGGGCCGGCAGGTGCAGGAGGTTGGAGCTCTCCCCTCACGCAGGCTCCCACCCCGATCCCACATATAGGGCCTGACTTCTGGATTGCCCAGATACCAAAACAGGGAGGGGGGGGGGGGCGGAACTGTGCCGGAACGTCTGAACAGGGGCTGACACAGCTTCTCCTCATCTGCAGATTTGGAGGCTGATTGACCCCCACAGCACTGACTGAGAGGCTGATTGTGTGGCAGGAGAGTGCCTAGTCCTTGTACGAGAACCCCACCAGAGCAGTGCAGTTGGGGGTAGTGATTTGAACAGACTGGCCTGGGGCACTGTAGTAGTACCGTACTAGTGAATGCGCCTTTTGAGCCCCTCCGGACAGCACCGGGAGCTGGACAGAACCTGGACCGTGGATTGGAATGACCCTCAAGTGCTCACCTGCATGCTAAGGAAGTGATCTGTGCTCCCGGGTCCGTGTGCTGGTCTCCGAACTACAGGCTAAGGGCAAGCTGGTGCTGGTGAGCGTGGGACCCTGAGAAGGCATAGGCAATCATGGTGAAAGACAAGATGGCACGCCCAGCCCGAGCTAACAAGATAATCAACTACACTCACGCTGTGCCAGTGGCTGACAAAACTGGAGATGGGCCAGCATAAGTCTCGAGAGATCGTACTGGGGAATAACCAACCCAAGACACGTCACTGTCAGACTTAATGGAGACCATTAATTACTCCCATACAGAATTGGCCAACAATACTGACTCGGTTCCCATCAATGTTAATCTCCTAAAGGTGGATCTCCAGAAAGTAGAATGGAGGAAAGTGTAGGAGAACTGCAATGGGAGGTCGCAACCTTGCAGAAAACTGTGTCGTCATTGTAGAAGTTGATGGTGTGACTGCAGAAACAAACAGAAGATTCCGAACGGGAGATCCAGGAGGAACAACTTGCATTTTGTGGGATTCCCAGAGAAGGCGGAAGGACAGTCTGTGGAACTGTTCCTGGAAGAATGGATTACAGCTACCATGCTCCCCCAGAGGCTGTCAAAATTCTTCATGATAAAAAAAGGATCACCGGGTGCTGGTGCCTCCGCCACGGCCTGGTGAGCCGCTTCGTGCAATCATCGCCCGCCTGTTCAATTTCAGGGACAGGGATGCCACCCTGCAACTTGTACAAATACGGGGTCCTCCGAAATTTGAAGGGCAGACAATCTCGATCTTCCTTTTCTATACTCAAAAGGAACAGAACCAGCTAAGAACGTTTCTGGAGGTCCAGAAGCGACTCAGAGACCTTAATCAAAGGTACAAACTCATGTTTCCGGCGAAACTAAGAGTTGTTCACAAAGGAAAAGTGTTCTTCTTCAACGCAGGCAGGGCACGTGACTGGGTGGACACCCTGGCCAGAGGCCCTGGCCAGCGATCTATGAGAAAGAGCACGGCATCCACAAGCTTGCAGAAACACTTGGCCCGCTTACGGAAATGGAATAGGCGAGCCAAAGACTTGGACGCACTAAGCCTGACAGGACTCATTGTGATATGCCCAGATGGCACCCTCATGGATACTGATGTAGTCCCAGACTCCCAAGACTCATTTCAGGGGTGACGAAGCAACCCTGGATAGGCCACTGACAGTATGGATGGGGTCCAGCCTAAAGGACATTTAGTGCAAAGTGAGAACTGATCTGGCGCTATGGAGAAGGAACTGACTGCATGCCACTGCGGTGCCATGTGTGGCTGCAGACAGACCCAAACACCTCCACGACTGATGATCTGGGGACTTTTCCAGTAGGGTGAGGTGGGCTGTGGTTACTTGATATTTTGCCTATGGAACTGTTGTATAACTCCTAAAAGGGGGAAAGGACTAGATGAGAAGCATCAATTGATTGTATACTCTGCATTACACACTGGACTGGCAGGAGCACTAGGGACCAAAGGGGTGCAGGCGTGGGGGGCGGGAGGGAATGGTTGAATGCTATGGCCTCACTGCACCCGCGGCGTACTGGCCTCTAGCAAAGAGTAGAGTTATTGAGTTAAGACACTTGGTTTGATTGTACTCTAAACTAATGGGAATGGGGCTGGTATTAACATGGATCTGACATGGAAGGATAATGGTGGATGAAGTATTTAAATTCATGACATGGAATGTCAGGGGCCTGGCCCAGTTGGAGAAACAAGTGTATGCTTACTTGAAGCACTGTCATGTATCTGTTGCATTCCTACAAGAAACACATGTGTTGAGGGACTGTATCTCTAGTCTCCGGAAATGATGGACGGGGCAAGTGTATGCAACATCATACTCTAGATATGCATGTGGTGCTCTGATATGGGTGTCTCCTCGTGTCCCCTTCCAGAATAAAGGGCATATACTTGACCTAGAGGGGTGATATGTATTTCTGTTTGGCAGCTTAGATGGGCATGAGATGTGCCTGATGAACGTCTATGCTCCTAATAATGACTGCGAGAATTTTTATGGTGGGGTGACGGCAGACATTGTTTTAGCAGGGGACTGAAATTGCATCCTTAAAGGGGTGCTTGACCATGAGCCACCAAAGTCACTCAAAACCGCACATGACGAGACAGTTGGTAGATCTGTAGCAGGGCCTGAATTTGGGTAGATCCCTGGAGGGAGAGACACCCAGATTCTAAGGTGTACTCCTGTTATACAACAAACACAAGGAGATGATGGATGGAGCGCTGAAACTTTTCAGACCCTCACCCCCACTCACAGATCTGGGTTGAATCCATCATCGTTCTTTAGCTCACTTCGCCACCTCAGTTCCGACCCAGCTATATGCAAATCAGTCTTGACCCTGTGCCTCATGGGAACAGTCCAGCCCGAACTTCCAAGGCAGGTCTTCCCTGAACCGGAAACAAGCATCCTGAGACCGGTTTCGGTGTAACACCCCTCATCAACCAGGCTAGCTTGAATCCAGTGGCAAAGTGAGCAAGGGACCCACGTCTGGGCATACCCTGCCAACTTAGGGCGAATAAAGCAAACACAAGGCGATGATGGACGGAGCGCTGAAACTTTTCAGACACTCACCCCCATTCACAGATCTGGGTTGAATCCATCATCGTTCTTTAGCTCACTTCGCCACCTCAGTTCAGACCCAGCTATATGCAAATCAGTCTTGACCCTGAGCCTCATGGGAACAGTCCAGCCCGAACTGCCAAGCCAGGTCTTCCCTGAACCGGAAACAAGCATCATGGGACCGGTTTCGGGGTAACACCCCTCATCAACCAGGTTAGCTTAAATCCAGTGGCAAAGTGAGCAAGGTCCCCACGTCTGGGCATACCGTGCCAACTTAGGGCGAACAAAGCAAACACAAGGAGATGATGGACGGAGCGCTGAAATGGACGGAGCGCTGAAACTTTTCAGACACTCACCCCCACTCACAGATCTGGGTTGAATCCATCATCGCTCTTTAGCTCACTTCACCACCTCAGTTCAGACCCAGCTATATGCAAATCAGTCTTGACCCTGTGCCTCATGGGAACAGTCCAGCCCGAACTGCCAAGCCAGGTCTTCCCTGAACCGGAAACAAGCATCCTGGGACCGGTTTCGGGGTAACAACCCTCATCAGCCAGGCTAGCTTGAATCCAGTGGCAAAGTGAGCAAGGGACCCACGTCTGGGCATACCCTGCAAACTTAGGGAGAACCAAGCAAACACAAGGAGATGATGGACGGAGCGCTGAAACTTTTCAGACACTCACCCCCACTCACAGATCTGGGTTGAATCCATCATCGTTCTTTAGCTCACTTCGCCACCTCAGTTCAGACCCAGCTATATGCAAATCAGTCTTGACCCTGTGCCTCATGGGAACAGTACAGCCCGAACTGCCAAGCCAGGTCTTCACCTACACCTGCAACCGGGACATATAGCCATCTAGATTAATTTTTTGTATCGACCAGACTGGCTAAGGGGGTAAAAGTGATTTCCTATCTTGCTCGCTATCTCTCAGATCACTCCCCAGTATTGATGTGCTTGGGGATGGGACGTAGCCGCCCAGCAGTTCCACTCTGGCTCCTTTGAGTTGAGGCACTCACAGACCCACTATTTGAAGCTGAAGTGAGAGAGGAGCTCTCCCACTATTTTAACAAAAATTGGGGAAGCTCCAGAAGTAGGGTGCATGACTGGAACGCGATGAAGGTGGTCCTTAGACAAGTTGCCTTATAACCTTGTACGGCGTCAGAACACAGCTGGAGCGACACCTAGGCCGACAGGAGTCACATTTGAGTAAACTGGAAAGGGAGCCCCCTACCCAGCCGCATAAGCTTGGGGAATGGCAACAATCCCATAACGAGCTATTAGATGACTGGCGGACGCTTGAGAAACATACATACAAGGCACACCGTCAGAGGTTACATGCAGAGGGAGATAAAATAGGGGCAATGCTGGCATGCTTAGTTAGGCAACAAGAGACTTGTGACCCAGTTATGGTGTTTCAGGATGAAAATGGGACCCTAGTTAACACCCAGCTTGCGATTAATGGAGTATTCTGGGCCCATCTCTGCCAGACATACGTAGCGCATGGGGAGGGCACAGGTGATCACAGGGCTGCCTTCTCAGCAGAGATAGATCTCCCACAGCTTGTGGAGGAGGATTGAGCCTCCAAGGATGAGCCCATTACCTGTGAAGAACTCCTGGCTGCACTGCGGTCTAAAAACAGTGAAAACACCAGGAGGCAATGGTCTCCCGGCTGAATTCTATCAAACGTATGCTGATATGATCGTAGAGAAATTACTGGAGGTATATCAGGAAGCCCTTCAGAGGGGTGATTACCCCATACCATGCATGAGGCCCTAATAGTCTTAGTGCCGAAACTAGGCAAGAACCCAGTACGAGCCTCTTCCTATAGACCGCTCTCATTTTTAAATGTCGATGTAAAAATACTCTGCAGTATACTGGCGCCAAGGTTGCTTCCACATCTATCAACATTAATACACACTGATCACTGATTTATACCACAAAGAAGCACCATGTAACCACAGATTGTCACATTTTTACCATATGCTGCATCTGAGAGAGGGGCCCTATGCCCTAGTGTTTCTCGATATCGAACAGGCATTTGATTCTGTATACTAGGAATAGCTCTGGCAGGTGTTGGAGAAAGTGGGACTCCACCCTCAATACACAGCATGGGTTAAACTATTATACACAGACCCGGGAGCCAGGGTACGTATGGGCGGTATGGTGTCAAGCAGGTTCCAATTGTATATGGGGAACCCATCAGGGGTGTCCTTTATCACCCCTCTTGTTTGCATTGGCTATAGAGCCCATGGCAGAGTTGCTACGTCGAACACTGGGGCCCTGGGGAATCCCGGTGGGGGATGCCACCCACGTATCCTTGTACGCAGACAATGCCCTGGTATATTTTATTTGTGGCGCACGGAGTACTCTGTTCCCATACTCCTGAATGCGCTTCGGGCCTTTGGGGAGGTATCAGGACTCTGTTAACATACAAAAATCCCAGTTGTTTCTGATGGTAGCATTAACTTGAGTCCAGACAGGGGCACTCCAAAAGAGGATCGGAAGGGAGACGATATCTAGGAATTCAAGATTGCCCACACAGAACAAACATTCCTAGCCTTTAATAAAGGCAGGGTACTGGAAGGTCTACGAGTGTCGATTAGATTCTGGAGGGACCTCTCCCTGTCTCTGATCGGCAGTGCGGGGATAGTGAAGATGGTGGTGCTCCTCAGGTGCCTATATGCGGTACAAGATCCCCCGGTGCCAAGCTAGATAGTTTGATTATAGACATATTATGGGCCAATAGGAGGAAACACATAGGACTACCCATGCCCAAACCAACCTGGGAGTGGAGAGGGATTGAGATTCCCAACATAAAACACTACTATATGGCAGCCCATTTACAGCATGCAGTCCACTGGCTGACAACTGAGAAAAGAGCCTCTCGAACGTATCCCACGGTAACCTAACACTCCCTGCACTGCTTATGAGTGGAGCGTGTGTGTCGACAGAAACACCCTTCCTTGTACGTCAGGTGTGTCGAACATGGGACTGCGCGGTCATAAGGGTATTACGACGAGCCCCATATTCGCGGATATGACGATATGGGAATTGGAGCTGTTGCAAAATAGCTGAGGTGATGTCCGTACAGAAATGGAAGGAAGGAGGCTGTGAAATACTGTGAGACTTGTATCTCGGAGGCTAATTTGTTACACAGAAAGATGCAATAGAGTCCTTTGCGCTGGGCACAGGGCAGTATATACAGTATGCAAAGATCTTTTGCAACGGCGCAGGAGATATGGACCTGCTTCCCAGAGGAGCCAGTGCACTCACAGACACTGACAACGCTTCTCAATTTACTGTGCGTTAAGGGAAGATTTGCCAAAGATAACTCCTAGAGCGCATGTGAAATGGGAGGGCACCCTGTAAGAAACCGTGTCCACTCAGGACTGGGAAAAAGTGCATGCAGGAGTGTGGACGGTGAACTCCAACGCGCAGTTTAAACTGAAACAATATAATTATACGCATCAGGCGTATTTCTCACCCAAGATTTTACATAACATCTACACCACCCGGTCGGACCAGTGTGCCAGTTGCAGTGGCACCAGTGATGCCAGGTAGTGATTTGTAATGGGATAGTTTAATCTAACTTGGAGAGATTGTACATATTTTATCAAGGAATAGGCATTACAGGAAAATGGTATGCTAATATTATGGCCTGAAAGAGGTCTTCGTTTTTAGGGGAAATAGAGGATTTACCAGAAGCAGTGATCTTTTATAAGATCCAGTACCGGAAATAGAATCCATAAATTGTTGGAGAGGGCAAGAAAAAAGAATGCCTTGAATCATGAGGAGCTGAGTAATTGACAGTTAGCCTGTGCATAATGTTTTACATATTCTGCCACCAATAAAATTGGCATCAAGGAAAAGTGCGATAGTTAAGCTGTTATGGCTTGCTTAATTGGTCACAAAGAACCTGCATTTTAATTTAGCTTATGCGATTGAAGCACCTGCTTCATAGATTTGTGTTTCCAACAAATTCCTTGGTTTAACATCTGGTGGTTAATGAATTTGCTCAAGAGGTCTGTTTGCAATCTCTTATCACAGATTTCAGTTGGCGTACATGACCTTGTTGAAGCCAATTTCCTTATTACCCACCTAACAATTGGAGGCAACTAGTTTACGGTGTATCTACAGTTTTCAGTAAAGTCCTGAGATATCCTCTTTGGAGTAGATGGAGCACAATTGCACTTTAAGTTGGTTTGATGTGTGCTAATTACAGAAAACCAGAGGTGAAAAACAACTCTGAAAATGCACCTGGAAACCTTCATATAGGGTAGCTTGTTGGGGTTTGACATAGTGGTGAACCTCCAGTGGCCGTTACTCTGTCACTCCCATCATAATTTAGTTTCTGCTTTAAAAGGCAATTGCACACATTTAAAAAAATCCATGTTTGCACCAAATCTGTATCAAAGAAAATCTATGCTGAAAGTTTGAAATTCTGTCTCTTATTTCATGGGGTTTAAATGCACTTGTGACAAAAGGCATTTAGGAGGTCTAGTGTTTCTCTATACTTACACATAATAAAAACTGCATCGGGTCTCCTGGCGAAATCTGGCATGTACAGCCACTTGATGAGGTTAGAAGTCATTCTTAAGCCCGGAATCCTCCAGGGGTAATCTGTAAAAGAAGAATATGCACCCAAATCATTGCAAAGTACTTAATTGCATTCCAAATTCATTACTGCTTAGTAATAATAGACTTGAAAGTGGAACTAATTTGATTACAGAATTAAAAAATTAAGAGAGTCCAATGAGGACATTTATAAGGTGATTATCCCACAATACTGTTATGTTCCCGGGTTAGGCCCATGTAGCGAAGCTGCTCATTTCTTACATTGTCCTCTTTTTCACAATAACATTTCTGCCATGAACATTTGCACATATTTGCATGCACGACAATGTTGGATTCGTTTCTCTGAAACTACTTTGTTTACACATCTAGCTTCGCACAACATTATCATGATGCCTCGAACATCATGTACAAGGCCTCTGCACACACTATGTACAAATATCATTCTATCTTCATCCACGGGGCAACCGAGCTGTCCACATATCCATAACATCGCTAATCTACAACGTACATCGCAAGGCTGCTTTCTATTATAAATAATTAGCATCCTGATAGATTAGCAGTGGAGGCACTTCAGTTGACATAGAGGGTTCCTGCGTGCTGAGACTTCACCACTCAGCGGTCTGACATCTTGTGAGAGGTGTCCAGTTTGTGACCACGACAGGGTCCTTCATTCTCTCCCGCCAGGTAATGGGGTTGGGTCGTCCCTTGGAGAAATTCTTGGCTCTACACCTACATACACTCTAGGTACACTTAGAATAGGGTTTGCATAGTTGGAGTACGCCTGATTACTTCCTTGTTTATATGCCTGCATATATACACTGTTTTAGCACCATGGTAGAGCGGTACCTACTATTTACTCTTTTGCTGCTCGTAATCACTTTTATCTGCTTCTGTCTACTGATTATCGCAGCACACATATACTATACAAGAATAACGTTGGTTCAATAAATATATTGAAAACGTCCCACTGTGTGTTCTGTATATTTCTCTGAGCACACGTAAGTATGAGTGACTGAGCGAAAGGTTCGGATCTGTTTCCACGATCCATGAGGGGTCAGGGTTGTCATGTTCAGTGGTTGCCAGAAACTATTCACTCCCTGGTAAGGTTAGGGGGGCGTGTGGTGGCACTGTGAGCTAGCTGGTCTCTAGGCCAACCTATCCTGCAGGGGTGTCCGGAATCAGTCTAGGCACCTCGCCCAAAGTTTATGTTGTCCAACAAACACGCAGGTCCTACGGATTAGTGGGAACTACACGACAATACCTGCATGGGTGCATGATCCACCTGACACTTTCCTTTTCACAACAGGTAAAATAATGCAACCACTTTTGAATTCGTGCCCAGTTTAATGAATATAGACATTGTAAAAATTGGCAGTAACCGATACAGGGAGGGCGGCTTTTGGCTCATCAGGTTTAACAGAAAAGAGATATTCATTGAAAAAAAGGATTTCACTCTTTCTGGAGGGTAAAAGTTCAAAGGTTAGCAGCATGTTAGTCACAAACCAAGTACTCTCTAGTACTTTTAAAAGCATATAAATGGTGTCACAACTGAATGTCAGTTGAAAACAGTACCAATTTTACTCAAGTAAAAAGAGGCAAACTAGCCCAACCCTTTAATGCTACCTTCGATGTATTAGGCTCTTGGTAGGCCTTCAAAGAAACAAATAGCTACTTCACATGGCTTGGATAATGGACTTCATGTGCCCATGTACACCTCATGTACACCTCCAACCAAAGATGTTTTTTGCATAAAATACATAAAATGCATGTGCAAATAATGAAATACAATAGATGTACCCACTCCCATGCCTAATTAACCCAAAGAACCAAAATACATTGCCTATGAATGTATTTCATAAGTTTAATGATGTTCATAAAACACATCTCCATGTATGAAGATCTGCTCTGTTATGGAGAGTGACCATATTATAAAAATGTTAGGACTTGCTGAATTTTGAAATAATGTTGTTACACCCAACCAAAACACCTAAGGCCTGATTCACAAAGGGCCTTTGCACTCGCGGCGGAGGCCCCTCAGTCGTGGGGGAAAGGCCCTTTGTGAATCAGGCCCCTATTGTTTTACTTGCATACTTAAAAGTCCTAGATATCTCTATTGCATTAGTTCAAGCTAATATTAGAACAGTCTCAAAGGACTCCAATTATCTATTTGCCTTGGTGTCTGATGCTGTGGCGGCTGGAGTTGCATTGGTCTTAAAAACTGTTTTTAAAAGAGGGTGCCTAAGATTAATTTAGGATGGCACTTTTGATGGAATAGGTCCTATTTTAATAATTATTTTAAAACATTGTTTTTCTCTATTGAAGCCACAATCTGCCTCCTTGGATTTAAGGATGCATGCAATTAAACTTCACTGTTTGGTACCTACCTACGCAGAACGCTGGAGGGATGCCAATGCAGAGAAAGTATTGGAAAGTCATAATACTGGCAATGAAGCAGCAGTACTTTGGCCACACCTCAGCAATTGTTTTCCTTCTTTGCAGGTACAAGATATACAACAGCCAGCAGGCATGCAAGCTCGCATAAAAATCCATTCGCTGTCCGATGACATTAACAGCAGCAACAAAGCATATCTGAAAAGACACAGGGAAGATTTTCAGTTCAATATGATTCTGTAATATGATGTATCTCCTCCTAGTTCCATGAACATGTTACATTTACAGAATGAGGATTGGGAAAATATGACTAAAATTCTGGTGCAGAATCAATACAAAATGGCGGAAAAGTGATTTATGTCCTCTAGCTACAGTTATCTACATTTTTATTAGTCACGCTGCGGTGCAGCTATTCAGGCCACGGTACTGTTCTTGTAGGTAAGCTGTGTCTCTTTCGCCTCGATCTTTTGGCATCACTTGACTCACCTCAGGAGTTGCAGTTGGGGGAAGGTGTGTGTAATGGTCTAATGTTATGGAATGTTCGGATCTGGGAACGGTGGCTTGATATCGATTAGCCAACTGAAGTCAATGGCCAACAAAGGGGTCATTCAGAAAACAGAGTATATTTATTCCAGATATATAGGCGTCTATGATATATGACACATTAAATTGAATCAGAAGAATTAAACACACACGTATCATACATGATTATTGTACCAACTTGGACAAAATACACACTGGATATATGAGTGTCTGATTGCTTTTCTCTGTTATTTGGTAATATGCATAAAGTGAATGCAATAGCTTTATTTTTGTACGCCTGTTTTTTATTCATTTTTCCATTTGTTTTGAAAGCCCATGATTGATTTTATTTATCCAATTCAATTGATTTGTGCATTTGCTTTAATGCACAAGTTACTTACCTTCAGTAACGATATATCTGTAAGAAACATTAGTTAGTGATAGATTCCTTACCTTAGAATTACCCCCAGGCGTCAGACTGGATCCGGAAAGTTTTCGTCAGCAGTACCCCTGCGCGTCGGAAGGTGGCGTCGTGCGGCTCCGCGTCCGTCGTTGGCGTCGTGGTCGCCGAGATGACGTCGCGGCAGCTACTTAGACGCCGCCCTCGCCCGCTGACGTCAGTTCTGTACACAACTTTCGCACCAGGAACGCAGAGCCATGCAAGATACTGACCACTGGTGCATTGAAACTAGGGCTCTGAAAGGGATGACCTTAACCCTAGAAATCAGTTCGCAGAACGGGGAGGATGGGCGGGGCGGTAAGGAATCTATAACTAATGTTTCTTACAGATATATCGTTACCGAAGGTAAGTAACTTGTGCATCTGAAAGAAACACGTTAGTGATAGATTCCTTACCTTAGAATAGATACCCCAGCAATACCAACCCCGGTGGTGGGTCTGCGAACCAAGATCACACCAGGAAGTCCCGGAGAACAGAACGGACAAAGAAGCCGTCTCTCCGGACTTGGCTGTCCAGGCAATAGTGCTTAGTAAAAGTGTGCAGTGAGGCCCACGTAGCTGCCTGACAGATGTCTTGTAAGGGGACACCACGTCCCAACGCCGTAGTGCCAGCCGTCGCCCTGGTAGAATGGGCGCACAGCCCCAACGGAGGCTCCTTCTTTGCCAGAGAAGAACAGGCTTTAATACACAAGACGACCCATCAGGAGATAGTCCGCTTGTGTACGGCCCGACCTTTCTTGGCGCCTACGTAGCCAACAAAGAGCTGGTCATCCACCCGGAGCTGTTGTGTGCGACTCAGGTAAAAAGAAAGCGCACGTTTTGGGTCCAGACGGTGGAGCTTCTCTTCCTCCCTGGAAGGATGCGGAGGCAGAAAGAAGGTGGGCAAAGTGATGGTCTGCCCGATGTGAAAGGCAGTAACAACCTTCGGCAGAAAGGATGGACGTGTCCTGAGCACAACCTTGTCCGGATGGACAGACAGAAAAGGAGGTTTGCAAGAAAGAGCCTGGAGCTCACTCACTCTCCTAGCGTAGGTGATGGCAACCAGGAAAGCAGTCTTCAGAGTCAACAGACGAAGAGGACAGTTGTGAAGAGGCTCAAAGGGAGCGCACATAAGGTATGTGAGAACCAGGTTCAAGTCCCACTGTGGCATTACGAAGGGAATAGGAGGAAAAAGGTGAGTAATGCCTTTGAGGAATCTGTTAACAACAGGGGACTTGAAAAGAGAGGGTTGATCAGGGAGCCTGAGAAAGGCCGAAATAGCAGAAAGGTAGCCCTTGATAGTGCCCAGAGCAGAGCCCTGCTGGGCCAAAGAAAGAAGGAACAGAAGGACTTCAGAAAGAGGGGCAGAAAGGGGATCCACAGCCTTTGCTGTGCACCATGCCACAAACTTGTTCCACCTGCAGGCGTATACCAACTTAGTGGAGGGACGCCTGGCTGCCAGAATGACATCACAGACTTCAGGAGGCAAGTCGAAAGGAATCAACTGCCGCCGCTCAATCTCCACGCAAAGAGGTGGAGACTGGACAGGTTCGGGTGGAGGACCGTCCCCTGCTGCTGCGACAGAAGATCCTCCCGAAGAGGCAGTCGGATCGGGGGATCGATGGTCATACTGAGTAGCTCGGGATACCAAACTCTTCGAGCCCAGTCCGGAGCCACAAGAATGACTTGGGCCCGGTCGCGCCTGATCTTCTTCAGCACTCTGGGCAGAAGTGGTATAGGCGGAAAGGAGTACAACAGACCGAAACTCCACTCGCGACGAAAAGCGTCGCCTAGCGAGTGCCGCCTTGGAAATTCCAACGCGCAGAACTGCTGACATTGCGCGTTCTCTTCGGTGGCAAATAGATCTAACCAAGGCTCTCCCCACTGTTGAAAGAGACCTTGCGCCACCTCCGAGTGAAGACGCCATTCGTGATCCATCATGCACCTGCGGCTGAGTTCGTCCGCCCTGGCGTTCAGTGAACCTGCCAGGTGTTGAACCACCAGGGAAATGCCCTGATGTTCCAGCCATGTCCAGGGGCGCAGAGCCTCCTGACATAGAGTCCACGACCCCACCCTGCCCTGTTTGTTGCAGTACCACATGGCGGTGGTGTTGTCTGTGAACACCTGCACTACTTTCCCCTTGACAGAGGGAAGGAATGCCTTCAGTGCAAGTCGGATCGCCCGAAGCTCCAGAAGGTTGATATGGAGCCTGGACTCCGCCGGAGACCAGAGGCCTCTGATCTCCGCCTCTCCCATGTGGCCGCCCCATCCCAGGAGGGACGCATCCGTCACCACTGTGTGCTCCGGTTGGGGACGGGAGAGGGATCTGCCACTGACCCAATGCTGGTTCGTGAGCCACCACTGCAGCTGTTGTGCAGTGCCCTCCGAGATCTGGACGTAATCGGACAGGTTCCCCTGATGCTGCGCCCACTTGAACTTCAGGTCCAACTGCAGAGCCCGCATATGCCATCTGGCATGAGTGACCAGCAGGATGCAGGAGGCCATGAGGCCCAGCAGCCTCAGGGTCATCCTGACCGAAACCCAGGATAGAGGCTGAAAGATCGGAATTAGAGCCTGAATATCCTGGACTCGCCGTTCGGGAGGATAGACCCGAAAGTGCGTCATATCCAGAACCGCCCCGATGAAGAGGAGCTTCTGAGAGGGAATCAGGTGCGACTTCGGCACATTGATGGAGAACCCCAGCAAATGCAGGAGGTCGGCCGTAGTCTGGAGGTGGGAGACGACTGTCCGGGGCGAGCCCGCCTTCAACAGCCAGTCATCGAGATAGGGGAAGACTGAAAGCCCTGATCTGCGCAGATGAGCTGCGACCACCGCCATCACTTTCGTGAACACCCGAGGGGCGCTGGTAAGGCCAAAGGGGAGCACGGTAAACTGAAAGTGCTCGTGGCCTACCGTAAACCGCAGGTAACGCCGGTGGGCCAGCAGGACGGGAATGTGGAAATATGTGTCCTGCAGGTCCAACGCTACCATCTAGTCTCCAGGGTCGAGGGCAGACAAGACCTGAGCCAGAGTTAACATCTTGAACTTCTCCTTCCGGAGGAAGCGATTGACGTCCCTGAGGTCCAAGACAGGACGCAGACCCTTGTCCTTCTTGGGCACCAGAAAGTAGTGGGAATAACAACCACATCCTACTTCTGGCGCAGGAATGCGCTCGATGGCCCCCTTGGCCAAGAGGGCCGCGACTTCCCGTTGAAGAAGTGCCAAGTGATCCCCCGACATGCAGTGGTACTGGGGTGGCATGGCTGGAGGGGTAGTCTCGAAGGGGAGGGAGTAGCCCCTTCGGACTATTTGTAAAACCCACCTGTCCGAAGTGATGGTGCGCCAGTGGGGGAGGTGATGGCGAATCCTGCCACCCACTGGCATTTGATGGGCCTGAAAAGCCGGACTAGGAAGGTTTGGAGGCAGTGGTGGCCAGGGTGAAGGTGGACAGACCCGCCCGCTGGCCCCCTGACCCGCCTCGGCGGGTCCCACGTCTGTGGCCACGCTGAGACTGTTGCTGCGCAGGCCTGTGGCTCTGAAACGAACATGTCGGGGCGCCCCTTCCGTGGCCACAAAAAAAGAAGCGGAAAGCAGAAGGCGGAGGAGGGCGCGTGGCGGAAAGGCCCAGGGACTTGGCCGTAGCCCGCGAGTCCTTAAAGCGCTCCAACGCACTACCTGCTTTATTGCCGAAAAGGCGAATGCCATCAAAGGGCATGTCCATCAGAGTGTTCTGGACATCCCCAGAAAAACCAGTTGTCCTCAGCCAGGCGTGGCGACGGAGCGCCACTGTCGTGGAAATCGCCCTGCCCAGTGAGTCGGCGGTGTCAAGGCCACATCGAATAGTGAACTTTGCTGCATCCCTCCCTTCAGCAATAGCTTGAGAGAGCACTGCCCGGGCCTCCTCCGGACACTGAGGCAGCACTTGCGCCACCGTATCCCACACAGAGTGGGAATAATGGCCCAAGAGGCATGCGTTGTTCACAGACCGCAGCCCTGAACTGACGGAAGAAAAACTTTTCTTACCGAACTGCTCCAGTTTCTTGGATTCCCTGTCCGGTGGTGCGGTAGGGAATGCGCTCTGGGACGCAGAGGCTTGGACAACCAAGCTCTCAGGGGTGGGGTGTTGGGAAAGGAAAAGGGGGTCGCCCGGGGCCGGGCGATGGCATCGGGCCACGTTCCTATCCACAGGAGCCCCTGTGTTGGGCCTGGACCAGGTGCCCAAAAGAACGTCTCAAAGTGCATCATTAAAAGGCAGCAGTGGCTCCGCAGAGGTAGCCGCCGGCTGAAGCACTTCTGTCAGGAGGTTAGTCCTGACGGCCACTGTAGGGAGCTCGAGGAGGAGGGCCTCGGCAGCCCTACGCAACACCACTGAGTAACTTGCACCCTCCTCCGTAGCCACGGTAGGAGGAGTGAGCATGCCAAGATCAGGAGAGGTATCAAGACCACTGGCGTCCCCCAGCTCCTCTGCCCAGTCCGGGTCAAACGCACATTGTGCTGTGAGAGGGTCCTCAGACCCCTCCCAGTCCTCCCCTTCCTCCGAAGACTGATGAACAGGTCGAAAAATAAGGAGGACGGACATAGGGATAGAAAGGTCCCATCGGCATCGAGTGATGCCGTTCCGGCGCCGTGTCCACATCGGGGCTGAAACCGGGGGCGACGCGGTCCGGTGGGACAGGCGTCGTCGGAGGTGGTGCCGGAGGAGTCGGTGGAGGTGTCACAAGGTCAACCGGCGTCGACCGGGATCCAGGCCTGGATCCATGGGGGCCCTGCGGCGCCGGAGCAGACAGCGATGCCGGAGCTGCCGACAGTAAAGAGCGAGGACCCCCAGTCGGGCCCGCGGGGCCCGAAGGCGCACCGGCGGGGCCCGATGGCCCAAACAGGCGAGCCATGGCTGACAGAAATTCCTGCAGCTGGGCCGGAGTCGCCGACGGACCCGGGTAGGGCGGGTAGGCTAGTGGCTACTGCGTAGGCTCCGCCAGAGCCGCGGGGGAGGCACCACCCGCACCCTCAGCCGCGTCGCGCGACAGGCGAGGGAAAGTTTGAGAGCTATGACGCTTCGTCTTACCTAACCCCGAGTGCGAAGACTTCGATCCCGATGAACGATGGTGGTGGCTCCATGACCGGTCCCTTGACCTCCCATGGGACCGGGACCTTGAGCGGCACGGATCAGACTGCCGAACTTCAAGCAACTTTCGGGACCGCTCCCGCAAAGTCTTCGGCGCCATGGCCCGGCAGTCGGGGCACGACTTCGGGTGGTGGTCGCGCCCCAGGCAGTAAAGACACACGTGGTGCGGGTCCGTTAACCGACATCATGCGATGACAGTCCCCGCAGGACTTGAAGCCGGGCATCCCTACTGCACCAGGAGTCGATCGACTCGAAAAATAGAGACAAAAAGGCCTCGAAAAACTCAGTCAAAAAGTGACTGGGGGTACTGCTCTCTCCGGATCTGCGCTTGCTGGCGCGGAAAAAGAAAGAACTGACGTCAGCGCGCGAGGGCGGCGTCTAAGTAGCTGCCACGATGTCATCTCGGCGACCACGACGCCAACGACGGACGCGGAGCAGCACGACGCCACCTTCCGACGTGCAGGGGTACTGCTGACGAAAACTTTCCGGATCCAGTCTGACGCCTGGGGGTAATTCTAAGGTAAGGAATCTATCACTAACGTGTTTCTTTCAGATACTGATAGACACTTGATTGTGTTTAATTCTTATGATTCGATTCAATGCGTCATATATCACAGACGCCTAAATATCTGCACTAAGAATACTGTTTTATGAATGACTCCCTTGTTGGCCATTGACTTAAGTTGAATCTGTTACCCAAGCTCGCTGGGAGTTATTGTGTTGCCCTTCCTTTGTAACACGATATTTGTTAGTATCAGCTCGATAATGTGTTTGCCCCCATGGACAGGGAAGAGCAATTTACCGGAAAAACCCTTTTAAGAAGCTAAAAGATCTCCTGCTTGTCTGCTTCATTAAAGGAATTGGGCTTTGTATTAAGAAGCTATTGTGAAACTGGGTTTTGAAAGTAGAGCTCCACTCCAACTTTACACTGGCTCTACAGACCTGCAATTGGATTTTTTCCATGTGAATCGTGCACATATCTCTACTAGACAGTACGGCATCTCATGCAGTTTTCTGGAGCTGCTAGCAGAGGCAGCCCTACCCTACTGGTAAGCACACTTATAGAGTACACATGCAGAAGACATTAGGATTTGGGGGTTGCACTGCGAGTTTAGCACACGCATGTCAATAGCAATAACTAGCAGGTCACTGCTTCACATCATCTGGGACAAATGCATTCACGTGCTGACGCTCAGGAGTGATCAGACAATGAGTGCCTACGTTCTCAAAAGTATCCTTTGTACTGCACATGTGCTGTGGCAACAACAAGAGCACGCTTGCATCTTCCCTAGCTTGTCTCTTGTTCTAATGTTAGTAGTAAGCGTGTCTGAGGATCAAGACATGTGCTTCTATGCATTTCTATAAGCGCCAGAAACCAAGTAGTCTATCAGACCCCTGAGTAAGTCCTAAAATGGGTGAGAGTAGCATCCGCATCCATATTCACACGTGTTCCTATTAAGAGCCAAGTGCAAATTACATTTTCTCTAGTGTTTGCACAGACATTTAATAGAAACTGGTGGCAACTGTCCATACAGGGGGTGTTACCATCAGGTCATAACCAGGTCCAAAAACACACAATGATAATGCCATTTGCACCTAGGTGCATCTGTTATCTCCTACAATGTCTAAATACCCTGTTAATTGGCAATGGAAACGAGGAGGCGACATTGCAACAACAGAGGATCCTCCACAAACATCTCCGGAACTAGTACATTATATATTAATCCATAACACTTTGAGGAACTGAATCACCTTCTGCGAAAAGGCACTGACTGTGGAGTGTGGACACTATCATATTCGAAAACCTGTCACTACCTAAAGGTTTTAGCAGGGTCATAGCTATCAAGAGTGCAGCATATGCAGTGGAACTGGTGCCCAGGGATCTGATGGCCCCCTCTTGTACTGTGTTTTTACTACCCAACCAGGCACTGGGTGTGGGGGAAGGGGTCGTTCCGCTTGTTTGCATTAGGGGGCATGGCACATTAGCTAAAGCTATTGCGTTTTAGCCGAAGTCCGGTGTTTTCATCTGTTTGGACTGTTATGGTTTAGTTCTTTCGGTAACAATGTACTTCTACCTATTGTTTACCTGTTAATTGACAGCTTTGCCTTAGAAGTATTGTTAGCCAGTATGTAAAAGCCCACAGATGCTTAAGCGCCCCTAAGTTACCCACAACTAGTGGTCAATGCTTTATGCAGATTTGTGTAGGTTGAATGGCACAGCAAAACATACCTCCAATCCAAACTTGTAGAAAGAATAGTTGACAAAGTACTTGATGCAGCTCTGTAGCCCACCATCCATGTGGCGCCTGGTGATGCCGTCAAAGATGCTCCCGGTGATGGGTGTGGTCAGCTGGTTGTGGGTCCGATAGTACAACTGGTGACGGTACACAGTCATTTCAAAGGCCATTAGTGTCAGGATGGTGAGGTGATTCTGTGAAAACAAAATAGGTTTTAATGAATCCCACAGTAGACACAGGAAGAGGCAAAAAAAAAAACAACTTCTAAAAGCACAACTTTTCAAATATATTCTCTGTAAAGTTATAGGGTTTACAGGCAGCTCACAGAGGCTAGGTCTATTCACTGTGCTTGGGACCTACCGACTGTGGTGTGGAGGGAGAATGGGAGGCTGCTCAGTGCTCAAGGTGTTAAGGCTGTTGCTCAGGATGCTGCAGTACCTGTAGAGTACTTATTCCCCTTAGGTCACTTGTTTTTACAAGGACATAGCTGCTGCAAGTAAAGCACCCATAACCTTGTCCAAAATGGCCATTTGCAAAGCACACAAGCCATGATGCATCTAGTATAGAGCAGCACCTAACTCATACACTGCAATTACATTTTTTTTAATGATGGCACTCAATCCAAATGGCAATATGAAGTGGTGAAGGTGATTTGGCACTAGACAGCGCTTAATTTGTGCCAATGCGGCACAGAAAGCACTAGGGAGAAAGGCAGAAATGGGTGAAGACAGGAGGAAGATAAAGATAGAAAAACAGTGCTGAATGGAGAAAGTAGGGAAGAAAAGAACCTCCAAGAGTGAGATAAAGAGACTGGGTGTGTAGGGTGGTGGAGAGGCATAGAATTCAAGACCAGGCAGCCTTGGTATTCTGCAACCCCGACATTCACCAGCAATTCTTGGGCCCCTGAATATTATTATTCATATTTATCAGTTGCGACCAGTTTTGTGGATGAGTGGCGTGATGGGCATTAGGGGTTGCGGGATGGCAAGATTTAATTTATTTTTTTTTAAAAGTTTACCTGCAGCCGGCTGCGTCGCGCTCTTCTGCTCCTCTCCCCATAGGCACAGGCTCCCAGACTGCCCTGCGGCCAATCCTGAAGTTGCCCTTATGCATGAAAGCAACTTCAGAATTTGCCTGAGCGTCGTGGATTTGCGCTCCCAGGTAGACTGGGAGCCTGTGACTGCTCTCTCCAACCCAGCAAAGCAGCTGGGTTTGGAGAAAGCTTCAGTGCGCATGTCAGTTTGGCCAGCCTGAGAAGGCCGGCCAAACCGCCATGTGCACTGACAACAGTGCCCAACACCTCCTGTCATCCCCTGTAAGGCAATGCAAAGACTCGGCAGGAAAGGAAAAATAAAACAATAATAAAATGTGTATTATCGTTTCATTTTTCCTTTTCTGCTGCAGGAAAGGAAAAATAAAAAGATAATAAAATGTGTTTATTATTGTTTTATTTTTCCTTTCCTGCCGTTTTTGAGGCAGCTGGCAGGGGAGGCGATGCTCCTCCACCATAGCGGGGGAGTCGCCGCTGCTATTTATAGAGTGCAAACCTGAGACCTGAAAACCACGTTTTCAGGGCCTTCCAATAGGCAAACAAATCAGCAATAGGACAAAAGTAGGAAGACAGACTGTTCCATAATTGAGAAGCTTGAACTGAAAAGGCACGATCGCCTACTTGGAACATTTTACACCTGGCAACAGTCAGCAGTCTGGCATTAGAAGATAGTCTGGTGCCCTAGGGAAACTAAAGCATTTCCTCCATTGTATTAAGGTAATAGCAGTTAGGCTTAGTTATTAGAATAAGCCAAATGCAAGTGGAAAAATAGGAATGAGTTTAGATATTGTGATATAGCAAAGAGAGGTTAGAACAGAATGACAAATTGTGGGTAATGGGGCTGGGGTGAATAGATGGGTTAGAACGATTTTGGTATTGCAGGAATGGTTCCTCAGAAGGAGAGTTTATGATTTGTAAGAAGGGGTCTGGTTAGTTTACTGACGTTTATTAGAGAGTAAGCCAGAAGGCATGTGAAAGGGTGGGGTAAACTCAGAGGCCTTAAGGCATGCAGAGGATGGAGTGTAAGGACAGTTTCATTCAGACAGAAAGGCATGAGAGAGAATGATCCCAAGCTATAAATCAGATTCATTTTCATACACGATTTTTGGGAATTTTGAGATAGGATGTAATCTGAGAAAGTAGAAAGAGTAGACAAAGGCTGAAAGATGATTACCAGAGGGCAGGTGATATAAATTGTTCTGTCTTGGGTTGTTCTGTTTGGCTGTTGATGGTGCTGAAACAGTCTGTTCTTGTTTGCATAGATATTGAATATTATTGAGATTGGTTCACTTTGTACGTGTTTTTTTATATTGTTTACTGAGTTATGTGGTATGTTCAGATAGTTGTTTAGCTTGTCTGTTATGTGTTTGAGAACAATGCAAGGGCATTGAGTTTCTAATGGGAATGTGGTTTTCCCTGATATAGAGGGATTTTGCTGACAGTGCGTTCTTGATCTTAGAGGGGGCTAGATGGTTTCTATCTGTAGGCAGGGAATTAGAAGGTGTGGATTCTTTGTTGGATCACATTGAGAATAATCCAGTATTAACCATCCTTCTGAACTCTAAGTGATTCTCAGTGGGACTTGATCTTTGCAAGTATGTAATTCCAAAGTTTTTCCCCTTGAATGGAGAAAGTAGACCCACTAATGTTTTTTTTTTCTATAAGCAGGAATTATCAACTGTGGTGCCAGTCTGGAACTTACATTCCTGGGTTGGGAATATTTTTGTAAGTTTTTTCTTGAATTAACTTTTGTTCTTAATTATTAGTTGTGTGTGATGCAGAGTAGTATGAAAGAGGAACTTCTATTGGGAACTGGTTTATAGCCTTCAGGCCTGGAGAAATGTGGGTTCGTATATTTACATTTGGAAGTTGATTTGTTGTTGAGTTTTGGATTCTTTGTAACCTTCTGATAGTTGAGAGTGAAGTGCTGTGGCACAGTGTGTTAACATGGTTATGTTTTCAGAGGCTGAGTGATGTTGTTGCTTGTAACTTTTGCGGAAATCCCAGATGTGGAAAGATGCATTTGTTTTCATTGTGTAAAAAGTTGATTTGGACAGCCTGTCCACTTGAGTATCCATGGAAATTCTGATATTTTTAACGTTTGTAGCTATTTTTGGCATGGGTGCCAGTTCATCTGGCCAGAGAGGCATACGGTCACAGTTTTTCTAATCACCACAGGTCAGTATTTCAGTTTTTGAAGTATTCAGCTTAAAGCGATAACACCTACCTCATAGTCGTAGATCAATGTATGATGTGTAAAGTATTGATGTTCCTGTGTCCTTGGTGTTTTCCAGTCTGAGATTCATCTGTGTGTGTCATCTGCATAGCTGTAGCTTGTGAGTTTGAAACGGTTCATAAGATTTAGTAGTGGTTACACGCATACGATAAAAAAAATAGAGGTGAGATGATAGATCCTTGTAGAATTCCTGTTTTTATGTAGAAATGATTTGAAGAAAAAGACGGTGGGTGTTTCTGGCATGATCTGTTGGTTAGGTAAGAGGAAAACCAGTTGAGGATGATGCCATCTCTACCAACTTCTTTTAGTCTAAGAGGTATTAGAACATTGGAATGTTGAGCGCTCCATTGAAGACAATGGAGTGCTCTGGGCTTCTAAGGGCTGGTAGAAGCCTGGAGCATCAACATTCCAATGTTTGTTCATAGCTGTTGCTGTGAACAAAGGCCTCACGGAGCCCTCGTGCTCTGTGAGGCCTTTGTTTTACAAATTAGAGCATTCTGCCCTCTAGAGCAAAATGTTCTAATAGCCATAGAGCCCTCCGTAGCGGGCTCTACCGGCCATTAAAGGCCTGCTCCCTTGTTAAAGGCCCTCACCTTCGGCCGTTAATGGCCGGTAGAGCTCACTACGTCTGGCTCTAAGGATATAATGTGTCATGGTGTACTCTCTCAAAACCTGTTGAAAGATCCAGGAGTAGTAATGCCAGTACACCATTATTGTTCACTATTTTTTTACTTTGTCCAAGATTGCGATTAGGGTAGATTCAGTCTCTCTTCCTGTGCAGACTCCTGTGTGCCAGTGTAAAATTAGTTTGTTTTTATTCTATGAATTCTGAGATCTAGCAAAAGGTTGCATTTTCCTTAAGTTCGTTAAAGAAAGGCACATTGGAGATTGGTCTGTAGCTGTTTAGGTCTTGAGTATCCAATTTGTGCTTCTTAAATAGTGGGCGTATGTATGACTTCTTGAATATCTCTGGGAAAGTTCCTGTATTGAGTCGTTGATAATATTGATGCTGATGTTAACTGAAGATCTTTTGGGAAATGTGTGGAGTGCAGGGGTCCGAAGGTCAGTCAACTGGGCGGTTATTTTTTGGAAGGCTGATTTAGATGGGGTGATTACTGCTTTGATTGTTGGGGGTTGTATATTATGGGGGGAGTTGTTGCTACTGGCTGTTTGAATAGGAATTTTTATCCAACATAGCGATTCTACCATGTATTATGTGAATATATATGCACCCATGTGTGTGCTGCTATTTTTATTTTTATTTGAAGTGTCTAGTCATACGTGAAAAATGGTGCAAAAGGATCAGAGCTCCTTCTCTCAATTTGTGGAAAGGGCAATGTTTCAAAAAATTGTAAAATACCCCTCACACACTGAAACCTGATTCAGTGTCATGCTTCATCATTGGGGTCTTCCCACCCCTCTACGGGACGGGGCGTGCTACGACTTACGTAGACGCAGGAGCACTTTATTCAGTGATTGGTGAGTATGTGTAGTGCGTGGGATCGTGAAAAGAAAATGTGAGATGGTTAAAAATTCTCTGGCTAGTGGAACGAAAATACGTTATTGTCTTCCCTGGCTGAGAATAGTAAAAGTGGGGAGGTGTAGATGGTGTACTATAATGAGTCACCTCCTACAAGGTCGACATGTTTCAGAAGCCATCCCCTTGGCTTTCTTCCTTAGGACCAAAAAACTGATCCCTGTTACACCTCAATGGGTGATAGAATAAATGTACATATGCCTGATAGTCACAAACACTGTCCTTTATTCCCTGTTATGGGAGTAGAAAAATATACCACTTGTATATCTTAAGAACCTGAAAAGAAAAATATTGGATAAATCATGGCTTTCATCATTTATCTTTATCTATTCACATCACCATCACGTTGAAAGTTTTAAGCTTTTTTGTGATATATTTCTCTTGTGCAACCCTTTTGTAGGTAATGGTACCATTTGGTAAGTATCCTCTACTCATAAATCATCTGAAAGAACACTCCTTGTGATTTCTAGTGCCCAGTATCACATTTATTCAACATTCTTTCATACATATGTATCTCCTAGCAAGATACATTTTATGTTACAATACATTCATACATAAAGGAAGTATTTGTACACTCCTATTGTGCCCCTAAAAGGTTACAGAGTGATGTTCTCAGCAACTGAACACTCGCATTCATACTCCCATGACGAGCCTTGGAAAAAAATGGGAGATGTTTGGCAAAAGTCTGTGCACTCGTCCTTTTTAACTGTGATCTCATGGTGTGTCTTTTAATATAAAAAATTGTATTCATGCTCTCAAAAGGACGTGCCATAATAATACATACTTTAGAATTTAATCATTATCGCTCCATGAGCTCACACGAGCGGTGTTGGGCGCCTTCAAATAGACACTGTAGGTATTTTAAAAGAACAGAAGAAAAAACAAGGTTTTAACGCCAGGGTCGTTTTTAAACAAACAAGCGTGGTCTCTTTGGCCTTTTTAAGGACATGCCATTGTCCTACTTACATGCTGGAAGGAGCGCGATCACCAAAGGAAGTACCTTCTCGTGGCTCGTCGGAACCTAACTGAGGTTTGCCAGAGCCCGGTGTTTTAAAGTGCAAGGAGGTATGCTTGATAGGAAACAGGTGTGGCTGGAAACACTAGACCTTGAAATTTTAAAGATGGCCGCCGGTAAATGGACCCAAAACAGAGTTCATTTTAATCCACTTCCTGTTGGAACGATTAACACTGAGTCGATTGGAAAAAACACTAGACCTTGGAATTTTTAAAGATGGCCGCCGGTGAATGGACCCAAAACAGGGTTCATTTTGATCCACTTCCTGATGGAACGATTAACACTGAATCGGTTGAAAAAGCAAGCATATATTTGTTTGTTTTGAGGCTTATTTTGGAGGAGTTTCAAAAGGCAGCCAAATGGAGGTTGAATTTAAAGGAATTATTAAACAAAAAGAAAAACAAATTGTTGCGCTAGAGATGCCCGGATGGAGTCATCGCAGACGTGCATTTATGTATGTGGGTTTTATGAAAAAACATGGGGGGCAAATTAGAAAACCTAATGGGAAAAAAGGTAAAGAATAAATCCCAGCAATAAAACGCTAGAGGCTAGAAAAATATTAACTGGAAAAAAAATTTTTTTATCAGAGGATAAGAATTGAAAAGCAAAAACCATGTATATTTAAAAATAGACTGTGTGTACACTCAGGTTTCCAAAATTATAGTTTCTCTAAAAGAGGAAAAAAGGAGGAAAAAGGAAGAAAACCAGTTTCCAAAGGCATAAACCTCCTCTTTGTTCAGTATTAGTTACGGGGGTGATTGTAGTACTGTATACTCCTTATGAGTCTGGCAACTTTTTGGTTGATCATTAATTGCCAGGGGATTCCTGTGTTAGATTTTGTATACATCAGAGCTGGTTCCAAGGAATCTCATCGTTCAGGCCTTTCTCATGAGTCCTCAAACGGAATACCCACCGTTGTTCTTTTTCGAACAAATACCTTTCGTTTTGGATTTGTTCGATTACTGTCCACGAAAGATCTTCCCACTTATGATCTTTTTCCAGAAAATGGGCTGCCATTTTGGTGGTACTCTTTTTGCATTTAATGTTACTTTTGTGTTCCCCTATCCTTACCTTGACAGGGCGTGTGGTCATTCCTACGTATTCCAAAAGACACAGGCACATGATCAGATAAACTACATTTTTTGAATTGCATGTTGTGAATCTTCTTTGGACCCATTTGGTTCCATCATGGAACAAGATTTCTTTGCTTTTTTTAGTTAGTTTGCACACATTGCACATTCCACAAGGATGATGCCCAGAGATTGGGGGCATTAAAATGGTTTGCATTGTCTCTTCTTCTCTTCTTTCTTTTGGTCAGGTGTGTACCACTAAATCACGGATACTCTTACCTCTTCTATGAGAGAAGATAGGTTTTGGTAGATTGATGCTTCCACTGTTGAGGATTCGCCAGTGTTTGTTTACTATTTTTGTGATTCCATTGGAGTTTGTGTTGAAAGTTGTTATACATACTGGGCGGTTCTCTTCCTCCTTATGGATTTTGGGTTCCAAAAGGCTGTCTCTGCAATTGTTGCGTGCCCTTTTGTATGCATTATCAATCACCTTTTTAGGATATTGGCGTTTTTCCAATTTCTTTTTCAGATCGTTTGATTGTTTTTTGAAATCTTCGATTTCCGTGCAGTTCCTTCGTAGGCGTAGGAATTGCCCATATAGGAGGTTATCGCGGAGATGTCGAGGGTGGAAGCTGTTGTACAATAGTAGGCAGTTTTTGGAGGTTTCTTTGAAATGAGTGGTAGTTGTTAGTTTTCCCTCTTTTGCATATATGTTTAGATCAAGGAAGACAAGTTTTTCATTTGAGATAGTGCTTGTGAATCTCAAAAATTGGTCTTGGCAGTTCAACCATGATAGGAAACGTCTGGCGGTGGTTTCAACTCCTTCCCAGATAATCAATATTTCATCTATATATCGTTTCCATATATGTATATGGTTACGAAATGGATTGTTGGGAGTGAGGATCTTCTGTTTTTCAAGTTGATGTACATAGAGACCAGCTATGCTAGGAGCAAAAGTGCTCCCCATGCTGGTCCCATGTTTTTGCAAATAGAGAGTGTTCCGGTATTCAAAGAAATTTTCTTTGAGTGTCAATTGGCAGCACTCCATAATCATGTTTCTCGGTGTCTGGTAGTCCCAATCGGTGTCGAACAGGACATCTTCAATGATGTTGAGGGTCTCGTTGTGGGGAAGGCTCGTATATAAGCTCTCCACATCACAACTTATCAATAATTCTCCTTCTGGGTCAAATGTTTGCCCTTCTAACAATTGCAGGACGTCTTTGGTGTCTTTCAGGTACGTAGAAGTTTGTTGTACAAGTGGTCTTAAGAAAGCGTCCGCAAATTTGGAGACTGGTTCCAAAATGGATGCAATTCCAGACACTATTGCACGTCCCGGTGGGGAGACCAGATTTTTGTGGATTTTTGGTATAGTGTACAGGTAGGGTGTTCTTGGCGAAGTCGTGGTTAGAAAATCCCCTTCCTTTTTAGATATCCACCCATGTGATCGTGCCTCTTCCACCATACTTGCTATTTTCACTCGTATTTGCTCCGTGGGGTCCTGCTTGAGGACCTCGTAGTTCCTTTCATCCTGGAGGAGGCCAAAATAAGCCTCAAAACAAACAAATATATGCTTGCTTTTTCAACCGATTCAGTGTTAATCGTTCCAACAGGAAGTGGATCAAAATGAACCCTGTTTTGGGTCCATTCACCGGCGGCCATCTTTAAAAATTCCAAGGTCTAGTGTTTTTTCCAACCGACTCAGTGTTAATCGTTCCAGCAGGAAGTGGATTAAAATGGATTAAAATGAACTCTGTTTTGGGTCCATTTACCGGCGGCCATCTTTAAAATTTCAAGGTCTAGTGTTTCCAGCCACACCTGTTTCCTATCAAGCATGCCTCCTTGCACTTTAAAACACCGGGCTCTGGCAAACCTCAGTTAGGTTCTGACGAGCCACGAGAAGGTACTTCCTTTGGTGATCGCGCTCCTTCCAGCATGTAAGTAGGACAATGGCATGTCCTTAAAAAGGCCAAAGAGACCACGCTTGTTTGTTTAAAAACGACCCTGGCGTTAAAACCTTGTTTTTTCTTCTGTTCTTTTAAAATACCTACAGTGTCTATTTGAAGGCGCCCAACACCGCTCGTGTGAGCTCATGGAGCGATAACGATTAAATTCTAAAGTATGTATTATTATGGGACATCCTTTTGAGAGCATGAATACAATTTTTTATATTAAAAGACACACCATGAGATCACAGTTAAAAAGGACGAGTGCACAGACTTTTGCCAAACATCTCCCATTTTTTTCCAAGGCTCATCATGGGAGTATGAATGCGAGTGCTCAGTTGCTGAGAACATCAATCTGTAACCTTTTAGGGGCACAATAGGAGTGTACAAATACTTCCTTTATGTATGAATGTATTGTAACATAAAATGTATCTTGCTAGGAGATACATATGTATGAAAGAATGTTGAATAAATGTGATACTGGGCACTAGAAATCACAAGTGTTCTTTCAGATGATTTATGAGTAGAGGATACTTACCAAATGGTACCATTACCTACAAAAGGGTTGCACAAGAGAAATATATCACAAAAAAGCTTAAAACTTTCAACGTGATGGTGATGTGAATAGATAAAGATAAATGATGAAAGCCATGATTTATCCAATATTTTTCTTTTCAGGTTCTTAAGATATACAAGTGGTATATTTTTCTACTCCCATAACAGGGAACAAAGGACAGTGTTTGTGACTATCAGGCATAGGTACATTTATTCTATCACCCATTGAGGTGTAACAGGGATTGGTTTTTTGGTCCTGAGGAAGAAAGCCAAGGGGATGGCTTCTGAAACATGTCGACCTTGTAGGAGGCGACTCATTATAGTACACCATCTACACCTCCTCACTTTTACTATTCACAGCCAGGGAAGACAATAAAGTATTTTCGTTCCACTAGCCAGAGAATTTTTAACCATCTCACATTTTCTTTTCACGATCCCACGCACTACACATACTCACCAATCACTGAATAAAGTGCTCCTGCGTCTACGTAAGTCGTAGCACGCCCCGTCCCGTAGAGGGGCGGGAAGACCCCAATGATGAAGCATGACACTGAATCAGGTTTCAGTGTGTGAGGGGTATTTTACAATTTTTTGAAACATTGCCCTTCCCACAAATTGAGAGAAGAAGCTCTGATCCTTTTGCACCATTTTTCACGTATGACTAGACACTTCAAATAAAAATAAAAATAAAAATAGCAGCACACACATGGGTGCATATATATTCACATAATACATGGTAGAATCCCTATGTTGGATAACAGTATCAAGAGGAGGACGATTCTACCTTTTTCCTCTTCACTCCCTCCTTTGATTTTTTGATGATTGTTTGAATAGGAATCCAGTGAATTGGCTTTTTTTTAGATAATGTGTTGCTGGTTTAATGCAGAAATCTTGTGTTAGTGCAGTAGAGGTTTGAAAGTTTGCTGCATTGCGAAATTCCGATTCTGAATTTTATGGAGTGTCAGGGCTGAGCATTTGGCATTGTCAATCCAGCTTCAGTAGTAGATTCTTTTGACCTTCTTTGTGTATGATTTGAACATTCTGTTTTGTCTGTCTAGACACATTTTGTCTTATGGGTTCCTGGAAGTGAGCAATCTGCACTGAGAGTTGTCCTTTCATTTTTGTCAGCTCGTCATTCATCCAAGGGGCCGTCTGCCTTGTTTAAGTTGTTTTTGGGATTAATCTGTCAAAGGCTGAGGATATTTATTCAGAGTTTTTCTGCTAAGTTTATTTTTTCCAGCTGAGTATTTACTATAAGGTGTGATTCCAATCACTGCATGTTTAGTTTGTTCCACTGTCTATAGGTTATAGTAGGAGTGTTCGCTTTAGTTGCTATTTTAATTTGGGATCTTGAATGAGGTGATGATGTGATGATCGTTCCATGTAATAGGTAAGTGTTGTTGAATAGAGGTTTGTTCCAGATTGGAGAAGATTACACCCACCTGCTCTGTGGATGGGTCCAGAGACAATTTGTTGTAAGTAGTGGGTAGTTAGACCGGATATGACAGCATTTGGTTGAGACCTATTAGGTATAATAGGTTTTCCAAGGTAGAGGTTTAGGACACCAAGTATAGATATATTGCACAGTTAGAACTGAAACTGTGTCCAAGAAAGCATCTGTTGTTGGGGAGAGCACTGTAGAGCAAGATCAATTGGCAGGTGAAAGTGGAGTTGGGTTGGCATCTAGCAAGAAGGGCTTCACCACCTTGTATACTACCATCTTCCAACCTGGTGATTTTTTTATGGTATCCCTAAATGCAATGGCTAGTCTTCCACCTTTGTTTCCATCATGGTTATACATAATGGCTTGATAACTAGGAGGGTGGCGTCTTGCAGTACTGGTTTTCAGTGATTAATAGTATGTGTCTGGTTCTGTATCGGTCAGTAGGTCAAAGATGTTGTATTTATAAGTAGACAATTTAGATGTGATAGTTTGATCTTGTGGAAGAGATGGTATGTGTTTAAGTTATTGTTGGTCTTAAGTCTTGTGCTCTTTGTAGACATATGGTAACTGTTGGTTAAGAATTGTTCTTTGTGTGTAAGAGGCGGTGAGTAGGTAGGAAATAGTGCAGGGGTGATAGCTCTTGGATTGTAGCATTCCTTATCTTCATTGTCCTGCTCAAGTATGTTTATTAGAGATTTGATAGGGTTCTTTTGGGAAGGTACATGTGAGTTAGATTGTGTTTGAGATAGTTGTGGGTGTAGGATTTTGTTTTGGTGATGTGTTACAACAGAGTTAGGTTTTGTTGTGATGTAGTATTGGTGATAAAATGATTGTAGGTGTTGTGTTGCTTGTCTGGAAGCGGTATGAGTAAGGGGTGGTGGGATACCATGGTTGTCTAGTTTTAGTACTCTAAAATCAGCGATTGATGAGTCGTTAATGGGTGCTTATAGAAGTTGTGGATGAGTTGGGTTGTGTGGTGTTGAGTTGTGCTGAGTGATAAAGTTAGATGATAAGGGAGACTGCAAGGATGGGGCTTGTCAGAGGTGAGGGCAAGGGAGGCTTGTGATCTGTTCTAGTGCTAAGAAAGGTATGCTGTTAGAGATGGGTTACTGGTAAATGGTAGTACATGTGGAATGTGTAAGAGTGGGAGATTGTGTGTTTGGGGGTGATGTGATGTTAAGTGTTGAAGTAGTGTTGTATATCAGATTTGTTATAGAAGATCCTAGCGGAGGGAAAGGTTGATTTGATTGGGAGGATGGACAGGGGAGGTGAATGGTGGTAGTGATGTATTAGTTGTGGAAATGCGGAGCAGTTGTGAAGAATTGAGTGAGGTAGGCAATAGGGATTACAGTAGTTAGTTGGGGTAGCAGTGTGAGAAGACAGAGGGCACGGATGTGAGGTTGAGCATGGTGGTGTAGGTGGAAAATAGGGTGAAAGTTAGGATATGTAGGATTTGAAAATAGATACATGTCTGTTTAAAAATGTGACGAGATGTGATGTGTTGTAAGGTTGTTTAGAGGTTATGAGAGTGGAACAGGGAGTGGGGTTTAAATGATTATCTTACCTTGTATGTGGAGTAATTATATCTGCTTACCTCTTGTGAGTGGGTTTTCAAGCAGAGCTTCTGGCCCTTGGTCCTTTCCAGACCTTAACAGGCCTAAACAGAGAGCACCCTTAACCCAACACCCTTTACCTGGATAAGCTAAGCTCTTGGTTTAAATAGCCCTAGTGATCAGGTGACCTGGGACAATGGGATCTTAGCCCTAAGAACCAATAGGAGCCCAAGCCCTAATTCCCAGCCAATTAGAAACCCAAACCATGTGAGTCCCTATCCCCAAGAACTATGGCCCAGTAGAAACCATAGCTCTATAGGTCAATGGATCGAAAGCATAAGGGGCTGTGAAAGATGAGAGAGAAGAAGAAAGGCCTGATTCAGATAACTGTGCCCAATCCAATCACTTAGCCTGCAACTGGTGTGCTGAGGGGGCAGGGAGCCAGTGCTCTGCTCAGAATCTCCTTGGTTACAGGCTAGACCAATACATACTTTGCAGCTGCTCTTCAACACTGCAGATACAACCAAAATGTAACCATCTTCAAATGCTATCACACACCTTAAAACACTTTCTCTAAAACAACCCAAGGACTAATGCTAAACAGACTCTGTAACACAATTTAACACAGACAAAACAGATTAAGCAGTCCCTGCAAACTTAAGCACGGATTTTGGTTAACTTGTTTTGGTTTTTGGTCTTTTTAACACTTTAGTATAGTTAAAAAAATAGTTTAATCAGGCGCGCACACAAAAACAGAAGATCCAAACAAGAAAATTGTAAAGCAAAAGCTGCCTGCTTTTACCAATTTGCTCTGACCTTGGTCTCTAGGCTGCTCAGCGCTCACATGATCTGGGGGCACCTAATCAAGGTACGAGTCCAGTTCCCATGCTCTTTGAGAACACGTGCATGCGGGTGGACAGCAACCATTTTGAAGCTACTACTACTCATGTCCAGACTTAAGCAGTGAAAGCAGCTGCACTACAAAGCTACTAAAATTGGTAACAATTCTGTTTCACGAGCCACCCTGTGTGAGCAAGCCCCTCTGCAACATTTTAACTGGTGATCTAGCAAGAGTGCCAGAGGCCTGCATACAAGGAAAATTCCCCTCTCCTCCCTGGCTGCATAGTAGAATCGCATAGCTCTACTCTACCTTCAGACATGGTAAGACGTTCTCCACACATTTGATGAGCGCTCCACACCAGCGTGCTGGATCCACCGGCTCTACATAAAGGATGGAGTTCTGAAGAAGCTCTTGGGTACCTGGGTCCTGCGGAAGGGTGCCGTTCTGGTAGAGTCTCTAGACAAAGACAGGGAAGTATTATATTGGACCAAGAGGTTAAGACTCAAGTGGCACATGCCCCCACCGACATGCACACTAACACACGTCTGAGTGTGCACAAATTAACGTGTGCTCTCATAGACACATGCACACATGTACAAACATGTTCTTTCACACACCCACATGTAAACTACAAAGACAGATATCACTTTTGTTGCACAGGCAGGCATTGCTTTCACCATCACAAATTACAGAGAAATAGGTCACTTAATATTAAAGACTAACCACTCTTTACAAAGATTTTTGGTAAAATTGTGTCCTTGCCAATTGAACATTAATCCTTGAAAATATAGCGTGCTCTCAACATGGAATCTTATTTTTTGCATAATGCAATGGCAGATCCTTCAGGAATAACCTCCTAGCTGAGCTGTGGAGATTACAGAAGCCATTCCAGAGTTCTGGAACATTGTAACTAGCATAAAGAACAACAGTTACTGGAGAAGGTCAGTGGGGGGGAATAAGGACCCTGTGGCACAAAGGAGGAAAGAGCCAACTGCCTGGAAGGTGGGAGATGGCTTGAGGCTGCAGGAAGTGCACCACACAAGAGAGTGAAGACATGGCCTGAGGTAAGGAGGAGGACAACGCCTTGAAGAGATGGACGACCAATTAAAGAAGGTAGAATCTTGAACGGAAAACTATTGGAAACATCAGCCGTGGCAGTGAAGAGTCATTTAAAATTTTGAACAGGTGTCAGGCTGTTGGTGCGATTACTTTTTCATTTATAGTCTACATATTAAAGGGCCGATGCACATTACTCTGCTTTATGTAGTTATCACGCTTGGCCACAGCACAGTGACATATACATGCAGTGATTAACTAGTAAATGTATGCGTAGGTTGCTGCACAACTTTCTTTTCCCCTAAGTTACGGATGTACAACTTTTTATTTTTTTAAATATCACATGCGATGTCTCAGCCAGAACCTGATTAATGGCCCTACTGCACTTCTAAGATTGACCTGATCTTTCTTGTGAGCACTAGTGTAGCACTTCTTCGCAAACTGACTATCTCCTTGTGAGTGCTAGTTGGTGCTCAAAATGGATGCATCATTTTCTAACAAGGCAACTTTAAAACTGTTTCCTTGTGATTTTAAAACTGTATATATGTTGGCAAACTTTATCTTTCAACTGAAAGGGACATGAAGTCCAAATTCTAATGTGAAAACACGCTGCCCAGGAGTTGGTTGAAGGAGTTAGAACGGGATGTGTGAGCACACACACACACACACAGTTGTGAAATTCACGTTAGGATTGCATTCTTTGTGGAACAGCATTTATTCACTGCTAATTCCAATGCAACACTGATGATGATTCTCTACAACACACATACATGTGGCAAACAATCTCTCAGCTGGAGCTTCTGGGAGGAGATTTGAACTCCTTACCTGCCCACCTAATTGACCAAAGTATAGGACATAGATGGAAGTGGCCCAACTACATACCATCTGTGCTAACGGGTGGAGTCGCACCCTGGTTGCAGATTTATCCCAGTTCTCAGCAGTGCATCATGGTAAAGGCAGATCAAGAAAGTCCATAACTTACAATTTTGCTTGTGGTCGCTTGAATGTTGCAGCACAGCCAGTGCTGTTAGCCCTTGACACCAGTTTTTGTTATTCTGAACTCTTTAAGTTCGAGCTAGAGGAGTGGAGCACTGAAGTACACACCGACATGACCAAGCCTGTTTGCAGAGGACAACTCACAAAATGTATATGCACTTAGTGAGGATAAGTCTGCCTAGGATAGCGTGTCACCAGGGAAGTCTGTGTCCATCCTAGCATAGAAAGTATTGCTGACATACGAATAATATAATCACTTTCAGTGTTCTTACCTTTGCCTTAGGAAGCATCGGAACAATCTCAATGTGGAAGGTAATGTTAGAACAGTGGCAGCTGCCAACTTTGGCGTGTGGAGGGGCGGGCAAATGGGTGGTGGGTGGTTTAATAAAATAAAAACAATAAAGTAAATAAAATAAAATTTTACTTACCGTGGTTGCTGCTGCGTTGTCCTCGCTCCGCTCTCTTCTTCCCTCGTAACTCCAGGGCCCCAGCTAACTTTCTTAACCAATCCTGCCACTGCTCTCACAGCTTCAGAGCAGCGCCAGGATTGGTGGGAGTGGCCTCTATCAGCGCTGACAAGAGTACTGGAGGCTTTTGATTTCTGTAACAAAGCTGCCTTAAGACAGCTGGGTTAAAAGTGCGCATGTGTGGCTGGCCATCGCAAGATGGCGGCAAAAGATACATGCGCACTTTAAACAAGTGCAAAATGCAGCCCACCTCCTTGCTGCTGCCACTCAGCAGCGCTCCCCTCCTATCCCCCCTCATCCTGACACTCTGTTCGGGATGGGGTGACGAAAAATAAAATGGTAATGGGGGCATTTCAGTGGGGTGACGCTCCTCCGCTATAATGGAGGAGCCGCCGATGTATTAGAAACATGGGGCTATCAACCGGTAAGAAAACTGGAATTACTGATCACACCATAGATGTTCTGGATGTTTAACGCTTTAAAACCACAAATAACGACTAAGGAAGCGGATGGTGACTTTGATGGGTTTCAGATTGTCAAAATGCCATTGGCAGAAAGATCATTATGAAGATCAATACCGCAAAGGAAAATCCTGAGTTTTATTCAATATCAAAGGCCTAAGCCAATGATTGGCAAACGCACACGGAATTGGAAATGCTGGTGGCTTCCCATCTACCAAGCCAGATGGGCTTCCCTGCATTAGCACAAATATGCAAAGCCTAACACCACAAAGGGCATTTTGATATGCTATGCACAATCAAGATTATAGGACAAGTCAACAATGTTACAGAAGTTATGGAGTGTTAACATGACTGGTGAGACGGAAAAGTCGTCCGCATAGTAAGAGACATGCACCCCTGCCCTGAGTGCCCAACTGTACTGTTTTCTGGATCCTTAATGCAGATTTTTTTTACATATGCAAACACGGATCATGCGTGTGCGGCATGACATAGACTTGTCCCATGGATTGTGGTCTTGTTGGACCAGGAGGGGTGCCCAAAGTGCTACCCTTATAGTGGTGGAAGGCTACCGCCTTCACCAAGAGTTAAGCAGAAAGAGTGGCAGTGGCAGCATACTATGTAGTGATTAGTAGAAATGAACAGTCCTTTTTACCCTGTGTCACTGGAGTGAGGCTTACAGGCTCACTCTCTTTTTAAAGTTCCACTGTTGTATGCTTAACTCAAACACATTAAGGTATGGTGGCACCTACGAAACTATTTTTATCAGTGTTATGGTACAAATCACTGATATCTAAATTACCAAGATGCTGGTGTGGATAGGGGTAAGCCCAAGAGGAGAAGAAAGACCAATCTTATTGGAAGAGGAAGCCTCACTCACATAATGTGACATGCTTCATCATAGCAACCTCCCCGCACCCTGGTAGGTCAATACCACCAAGGCAGATTCGACCTCCTAGTAAACCTGATGGAGGAAGTTCTTAAATAAGATAATTTCCTGGAAAAAACCGGGGGATCCAGATAAAGTTAAAAGTACAAGAGGTTACCGGGTTTTCACCTTTATTAGTGGTGACCTCTGGTGTATCTAATACCAGCTACACGATGGAATGAAAGAACAATGGCTCAGACCATTGTCTTATCGCCAACATGTTTCTGCCCTATTCTAAGTCGCCTATATTGGTTGGGAGCATTCGTCAGGGCTAAGGATCCCTAAAGACCTAGACTAACAAATAGTCAATAGTAAATGCAGCTGGGTGAGGGCGGATGATAGGTGCTCCTGAACGGTGTACCTCTTGATTTGTGTGTGACTACAGAGGACATCGTCCCTCCCCAGACTGGATAGCGGGTATCCCCTTAGTGAGGGTTTACTATCACTAAGACCAGGTAGGATTCACTCTGGACCTTCTAGTGCATGGTTTTAACTTCTTTACTTTGGGAGGACGTGCGGTGGAGTACATTCCCCCTCTCCTTTTATGCTTTGAGTGTGCTTAACTCACCCTTGGTCTTCATCTGGTAGATGTAGAGTGCTGGGTAGCACAGGAGTAGTGACGCTGCGCTGGATGTATGTGTGACTGGGAAGGGTACAGTACAAAGGCAGAGCAGTAATGTGCAGTATATGTGTGGTTAGTGCATGAATGCCTGTCAGGAATACATTACAGGAGAGATGTAGCTATGCAGTGTGTGCGCAAAACAAGCATATGCTATGTGTATGTGTGCTTGTAGGAAGCACAATACATGAAGGGTAAAGTGTTGTGCAGCATGCACATGGTGAGTGTATGTGTGCTGACAGTGTGCGTGTTTGCAAATAGCTCACCCTGGTAAAATACAGAAAAGCTACAGTACTGAGAAGTGTGGGCAGGCTGAATGTGTGTGCTATATGTATGTGCAACTGTAGTGGCACAATGCATGGAGGTAACAGTACTGGACAGAATGTGTGCTGTGTATGTACACTGGGTGCAAGTGTGCCTGCACATTATATGCAGTACCCTGGGTTCTATTTTGGAAAGCCCAGGCCTGCCTGGTGAAGACATGGGGAGTAGAGGAATCCCCCAGACAGAACTGTGTATTGCTGCATTCCTGTGAGTTAGGTGGGACACACACTAAAAGAAGGGAGGAAGAGACTCCCCCTTTACACTTCAAAAGGGTGCTCTCTGATTAGTGATAGATCACATGGAAGGGGGCTGGACACATCTCAGCAAGAATAAGGGGCTGATAAGGAAATCAAAGAGTAGGCTTGGAGCCTAGGATTAACCTTTTGGTTCACATATCATTGTGGCTGACATCCAGGTGTGAACTCTGATCACAACACCTGGATGTGCTGTGGGTTTATCAACTTCTGGGTTTTTCCTGCTGTGACAGACAGCCTTTCAAGAGGGAAGAAGAGAAGGCAAAATGTGCACTTCAAAAGAAGCAGCACTCCAACGTAAGCTTCAATGACTCACACCCTAAATCACATTTGGTGCCTGGAAAAAGACTATAAGTAGGAGAGGTTGAGACCCCAAAATTTGTCATGTGCCAATCAGCCAGATGGGCTATGTGAGAAGGGGAAGCTCTGCAAGACTTTTTCCTTGGACCAGGACCAGGGGTCAAGGCCTGCTGGTCTCCCTGCTGGGAGGGCGGAAATCCCTCAGAGAAACCAAGATCACCTGCCCTGGAGCACTAGCGCCTGCCTGCTTGTCAAGACCAGTGTGCCCTGTGAAGAAGAGGAGAGTGTTGGAGGGAACGAGGTCCAGTGGGGAGCCCTACCGTGAGGACTCCCTGTGCGAGGAGTGAGGATTTGGCTGTGCACCGATTTCCAGGAGAGGGACGCCTTGGACTGAGTCATGCATCAAGCACTGTGCGGGGCGTGCCAAGCCTGTCCTGCCTCACTGAGGTGACCCCATATGCCAGAGCAGGGCTGCTCAGGAAAGGACCCTACGCCTGCGCGTGTGCTGCCACGACTGCAAGCAGTCGACCTTCTCCAAGCAGAATCAGAACTTGCGAGTGCCTGCGCTCATGCACCCAGCTGCAACACCGAACGCTTCCCTGCTGCAGGAGCGGGTAAGACTTGAACTGGGCCTGTGGGGCCCCAGGGGATTCGCTGCGGCACCCTAGACACTTTTGACTAATTCCTATGAGTTAAAAGGGACCTCTTGAGTAGGGCCTACTAGTGAGCATTGCCTGGATGTGGCCACCAGTGAATGGGGAATAACCCCGACCACATTACACTGAAGAGGGTAGGACAGGGATTTGTCTGACAAACACTAAAGCCCCAACCTCAACATGCTTACAAATGTCATTATACCTTTGCATGTGCAGAGTTAGAAATGAAATACTTTCTTTCTTATGAAAGCGAGTATTACTGGATATTGATTTATTGACAGTACTGTGTACACTTTGAGTTAGGAGTTGGGTTCACTTATCTGTATCTATATTTCCCCACCATTAGGAAGCCTTTGAATGCTCGTCCACAGCTACCACTGAGAGTCAAGTGCAGATGGAGTACTTGGCCCAGTCGCTCAGGATCCACAGTAGGTTGGACCCCGGGACATACGAAGTAAAAGGCCTCAACCACCACGGTTAGGCCCAATAGCCCGGCGTGCCCAGTGACCCTCTGAAAGGGGTTCTGACAATGACACCTTGTGACAGGGATGCAAAAGGGGTACAACAGATAAGGGGGTATCAGTTTTACTCTACGGAAGTCTTTATGTCTTTAAGGTCAGTCAGGAAAGATGCAGGCTGATATTGGGTGAGATACAATATAGTATCTAGAAATGTATTCAGATAGATATGTAAGAATGTAGATTTGCACCTCCCTGATATTCAAACGTGGGTGTATAGCGAGCACAACACTCAAATGAATGGAATATGAAGGTATAGAAACCAAGGGTAAATTAGATGATGCTGGCAAGGGTGTATTCATACCTGGGGTGGGCCTACCAGAGGGAAATGGAAACTGCCATTCAATGTGTGTGCACAAAGAGGAGGAAATATTAGAAGCCGTGAGATGAATGCATCTGTACAGAGAAATACTGGGAGAATGAACAGACTCTAGTCTAGAATTGTGTTTTAAAACAGATGCTATTCCAATGCACTGTGAACACCCAAGGAACCTGTAAAACACAGGATGCGTCAAATGACTCATCACATTCACTTTGACAACAGAGATGATGGAAAAAAACTAAATGCCCATTAACATTGTGTGCATACCTGTTAAGTGCCTCATTATGACCTGCCTCGAAATAGAGGATGCTAAAGCTTTACAATTATAAGCATTGCCAGTGCACATCATCAAGTGGTGCTATGGGATAAGCCAAAACTGCTCTCTCAATCAATCAATCAATCAGGGGTTTGTTAAAGCGCGACTACTCACCCGTAAGGGTCTCAAGGCGCTGGGGGGGGGGGGCAGGTTCCATCCATCAAGGAGGGGGTCTGTCGAAAAGCCAGGTTTTGAGGTTTCTTGCGAAGATGGGGAGCGATGTTGTCTGTCTGAGGTGGAGCGGAAGGGCGTTCCATGCTTTGGCCGCGAGGAAGGAGAAGGAGCGGCCTCCCGATCTGGTCTTTCTGGTGCGGGGGACCACGGCATAGGAGAGCTGGGCTGATCGTAGGGTCCTTTGGGGTGCGTGGAATTTGAGTCGGCTGTTCAGGTATGCTGGTCCGGTGCCGTGGAGGGCCTTGTGTGCGTGGGTGAGCATCTTGAAGGTGATTCTCGCCTCGACAGGGAGCCAGTGGAGTGTGCGCAGGTGCTGGGAGATGTGGCAGTGTTTTGGCAGGTTGAGGACCAGTCTTGCGGCGGCGTTCTGGATGTTCTGTAGCTTGCGGGTGAGGTTTTTGTTTATTCCGGCGTAGAGTGCGTTGCCGTAGTCGAGTCTGCTGGTGACCAGGGCGTGAGTGACGGTCTTTCGGTGTTCGAGGGGATCCATTTGAAGGTCTTACGAAGGAGGCGGAGGGTGTGGAAGCAGGAAGACGAGACAGAGTTGATCTGGCGGTCCATTTTGAGCTCGGAGTCCAGGATGATTCCCAGGTTGCGTGCGTGGTCCGTGGGGGTTGGCGGGTTTCCGAGGGCGGGGGGCCACCAGGTGTCGCTCCAGGCATCGGGGTTTGGGCCCATGATGAGTACTTCTGTTTTGTTGGTGTTTAGTTGTAGGCAGCTGTTTTTCATCCATTTGGCGACGGCTTCCATGCCTTCTCGAAAGTTGCGTCTGGCGGTGTTGGGCTCGTTGGATAGGGAGAGGATGAGCTGGGTGTCGTCTGCGTATGACACGATGTTGAGTCCGTAGGTTCTGACGATGGGGGCGAGTGGAGCCATGTAGACGTTGAAGAGCGTCGGGCTGAGGGAGGAGCCCTGGGGGACTCCGCAGGTGGTAGGTGTGGGGTCCGAGAGGAAGGGGGAGTCTGACCCGCTGCGTCCTGCCGGAGAGGAAGGAGCGGATCCAGTCGAGGGCCTTGTCCTGGATTCCTGCGTCGTAGAGTCTGCGTATTAGGGTGCGGTGGGAGACTGTGTCGAACGCCGCTGATAGGTCGAGGAGGATGAGGGCTACTGTTTCTCCTTTGTCCAGTAGGGTGCGGATGTCGTCTGTTGCGGCGAGGAGGGCGGTTTCCGTACTGTGGTTTTTCTGAAGCCGGATTGGGAGGAGTCGAGGATGTTGTGTTCTTCAATGAATGTGGCGAGTTGGCTGTTGATGGCTTTCTCGATGACTTTCGCTGGGAACGGGAGCAGGGAGATGGGTCTGTAGTTTTGAGGTCGGTGGGGTCCGCTGAGGGTTTCTTTAGGAGGGGTTGACCTCGGCGTGTTTCCAGTCATCGGGGAACGAGGCGGTCGCCAGGGAGCGGTTGATGGTGTGGCGGAGCATGGGTGCGATGGTGTCGGCGGCTCTGTTGAAGATTTACCACCCGCCCAATCACATAAAGCTTTTTAGTCAGTAGCTTAGGGTCCTCTTAGACTCTCAATGAAGACCAATAGCCATTACCAAATACAATTTTTTTTGCAAATTGTTATTACTAATGTACTAAAGGTATATCTGTGCCTTATTTCCTAATTCGTGATTCGCAGCGGGTCGCAAATAGACCTGACTCATGGATGTTCAAAAGGTAGGGTGCAATTTGTGACCCACTATGATTCGCAGCCATCACAGGGATGGTGGCCTGCTGGGGTCATCAGACCTTTATGTCTGTGATTGCTTTTAAATAAAGCAATCATTTGTTTTTAAAATCCAGCCCGTTTCCTTAAAGTATTTGTTTAAAAATGAAAAATTTTATTTTTTAAGAATAGGCAGAGGTCAGTGGGACCACTGCCGGCTCTTAAAAAATATATATTTTAACATTCTCAAACGGGAAGGGGTCCCAATGCAACCTCTTACCATTTGCGGATTGTTTACCACCAACTTTGAGTTGGTGGTAAAGTATGAATGTTTTACAACCACATTTCGGTTGCAAAACATTAGTACATACCACTATGATTTGGTATTTGGAAAGGACGCCCTAAACACGCCCCTTCCAAATACCGAATCGCTATTAGATCCGATTCGCACGTTTGCGGCTGCAAAAAGGCTTCGTACATCTAACCCTAAATGCCTCTAGTCAGAACAAGTGAACTAGGAAAGAGCAAAGAGACCACCCTTCTCCAATACAATTCACCTCAATCAATCAATCAATCATGTCACTTATAAAGCGCACTACATACCCGCGAGGGTCTCAAGGCGCTGGGGGAAGAGGGGGGTGGTGCTGCTACTGATCGAAGAGCCAGGTCTTGGGGAGTCTTCTGACTTGAGGAGTCCTCAAGCCACTAAAGTCCACAACTTCTTCCTCTCATCTTTCTGAATCATTCTACTGGTTCCCTTTACATCAGACCGAAAATTATCACATAGACGAAGTAGATTTAAAGAGACACTTTTCATGATAGATGCATGTGGATAGTTCTATGTTAATTTACAACTATATTTGGTACAAATAGAAGTAAATATAACATAAAATTAGCTATGATGTTATTACACAATGTATTTAATTGTAAAGAAGATGGGTTGGTTAGTGAAGCACTCACTGCTAAAATGGGATGCGATCTTCTAGTGAGCCGCAGCAAGGCCAGCTCAGCCTTCCATTCTTCTGAGGGTAATAGATACCCAACCAAAAAAAGTTGGAGCACATTTACCCTACCTTCAAAGGACTGCAAACACTCTCTCTCCCTCTTTAAAGTGTGCCATGTGATATACTAGGTACCACTTGTGAGTAAAACTGGTTAACTTACTTCACTGTCAAAGTGTACCCAGTAGCTCCTGAACTGCTAGGAGAAGCTCCCTGGACAGGTTGCAAATCATAAAGAACAAATAACCCAATAGTCTTTTTTCTACTTATTGACACATGGTAAATATTATGAACGTAAAGCACACAGACAGTGATGAGGCAATCAGAGATTGGAATTGTGTATAAAGTTGAATATTGGGGCCATCATTCCCATTGATAGGTTGTATGTCAGAATATCATTAAAAATTCAAAAATCTGGTCTGAAGGAAATATTGTGTGCTAAATATTGTTTACAACAATATAGCACCGTTGGTTCTATAACTTCTATTATTAACTGTAATGGGGCGACATTTTTGCAAACTAGAAGTTAGGCTAATATTCCTATCAAACTATTTTGGTTACACTATTCTGGTGCCAAACCCATTGGCATGTTTGAAAGAATGAGAAGGGTGTTGGGAGATATCTGAAGGGGGAAGCTCTAGGGAGATGACTGAAGAAGCTCAAACTGGATGCCAGTGCACATGCTTGCGCTTGTGGCATGTATGCGGAGTATTCGCTTTACGTAAACGTGTACTTAGTCCAGGCTAATTTCGGACAACAGAGATATCGAAGCAATGAGCATCAATTGATACTGCTTCTTGAAACACATCTACTTAATACAATCTCTTACTTGTTTTGAACAGCCCAGCGACTTGATTGTGTTCAGTTTGTGACTGGTGTGAAGCAAAATGGCTATTTTTCATGCAAAAAAAGTTGTGAATCGTATGTTCACACTATGCAAAACACTGATAAAACAATACAACCATTTCAATTAAAGGGAAATAAATAATTTAGCCCAGTGGAGAGAAATACAAAAATATTTGTTTATTCATACCATGACTCAAGGGGTGATTTATCAAAATGTCTCCCCTCCCAGCGTCTAAAGGTCTATTGCTACAGTACTCTCTATTGACAGCAAAACTTTGAGAGTCCAACCTGATAGTTTGTCTCCAGAATGGACACTGTTAGTTTGCTGTTTTTGGCTAGTTGGTTAGGAAGTTGTTTTGGCAGAGTAGGAAGGCAGTACCTTGTTAAGGAGTAAGTTTTGATCATTGATAAATATGGAGGGGTTTGGTAATTCTATGATTACGTTACTTCATTAGTAGGAGTTGAATAGGAGATTTTTACTGTGGTAGGTAGATTGGAAGATGCTTCATATAGTATGATACTGAACAATTGTTACATGGTTGGGTAGCTTGAGAGACACCAGATAGGGTAGTTGGAAGTTGGTAGGTCAGTCAGAAACTAGTTGGTAGGTCAGTCAGAAACTAGTAGCCTGAAAGGTTGGTCGGGGAGTTATACATGGATAGAGCATTAGCGGATTTTTAAGAGTGATTGGGAGGTCCGCAGGTTAATTGAGGGGTACTTGGATGGTTAGGATTCTGGTGCATGCGTTGATGGTTGGGAGGGCAGAAGGTGTTTAGTATTCTTGTTGGAATTAACTTGTTGTTTTTGGGGTGGGCTTGAGAGTTCGTAGATTTCTTATAACACATTTTGATGAATTGAATAATACTCCATTACAACAAAATATAAGGAATCAAAGAAAATGAGTCACCCGGTTCCCTCACCCTAAGACCCTCCAGCCAGGGCCACTAGGGCAATCCACAACTGTATAATGTTAATTTATTCCATAACAATAACCTCCTGCAGAATAAACCACTGTTTTCAAGACTTGTATCCCCATATTCATTCAACTAGTGTTTCATTCAGTGTGCCCATCGGGTCTCTACTTATCCCACGATATCTTCCCCAAGCCTCCAGATTTTGTATATTTCTCTGGGCAGCCTCCTGCATAGTATACCACGCCTTTCTCAGCCAAAAAACATAGAAGCAGCTGCTACTTAGTGTCCTAAAAACAACCTTCCTCCCTGGTAATCAGAAACATATTTATTACAGTCGCTAACTTGGACATTTGAGCTGAACACATTTTTACTTTTCAGCCCTAACCCCAACTTCTATTCCCTCTAAACTATCTTTCCCATACAATATAAACGTCGTAACCGAAAGTGTCTGTATCTTATTCAGCAGATAAACACCAAAATGTCTAACATAAATGGGTCATCAATTCTGTTTTTACATTCTACCACAAAATATATCTTTTCAACCTTCTGCTCTCATCCTTTTCCTTCCACGAAAGCTAATATAAAATACATTTTTGTGCCAATCTCCTCCAAACAATTCCAGCATACCGTGACTCCAAAAGTCCTAAGTAATGTATCTTCAGGTGTCAGCTCTCTGGAGGGCTCTACAAGAGACTAGGCATTTGATCTTGATTAGGAGGAGGTCTGTGTCCTGTAATGTACTGTACTGTGTAGTATTTGTTTTGTTTGGGTGGTTTGGGGCTACAGATGCTTCTGGGGTGGGAGTGTGGGGAGGGAGTGGAGTTGGGGCAAATAGTGCATTTCATAGTTTTCATTTGTTTTAGTTCTTTAAATTTAGTTGCTTGTAATTGCATCAACACATGCGCATTAGGAACTTCCACATCTCCCCAGGGATTGAAACTGGGCAAGAGTCCTCTCACCTTACTAACCTACGGTTCCCCAGGCTAACTTTAAAGTCATGTCTTGGAATGTCAATGGCCTCCTTGACCGCATAAAGTGCACAGCTTTCCTCCACTATGCTAAGCGAATTGCACCGGAAATACTGTTAAGGCATTAAACTCACCTCCTGGGCTCTAATTGCCCCTTCTTGTGTAGATTTGGCTATTACCAAGATTTTTATGCCGGTATTGACCGGGGCTCCGGGGAGGGCATCCTCCTACACAAACGCTTCCCGCTTGTGGTGACACGCACCTTCCAGACCCACATAGTCGCTATGCAGGCACTGAAGGCTCATTAGAGGAAAGGCACCATAACATCATAAGCATTTATGTACTGCCCCAATTGCAGGCACTAATCCTAGACACACTTACGGAATTCACGATCTTTGGGGGCGTTTTTAATGGCACTCCATATCCTGCAGAGGATACATCGGGTCCCCCCACAAGACAACGCTTGGAAAAATCTAGAGTGCTGGGGCCATGGATGGCTTCATTGTGCCTCTGCGATGTTTAGAGGGGCTGGCACCCGTAAGGGAAGATGTACAAACATACTTCAGTCTCTGAGAAAATCCTATTGCGTATAGACCTTCTATTTCTCCCAGCCACTGACATGCCATGTACGACAGCAGCAGGCATCCTCCCCAGAGGGGTCTCTGACCACTCCCCAGTCACTCTCCGAATCGGGATCCGAGTCACTGTAGACAGCCAGTTTGGCGCCTCAATGCTTGGTTCCTAGTGGATGAGTGGTCTTTAACACTTGGCCACGGGCCTCCATTCTTACTATGAAATAAATGAACGGACGGTGGAAGTGACTGCCACGCTCTGGTTGGCCATTAAGGCTACGATTAGGGGTGAGGCCAAAGCCTACCATAAGCAAGTCGACCAAAAATATAGTCGTACATCTAAACTTGAAACTACTATTCTTGAGCTGGCAGCACAATGCCTATTGGGCAGGGGCGGTTTCTTCACGTGGGCGTTGCCTCCCTGCCCCCAGGCACCACTTTAAATGTTTTTATTTGCTGCAAAAGTGTGCGGTATAGTGTGGGCAAAGTTTGCCGTTCTGCACTAGTCAGAGAGGTGAGGGCAGCGGAATCTGACGTGGGTGGGGGTGTGGCTTAAATGGTTGAGTAAGACCATGGATGAATGGGGCTACCTTTTGCCCCAAACCGACTGCACAGCTGCGTAGCGCCACTATGGCAGAACGTTTCATTTTTTCTGATTTTTAATCCTTATTCAACTATATGTTCCATTCATTTTACACCATTTTTTAGCATTTAACAGCTTGAATCCACACGCGGGATGTATAATGCCTTTTTTCCAAGTTTCTCGAGCAGTTTCACATACCTGCTTCAGACTCTCGAATCCGTAGCCATCTCTGTTTCAATAAATGTTTGTGGCCCCCTTTGGTTCCACCCTTATTTAACTACAACCTAACCTCCCTGACCCAATCATGTTTTAGATTTCAAGCATATTGCATTATGGGCAATGCAGTTTATTTAATTTGAAAGCAACTTTGCCACCGTTCTCATGGCGGGAACAAGTTAATTAGTGAGCCAATCAGAAGGATTGGGTCAGGGAGGTTAGGTTGTAGTTAAATGGACATTACAGTAATGGATATTTGTTTTATTGTCATTTATAGTGTCCCCTGACGAAGGGCACTGGTTGCCCGAAATGCATTGGGTTTTTAAATAAATGCTGCTTTGGACGAACTTCTGCATCTGTCGTGTTTTAGCAAGAGGTCCGGATGGGCACAGCTTTAACATGAGAAACTTGGAAAAAAGGCATTATACATCCCGCGTGTGGATTCAAGCTGTTAAATGCTAAAAAATGGTGTAAAATGAATGGAACATATAGTTGAACAAGGATTAAAAATCAGAAAAAATGAAATGTTCTGCCATAGTGGCGCTACGCAGCTGTGCAGTCGGTTTGGGGCAAAAGGTAGCCCCATTCATCCATGGTCTTATTAAATCAGGCGTCAATTGGGCAAGGCGCCATACCGACGTGCACGCATTCTTGGATTATTATGAACAAGTTTTGAAAAAAACTAGTAAATTGGTGTGCACCCTACTACCTCTATTGAACATTAAATGGTTGAGTGACACGCACATCTTAGGCTCCTTGGGGGGGAAGGGCGCATGTCAGGTTGGATGGGGGCCTTCACCCGCCCAGCCCTGACATATGCACTTAAACCCTCTCCTATCTTCCATGATTGGAGCACAGAGTGGATTGCATCCACAGCCCGCAATTGTCCAAAGGAGCGTTGCAAGCCCCTGACCCAGCCAATCCTTGTACTGCTGTCATCAGCAATGTGGCAGCGCGAGGATTGGCTTAGTAGGTGGGGGCGGGACTGGAGGATCTTCGTCGATGAACAGTGAACTGTGCGTGTCAGCGTCCAGTGTTTTCAGGTCAGTGCTTCTGTGGGGCACTGTTCTGTTTATGGATACATAGCCTGCACCCCGTCCCATGCCTGGGAGCTGTTTCTTTTAATATGCTCCCTTAAATAAACGTTCCCTTTCATTAGTCATTTTCTGCCCAGGGAGCACCGTTGGCACAGCGTGCACAGGGCTTTCTGCGAGAAGAATTGTACAAAGAAGTTAAAAAATGCATTTTATTGTGGGTGATGAAGCTGCGAGAGAGTCACCAATGGAAGTGGTGGAAGCCAGGCGCTTGGGTGCATGCAAAATCGGCCTGGATAACTTTACTGCCACCTAAGTTACAGCACTTACGGCTCTTGCTGTAAAATTTTAATAGGGATGCATTGCATCGCGCCTAATGGATGAGGAGATAATAGAAGGGAACTATGCACGGGTAGGGAATTACAAGCATTTGACATTTTCTGTTGACAAATTAAAGCCAATTGAAATATTTCAGAAGTGAAACTAAACACCTTAAAGTGTTCGCAAACATCGGCCGTGGACCCATTTACTTCCTTGCACCCGTGACGCACTGGCTGCGCCTCTGCATGTGTGATGCTCTGAGGCAAATGATGCCATATTAGGCTCCTGCTGCTAATTTTGTGCTATAAGGTAGTGACCAGTTGTATTTTAGATAACGTATTCGAGTAATAAATGCTGTGACTGTGCTGTTGTGAAATTAGTGCATCGTTATGAAAGTGCAGTAAAATACCCAGTTACTTACCGTTTTTAGATGTACAACATTTCGCAGTGTTGAGATAGTTCTCCTTTTAATTTTGTTTATATCCTTGGCTGTTTAACATTCCAATCTTCTAACCGAGGTTGTAAATGTGTGAAAACTTAAAGGTGCCATTTTTTCCCCATTTATAATTGTAGGACAAATGTGAAATTGTTTAATGTGAAAAACATCTTTTTTAAAACGTAACTGTGCGCCATAAAGTTAAGTGAATAATTTACGTAGACAACAACCTTCCAGTAAGCAGTTCTACCGCTCCTATTTGTTGCTTTTACCCCTTCCAGTGCTTAATTTGTAAAAAATAAAACTAAAATAAGTATCAGGGTTCTCGTCAGGAGGCCACTGCAGCTTGCACCCCACATTGCCCCTGCCTGCGCTGCCAATGATAGTAACAACACAACTACTAACCATCACACTCCTACAAGTGTGACAATAAGGACTTTTCCAGCACCCTAAAGCTACAATAATGGCTTGTGCGGCAGGTAATAGTAATTTTCAATGAATTTTGAATTTTACGCGCCACCTTTCTCAAATGGCACCAGCCGCCCCTGGGACCCCTCAAAGCCCCTCTGAGCTCATAGAGACTCATTACGACAGCTTGCGATGAATGAGACGTGCCAGTGCTGAAGGGTATCTACTAGGCGGGTATATGAATGTGGTGATAAAAGCGGAAAACACCTGTACTAGTTGGCCACAGGGCTCCTAACTAATTCCATATATCACTGATCGAATGGGACGTCAAGAACATTCCTCTACTGGAACGACTATGCTTATGTACTTGTGATACATGAAGATATCTTCGAGCGCTTGTTGCGCAGACTTGAGTTCTTCTTTGTAAAATCAATAAAATACATTTTAAAACAAGAAAATAACATACCTCTACTGAAATTGTGGAAGCATTTGCAGACTGTCACCTGTATGCCCATCACCCGCGGCCAGACAGAGAACGGGATAAGCCACTCCTCACTGAGGTATCCCTCCCACAATTAAAGGGGCCCCAACGGGCCGACCTTAATGCCACCTTAAAAGCTCAGGAAATTGGAGTGGCGATACAGGATATGCAAACAGGCAAGACCCCTGACCCCGATGGCTTCCCTCTTGAATACTATTGTAAACTTTGAGACATTGTCACCCCACACCTACACAGAAGCAGCCGGAAGGGGTTTCTTCCCACCCGAACAAGACTTGGCCACCATTGTTGTACTCACTAAGGTGGGACAGCCAGCGGATCAACGCATTGCTTACTGCCCTATCTCTCTGAATAATACTGATATAAAATCTTTGCCAAAGCTCTGGTGAATAGACTACAAGGTATCCTGAAGACTCTCATACACTCCGATCAATGTGGCTTTATGCCCAACTGGAGCATTCAGCACCGGATCCGGCGTATTAACACCTCCTTGGCCAGAGCTTGTGTTTTAACAACTCCTTATCAACTTTGAAAAGGCCTTCGACACAGTTGACTGGTCCCACTTGGCCCAAGTCCTTTAGTGTATGGGATTTGGGGCAAGTAATCACGGGTATGTCAAACTTTGTATCTGTTAACCCTTGGCGCCGGTCCTCATAAATGGGGTGCTCTCGCTCACCTTTCCAATTAGACAGGGTACTAGGCATGAGTCCCCGCTGTCTCCCCTTCTTTTTGCCTTATCATAAAACCTCTAGCCACGATAATCCATTGTGATGCCCAGGTGCAGGGTGGGACTGGCCTGAATCTCCAAAGGACAGGATAGCGTCCACTCCCTGAGTCTCAGGACTTAGGGTGTTGGAAATCCTCAAGGTGTATGAAGAGGCCTTCGGACTCTGGGCTGATTGGAGCAAATCCCTCTGATACCATCACCGGGCACGGTTCTATTCCCATCCATCACCTGAGGTTTAAGTGCCTAGGGATACACATATCCATAATGCCAGATCTCATGAATAGTCTTAATCTCCGTCCTCTTTTCAACAAAACTAAAACAGACCTTCAAAATTGGTCCAAACTTCCGCTAAACATACTGGGACGGGTTGCCCTGGTGAAAATGATGGTGCTTCCCCATTACTTGTATGTACTACAGCATTTCCCATTTCAAATCCCTAATTCTTGGTTTACTGGGATGGCAGCCCTGATTCGGTCCTCCTGTGCAGGGACTGACTTCCACGTATCGCACTGGAAAAGTGCTGTAGATTGGTCTATGTTGGAGGAGTAGAAGCCGCAGATATCAGGCTCAACTCCTAGTCATTCAAGACTGGGGATGGAGTTACCCGGCATACCGACTAGAACTGGGTATTTTGAACCTCAATACGATGTTAGGTCTGTTATATGGCAGCCCCATTCCGTTGAACACCCAGGAGATTAAAAAGACAGTTCTTTTTGCCTGGAGGGCAACCAATAGGTTCACGGGGTGGGATAAAAAGCTGACACATCAAACCTCCCTCTGGAATGGCCGCTGGCTGTGTCAGACAGCCCGGCTGGAGGGCTTTGGGAAATGGGACAGAATAGGAGTCACCACTATGGGAGACATTTGTAATGGCTGCCACATTAAATAATTCCAAGACCTACAGATCCACTTTTGTCCATCGTGCATGCAATTTCACAAATACTTGCAACTCAGACACAGATTGGGTAGCTACCAAACACAACTGTTGCATCTTCGTGACTTCAGTCCGATGGAGGCCAAGCTATTGATGGGCCGCCTTGGTCAAGATGGAGTCTCCCAGATATACCACTCATTGGTCTGCAATGTCCCCAAAACTTTTGGTAACCTCAGACATAAATGGGAATGATGGCTGGGCACCCTGGAGGATACTGATTGGAGAGAGGCATATATGGCCACCAGAGAAACCGGGATATCTTCTGGAGTGCGGCTGTTTCAGCGAAACTAATTGCATATGACATGCCTCACACCACAACGTCTTTGACGCACAGGTATTCTTGCTGCACCCACTTGTGCTCGATGCAGGTTTGTAGGAATGGACTCTTTCAATCAATCAATCAATCAATCAATAGATTTTGCAGAGCGTTATTTGTCACCTGTGGGGGTATCCGGGCACTGGCAGGGTCCAGCTGATTAGCCAGGGTAGCCAGGTCTTCAGTGACTTTCGGAACTTAGGAAGAGATGGGGAGGTCCATAGATGAAAGGGTAGCTCGTTCCATGTCTTCGCTGCTAGGTAGGAGAAGGAGCGACCTCCACATCTGCTATGTCAGGTGAGGGTTAGTAAAAGGGACGCGAAGCGGAGGTGTCTGGTGAGCTGATGGAAGTTCGGGCGGTTGTTCAAATAGGCGGGTCCACAGTTGTGTAGGGCCTTGTATGCATGGGTCAGGAGCTTGAAATGGCATCTTTTCTGTTCAGGGAGCCACTGGAGTTCTTTGTGGTAGAGGGTGATGTGGGTTCGTCGAGAGCGATCCAGGACCAATCTGGCTGCAGTGTTCTATTTGGTCTGTAGTCGTTGGAGGAGGTGAGCTGCGATCCCTGCTTAGACAGCATTGCTGTAGTCCAGTCGGTTGGAGATGAGGGCCTGGGTGATGAGGCGTCTTGAGCTTTGGGGTAGCCATTTGAATATTTTACAAAGCGGCGGAGGATGAAGAAGCAGGAGGAGATGGAGGTGACCCGAGTCATCGTGGTTAGCTTGTTGTCCAGAATGATGTTTAGGTTCCTAGCATGGACAGTGCGGGTAAGGATAGGTCCGAGTTCTGAGGACCACCAGGATGAGTCCCATGGGGAGCTTTTGTTTCCAAAAATCAGTACCTCTCTCTTGTCCATGTTGAGCTTCAGGCAGTTGTCCTTCATCCTGTTGGCGACGTCTGTCAAGCAGTTGTAGAAGCTGGTCTTGGTGGTGTCTTCGAAGAGGGAGAGGATGAGTTGTGTGTCCTCGACGTTGAGTCCGGGGGTAATGGCAATGCTAGCCAGAGGTGTCATATAAGTGTTGAAGAGGGTGGGGCTGAGCGAGGATTCTTGGGGTGCTTCACAGATGATTTGCTTGGGTTCGGAGGTGAAGGAGGAAGGCAGACATTTTGCGTTCTTCTGGTGAGGAAAGAGGCGATCCATCTGAGAATGGCTCCGGGTATGCCTATGTTCTGCAGCTTTGTGATGAGTGTGTGGTGGGAGACTGAATCAAAGGCTGCCAAAAGGTCTAGGAGGATCAGAACCACAGTCTTTCCTCGGTCGAGTAGGGCTCAAATGTTGTGGGTAGCCGCGGTGAGGGCTGTCTCAGTGCTGTGGTTACTGCAGAATCCGTATTGGGAGGAATGGAGTAGGAGGTTCCGTTCCAAACGTGAGGAGAGCTGTTAGCTGATTGCTTTTTCTAATACTTTGGCCGGGAACGGGAGCAGGGAGATCAGTCGGTAGTTGTTGAGTTAGCTGGGGGTCTGCCAATGGTTTCTGTAGTAGGGCATTGGCTTCTGCTTGTTTCCAGTCCTCGGGGCAGGTGGCCATGGCAATGTAGGTGCTGAACAAGGTGGTGAGTACGTAGCTGATTCAGGCTTAGCCTAGGTTGAAGATGTGGCGAGGGCATGGGTCGGTTGGGGCCCCTGAATGGACTGAGTTCAAGATGGAGGTAGTGCCCTGTGGCGCGAGCTGCTCCATTCGGTTAGTCGGATGTCTGTGGTGGCAGTGGGGTTGCTGAGTTGCTTGAAGTCCATGGCCTTGTGTTGGGGTTTGAAGTTTCTGTAGATGTTGGTGTTCTTGTCAAGGAAGAAGTTTGCAAGGTTGTCGCAGAGTTCCTGTGAGGGGGTAATGTTGTTTGTTGTAGCTGAGGGTTTAGAAAATTCTTTGATGATGTTGAATTCTTTGCTATTATTGGAGCTTGATTCGATGTGTGAGGCTATGGCCTTTTACTACATGGTATGGCAGTGTTCACACTTTGCGAAGAGAGCCGATGAACAGTTAGTTCAACAGATGCAGGGTGCACAGCCCAACGATCGAGCCTAGCGGCCCTTGTAACTCCATGTTAAAGTTTGAACAAAGTCCTCATATTTTCTCAATATTTTTTATCCAATCTTGTCCATATTTTTCATTCCAAATTTAAACGAGTTGAGCCGTGAGTATTCAAAACTTCCATATTTTATTAACGTTGTGATGTTTAAAATTGTAGCAATCCACAATGGTATGTTCCTCTATTTATGGCAAAGTGTTCACACTTTGCCACATACTGGCAACAGATAGCCACCGCCTTTACACAAGTGCTGGAGAGACCAATTGAACTGTTGCCTGGATTGGCTTTACTGGGCCTCCTGGAGAACTTGGGGGACACATGGATGGCTGTGCACTGGTGGGTATGGCAACAATCATTGCCAAAAGAGATATTGCTTGAACTCTCCCAACCTGCCTAGTCTGACTGGCTGGAGGGCAGCTATGAATTGATGCTCCAAACAAGACTGCTGACATATACGGAGAGAGGCTGTCCCAAGACGCATCAAAAGATATGAAGGAGATGGTGGGAATTTTATGGACTGATGAATATACCGGAAATGTACTCTGTAATGCTGTGGCCTTCTTGGGAGATGTGCAAATTGGAGGGGGTGGGATGGATGCAATGTTCCACTTTTTTACGAATACATTTCTATCAAAACCAATAAAATGTGACTATAAAAAAAAAAGTAAAGTATCTTCGTAGGAAACCAATGAAGCTCAATAAAATGTTGGTGCAACACTTACTTTAAATGTCATTATTAGTCTTTCGGATATCTGACAAAATTGTTCCCTCTTCAGCAGACAGATCGGCCACAAATCCCAGCTCCTTTCATCCAAAGCCTTCAAAAATTTGGTCATGGCAAGGAATGGAGCAGTAGCCCATGAATAAAAAAAAAAACAATCGCCAAAGTACACAACTGAAATGATGCTAGAGTGTGGTGAAAGGAAAGTGAAAACCTGCAAATTAAAAGAATCGCAAGTGAAGAGAGGGGGCAGGGCGACAAAGGGAGCAAGAAAAAACAGTGACGGGTGTGAGAGAGAAAAACAAAGGGGAGCAAGGAGCATAAAGCAACTTGTGACTGAGGGACAGTATACATGGGAAAAGAACTTGATAGAGAACAAGCTACTGAGAAAGATGAAAATATTCCAACAATTAAAGAGCTGAAATCTGGGAAAATAAAGAATTGACAGCAATTAAGGAAGAGAAAAACTGGGACGGGTAAGATTATAAAAATTGGACAATAAACACAATGAGAAAGCAAAAGGTGATGTAAATTAGCAGAAGAGAGACAGTGACAGTGAGAGAGAGAGAGAGTGACAGCAGTAAAGGAGAGATAAAGAACAAGAAAGGACAAAACATGGTGCGACATATCAGCAATTATAACTCTAAAGGGGATGAAGGAAGAATAAAGAAACTGAAGAACAAGAAATGTGTTGATTCACCAATTCCAGATGAAAATGTACTCAAACTGAATAAACATTGACTGACTGCACCTATTAAAAGAAGTAGTGAATATAAGCACCTTCAGAGTATGGAGCCTTACGCCTGGTGTATAAGACCACTGTAAAGTTAATTAGAGGTCCCAACAGTCTGTTGTCTCTCAAAGACTCATAGGTAGAGTCATTCACTTGTCAGTCAAGTGAATGGCTCTGATCAATGCCTATGACTTTTTACACAAGCAATGGCCTGTCACTGATCTCTAATTCTCTACCAGTTAGTCAGCCTATGGACACACTATTTACAGAAGAGGTAATATTTCTGAAAGCTCACCTCTGTACAGTTCATTGAGAACTCTTCTGGTTTGACAAATTTCAGCTGATACATCATCTTGCAGATCACCATGACACACGACCAAATGGTGCAGATGCGAGAAGCCTGGGGGCGGAGCTTAGGGTATGGCAGAGCAAATGTCCATGGAATGAAGAATACATAGTTCATCAGAGATACCTGTGAGACCAAAAAGACCCATAGCATTTTTCCATGATGACTTTACACATTAAATTTTCAAAATGATAACCAAGTGTTTCTCCTAGACCATTGACATTTCACACCCTAAAGAAGGAATAAAATACAAATACTGAAATAAATCAACAATCCTGTTACAGAACAGACTAAAGAGCAGGGCCCTCTGTGTGGTGCCATTAATCTCTGACTTACACTATAGGAGAGGACAAAATACATCAGGTTGTGTAGGTGATTTTCAGAGGAGCCCAGCACTGTCCGAAGAAATAAACACATTCTTTAACACAGTAGCTGCACATCCCTATAAAGCTTCTGGTTAGATTCAGGGGCAAAGGTGTTTATAACCTGGAAGTCTGTGTGTTTCGTGGGCGGCTTGGAGGTCAGCATGTAATTTTGGTGCTCACAAACAATATGAGGACCTTGGGACACACATTCAGAGTGAGTAGCTCGGAGGTACAGATAGTGTAAGGTGTTTGAACTGTCATGGAGGACTCCAGCGTTCAGGACCGTCAATCCATCACTTCCGCTCACGTCCAACAGGTGACAGACCTTACATCATGCACTATCTGGAAATGACAAAGTGTGGTATTGTACCAGAATATTAAGTTTTCAATGCTGTTTCCTAGCCTCCTTAAGCTCTTTTCTCTCACTTACCTCTTTCAGAGTAATCCATATCGTCATGGTTGCCACAACTTTGATGATGTGCAGCTCAAGGAGCCTCCAGCCCAAGACTTGGACTCTATGGAAAGCTTCCAACAACTTCAGGAGTATAGCCGTGCTCCTGTCAACCACCAAAATCCACTTGTTCTTCCTGTCCTCTAATACAAAAAACGAAAAAGGTTCAGTATTGCTCTGGAAAACACTATCAGTGCACAATGAGAATGCATCTGTTTACAAAATGCTCCAAAGAAGGCCACTGTATTAAGTTAGAAAACATGCTCATTATATTTTAAGACCTGTTTTCATAACAAGACTTAACACCTTTGGACGTTGTCAGTATTCAGGAATGTGTTCCTTCCTTTTAAAGAGGTACCCGAAGCAGGGGATCTCATTGGCTACTACTATCCCACTGTCCCCTTGTTAAAAAAGAACCAAGGACAGCTCCTATTGTCCTTACCTTAGGCAGTAAACCAAACACCTTTGGCATGCTCTGCTATGAGTGATGAACAAATATAAAGCTGTCACCTGGTAGGGTCTTAAGTAATGGAGATGCTGTATTAAAGAAATATGAGCTACAACAGCTTAAAGTTTTTTGCCAGAGGTCTTCAGCTCCAGAAAAATTGCACAAGCAGATAATGATGGTCAGCAGCACATTTTCTTTCAGTTACACCTACACCTTTTCCTTCTTTCTTGTTTGCAATGACTGTCTCCTTTGTGCTGCGTATTGCAGTGTTTTTCTTTGCAGCATGATGTAAAATGTTTAAAAGAGTAAGCAGTAGGTGAGCATATTGGGTGGGTCTGTTGGCCCTCATTTATAATCAGTACACAAGAGAGGGAAAGCCTCACAACTGATGAACTCCAGAACGGTGAGCTGAATAGGTGCAAGGGAGGACGATATCCCTTGGCGTAAGTGTGACGGCAGGGATCCCCCACTACCTCACGGAACCTGAATTTTTAGGAGTCATAGACCACTAGAGGGAAAAGGTCCTATGTGCTCTGCATGACTGCATGCTTCATTTTTAGCGTACTGTGCAAACCAGCATTAGGGTGTTGTTATTTAACACAATCTGTAGCAAAGCTACAGATTTATTTGGTCCTGAAGAAAGCCTGCTGACCCTGAGTGGCACTTGTAACAGGCTGAAACATGTCGACCTTACTGAGTTATAGATGTTAGGGGTCATTGCATTCATCGAAACATCACACTGTTTTTATCCCAGCTAAAGGCCCTTATTAATAAACAAGAATTAGGATCCTGAAGGCTTTTTTAACTTGCACTTAGGTTTTAGTAAGAGCTCTGCTTACAAACCGCGTTGAGCCTGCCCACTCACACTAGGTGCAGTGGGTAAGGATCCAATGATGAAGCATGCCACTGGTGGTACTGGTGGGTGAGGATCCTACTAATATATCCATGTGATGCAAGGGTCGCACCGAATCACCTGGGTGCAGATTCCTTTCCACTTTGATATATATTGAGGCCAGTTAATTTGACCTCTTAAAACGTTAGGAGTTCATCAGTTGTAACGCTTTCCCTCTCTTGTGTATTGATTGTGTATTATTATTGATTGCCCCAATTTAGCTTCTCACTCCTCCTTGTTTTTCTACCTCATTTATAACCACCACATTCTATTATACTACAAGGCCTCATCATTGATTGATTGTTGATTAAACAGTATCTGTTTCTCTGTTCGAGTTAAATGTGACCACCAAGGGCCTTTGAAAGAAGATAGTTTTCTAAGGCAGTGCTGCAGTCTAAGTTCACCTCTTATGGCTCAATCTGAATGCTCCTGATGATCCAGCTGGGGAAATAACAGGAGTTACTAGGCCCATTGAGATTATGAGATGTGCTATTTCACCCTGAGATTCAGTGCAGAAACACCAATTTCACAGGATATTCCCTGAAATCTCATAATAGGGAGTATTTCTGCCCCTTTCTGTTAGTGATAACCCCGGCATGAGTAACTTCTGGATAACAGGGAATAACAGCCACAAAGATGACGATGTCCTAGAGTTAAATGTAATGTTTTGTCAATTTTTAGGTATCACTAAGCAAGGAGGCAAAGTTACTGTCAGTGTAATATGTAAAAGGCAAATCTCATGGTCACTTCTGCTGTAGTACTGAGGCAGACAACACCATGATTACTAAGAGGGGAGACTAGTGAGAGCTGCAATATCCTCCTCAAAGAGGGAGAAGTACTTCAGTGCCATTCTGGAGGGCAATATAGCGGAATAGGACCTACACAGAGCAATGCCAGTGCTAATTATCAAATGAATCATTCCATCTATCACATTCAAAAGGTGCCTTATTGATACAAATTGTGTTCTCTCTCAGGGAATCTCCTTTGATATTCAGAAGCACTGACTAACCTTGTCCACATGCGGGGACCCTGGAGCACTTTTTTCAAAGTCACATTTTGTGTAGCATTTTCACCTTACTTTGGAAAGGCCAGTAGGTAAATGTGTCAAAACAGTAATTGTTGTGTAGCCTTAAGACAGGCTGCACTGCCAATTCCATTCTCTTTTTAAAGTGAATGGCGGGGAAGGATAGGGCAATGTAACTGTGAGGCGGCAGCAATGTAAGTAAGACAATAGAACACTGCCTTTTTACAAACCTGGAACTCAGCACCACCCCTACACTCATAGACTGGATGAACTCCATGGCCACAGTTGCAGCTCATGAGAGACTCATTTATAAATTAAATGATCAATTATAACAGTTTCTTAATATATGTAGACTGTCTAACTATGTGTCTGACCAATTCTGAAATCCTTCCCATTTTTTTCATTTTGATACAATATATCAGCGAGATTGGTATTTGTTGGGCGATTCACGATATTTACTTACACATCTATTTATCAAGGGCAACCTATCCCTGTACATAGGATTATTGATAGTTCTTAATAGTCTATATTGTTTGGATACATGTTTGTCTCTTACACTAACTTTGGTTTCTACAACTCCTTACTCTTTTGCCTCCCTACTTACTGAGGTGGAGCATATACCCATGTAAACATTATATAGGCAATACTAGTAAATGAGTAAAACTCTGTTGTATGTTATGGAAACTTTAATAAAGATATACAAACAAACAAAAAAAGAACACTACACCTTTGAGAGCACCATCATGCCCTGTAAGTGGCAGTTTACTCAGTTCTTTTTTCCGGCTCCTACTGACAGGATCCTGAAGCACAAAGACTCCTTTCTCATTGAAATCCGTTCAAAACAATTTTAAAAGTAGTACACTCAACTTCCTGTAGAGCCGAGAATATGTCCAGAGAATTTCCTGATAGGAAAATATTTTTTGTTTTTCGCAAGATGCCATGTCATTTTGCGAAGTGCCTAGACTGTGGAAGAAAAATGGCAATAACAGTCCCACACAGGATCTGTATCCTTTGCTTGGCAGATAGTCATTAACCCAGAAGATGGCATCACAGAAGCACCCTCTCCAGGCGCCCCTTGAGATATTGTGAAAAAATCTGCCTGCATGGCAAAGAGGGGTAGTGAAAAAGACAAGATTCCCTGGCTGTAGAGACATCTGACAGGCGAGGAGAAGTTGCTCCCTCTATCAGTGCCCCCTATCTTACCCACTGCAGCCCTGACAAGTACAACACTCCAGAGGTTAAACTAATGCATTTCAGTGCTTGTATCCACAGTCCCGCACTGAAATGGATTAGTAATGTGCTAGGAATTGGGTTCTTGGTTGACTGGTGTATGAGCCCTGGTCAAGCAGCAACCACAATCCTAGTCAGGGTAAGAGGCAGGCAAACTCGAAATTAACCTGTGCTCACCCTCTGGTAGCTTGGCACAGAGCAGTCATGCTAAACTTAGAGGCAATGTGTAAAGTATTTATGCAACCCTTTCAAACATTATATGAGTGAAAACACCACACTAAAAGATCCCACACCAGGTTTAGAAAATTAGTGTAGACTTTAATAAAATGACAAAAATCCAATCCGGGAAACCGGAGATATTGAATTTCAGAGATTTATGTTACAATAACGCCAAAAAGGACAAAGCGCCAACAACGGATATATAGTTGCGACAGACAGGGACAAAGTCACAAGTTCAGGCCAACCGCGATGGAGCAAGGGCCGCTTTCAGGGACTAGGTTAGACCCTCTGAACAAAGTTCAGAGGCCCGGTGGAGCTGTTTTATCAGCTATAGAGGAGATTAGGCTTTGGTTCACCCCCTCGACAGTTTGTTTTCCCTATGTTATACTTGGCTCCTGTAATTGTTGTAATTTTGTAACTTGTAACTCGCTGATCCTCATGTAAAGCGCTCTGATACCTCCGGGTCTAGCCAGCGCTATATAAAACTCTGCAAATAAATAAAATAAATAAATGAATAAAGTACCTTGAATCCTGGTTGCGCAGCGTTGTGTGTATCTGAGGTAAAGAAACGGCACGCACTCAAAACGATGCGTCGGTTCCGAGATGAGGCGAGGTTGAGGTGTGAGGTCCTGCTGTGTTGACGATGAGGATCCCATTGACAGAGCTTGCAATGCGAAGTCCAGGCGTCGAGGATGCAGCGCGCAGCTGGAGATGCGTTGGTTTTGAGGAGCTGCGAGACTGCGATGTGGAGGCCGGCATCATCGTCGAGCTGCCGGTGATGAGGGATGTGAGGACCTGAGTCGGAGAAGCGCCCTGCCGTCTGCGATGAGTTGGCTCCATAGACTCAAGGGCGATGCGGACCTTCTGCACCGGGCCCAATACATGCAGCAGTGGCGATGCGTCGGTTCTGCTCAAGGATGTGCCCCTCGGGGGGCGTGGCTTAGCAGCCGAAGATGGCAGACGTGTGAGCCTGCAGCTCTGCACCAGCCCTACATTGATCCTGGCTAATCCAGCCTGTGCCTTGGCTATTGCGGCCCTGAGAGCCGCGGCACGAACAGACAGACAGACAGAAGGACTCCTGCCATCCCCTAGCGGGGAGTGACGCCGAGAGGGGCCCGCCGTCGGCCATGATGGCGCATTGAACAGCAGGACCTGCAACCTCCCTAAACAGAGGGTCACGCAAAGTGGAACACACAACAGCCGTGAGCTCTGCATGCTATTGTGGTGGGGAAGCCGGCAGACTCTGCTTAAAACACTGGGACATGCGGCGTGTCGGAAGAGCTGGGAGCCGCACAAGCCCACGTCGGCCCTGGGAGAGAGAGGGGCCGGGCCTGGTCCGGCAGCGGCTTGTGGCATGAGGCTCAGGAGTGTAGAACACCGCGGCGGAGCCCAGAAAGGGACACGACCCGCGAGAGAGCTGAAGCGGACTCCTGCCCACACCGGAGGTTAGGCCCATCGGATTGAAGTTAGCTGTGGGGCCAAAGCGGGAATCAGGGGGTGGTCCACATATCCGAGAGCCAGGAGGAGCCCTGGATTCCCCCGAGTGGAGTAGGTGAAGTATCCCGCGTGATTGCTGGGCAGTGGCCTCAGATGACAAACGAGACCCGGGGCCCTGGGGCAAAGGCCAAGTGATCCGGCTGCGATGTGCACCCATTGTGGGGATGAACGGGTAGCTTCCCTGCAACTCACCTCCAATTGCAGGAGCTGAGACCTGGATTGGCCCCAGCGACTCCTGAACCCAGGGGAGACTGGAAGTGAGAGACTTCACTGGGAGATAATAGCCACTGGAGACAAGACCCACTCCCTGCAAGAAGGGAAACTCATATCGGGAACTATATTGCGAAGGAGAAGTGGAACTACGAGGGCTAAATATAGCCACACCCCAGGTGAAAGGGACTGACTCGTCAGCGGTGTACGTACACTACCTGATAGACACCATCTTAGGATGGTGACACGAATGGCAGGCGAAAACCAGTAAAAATCTCAGAATAAATGCCTCAGCCGCCCGAGGGCGCCTTTGTGACCTAGTAGGGTTCTGGCGGAGAGTCCACTAGCCCTTTAGATGAAACTCCAGGCCCCCCCTCACCCCCTGGGACCTCATCGATTAACCCCAACTTGTATCCTAGCTGCCTCCATAAGAATTTAAGACAGAGGGCACTCCACAAATTTGTTGGACGATATTCACAGTGAAAATGGGCAAAACTAGATCCAGGCTCACAGAAATCCCTGCAGAAATAGGAGAGACCCCAGAAACGCAGTGGCCAGAAACCCCGGAGACCCCGTACAGCATCTGTTAACTAAAATACTGGAGGCTATCGAAGACACCAAAGCAACGCTACACCAAGACATCAGCACTGTGTCTGTGGGGTTCGGGCTGCTCCGGGCGGAACACCATATACTAGCCTAGAGAGTCAAAGTCGACCTCAGCCCCGCGCAAGCAACGACCTCTCACCAGGTGGCCGAACTCACGGATAGGGTGTGTGCGCTGGAACATAGAGCGGAAGTTGCAGAAGGGCGCAATAGGCGCAACAACATTCGGGTGGTTGGTGGAGACCACAGACATGGTCGCTTATCTGGAACACTGGCTCAGAACTACTGTTGCACCCGAGGGTCTCTCTCCCTTTTTCACGCTTGAACGAGCACACAGAGTGCCTGCTCGGCCACCGGCACCCAGACACCCTCCACGCCCAGTGGTGGCACAGCTCCTGCATTATAAAGACAGGGATATCCTGCTCCACAAAGCCAGAACCACAGGCCCCTTCACAGTCAATAATAGCAGGGTCTCCGCATTTCCCGACTACACGGTGGAAGTACAGAAAAAGAGATCATCCTACCTTGAAGTTAAGAGAGCCCTAAGGGAAGATGGCCTGCAATACTCCCTGATGTTTCCAGCTAGGCTGTGGATTATGCTAGATGGCAAAACTCATTTCTGCGAGGACCCGGCAGCGGCCTGGGAATGGATTGAAGCTTATAAAGCGGGGACACATCCCCCAGGAGAAAGGAGGTGAGATGGGGAGAAGACCTCGGAAACGACCCAGGAGGGGCCCTGCGAAAAAATCCAGCCCATCACAAATTAGGACGGGGAGAGCTGCAGCACTCCAAGCAGTAGCAACCATTATGAGGGGGTCAGAGAACATTTCAGAGTCCGGCTCCCCGTCAGTGAGAGGAACTGAACTATCCGAGTTGGAGTCCTCTCAGACGGACAGTACCCAGATGCCTGACGTTACCCCTGGGACAACTGACAATATCATTTGAAGAACCGACAATGGACAGCGGTGACGCCTGCTTGCCATGTAGGATATCCTTGTAAAATTCAAGGCATAGAAGCTTGCAGATAGAAATGGGCATGGCCACACGCGATTTGGAAGGGATAGTCTACTTTAGGACTGGAACACGCCCCCCATTGGAGGACTGACTCAAGCTTGGGTTGGGTCTTCTAATTCGTTGAGATGGTTAATTTACAGTTTGGGCGGACGGCATGCACTTGGGACTGGGAGTTACACTTGGGGGAGGTTATAAATTTTATGTTCCACTTGTTTGTTCTACATGCATGAGTGTCCAGTTTTGGAGTGTTTTGACAAGGGTGGGGGGGGAGACATGGGAGGAGGGGACCCACAATGCCCGATTAGTAATAACAGCACCTCATACCACATGAAGGTTCATATATGGAACATCCGCGGGCTGGGATCGGCTAACAAGCGACACATTGTCCATAGATATTTACGCAGACGCGGAGTGCAGATGGCCATGCTGCAAGAGACACATCCTACCCAAAGCGAAGTAGAGGCATTGGGTAGGCAATGGAAAGGACAGGTATTTGCCACCACCTTCTCAGCGATTGCAAGAGGGGCACTGATATGGGTGAGGGCGGGAAACCCGTTTGAGCCCCAATGTACACTCATTGATAAAGAGAGTCGTTACGTTCTGGTAGCGGGACGGTTGTGGGGACGGGAGATAACACTTGGCAGTGTGTATGCCTCTAATCAAGACCAGGCCCCCTTCCTCCATAAACTGTCAGCTCCCTTGGCAGACTTAGCAGCACCAAACCTTCTCCTCAGGGGGGAGGGGATTTTAATTGTGTATCGGACGTTTCTGTTGGATCGTTCGACCCTTCCATTACCGGGAACCTAAGCCCAATGTACTGCTGCTGGGCTAAGAGATTGGATGGCACACTGGGGGCTGGAGGACCTGTGGAGGACACAACACCCCTCTATTAGAGATTACTCCTTTTACTCACCCCTGTATCAAGTACACACACGCTTAGATGCCTTTCTATGCCCCCATGCTCTGTGTAATGCTGTCCCCCACACTGAATACCTAGGGCGCACAATATCGGATCATTGCCCCCAGTTATTGGAGTTTAGACCGCTGGGAACCCGCCCTCTAGTCCCCTTTTGGCGACTTAACCCAGAGGCTCTAGAGCATGTCTGCTACAGGGAAATGCTTCACACTGCCATCCCAACCTGAACGGGTTTATCCTCTCCCGGAACACATCCCTTAACCTGCAGAGATTGTACTTGGTACTATATCACCCTGACATTCCGACCTTCCCGCAAGCAGCGCTTTTGTCAATTGACCTGGAAAAGGCCTTTGGAACAGTGAGGTGGGATTACCTATTTGAGACGATGCGACAGATGGGCATGGGAGACGACTGGTTAAAATGGATGTCACTGTTGTATATGGAACCAACGGCGCGAGTCTGGACAGGCAGGACAGTGTCTCAGCAATATGAAATCCACCGAGGGACTAGACAGGGCTGCCCCCTATCACCACTCTTGTTTGCGCTAGCAATCAAACCACTGGCTGTAATGTTACGAATGGGCGGGGAGGGAATGGGAATACCCGTACGAGGGTGTGACCATATCATCTCTTTGTATGCGGATGATTTACTAATTTATTTGAAGGAGGCAGCAGTAGGCACTACCTCGGCCCTCAACTTACTGGGAAAATTTGAACGAGTGTCCGGTTTAAAAGTTAATTGAAGTAAGTCATACTTATTCCCGATATACCCCTCACTTCCCTGGCCCCGGAACCTCCAAGGGGAGCTCAATTGGGCCCCATCCACCTTTAGATACCTAGGGATATATATATCATACCCTGGAGGATCTCCGCGAGGGCAATCTTGGAACAGCGCTTGGGCCCTTAGATCCTGTGTCACCTTCTGGCGCTCCTTGTGTTTACCCATTGGCCCGGATTTCTTTATCCATAATGGTCATGGTCCCACGCCGACTATAATATTTTATCAACCTCCGATTACAATCCCCAGCGGCTGGTTTCATCAACTTGTCTCCCTGCTGAGGGACCTTATCTGGGACACGGGCAGGCGTAGAGTTTCCTTGACAACCCTGCAATGCCTCATGAGGGAGGGGGGACTGGGAGCCCCGAATCTTGAACAATATTTTTGGGCATCCCAGCTACAATGGATTGCCCAGTGGTTGGAAGGGATATGGTTAGAGGACATAGACCAGGTGGGGAGCGAGGCAGGTTCGACATGGCTTCTGGCCCAGTTGAGTAACTCAAACGTGGAAGCCCCAAACCATACACCGCTATTGGTGACGGCCCTGTGATGCTGGCATAGAGGGGTGGTTAAGAGGGTAGGCACGCCATTATATTCCCCTGTACTGCCACTGATTGGACTCCCGCACGGAGACCCGATCTCCATATTTACAGCTGACCAACTGAAGGCCTGGACTGATGTGGGTTTAACCACTGTAGGAGACCTTTACCACCATGGTACCCTTGCTCCTCTAGCAGACTTAATGACAGATGCTGACCTCCCACCAGGTCAGTTCGTCCGGTATGAGGCACTGTTGCACACTTTTCGGGTTCTATGGGGGGGGAGGTAAGGAGGAACCTAAGACACACCCAGTGCTACACTCGTTTTAACCTTTGGCGTGGCTGGACACCTAGTAAAGTGGCTATACAGCTCGTTATCTGAGGTATCCAGACACCCGCTGACATGCTTGTGTAGATGCTGGGAGACGATTTTAAAGAGGGAATTATCCGATTCTGAATGGAACAGAGTGCTCACGCACCACAGAATAGTATCTCGTAACACCACATTGAAGTATGCGTAATTCAACGTCTTACACATGACCTACATGACACCCAATAAGTTAAGAATAGTCTATGGCGGGGAAACTGAGGATGCCCCAGGTGTAGCGGCGAAGACGCAGACTTTGTCCACATGACATGGGCATGCCCGGGCCTGAAACCATATTGGGAGGCCGTGATAAGTGTAGCACATTAGCCCCAAATATTGAGGTTTGCCTGCTGGGGCTCTTCCCACACCCTCCCAAGCGGAAGGTCGGGAACAGATTTCTGGATTTGGCCTTAGTTTTGGCCAGGAGGAGAATAGCCATGGCTTGGAAGGCCACAGTGGCTGCCAGAAAAATAGTAATCTCCTCCCTCATTTTATCTAAAATAGATTACTGTAACGGCCTGTATATCATTCTGCAGAAACAATACCTCAATAAATTACAGGTCCTGCAGAACTCAGCCGCCAGAGTACTTCTCGATCTTCCAAAACATCAGTCTGTATCCCTGGCCATTAAAAAATTACACTGGCTGATGGTCAGTAATCGCATCAAATTTAAATCCCTTTGTCTCACCTTTAAGGCCCTACATGGCATAGGTCCAGAATTTTTGAGTAATACCATCTCATGGTATACTCCTAACAGGAACCTTAGATCTCTGGGCACTTACACAGTCACACCATATAGATTTAAGAAAACTAGATGGGGCAGCAGCAGCTTCGACGCAGGAGCCACTAGACTTTGGAACACCCTGCCCCCATATCAGATCCTCATCTTCTCTGCTGGCCTTTAGAAAACTTCTTAAAACTTGGATTTTTTACTTTTAAACTGTATTTTCCAGCATGCTCTTGTACTATGCTTAGCTATCAGCGCCAAGAAACCCTCGGGCATACGTTGCACTATATAAATTCATTTACCATAACATAACATAACATTGATGACTGGAGATGAGATGTGACACAATGGGCTAGCGCCAAAGGGAGGGCACTGACCAGGGAGGAGGCGAGGGGGTTGCGGAGACGCCCCATTGCAGAGCAGTGGAGGGAAACACTAGACGCCTGGGAACACCCCAAGAGGGACCAGGATTCTGAGGATCAACACCGGGATGTGTCACAGGCCAGTGATTGACAAAGACTGAGGGTTGGCGGGCTGTCGGAACGCCTCCACCCCCACTAGTAGGAGAGAAGAACATGGGATGCACACAGTAGCCACCCGGGAGGGAAATCATTAGGTCAGGCCATGAGGGAGAGAACGCAAGCAATTATCGCCCTGGGAAGCCCAATTGCTGACCTGATTGTCATGAGAACAGGGAGTTGAGGAACGAGGACTATGCCGCCCCGCTGCTGGCCACTCCTCCACCCCCCCCTTTTCTTCACCCCGACTCCTGCCTGGTATTACCCGTATTACGATCCAGATTGATTATGGATCCTGTAAGGCACCAGGACACCATGCATAGGTTTGCTAAAGGATTAAGTTTGGGGATTAACTTATTTTTCCCTTTTATTATTGATTTCTGATATAAGGGCATTGTTAGTGAGAACTCCCCATTGAGGCTCCCATTTAGAATAAATTACACCATCGAACAAGCACAGACACGTTAACCTCGCGATATACGTCGTAGGGAGCAGAACCATATAGAGGTTTTACACATAGCTTTGCATGATACTACTGCCCATGACACAGAAGCAACGCCATCTGAAGGGTGGATTCGGTGCCACGACAAGAACTGGCGGGATAGTTGGGACATCAACCGGATACCACTCTGTAATGTAATGGAGAGTACAATGGGATGCTATGATTATATTTGTCTATGTGCAACTATGATAAATGGCAATAAAAATTTTACAAAAAAAGGATGTGCCCCTCAGCCAAGGAGATGTGTTGGTACAGCTCAAGGATGCGCCGCTAAGCAGAGAAGATGTTGGTTCCGCTGGTAAACACCTTAGACCCACTTCTAAGGGTCCGCGACTGGGGTGGCACCACTTTGTAGGGTAGACTCACAGCTGGCAGAGTCCAGGTGCAGATGCAAGGTTGTTGGAAGCCTGTTATGTCCCTGAGGCTTCGGATCAGGAGGCCAGTCAACTACCCCTTGGAGTCACTCCGGGTTCTGAGTTCAAGTAATGCAGGTCCAGTCCTTCTCACCTAGGTAAGGAGGGCAGCAGTTCAGCACAGCAGTGCAGCAGGTCTTCCAGAGCAGCAGTCCAGCAGAGAGGCAATCCTTCAGCAACACAGCAGTTCTTCTTCCCGGCAGAGTAGCCACAGGTCCAGAAGTTTACTGATGTGGTGGTGTCTGAGGTCCAGTAGTTATACTCAGTAGTGCCTTTGTAATGGAGAGACTTCAAAGACAAGTCTTTCTGAAGTGCACAGAAGTCCTGCTCTGTCTGCCCTGGCTCCAGACTAACTACAGGGGGTTAAGCAGTCCTTTGTGTGGGGACAGGACACAGCCTATTCAGGTGTATGTGAAGCTGGGTCCAGCTGCTCCCTCCCATCCTGTAAGGATAGCCTTTTAGTCACAACTAAGCACCCATTGTGTGCGGCTGTCTAGGTGGAATACAAAAAGTCCAACTGCCAACTACACGCAGTTATGTGAACATAGACAGGCTGCAGGCACCAAATGGCTAAGGCAAGAAGATGCCAACGTTCTAAAAGTGGAATTTCAGAATTATTAACTTAATATCTGACTTTACCATAACTTGGGATTTTAAATTAGGATTCGACAACACACACCCCAAACATACACCAATGATATATTCCCATTCGGAAATTACTCTTTTAAAATTTAATTAGGTAATCCCAATGTTATCCTATGGGACATATATGCCTTCCAGTAGTGAAAATCGAATGTAATAGTTTTCACTACCAGGACATGTAAAACTTAAAAGTCCCTGCCCTGCTTTTTTTATTGATGCACCCTGCCCTCTGGGCTGTCCAGGGCCTACCCTAGGGGTGACTTAATGTATTAAAAAGGAAGGTTTGGGCCTGGCAAGAGGTTTAACTTGCCAGGTTGACATAGCAGTTTAAAACTGCACACACAGACTCTGCAATGGCAGGCATGAGACATGTTTAAAGGGCTACATAAGTGGGTGGCACAATCAGTGCTGCAGGCGCACTAGCAGCATTTGATTTACAGACATAGGGCACCTCTAGTGCACTTTACTAGGGACTTATAAGTACATTAAATATGTCAATTGGGTATGAGAAACTTTTTCCATGTTCTAAGGGGAGAGCACAACCACTTTAGCACTGGTTAGCAGTGGTAAAGTGCACAGAGTCCTAAAATTAACTGTTAGAAATGTGGTATCTGGTTGGCAGAGTATGCACCCTGTCCCAGCAGGAACCACAATCCTAGTCAGGGTAAGTCACTAAACAACCGAAATTATCCTGTGCTCACCCTCTGATAGCTTGGCACTGAGCAGTCAGGCTTAACTTAAGAGAAAAACAACAATTGAGGGACAGTATGCTGAACTTGTATTTGTGCAACACTTAAACAGTAAAACAGTGAAAACACCAAAAAAAGACTCCACGACAGTTTCGAAAAATAAAGTATGACTTTATATATAAAACAAGACCAAAACGACAAAATCCAATATGTAGAAGTTGAGATTCTAGCGCTTAGAAGAAAATAATGCTTTAGGGGTTACCTAAGGTCGCACTGAACCGGGCCAGAGTCAAACGTTTAGCCCGACCGTGATGTAGCACAGGCCGGCTACAGGACCCATGCAGGTTCCGGTGAACAAAGTATCTTATCCTGGTCGCAACAGTGAGATGCGGGGCGAAGTCGAGCAATGCGTCGATGTCGATCCCGCAGTGAGGGAGATGTGTTGGTTCTGCAGACGAGACACCGGGCTGCGATGCATTGGTTCTGAAGTGTGATAGTCTGGTTTCTCCGTGCAGTCGAGAGGATGCACCAATTTCTCCAAGCTGCGGCAGTGACGATGTGAGGTGCTGATGTGTCGGGGCTCTCAAGGTGATGCGTTGGTTCTTAGAGGGATGTGCCAAGTCTACTCCTGCAACCGGATCTATGCACTGGTTCTTCTACACGCAGACAGGAGCTGCATCGATTTCTGTGATTCAAGTATCTGAGTCCACTTCCAATGAACCAGGAGTAGGAGTACAGACGTTGATAGCCCTGAGTTTCAAGCAACAGGAGACAAGTCGATAAGCCCTTGGAGCACACTTGGATGGAAAAGCAGAGTCCCGCTCTCCCTTCAGCAGATATAGAGAGCAGCAGGCAGCAGGTCAGCACAAGAAAAAAGCAGGCCTTCTAGGTCAACAGTCCAGCAAGGATTCCTTTGAGCTGCACAGCAGTTCTTCTGAAAGAGTTCCAGTTGCAGGTCCAGAAGTGTCTGATCTGAGAGGGTCAGAGGACCAGTACTTGTACCCTAAAGGGCCTTAGAAGTGGGCGTGACTTCAAAGAGTGGTCTTTGAAGTGCCCAAGTATCCTTTCAACCCAGTCCTGTCTCCCAGGCTATCTGTGGGGGGTAATCAGCCTTTTGTGTGGGGGTCAGGCCACTACCTATTGAAGTGTGTCAGCCCCATATTCCCTTCCTGCCCAGGAAGGGTCATCAGAATGCAGATGTATGTAGATGGGTACTCAGTCACACCTAGCCTTCGTGTGTTTGTGGCTGCCTGGAGGGAATGGACAAAGTGTAGCTGTCACTCAGCCCAGAGGTGTATTGGAGACAGACTGCAAAGCACACAGAGCAGTGAGAGCAGAGAAATGCCCACTTTCTAAAAGTGGCATTTCTAAAATAGTAATGTTAAATCCAACTTTACCAGTAAAGAAGATTTATCAATGCCATTCCAAGGATATAAAACATGATGCAGCAACTCCTTTCTGCTTTTAACACACGAGGGGAGAGGGGGAGGTATGGCAACCATTTGCCTTTCTAGTAAGACACTCAGTCACAAAAAGGGTACAGTAGCTTCAAAAGGAAAGAAGGTCGACTGTCTCCCTATTTGGAAATACAAGTCAAAGTCCAAAGTAGGGATGTCACAGAATTACTGTCAGAGCATGCGGGAAGACCATTCTTATGGAGGAGGAAGCTTCACACACATATTTGTGTCATGCTTCATCATAGGCAATCTCTCCCCGCCATGGTAAGACAGTACCACCAGGGCAAACTCGACCTCCTGACAGACCCTGACAGGAGGGAGTTCTCAGATAAAAACAACTGGACAAAGGTGGGATCCAGATTAATAAAAAATACTTTGAGGTTCCCCAGTATATCACCTTTAATAATGGGGACCTCAGGTATATCTAAAAACCGAATCAAGACGGTATCTTTGAGGGCAATGGCACAACCAGTCTCTCTAAGCCAACATGTTTCTGCCCTAGTGTTTAGCCCCAACAGGTCCAGGGCATTCTTCAGGGCTGTGGATCCTTACCTTTCTCAGGCAGATTAATCACCGTGACACATGTACTAACAAACAAAGAAAACCCAAGTGAGTCCTACCTGGGTGTAGAATTAGGTATATTAACCCTAGATTTTAGGGGATACCAGCGTCCTGTTCTGTGAATCGAACAATGTCCTTTATAGTCAGATTTACATCAAAAGGCCCATTGTGTAGTTCGACCTGAGTGAGTCTGCTCCCAGCCGCTGGTACCTTTCTGATCAGGAATTAAAGCTTAAAAGGGTTTTAAGGAATTCTCAATGTTAGCCTATGAGAGGAGTAGGTCTCATAGAAGTAAAAACAAATTTAGCTGTTTGTCACTACCAAGACATACAAAACATAAAAGTTCAAGTCCTACCTTTTACTTAAACAGCACCTTGCCCTTAGGTCTACCTAGGGCCTACCTTAGGGGTGACTTATAAGTAATAAAAGGGGAGTTTTTAGGCTTGGCAAGTAGTTTTGAATGCCAAGTCGAAGTGGCAGTAAACTGCACACACAGGGACTGCAGTGGCAAGCCTGAGACATGGTTAAGAGGCTACTTATGTGGGCGGCACAATCAGAGCTGCAGGCCCATTAGTAGCATTTAATTTACAGTCCCCGGGCACATGTAGTGCATTTTACTAGGGACTTATAAGTAAATTAAATATGCCAATTGAGGATGAACCAATATTACCATGTTTAGGGGAGAGAGCATAAGCACTTTAGCACTGCTTAGCAGTGGTAAAGGGTGCAGAGTCCTAATGCCAGCAAAATGAGATCAGAAAAACGGGGGAGGCAGGCCAAAAGTTGGAGAAAGACCACCCAAAGGCTGTCAAGTCTAACATAAACAAAAACGAATTCAGCAAAAAGGGGAGGACGAAGGCAAAATGTTTGGGGGTGACCCTGCAGAAAGGGCCATTTCCAACATTATACAATTAGACCTCCTCACTGCATTTGTATTTCTACTGCTTGAGGCGCTCAGTAAGCATTGTGTATTAATTTCCTGCACTGAGTGTCAGTCTGCCGCTGCAAGGTGCCTAGACAGAGGCTGGGTCCAGTAGAGGCGAGACAACTACGAATACAGCAGTTTCTTGAAATCTTGGCTGGGACCTGCCTGGTCAGAAACTATTCAAAGTATCAAGAGGGTAAGTGGTGCCTCCCTGTGCAGGCTGGTGTGTGGAGTTGAGTGCAGTTATTTCCCGGATGCCGATATTGCCTGCAACCACCTTTCTGCTGATTGCCACCCTCCTATTGGTAAAAGAAAGAAAGATTCAATGGGGATTTCTCTGTCAATGCACGGAGATACATTTTCTGAAACTGCTGTAACTTGAGCAGCATCAGTGACTGTTACCGACATCCTGCACCCAAATAAAAATACAGATTTGTCCAAATGCATTCATATGCTTAACAAGTAACAATAATTGAGAGCGCAGTGCTTTTTTTTAAAGCTCAGTTTCAAACGTGAAGAATTCTAATCATGACAATCTCGACCTAAAACATTATTTTCTCAAATTAATTTCAGGGCCAAACGAGTTATATTTCTTTTACTAAATGAACCAATATTTGTATAGTCCAACCAAGTGATACGTGGTCAAATGAATTTATTTTTTGGATGCATTGTCAACAGTGATTTAGGAGGAACGAGAGAGATAAGACAGAGGGACACGCAAAGGGTAGAGGGAGAGTGGTGAGAGAAGGATGAGAAAAAATGAGAAGAGAATGACTATGAGGAAGAGATAATGAGGGAGATGAGATGAGTTAGAAGAGGGGGAAGAGGGAAAGGCAAACAGATGACAGAGCAGTAAAAAAATAAGACGCTAGAAGGGGGACTAGAGGAGCAAAGAGGAGATGAGAGACAAAAAGAGAAGACAGGTTCAGGGAAAGACGAACAAACAAGGGACAGGGAGAAACAAAGGGACAAAAACACAGTGACTGAAGAATGAAGAGGAAAATGGAGGAGGGAGGAGGGAGCAAGAAAGCCAAAATGTGGAGGAATGTGGATCAGGGGAGGAGAGAAAAATATAAAAGGCGAGGGGGGCGGGGGTGCAATGGGATGATAGAAAAGGAAAAGGCAAAAGAAGAAACGATAGACAAAAAAGGTGAGGGGCGAGAGGGATAGACAATTGGAGGGAGAGGGAGGAGTCCATGGCAAAGTGAAGGATGAAGAGGGCAAAGGAGTGAGGGAGGGTGTAAGATGTTTCCTGGTCTGTTTCACAAATGGAAGGATGGCTAAGGCTTCACAGGCACAATTTTGTTGAAGTATTTTACAAAGTTTTATATATGGCTGTTTTTACAGAATTTTTTATATGGTTGTGATATCACCTTGGTCACCTCGGAGCACTATCAGTGTTCTTTTGGATCCAATAGTCTGGAACTGTTTTAGAGGTGGGTGGTGGTGGGGAATCTTCAGGCTCTTGGTGAAGGTGCTGATTTTTGAGAAAAGGAGCCTACTATTCAAAACTTCCTTCACCTTAGGGATAGCATGGTGGGGTGCCATGGGTGGATTCTCTTCTAGTTTTGGCACTTTCTCCAATGGGATTTCGGTTGAACTCAGCTCTAAATCTGGTCTGAGTCCTGCCCAATGCTAGCGGTAATCCAAGGCTCTTTCAATTCCCTGGCTGTCTTTTGAAGAGTGCGGAGCTCATGGTACTCACAGCACAAAGACATTGAAGGTCTATGGGAAATGGTCAACATCTGCAAATGTCTGAGGATGTGCATGTTTATTTTTGATAGGATACGACACTTCTGGACCTGTTCTAAAATCTACATACACAAGGCCCAGAGGTACACAGAGAGTAGAACATTGAGGTACCATAGCTGCCCGGTGCTCTGTGTCACATTTAGAAAGGAACGGGTTAGCAACAGAGCATGTGCACTTAAGAAGAATTGTAACTGTTGTAAAGCAGTTTCTACAACATTACAGTCATTAGAAGTGGTAATTTATAGTATTTATCTTATTTCTACTTGCTAAAAACTGTCACTCAAAGTGTCACACATAAAGCTTTGGAATGTAACACATACCCTCAAGGTGTGGAAATGCGACACAAAAGCAAATTGAACGCTTGACAACTAGGTCTCTTAAGACGCACACAGGAGAGAAAAAAGAAGCCAAGCTGAGAGGCGACGTCCCCATTCGACATCGAGGACATCAATGCTGAGAAGAGTTACAGCTGCTACTGGCTTGCAGTTGAGAGCTGGTTCGACATTAAGGACACATGCGTCGATGAGAAGAACTTAGACATAGAGAGTATCATCAACGTTGAGACATGAGTCAACATTGAGACATGGTTCGACGTTTAGACACCCTTCTGCTGCGGAGAAGACGACAGAGTGGCTTTTACAAATGAAAGCATGAAGTCTCCCCTCGAACTCAGATTCTGAATACTCCCGAATCTACTCTCCTTGTAACACAGCTTCTTCATTCGTCATATTGGATTCTTCTTCTCCACAACTTGCAATGCCACCTCAACATCCTCCTAAGGCACCTGTGAAGTCTCTTCCTTCTACTCCACAACCGCCAATTCAAGTGGTAATTTCTCCAGCCACGCCTTCTTTTCCACCACAATGGAACTTTGCTACCTCTTGTCCCAGGCTTCATAGAACATGCAATGGATCTGTTCCTGACTCTGGCCTCTGGTAGGGCGGCTCCAACTTGCCTTCAAAAGAAATACAGGCATCCTGACCTGGATCCCATATTCCTCCATTTCCTTCCGTCCTTCACCACAAACTCCCTCCTTATTCAGACAGGCAATACAACGACCATGCATTACCCGAACAAACAAGGAGGGACGAAATCCGAACCGCTGTCCTTGGAAGCACAAACACTCTGGAAATGGTTAATCTCCAGGAATCTCAGGATTACAGTAGTTCATCTGCCAGGCATCCAAAATGTTCAAACAGACACTCTGAGCAGATCCATTCAAGAGAACCATAAATGGGTATTAAACAACACCATCCTCCAAGACATCTTTTGGGACTAGTGTTTCCCTTAAATGGACCTCCTCACAAACGGAGAAAGCAAGAAATGGCTAGACTTCATCTCACGTTTTTACCAATCAGGCACGTTGGGGAATGTCCCACTGATCAACTGGTCAGGCAAATTTCTTTACAGCTTTCCTCCAACCTACTGCCAACAGTGATCATCAGATTAACTAACTCAAAGGACAAAATGATTTTCATCACTCCGGAATGGCCCAGTCAATGGTGGTTCACGGATCTCCTCCACCAATCAGACCGACCACAAAGGAGGCTGCTGTGCAGACCAGAATGACTCCACAAGTTCAGAAGCCAGATTCTGCATCTCAACCTTCATGTCATTGAACATGTCAGTTTGGCTCCTAAACTCATACAATATGGTCATTTAAACCTCCCTCAGGAGCTCATTGACGTATTGAGAGAAGCCAGAAGACCATGTACAAGAACTGCCTAATCTCTAAAATGGAAGAGGTTCTGCATCTGGTGTGCTCAGAACAGCTTTGATCCCAATTCCTACCATGAAGAGGCAATCCTTCCATACTTGCTTCATTTGGCCAAAGTGAAACAGCAATTTTCTTCTATTAAAGTCCACCTTGTAGCTACCACAGCCTACATAAAATGTCCTTCATAAAAAAATCCTTTTTTGAAAATCCCCATAGTCAAAGATTTCCTAGAAGGCATTAAGACAATCTATCCTCCGATCTGGATACTATCACCTCTGCAGCAGTTGAATATTGTTCTTTCTCGTCTGATAGGTCTTCCTTTGAGCCTATACATAAGGCTTCCCTACGACAAATGTTGTGGAAGGCCTCCTTTCTAGCCGCTATAATCTCTTCAGGCAGAGGAGAAAAATACAGGCCCTATGTTCTCAAGAAGCTGACACAATGCTCCACTGTAATAGGGCAGTGATGAGACCTCACTTCAAATTCCTTTCTAAAGTGGTGTGGGATTTCCATCTCAATCAGGTTATTACTTTGCCTACATTCTATCAAAATGCTCATCTCCTGCAGAGAGGTTTCTTCACACTCTCGATGTGAGGAGGGTGCTAAAATTTAATAAGGACAAGACTAAGGACATGAGAAATTCCAAACAATTATTGTACACTATGGCCCTTTACAAAATGGTTTTCCCACATCAAAACTATCTAGATGGATATTCTCTTGCATAATCTTCTGTTAACAGAACGCTAACTTGACCTTACCGAAAAACCAAAAGCCAAGTTGACCAGAAGTAAAGCGGCTACCACTTTGTTACTTAGAAATATTTCAATCCCTGAGATCTCAAAGGTAGAACCTTTACAAGACACTATTGATTTAGATTCTAGAGCAGATGTCCAAGTAGGGCAAGTTGCTTTGAGAAATCTATTTGGTTAAATCCAATTCCTGGTTTATCTCCTTCTTTGCGGCTTAGGGGATGAGCAAGCTATTCTAATCAATGCTTATAATAATCAATGGTGATTCCCTGATAGAGAAGGAATGGTTTCTTACCTAGTTCTCTCTCAGGAGAATCACCACTGAAAACATAAGCAACCCCTCCTCCTCCATGACAGAAGAGATAAAGTTTGGTTAATGCTATCCTTTTACATAACTGTGTCAAAAAGAACTGAGTCAACCACCACCTACAGTCTATGATGGGACCCTGGCAGTCAAGGTGCCCTTAAAGGCTATTATCTTACTTACATTGCTGCAGTATTTGCAGTCTATATAGTTAAATTGTTCTATCTGTCTCTGTCATTCACTTTAAAAGAGAATATAAAGGATTTGGGAACGATTATTTTAAAATATAAATTTTGCTTATGTTTAGTGAATTTTAACAGCTGTATGTTTTATCTTCCATCTTCTAATTTATATTAATGAAATCAACAAAGTAGTCTGTCTTAAGGCTGCAAAAAATGTGCAATTTTATCACATTTGCCTCCAGGCCTTTCTGAAGTAAGGCGAACATACTACACAAAATATGGCTTGGGAAAAAGTGCTCCGGGGTCACTGCATGTGTGCAAGACTATTCAGTGCTTATGATTTCAATGGAGATTCCCCTGAGAGAGAACTAGGATTACAGGTAAGAAACCATTCCTTTCAGTCACTTGCCACATAAAGAGCTGCTACTGACCCCGAAGAGGCTATTGTGTATGATAGACTAATTTAGATGAACTACGAGAAAAGTGACAGTTATAGAATTATTTAGTGGCAGAAAGTCTCAGCTCTGGTTGGCAATCTGCTCATCTGCCACTATCGAATCGGTCTTACTGTGATATTGTTAAATAACCATTAAGGGGCCATTAAGAGTTCATTAAGTATTCAGCCCAAATCCTTCTCATTGGAAATACCAATACCACAGCCACGGAATTGCTCCACAGGTAACCAAACCTAGCACTGCTTGCACAGTAGTCATGAAGTCTGGAGGTGGGATGGGGTGTTTGAGTTTCGTAAGCAGAGTAAATGAAGCAGTTTTTGTAAGTTTAGAAATGTATTCTATCATACTTAGATTTAGATCAATGAAACAACTAATAGAGATGGCAAGGAGGACCTGTGATGTGACAGATTCTAAGAAGCAATAATATGTCAAGTCAATTTTCTACTGGGATGGAGAGCAACTACAGTAAGTGACTAGGAATTTAGTGTTTACCAGGTTTAGTATTAGGAAGAGCAAATATATTCAGGCTGTTAACGTTTCAAGGATGGTTCATAAGACTCTTATGTTAGGAGTTGGAAAGACTTTGAAGTAAGGAAGAGCATCTCAGTGTACTGAAATTAGGATATGTTCTTGTATTGTATCAGATTTCCAGCTCATAAACCAGCTATGAAGCAGATGGAACTTTGGAGGGTTTGGTTCGTTCTGGATTGGGACTCTATATAAAAGGAACGTGGAACGTGCATGTTTGTGGGAGTGACTGCTGATCTTGTAGCAAGCAGGCTGATCATTCACTATATAACTGTGCACATCTCAGAACAGTTATCTGGAACTGGGTAAAGTACTAGCAACATATCCTCTAGGGAATTATTTTTAGGTAAATACAGATTTCTATCTACTGTAGATCTGCCTCTCTTGAAGGTCAACTTGTTTGCTCTCACTAAGTTACAGGCATGTTCAGTTTTCCTTCATTTGTCCATGCCAGACCCTGTAGTGAGTACGCTGATGAATAGCTTTGGACAGGATCAGCTAATTACTTTTTGAGCAACTTGTTTGGTATACTAGTTGAAAAAAATGGAAGTGCCTGTATGCACACAATATTTTGTGGGTATTATACAGGCGCAGTAACATCTACTTGGTTTATGTAAGCTGCACAACTTACAAGCAGTAACAACTGCATTGCAGACCACAATGTGAGAGGTTTTTATAAATTTAAAGATGTTTTTGCAAACACATTTTGGCCTCATTTGGGCGCAAACATTCACATCTGATTTTAAATAATGGGACTAGAGCAAATTGTGTTTTTTTGGTCATGAAATGTCTTTGTGTAATGTCTGGAAGAAATTACCCAGGCAAAGTATTGCAATAAGGTAACACCGTACAGGAAAAATAGATCAAAAATTCAATTTTCGTGTGTAATTCCTCATTACCGAGAGGAAGACTTAATTAGGTACAAAAACTGGCAGTATTTCCCCTGGTAGTTTTGGCACCCAAAATAACTAGGCCCTAACAATGCAGCTGTTAATGATTTAAATGTACAAATATGGTATTTAGTGGAAATGATGTACTAATGGGGAAGAAGATTACTTGGAGCTGTCAAAATTCATCATTGAGCAGTTACAATTTGGGCAATGTCTAACCCTGGGCGAAGTGCTACGCTACGCTCGCGTAGTTTGCGAAGCTTGCGCTACTTCGCACAACTTGAATTGCACGTAGCACAGTGCGAACACGCGTAGCGTAGCGTAGTGCCGCGGTCATTTTTTGCTTGCTCGCGGTCCTCAACGTCAAGTTGGCGACCGCGAGCAAGCAAAATGACATCCCGGCGAGACTTTTTCTCGTTCGCGATCAGCAACATCAAGTTGCCGATCGCGAGCGTGGAAAATAAACCTCCCGGCGAGATTCTCAACGCGGGAGGTCAGGTTTCTCATTGCGAGTGGTCGCGTATGCTCGCGACCGCTCGCGATGAGAAACTACCAGTCCGCGTTGAGAAAGCTGCCGCTCGAGTAAAAATCTACTCGAGCAGCAGTAAAAGACAGCTCGCACTGTGCAAGTTGCCGTTTTCAATGATTGCACAGTGCGGACAAGCATCCGGCACTGTGCAATCATTGCGAACAGTGCGCTACGCAGTTCGCGTAGTGCTACGCGAAGCTTGCGTAGCGCGTACTGCACTTTGCGTAGCTTTGCGAAGCATTACTTCGCGAACTACGCCCACCCTTAGCAATGTCACATTAATGATAGGTTGTACCATCGGCCCACCCCAAGGAATGATAACATTAACTCATCGGAGTGAGCCCAAAAAGTCACTAAATTAACATCAAACCCCCAGTACCTATGGCACAAAGCAGACAGGATTCACTTTGGGCAATGTGTAAAGTATTTATGCGGTTCCAGAACAGTAATAAAGTAAAAAAAAAAAAAACAATAAAAATCCCAAAGGAAAAAAACACCAAAATGACAAAAATCCAATAAGGGGATCGTGATATGAATTTTACAGATTTAGGTAAAAATAGCACCAAGTGCCAATGATAGCCTAAGGATAAAGTAGGCCGGCTCCGAGGCGTGATTTTAGGTTGAACGAGATGGAGTGCGGGTCGCATACACCATGCAGATTTGTCCTGTTCAAAGATTTTACCTTGTGATTAAGTCCTTTTTTATAGGTATCAACATCCTCTAGCGGGGCAGGTCTGAAGCTGCATTCCATGAAGATGCATCAAATTCAGACACCTTTGCCGGAAAATCTTGAGGATGCTCTCAAGGTCTTGAAAGTCCAAATATTTTCTGAGCCCCAACTTTTTAGAGTTTTTGGAGTGGCTCTCTGGGTCACTTCTAAACCTCTCAGGACTTCAGGGACTGCACTTAGGGGCCAGGACTCACTCCAGTCGAGGCCTCCAGCAGGGTCCAGTCCAGGTCCAGCTGGTACTGATGAACTGCTCAGTTCAGGAAAAAAGGTCTCTTGCAGCTTGTTGTGTCCTTATAGACCCACAGGCCAGCCAATCGATCTTTAAAAATCCACTTCTGTTGTCCTGGGTCCAAGAGGGAGCAGTTTCAGTCCTTCAGTGCAGTTACAGCAAGCAGCGGTCAATCCCCTTCTGATCTCCTACAGGTCCAGTAAGAGTTCTGAGGAGAGTCCTTGGGGTGCCACACTTATACTGAATCGACATCCATTCGGAATCCCATTTTAGGAGTAGGAAAACCTTTTCTGATTCCTAAGCTGGTTTTTATACATAGCAAAATGTATTTTAATGGTTGTAAATGCTGAATCAGAGCATCTGGCCTTTAGTTCGTAAAGAGGGGTCCAGTGGCGTAGCTAGAGCTTTTGCCTCCCGGGGCGATCCTTGAGTTTGTCGCCCAGTGGGGTAGGCGACAGATGACAATGAGCGGGGGGGGGGGTCGCCGGCGACAGACGACGAAAAGGGAGGACAAAAAAGTGCAACCCCCCTTACCTACGCCTGGAGGCTTTTCTTGCTCTGGCTTTTTTTTATCCAGTGTCGCTACCTTTTTCTATGATTACCTTTTCTTAAAGGCAAGAACCTAGTTAAACTTTGAGACTTTTTGGAATTGACCCAAATTGGCACCAGTAGAAGCCCATCAGCCTACAGCAAGTATGTACATTAAGGACTAGTGTAAAATCTGCCTATGGTGAGCTAGTGCTCTCTCCCATTTGCCATCAACTTTCTATCAACCAACAAGTGGTGCCATCTTCTCTGAACAGTGGAATGCTCCAGGAGTCTTGTGATTCAGAAGTCCTTTCCTCTCCTCTAACTCCCAGTTGCCCTCTTCCCTTCTGCATCCCCCCTTGGAGAGGGTCGTTTTTCTCTCTTAACAGGAACCACTGTTACCTTTTGTTCTCCCTACACTAGGTAGCATTATTCTGTGCTTCCCTCTTTTCTTCCCCTTTCTCTTCATTTGCTAATTCCATCACTGCACGTTGTTTGCAACTTATACCTCATCAAAGGCATCTAAATGTATCCTGTACTGATTGGGGTTGGAGGTACCACTGAAGGGAAAATATAAGAACATCCTAAACTCGGGTGTTTGATTACTGAGATTCACAGAGTTGCAGAAACCTTACTGTGATTCAGAAACATTTTTCAGACTCACAAAAGCGTTTTAGTACATAACTTTTCTGCCGCAACCCCTGTGATTTTGTGAATGGCGTGTTTATGATTGCATAAATGCACTGTATATGAGGCCCAAACTGCTGATTGCACACACGCCGTAGTAGCACATATCTTTCCCTCAGAAATATGTGTTCTTCATTTTAATTTCCTTTATTTATTTAGCGTTGCTCTAGCCGGAAAGGGTGGTACTGCTCTTTGCATTACAAACGTAGAGAAAGGGTCATGTAAAACCTTGAAAGAGTCAGCTTTAAAGACGAGGTAAAAACACTCACCAAGGGTCGGTTGCTGATCCTGTAATGTATTTTCATCCATAGTGATGCTGTCTATCCTGTTCAAAGTGTTTAGGCTTGTGGCATTTGCTTTTTCCGTTGTTAACCTGTTAAGAAACGTGAACACAGTAAAAGAAACTGCTTAAAAGATTAGTTTAAAACTCTTGTAAGTCTCTCGTTTGTAATCAGTTTGCTGGGAGCTAGTCTAATCTTAATGCATCTACTGCAGAAATCTGTATGCAAACTGCAAACAAAACAGGTTCAATAGCAGGGGGAGTGTGCACTGGTGCAACCTTCCATTAATTTTGCACAATTCCGAATCAGTGCAAATGCCATTTTTTGCTCATCACGGATGCTTCAAATGTGAGTGCGGAACTGACCCCTACACTAGTGTAATCCATGCAATCTAGCTCGTGTGGATAAACTCATCCTTACATGTTCACCGTTGGTAAAGGCGCACAGCTGGTTTGGGTAAAAGCATCATGTGTTTCCATCACTGTGGACTAATGCTACTCTGGCATGTGAATGGGTACCTAGAATATGTTTTTTTTTTAAAGTTTTGGCTCCGACGAATAATTATCCATCACATATAACAAGGTGATCGTAAGGATGATCACGTGGTCTTATTATTTTGCAAACAAATGCAAATGTTCAAAAAGAACACTTTCAAATGAGGTATGAGCCTTCAAGTAGAGACTAAAATATTTAAACATGAACAAGGGTATTAGAGGAGGGATCAAGGGATGGGCATTCAAGCGCAGTCCTTGAAACAATAGCCCTCGTTTAAAAAGTTGCTCACGGGGTCTGCCCCCTCGCATATTACATATGGAGAATTTGTGTGGTTGGACCATGGACAATGGTTTCAGGCTTCCTCTTGTCTTTTGGAGCCACATACATCAAGCGTAATGATGTTTTAAGTGCACAGCTCCTTTCACCTTTAAAGAGATCTGAGCGACTGCTCCATCTTTTTGGCTGTAATGGAGGTTGGAGGTGACTGCACAGAGATGAGAAATAAGAAACTGGAATGCAGGGACAATTTATTGAGAGTCTTGCCACAGAAGTCAACAGTTGTACTTAAAGTCCATGGTCAGACAAACCGCGGAAAAATATTATTACCCTGTTGGGGCAAGAAGGATCCGTTGCATGTTGTACAGATGTACCCAAACACTGAGGGACTGAATACATGTATTTCCAGTATCCTCACTTTTATTTTTGCCCTGGCGTCACACTTATCGAGTGTGTGCACAGAGGCCTAGGCCTGCCTCTGAGAAAGCAATTGTTCAGGACCTTTCCTGTCACCCACAGGTGTCATCAAGTGCGTCCTCACAGTGGACAGAAGACTACAGTGAACACCTAAGGAGGTGGTGGTAGCATACAGTGTTCTGTGATTGTATATAGTTGACCAGTTCTTTTTATCAGTGTCAGTGAGTGTGTCGCCTTCTGACCCCTCTCGTATAAAGTTACACTGTTATGTGAAATCGAGAACTTTGCGCTGACGTGCATGCGGAGTACACGTGCATGCACAGTATGCATGTAGTATATGTGTGGTAGTAGCTCTGTGTGTGTATGAGTCTAAGGCCCAGATGTACGACCATTGCAAATTGCGAGTCGCAATTTGTGCTCAATTGCGAGTCGCAAATTGCGAGTCGCAATTTGGAATGTACAATAGTGTCAGAGACACTGATTGCTATTCCCAATGGGGTCGCAAAATGCGAGGCTCATGAATATTAATGAGCCACTCGCAATTTGCGACCCCATTTGGAATGGCTGGCCCTCCCTCCATGTCTGGGACTGCTTGTCAATAAAGCAGTTTTTTTTTTAAATGCAGCCCGTTTTCCTTAAAGGAAAACGGTATGTATTGAAAAAAAAAAAATGAAACGTTTTCGTTTCATTTTTTAAGGGCAGCAAGTGGTCCCGTGGACCACTGCCTGCCCTTAAAAATATTTCAGAGCCAGTCACAAAGGGTAAGGGGTCCCCTTACCATTTGCGACTGCATTACCATCCTCTTGAAGAGGGTGGTAATTTGCGAGTTTTTTGCGACCGCAATTGCGGTCGCAAAACATTGGTACATGGCTTGTGACTCGCTATTAGGAAGTGAACGCCCCTTCCTAATAGCGAGTCGCAAAACACTATTTTGAGAGTCGCAAATTATTTGCGACTCGCAAAATAGTGTTTGTACATGGCCCTATCAGAATTAGCATGCGCAAAAGGGTCGCAAACCCGTTTGCGCATGCTAATTCTCGTCGTACATCTGGCCCTAAGTATTGAAGCCAGTGGGATCCATTTTGGATGCCCTTGGTTTGACATGGCACAGGATGGTGGATGATGACAGCTTCCACAGAATGTGGAAGTGTACAGCTTGCATTCCCGTGGCAGGAAGGTGGAGATCCAGACACTGGTGAGGGGGTGGAGAGTGGGCTATCTTTTGAAATTCCATGAAGAATTTGTTAGCAAGGCGCTGCTGATAAGTTCATCCTGAGCACTGCCATATGGTGGATGGTAGGAGTTAAAGGGGGCGACTGCAGTTTCTATTGTTTAGGATACTGAAGTTTTTAGGTTAGGCCTGTGCTTTTGTCGATCCCTAATTACTGATTCAGAGAGTCTGATGACAGTCATGTGCAGAAACTTCACACTTCAATGAGCCCGTTTTGTGCGTGCTGCAGTATGGAGACTGTTCCAGTGCTATGCTCTGACAAGCAGCCCTTTATACACTTGAAAGAAAACCACCCCAAACCACTTCTCATGTTTGAGACAAGGGACCCACATCCACTGTCCGGAAAATGTGTAAAAAAAAGTGGGATACAAACAAACCCACGGAGCTCCAGTTGCAAGTTCTTTGTAATCACAGAAGGAAGGGCTCTACAGAGTACTTGTAGGGCTGCTGAGTGACTACAGCGGGTGTCTCCGTGACAGCCAGTCTCCCAGAGAAAAGAGTTCATCACTAGAATCTGCACTTTCTGCTGGAAGATCTGAGGGTCTGCCTAGTGCCTATAAGCCTGCCTGCGTGCACGCCTGCTGAGAAGGAAAGAGTCTGCCTGGCCATGCAGGAAGAGAGACTGTCCAGGAGGAAAAGTCCATACAAAGCGGACTGCCTATGAGTGCGAAATCAGGAGTGACTCATGCTGCAGAGTGTGTCCCCTGGTCTCTCTGTGGTTCCGGCAGGAACTGGAAACAAGCATTTGCAATGCAATAGGTCTCGCATTTGCGCGACTTTAAGCTATTGGCATTGTAAATAACAATGCGTTTTATTTATGTTTCAAAAACCAAAAGATAAATAAAAGGCATTGTCATTTACAATGCCAATAGCTGAAACTCGCGTAAATGCAAGACCTGTTGCATTGCAAATGCTTGTTACAAAGATGATGTTGAGGCCGGAGGCCTAGTTTAGAATAAGGCACAAAACTTACTAAACTACATCATAATGATTTTGTACATTATAATGATTTTGTTTCAAATGCAATACCTCCATGTCAATAGACATATATGAATTCAATTGAGCAACAACTAAAATGTATGTACATTTCTTGTTCAAGTGTGGAAAACTTCCACAATGGTATCACAAATCCCCCTGCTGATACAAACATTAGAAGCCGGGTGCCACTAGTTTTTGGAACCAAATGTTAAATATAAAAGGTCTGAATTTCTAAAACTGCTAAATTAATATAAATAAATAGACACTGTAAATGCAACTGGGGATGCTAGCCTGATATGGCCAGAGGTAAGTGAAGCTTTCTTTTTGAACTTCCTGTTCTTTCTCATGTCAGAGGAGGGATCACCTCTTGTTTAATGACTTTTAGAAGACTTTGGGATAATTGCCTACTGCAAACACAGGCACAGCCCAGCCCCGGAACGCTTAGGGGCAGAAAAGCAAAGTTCATAAGTGAAAATGTAACGCCTCAAGCAAGCAGCTCTCATTAACTGTAGACATGTTCAAGATGGGCTAACCAATCACATTCGTCATAACTGTCAGACGTACAAAACACAAAATGTTTGCAGAGGTTGGTCTCTGATAGTAAGTACACAGGCAGTGAAGCGATTTCTGTACTTTTTAAAATGCATTTTGTGACAAAAAACATCATAATTTTAATAGTCAATGGGCAAACGATTCTGTCCCTCTTTCTATCGCAAAACCTGCGGTAATTAAATCAGGGATGGTAAAGTGTGTTCTGGGTCTGGGCCGAGCAAAGCAGGACTCTTTTTCTGTCTTTACCACCATTGACACACTAACTCCGCTCACGCGTCTCCTTTGTCGCTCACCTTCATCCTACCGTCCATCTGCTCCAAATGTCTTCGGGTCTTGTCCAAGGCCACGCCCTCTCCCCCTCTGTGTAGTCATAGACAGAATCTCTAAACACTAGCCCGAGAGTTGAAAATACGGCACCTACTGATAGAGCCCTCTTAGGTAACGAGAAGCCCATCTCGGAGTAATAAAAGTGGTACGGGGTCAGACGTGTCAATGGCATATTGCGGCAGTAGGGCTTAGCATAGGTTTAATGATGCCTAATATGGCCGTAGCAGTGACAGCTAAAAAAATCATTTGGCCAAGGAGGCTTGTCAATGAGATAATCAAGACTGCTTGCATTTCTCTTTGTTTTCCGTTGAAGTCTCGCTCCAAAAGACATGTATAACAACACACGCATAATGCGCCGCAAAAGGATTTTTAACTTCAAAATAAATTACCCTATTTCAAAATGGCGCCTCCTTTGCTTTTGTGTCCTCTTTCTGTGTCGATACAATCTTCGGCAAAATTATCCGCAAGGAGATTCCGGCCAAGATCATACACGAGGACAGTCAGGTGAGACAAGCATCCGCGGGGTGCAAATGCTAGTGGCTATGGAAGCCGCGTTTACTGCGTGGTAAATTTCACAGCACTGCAGATTTGTGCATGGGTAGTCCCTACTGATGCCTGCGGGTACGGCCGCCTCATTGTCATTTGTACTGGTTTGGGACAGCATTGTTCCGGTGGAGAGCGCTCTTTGTGGAGTCGGAGTGTCTCGTCCCCATTAAATTGTTCTTTCTGTCCATGGCAGTGATCCAAAAAGTGTTAAAGGGCATGTGTGTGGGCATGTATTGATGCGGAAGGGCGGTGTATAATGAAAGCAGAAGGGGCATGATGGAGGGAAAAAAGGAGGGAGCGAGCGAGCGAGCAAGAGGGAAAGCGAATACCAGCGGCATTTAATGGAAGCAGAAGGGGCCTGATAGAGACAGGGAGCGAGCGAGCAGGAGTTGTGCTAACGACGCGAGCCGTACGCGTGCACATCTCCTGTCCTCCGTACGCGCAGGGAGGGAGGGAGGGAGCGAGCGAGCAGGAGTTGTGCTAACGCCGCGAGCCATACGCGTGCACATCTCCTGTCCTCCGTACACGCACATCTGCTGTCCCTTGTGCTAACGCCGCCAGCCGTACGCGTGCACATCTCCTGTCTTCCATACGCGTGCACATGTCCTGTCCCCCTTCGGCAAAGAAATCGACAACAATAGGTCTCGCCAAGGCGAGCAGCGCATGCGCTGCGTCGCTAGGCGAGACCTAAAAACTGCCTACATTCATAAATCAGCCAGGCTTGAGGCTGGAAATAACTTGCCATGACGGGCACACTTAGGGGGACTGCACTTGCTGTGTGAATCGGTCTGGGGCAAGGCTGAATCTGCCTTGCCGTGTTTATTGACCTAAAAGGGGCTACATTTACCTTGATATGTGTGTTGGCCTGGGTCGGGACTTCATCTGCTGTGTTGTATGTATCTACCCGAGGAAGGCTGATCTGCCTTGCCTCATGTATCGGCCTGGGTCAACCTGCAACTGCCATGCAATGTGCATCATCCCTGATAGGGCTATAACTGCCTCACCACATATGTCACCCGGGTTTGGGCTGCAGTTGCCTTGCCATGCTTCTGCATCAACCCAGAAGCGGGCCATAACTCCCAGAGCATGCTGAATGACATCCATCAGATCAGGGAGACCGCGGTCAGTGAAGATGCGAGCTGCACCCACTCTTCCCTGCAGCCACTAATGGTGCTAGCACACATACCGTGGGACTCCATCTGCACTGGGACCAAGCCGCCTTGCAATGCACTAGACTGAGCACAACAACTTAAGACTGCTGTCTGCTCACTACAACCACAGGGTTAAGAAAACAAAGTCAAATGAATGAGCATTTGAGCTAGTGGGGAATCGTAATCCATGCCTGAGTCTTACTCATGTTTCTACCGAAGCTTACTGTATGACTGTCCTAAATAGGGTTGCCTGGGTGGGACAGAGCAAAGTGAGGAGAAGTGTAGCGACCACAAGAAAATCGTGGTATGGGACTTCCCTCTGTATTTGCAAATCAGTTGTATAGTATTTAGTATGGCTGTTTGATTAACAGTACAAGCACTAGGCTGGATATTCATTTATCTTGTTTGTCGGTTGATTGTTAAGTTTTGTGCTCATGCCCTCTCACAAGTTCCCAGAGAAGCCACTACTCACCTCCCTACCCTGAGAGTCAAGTTCAGAAAGGGTTGTACTTTGTCTAGTTTGCAGAGCCACGGTAGGAAAGACCCCAGGTCACCAGTGGAAAAGACCTCAATCCCCACAGTTGGGGACCAGTAGCCCCTTTCTGCTCTCTGACACCCTAAATGGGGTCTGCCATACCCCACACTAAACCACATAGTGCGGGGGCGTGGCTTGTGCGCTCAGCAAGATGGCGGGCGTTTTCTGAGCTCCGTCGCTTCCGAGGAGAATTACGGCCGCCCTTTGTCCTCGCTCCGACTCTTCCAGCCTGAACAAGCTTTCCAATGCATGGCGGCACACATTGGTGACAAGGGGTGAACTCCTCATTCACTTTTTGGATGTTTTACATCGCATTTTTGTCTTCCTCACGAGCGCGGCCGCCATTTTGTGTGCGCGGCGGTCGCACTGTTGGAATAATATACCTTCCTGAGTGAACTGATGGTCGTGAGTTGTGTCGCTCCAGTCATTTAGGCACTGAGTATTCTTGTGCCTCCTCAAGTTTTAGTCATGTCTAGTGGACAAAATACTACTGAACATTAAACTGATAAGTATATATGATTGTCCGCTGAGGCAAATGGACTCGCATATGATATCTGTGAGGAGAGGATTTTAAAGGCGCTATCTCGTATCTGTAGGTGTTTGAGGCAATCCTTAGGAACCCCATCGCCCCATTCTTCTCTATGCCTTGCATTGTGTTCAGGCTGCGCTATTCCCTTGCTGATGGAGTCATTGCCTCATTAATATATTGCCTTCTACGCCATTCCATTGGTCTTTATTGAAGCAGATTATGCCTACCCTTCATAAATGCCTCGTGTTTGAGAGGATGTAAACAGATTTCTGTATTTTGTGAGGTATTTCTTTCATCCGTTTCTTCATAGCTTGGATTTTATTTGCAATACCTCCACTCTCTAATCTTTACCACGTCATAATTCTGCTATCTGGAACTGCGTTGAGTCATTCATCTTTATTGGGTCTGAGCATGAAATGAAATTTGTACTTGTAAAGCGCACCCATACCCCCAAAGGGGTGTCCAGGCGCTGTACGCATACCGCTGTGGAACCCTTCCTGGCTTTTCCCTGTGAAATGTCCACTCCTGGGCACCCCCAGGGTGAAGCCAGGCATCCCAGCGCTGTTGGGGCCGTTGTGGAGATTAAGCAAGCTATTGCCCAGAGTTGCAGAGTGGGACCCATGATTAGAATAGGCACCGAGGCGAGAATTATCAGGTCCGAGGAAATTGAGCCCAAGACCCGCCGAGGCGGGAATTGAACCCTGGTCCCGGGCCAGATCTCTGCATCAGGGTCTGCCGCTCTAACCATTGAGCCACACTTCTCCAAAGCATATATCTTTATGGGAAGGATCTCTACTTATAAAGGACCTCCTCACCGACAAGTTCATTTTATCAGGATGGCTAGTGAAGCACTCTCTCTGGCAAAGGCATCTTCATCTGGTACCAAACCGAAAAGAGCCAAAAATGATCCTCCATCTTCGGTCCAGTCATCCTCTAATCCGGTTTTGGACTCCATTTTAGATGAACGACGTGCACTGAAACCTTTTATGAATACCACTAATGAAACGCTCCAACTGATTGAGGACCGATGGATTAACATGGAAGGTAAAATGTCCGAAATGGAGCAACGTATAAGCAACCTTCAAGATGTGGCAATTAAAGTACCCTTATTGGAGCAAGAAATTTATAAGCTTAAACTTCATACAGAGGACTTAGAAAACCGCAATAGAAGGAACAATCTTCGGCTGTATGGACTGCCTGAAAATGTTGAGGGTGCTCATCGCCTTGGTCGTCCTCAACCTCACTCCAACAAACCACGCGGTATTATTATGCTTTTCCTAGAATTTTCTGACCTGATGCATGTATTAAAAGTTGCCAGAGAAAAACGCCGTCTTGTCTGGTCTGGACATAACATCTTCATCTCACAGGATCTCTCCAATGCTACTAATGCCAGGCGCAAAGAATTTCTAGCTCTACATCCGCTGTTAAGATCTATGAATATTCGCTATGGCATTCTGCATCCTTGCCTTTGCAAGATTACTCATGAGGGTCCATCTCAACTAAAACAGTTTTTGCACTCTATAACTAGAATACCTATGGATACAAATGCACAATGTTCTTAAATTACTCACTCTGTTAATGCTTCATAGTTTGTTATCTCTTGTTGCGTTTTTTTGATCTTTACATCTTCACTATGTATTCTGCGGCCTAAATATCTTATAATATTTAAACTCTTTTATTTCCTTATCTTCCTCAGCTCCATTCTCTCTCATTTGTTGTTCTTGTTCTTGAGCGCTAACATGTCCGATTCTGTTTTTCTTCTCTTTACATCTCAGATCTGGCTTTTTGTCCTTGATCTGTCCCTGTTTTTCTTTCTATTTTTTGCTTTCTTTCCATCTTTTCTTTCTATATATATTCTCTCTTTCTCCTCCTTTTTACCTGTTACCCCTCCCCTTTTTTATCATCTCTATGAGTGATCGTTTTACTTGTTCCCTTATGTATTCATTAAGGTTAGTATGTTCCATGATCTTTATGACTTTTATTTTCTGTCTTTTTTGTTTTTGCAGTTCGTCTTCAATGTGATCATTCCCCTATTCCTTAAACATTATCATGTTTAATGTTGTATCGTGGAATGTCCGTGGTCTGGGGCATCCTGTCAAGCATCAAAAGGTACTTTCTCATTTATCAAAACTTAATTGTCAGATTGCTTTTTTACAGGAAACCCACTGTAATGATGTTGAATCTCTTAAACTCAAACGTCAGTGGGTGGGTCAAGTTGTTTTCTCTTCAGCTATTAACCGTAAAGGTGGCGTTGTCATCCTGTGTCATAAGTCTTTGAAATTACAAATTGTATCTACTGAAACGGATATGAGTGGACGATGGGTAATACTTAATGCCACGGTCTATAATAAACCTATCACCTTTTTTAATATATATGGACGGGTTAAACCTGACCCAGATTTTTGGCACAATATTAAACTAAAATTATCCTCAATCACTAATCCCAATATTATTGTTGCTGGAGACTTTAATAATTGGCTTGACCCCTTTTCTGATAGAAAATCAGATTGTAAATTTATACCTGATAAAACCCATAAAGCATTTCAATCTGCTATTGCTTCTCGTCCACTCTATGATGCTTGGAAAACTAGTAATCCAGATTGTTACGAATTCATATTCTTTTCCAATGTTCACCATACTATGTCTCGCATTGATTATGTATTGATTTCAAAAACCTTGTTACCCTCGCTTCAATCTGCTGATATAAGCTCTATCTTTCTTTCCGACCACGCCCCGGTCTCAGTTTCTTTTGATTTATCCCTTACCACTTCCAAACACAATAGGTGGAGATTTAACAACTCCCTATTAGCGGATCAAACTTTTATTTTAAAGGCTACTTCCTTTATACAGGAGTTTTTTCAACTTAACAAACCAAGTGACACCTCTATGCACAACAACTGGGATGCCTTCAAAGCTTCATTTCAGGCTTTTACCATCGCCTACACTGCTAGAAAGAAAAAGTTATTAAACTCCCAATACATCTCTTCCCTCAATCATATTAAAACCCTTGAAAACTCTTATTACACTTCCAAATCTCCTGTCCACCTCCGAAATCTAATTAAGGCTAAATCTGACCTAATTAAATTGGCCACAACCGATGCTTGTAATATTTTACTTAAGATAAAATCCAAATACAATGGGGGACAAAACATAGCGGGTAGAATGCTGGCTAATTATTTAAAAGTCAAATCAGAAAAGAAAGCCATTGGACCTATTCGTAATACCCCTACCCAACACTTTATTACATTCCGACTCAGGCATTTCAGTCCTACTACCACTCATTGTATATGGAAGTCACCCATCCCACTCTAACTGATACACAGTTATTTTTTGATGGTCTCCCTTCTCCCTCCTCAGTTCCGGATGCCATGGCCCTTTTGGAAAAATATATAACTCTTCAGGAGATATTGGATGCAATTAAATCTTTAAAAAGAGCTAAGGCCCCTGGTCCTGACGGTTTTTCTACTGAACTTATTTCTTCCTTTTCATCTATCTTTGTGCCGTATTTACTTGAGCTCTTTTCCTCCCTTATATTACACTCCAAACCTGAAGGCTCCTTTCTCGAAGCTCTTATAGTAATTCTCCCTAAACCCGATAAGGATCTCTCCCTTTGTCAAAATTATCACCCAATCTCTTTAATCAATTATGATTGCAAAATCTTTGCAAAAATTCTCGCTTCTAGATTGGAAGGGGTTATTCCCTTCCTTAATAAACCTGATCAATCTGGTTTTATTAAAGGTAGACTCTCCTCAGATAATGCTAGGATGCTCTCCAATATTACCATGATAGGGAAAAAATACTCTGAACCCCTAGCCGCATTATCCCTTGATGCTGAAAAAGCTTTTGACCGTATAAATTGGCTATTCATGTTCAAAACTCTCCAATGGTTCGGTTTCGGCCCAAAATGTATTTCACTTATCAAATTATTATACTCTGATCCCCGTGCATGTGTGTTTTATCTCCTTATTTTACCTTACATAGAGGTACACGGCAAGGATGTTCCCTTTCTCCTCTTTTATTTCTTTTATGTCTTGAACCCTTTCTTGAGCGAATTCGCCATAACCCTTTGATAACTGGTTTTCTCCATAATTCCCATGAAATCAAATTATCTGCTTATGCAGATGATATCTTAATTTACCTCTCAAAATCCTCAACCTCCTTTTTTACAGGAGATTTACTTATACTCTAAAGTATCTGGATACAAATTAAATTTCTCCAAAACTGAAGTTTTACCCTTAAACCCTTTATGTTACAAATTCATGTTTTCTGATACCAACTTTAAATGGTGTCCATCAAAGATTAAATACCTTGGTGTACGGTTTTCCTCTACCATTCCCCAAACTCTAACCCATAATTTTACTGCTTTAAAACTTAAGATTCAAAACTTACTCTCCTCATGGTCCCCCCTACACTTGTCCTGGTGGGGCAGGTTGGACACTATTAAAATGTTGATTGTGCCGCTTATTCTATTTCTGCTTTCTATGTTACCCTTTAAAATTCACCATTATTATTTTAATCAAATTAATTCCATTTGTACTAAATTTCTCTGGAACAATAAACCTGCTCGTATTGCTTTAACTAAATTAATTAAACCAAAGAATGAAGGGGGTGTACGATTTCCCAATTTTAAGCTATACCATACTGCTTTTCTAATTAGACAAGTATTTGCACTAGACAGACAATATTATGATGCTCCGACACTAGTTGGATTAAGTTTGAACATTCTTTATTACATGACTTTTCTTTTTATGACATCTGTTTTATGTCAAATTGCACTTTCATATCTAAATACCCTATTTTAAAATACTCCCAATACTTGCTACATTCGCTGTTTATGGATGGGTCTAACTTTCACCAAGCCTTTCTTGCCTCATCTATTTGGTACAACAAATTTATCAGGTTTCGCCACAAATCATTTTACTTCAAACACTGAAAAGAGAAGAATATTATATACGTACACCAACTTGTATCTCATAATTCAGTTTTGCCTTTTGATGCATTACAAGATCACCATGACCTACCCTCTTCCTGTTTCTCTCAATACTCTCAACTATCACAGGCACTTCAGTCATTTCTTTCATCTAAAAACTTTCCTATTATTGACGCTCCAGTCATTCCCTTAACTCCCCTACATAACATCTCTTTTGACACCAATCCTAAAGCCTCCCTTATCTACAGACTCATATCTACTTCTATCTCTGACAGACCAAAATCCAATATTGAACTAGCTTGGGAACTAGACCTGTCCATCACCATGTCTCCTCCAAAATGGGACAAACTATGGCAGAAAGTCTTTTCCACATCCAGAGCTGCTCACATTACTCAATATTTATTTTTCCTTTACAATAGAGCTGTTAGAACACCAATATTTCTACACAAAATCAACCAATCTTCCTCCCCCCTTTGCTGGTCATGCCTTTCCACCAATAGTACATTATCTCATTTGATTTACTACTGTCCCAATGTTCTAAAATTTTGGAGATCCATCTGGACTAAATGTTCCAAGATTTTTCATATTTCTATTCCCCTATCGTTTCAAAATGTATTTCTTGGATCCTTGTCTGTTGATTCACATGATACTGTACTTAAGCTGAAGTTATTTGATCTTTTTCTTGCACTTGCATTTAAAGTTATTCTTACTTATTGGAAAGACAATTCTGAGATATGTGTATTAACATGGTGGAATCTTATTTGTGACAAACATAGAATTTTTACTGTTTCATCTTCATCTGTAGCTCAAAGAATTAAGTCTGATTTACTCTGGTTACCCTTTACTACTTTTCTATCTTCAAACTCTTCTTTACACTAATTCTTTCCTGTTCGTTCTTCTCCTCTCCTTTCCTCTCTTTTCTTTCTTTACTTTGTCTCTTCTTTTCTTTTTTCCTCCCTTTTTCCTTTTTTTTTTTCTCTTCTACCACTCTAAAAATTATTTAGATAGATTATTTATTTGCTAGGTATCTGTAGTGCTAGAGGCACTCTTGTGGTCTGACACCCTGTGATGCCCTTTGACTACCATTATTTTAATTGACTTTAGTGTGTTATTTTATCCTAGCCTGAATGTACGATGTCCTGCATATGCCTTGCTTCTCTTAAAAGTTTCTTTCTTTTAATCTTGCTGTCTTTCAGTGGGAGCTGTCACGGAGTAGGACAGCCTTGCCAAGAACAGAACGTGTGGGATGTGCATTTGAAAGCATGAGAGGGAGAGAAAGGTGTGGAATGTACTTTTTGGTCTCGAAGTGCAGTGTTGTGAGCAGTGATGCACAACTGTGCTCAGTGTTGTACTTTGAGAGATGAAGTATGTGATGCTATAGGACATTGAGAGATGAAGTATGTGATGCTATAAGCAGTTGTGCACAAATGTGCATTGTGTTGTACATTGGTAGAATTATGAAGTTCTTACTATTGGCTTTGACATGGCCTCATGTCATCCTGTTTTCTGACTCTGCCTTGCTTCAGCTTTTCCTGCGTGCACAGCAGCGCTTGCAAGTTGTTTGGGTTAATCACGTTCAAGGATTGTTTTTGTGAGAGATTGTTTAATGTACTCTGAAAGGCTGTCGTGAGCTTCGTCAAGATAAAGGATGGAACATGTGAGATTGGAGAGGGAACGTGGGAACTCCTTCCAGCCAGGGAATGCTTGCTTGGAAGCTGGCCAGTTCTGGTAAGATTCCTCTGGCGCGGGGGGAGGTTTCTCTCGAACCTTTTAGTGCGAGTTTTGAGACTATAAAGCTGGTGTTTGTTGACAGTTGAGTGGGCGCTCACTTACAGAATAGACGTATTGCTGTAAGACAAACGGAACTTGAGTCCCGGTCGAGAGTCCAAGCCAGCTGTGAACGGGCCCCCCAGCGAGAATTGGCAAGGATGTCAAGTGAACGATCGGGTGAGGTGATTTGTTTCTGACTAGTGCCATTGTGATGCGTGGTTCCAGTGGCTGTGGTCATTTGAGGTGTTTGAGCTTTGATTATTGCCATTGTGATGTGTGGCCAGTGGCTTTGATCATTTGAGGTGTTTTCTTTGTGATGTGTGAGTGAGTTGAGGTGCACATCCAAAGTAATCATTTGATTAATTCAGTGTATACATCTTTCTGATCTCTTGCAAGACGTCCAGCATATTATATTTTCTTCAGTGTTATCTCATATTATTTGCTGCTTGTTTATTCATGGTATTATTCATGCATTTAACTGCTACATTTACCAAGTGTGTTATTATTGCTTGCATATAAACATATATATATTTCTATGTGTATTTTAATGTCGTGCATTTGGCATCTGGGAAAGCGTTTTTGTTAGAGAGCATTGTGTAAAATAAAACCCCAAGCCTTATTCTAAGAGAGAGAGTCCTTGCATTTTGTAAAATAAAACCCTTTTCTAAAGGTGCTGTGTTATGTCTCCTGCTTTGCCTTGTGGGTTTGAGCTACCGTGTGGAAGATTCTGTATTATCTGAGGGGCGCAAGCAAGACAGTATCCTAATCTTATCCACCTTTTTGTTGTTACATAAGGTTGTATTTTCTACTCTCTTCTATATATATTATGTATTATCGCTTCCATTTATTGTACATTTTGCCATGTTTTCTTCATCCCTTATGATAACTATGTTCCTGATACCTGTTTATTATTCAATAAATATTTTTTTTTTTTTAAAACACAGTTCAATCAGAGGACCTGGTCCTTGTGGTGCAGCGGTCAGGAACAATGTCAATACAAATATATTTCTCTAACATCACCAAACTAGACCATGAGGTGTACCAGAGGGCCAGGTTCCTGTGGTGCTGTGATTAAGGTGATCGTCACAACCAGGGTAGGGAGCAAGGAGAGACAAGCAGTAGGAATAAAGTTACTGAGAGGGAGGTAATACAGGACCCATGGGCACTTAAGGCCAGTCAAGGAGTTGATAGTGACGTGGTAGGCATGACAATTTTAGATGTTGCAGAGGGCGATTACTTACAACAAGGATGATGAGGCAATACATTATGGTATAGATAAGATAAATATTAGCAGGAAGAAAGAAAAGGAAGCAACGTGGCTGGCAGAGTGCCATGTTAGCAAGAGGCAGAAATACTGGTGTATATTCAGGAAAAAAGGCACTAAACTCTGCATGGAATAGTGGACAATGGATAGGAAAACAGAGTGGGTGCAGGGTCTCACAAAGAGGGGTGAAGCAGAGTAAGGCGTATTGAATAAAGACCACCCTGAAAGTGGATAGAAAGCCTTAGACAAAAGTAGGTGAGAGTCATGGGGACAAAGTGAAAAGTGAATAGCTGGACACATTGTTTGAGCCTCCCCTATATCAACCGTCTATCCTAGGGCATAAAAAAGGGGAACTAAGGGAGATAATAGAGAGGGGCAAGCCTTTCAGTGAGCTAGATGTAGAGGAAGACAGGGGAGGGGTAGAAGGAGCGAGAGGATATTGATAAGGAGATATAGATAAGGAGGGGGATTTTGATGATGAGATTAATGAAATGGTTAGAAATGGGATGAGGAAAAAGAAAAAAGATGGAGAAATAGCAGGAAAAGGGGTTGTATCTGTAGGAAGACTAACAGGAGTGCAAGCAGCTGCCTGAGCAGAGAGAGGGAGTGGAGAGCAAGCAGAAAATAAATTTCGTGAAGCTATAGAGAGGCAAGTGGGACAGTAGAGAATGAAGTGTTGATGCATGCACAGAAAGGGGACATGTGCAAACAGGAAAAGTTGAGAATTGGAACAAAATGAAGGACTGAAGGAGGTATTGGAGACAAGAAGCAAAGTCAGAGTCACACTGACCAGGTACCTGATAAAAACCTGTGGGGTGGCGGGGGGGGGGAGGTGATCAGTTTGCCAAGGTCCACTGTAACCCATAGACCCACAGGTCTGACTGCATTGGCTGCCGGTCAGAGAAAGGGTGCTTTTCAAGACTCTCTGCCTGGTACATAATAGGTTGCCCGTTCTTTCATGATTTTCCCAACCCCATCCCACTCCCTCACTAAGATCTGCTTCTCAATGCAGCCTTGTGGTGTCTATATTCAGCGGCAAAATTGTTGGTGGACGCATGTTTTCTGTACTAGCTTATAGCAGATGGAACACGCTGCCTTCTTTTGTTAGAGATGAGCCAAACTTTTTTCTCTGCACAGTGTGGCGTTCTGCAGTTAAGTTCTTTGCTTTTATCCTTAGACCTTGTTTCAGTGCCAAGATAACCCAGTTGGGGTGAACGCTGCGCTTTATAAAACATTTTGAAACAAACAGTATAACTAGCCCATAACAGCCCCTGCTGACTCACTCTTGCCAGCAGCGTCATGGAGCGTGCAAAAACGCACTTATTGAATTACATGCTACTCGTAAATGGAGCAGCAGGCCTTTGTGAAATATACCTAGATAGGCTGCTTCATCAGGGAAAAAGCCAACTTGTGGTTCCTCCTATTCTGGCATGCCAGTGTCATAACCACTGTAGCTCCATCTGTGCCTCCCAGAAATTGTCCTGTTTGTATGCATCTCCCAAAAATCAGAGCAGAGGTATAGCAATATAGTCAAATATTCATAAAGAGGACAACTCCAATATTCTAATATAGTCCGCAAAGATAATGGGTTATTTTGCATATGAGCTTCAGATTAAACATCTACCTTAAAGGCAGGGACTAGTCATTCCTTTTGTGCTCCACAAGTGTGTTGGATGAACTACATGAGTACCTATTTTGGGAATGAGCTTGACACAGTGAGGGCAGAAACTGAGACTCCCTAAAGATAGGTGCAGACTGTTAGAACAAAGAAAACCACTCTTTTATTAAAGAAGGTGATGGTGTTGAAATCTTTCAGTTTTATTACAGGAAAGATCACGTTTCATTGTGCCATTACCAAAATATTGGCAAGAGTCACAGTTAGATTCTCAAACAGAACCATTTATCAATCCTTACAAAAGAAGAGGACATGAAGGCCTGGTGGTGAAGTTTTGGAGGAAATCATGCAAGAAGGTGCCCCGGGAGGTATTGGACTTGTATATGGATAATGCCGGCGTAATCGGTTTTGGGCCACTTCTGGGAACAAGTACTATTGTCATGCATTGACCCTATTGGTAGAAAGAGCGCTCTCTGTGTAAGAACATGTATTCCCTGAGATCTTTTTGATGCTTAATGCTTGCCACACTGACAGTTTTGGGTGACTGGAGGTACTGTGTATGGGTTACCAAGGGTTCACAGGATTCACAGAAGGATTTGTGAGTATGGGAAGAAGTACTACAGCAGCACTCTTTTACAGGCACTTACATGCCTTTGTGAAGAAACACCTAAATGCATAACCCCGTCAGAAAAAGTGCAAAAGGGGCACAGGCCTTTCTTTTAGTACTAACTATTGATGAATATTTCCTGACTATCCCCAATTTATTTCCATTTTCAATGTTTTGGGACCATTTCAAAAAGACAAGGATGAGTATGTAAAATAGTACTATTTTATATGCTGCAGAAATGCCTTTGCAAATGATCCCCAGAGGTGTTTGGTAGTTCATGTTTTGTGTAAGCAGCCTGTCAAATATAGTGTGTGAGAGGGGTTTGCATAAAGGCATACATCTGACCTGTGAGGAAAAAAGCAGCTGGGAACCCACAGGCCACATTCCCAAGTCAACTAGGGGAATGTACACAAAATTACTGAATAAGTCAAGCCACGGGTCCTGGTGGCCACCTGAGGCTCCACAGCTCTCAATAGCCCCCTCATTTGTTTACCCTGAAATTACTGTAATGAAATGAGATGCGATCAAATGATTTTTCACTTTGGAATTTATATCTTTCTCCTAGGTCGAAATAGGTCATGTAGTGACCCACTTAAAACATATTATGTCACACCCTTATTTGCTTTGATGTAGTTATTTTGTCTATTAACATATTGTGAACATATTTCAAGAGGATTTAGAACACGCAGCAGAACACTGAGTCTTTGCTCTAATACTTACTCAAAGTATTTCACAGTATTTCCATGGTATTATATATCATCTGCAACAAAGCAGGATCTACCGTATTGTGTGATGGACTGGCCACCACTCGCGGGTTTGCCACAGTAGACACTTTTGGCTTTGAATTTGGGTTTCAGCCGAATTCGAACACCAAGCCATCATGTCTGCATCACTCTGCGTGTCTTCAGTGTCAAACAGCCTTAGAATACTTGACTAAGTTAGAGGAAATAATGCTAATATAGCCACAACAGCCCTGGCAAACTCAATTACGTTACTACCAAACTCAGTGTTGTGTAGTTCCTAAATGACCTATACAGGATCTGCGCGTTTGGATAACATAAACTGTGGGATTGGTGGCAGACTGATTCCGTGCACCCCCACCGGATATGTTAGCCTGTCTGTATCAGCTAGCTCACAGTGCCACTATAATCTCTTCTTACCAAGGAGAGAATAGATTCTGGCAACCTCAGAACATGACAACCCTGATCCCTCAGAATCGTGGAAACAATATACTACCTTTCGCTCAGTCACTCGTGCTTACTTAGTTTGTCTCAGAGAGATACACAGAATAAACAGGCTGGGCATTTTCAATAAGAATTTATTGAGCAGTTGTTATTCTAGTGTAGAATAGATGAGCTGCAACAACCACTAGACAGTAGCAGAGATATATGATTAGTAGTACTACGAAGGTAAAGGGATGGTATAGTTCTACCATCTCGCAGAAATCATGAATATATACAAGTACATAAAACGCATGATAAAAAGTGGAGTGTTTTGCAGATAGTGCATAATGCTCACATCTCATATTCTTAAAGACCACCTTTCTTGGCTGTAGCTGCAGAATGCATCTCATATGCTGCTATTCCCCTAATGTTCATGCAGCAGCGGGTTCAAACAGCATCTGCATCTTCACTGACCACAGGGTTCATCTGTTTTAGGTCTGAGGCTTGCTGAGGGTTATCAAATGGCTGGGCATCTACAATTCCAAACACTAAGATGCTCAAAACATAGGATGTCTGTGAGAAATAGGGTTGTTGGTTGAGAGGGGTGTGAGCCCTTCTAAATCAACAGCCACAATCCTTGTCAGAGTCAACCACAAGAAGTCTCTAAATCAACATGTACTTAACCCTCTGGTAGCTTGGCACAAAAGCAGTCAGGCTTAAATTAGAGGCAATATGTTAACTATTTATGCAGCACTTAAACAATAATAGAGTGTAAACTCCACTCAAGAAAACTCCCACACCAATTTAGACAAAAAATGTAAAGAGTAATAAAGTATTTGACAACAAAATGACAAAAATCCAATCAGTAGAACCAAAGATATGCAATTTAGAAGTTTGAAGGTAAGTATAGAGCCTAAAAGCACAAAGTGCCACTCACGGTTATCTGGTCGTGCGAGGCTGGGTAAAAGTCACAAGTTCAGGCGATGGAGCACAGGGACAGGTTAATCTTCTCAAAGCCCGATGCAAAGAGTCCAGTACAAGGTGGAGGAGGCCCGCAAGGAGTAGGAAGAGCATCGCAGATGGTCCTCGCTGTAGCACAAAGATTCTGTCAGGCGTCGTGGACGGGTGTTCCCTCGGGCTGTCGATGCTGTAGCACGAAGTGCAGATCTCATGTTGCCAGATGTTGCTCGTTGTAGTCAGGTTCACTGGAGTATCGCATTGGCAGACATCATGGGCAGATATATCTTGCCACAAACTGGCCCGTTCTCGGTCGCAAAGAGCCCAAAACTTCAAGATTTCTCCTTTCCTTACAGAAGGAGCTCCACTGATGCCACAAGGGTACAGAACCTGGGAGGCACCTTTTGGTGAACAGGAACTCACTCCAGGAAAGGCCAACAGGGCTCAGGCAGGTCCAGTGCAGTAGATCCGCTAGGCAGTTGTAGAGAGGTCTCTTGAGCTTGTTGTATACCTGTAGCTCAGAACAGGAGGCCAGCTAATTAGCCTGTGGAGTCACTCAAATAGTCTGGGATGAAGGGAGCAGGTCCACTCTTCCTTCTTAGACAGCAGGGCAGGCATCAATCAGCAGGGCAGTCCTCTGGCAGCAGGGCAGTCCTTCCTCTGTAGGGTCCGCAGGTACAGAAGTGTATTGAAGAGTGGGTCTGAGGGCTCCCTTTTTACACCTGGTGCCCCCTTTGAAGTGGGCGAAGCTTCTGGAGTTTTTTTCTTACAGAGGTGTCTGGAATTTCCTGCCTCTCTTCCCCAGTCCCAGTCAGTCTGGAGGCACAATAGGCTAGTGTGAAGTTCTTTGTGAGTGTGCTGGGCAGGTGCCTTTGAAGTGTAAGTGTGATAGGTGACAGCTCCACCCCTCCCATCAAGTCACTATGGCCCATCTTGGGCTATTCAAGTAGGCCCACTCCCTCTATTGTGTGGCTGTCTGGGAGGAATACACAAAGGCCAACTACCAAGTACACCTAGTCATCTGACCCAGGAACAGCTGCAGCCACCAAATGGTTATGACAAGAAAATGCCAACTTTCTAAAAGTGGAATTTTCAGAGTTTTGACTTAAAATACGATTCTACCATTAGAGAGGATTTTAAATTACAATTCCTTAGACACCAAAGATGACATTTCTACCAGCTCCTAAACAAATGTTATCATGTATTAAATGGAATAAGGTAACTCTATGTTATCCTATAGGAGCAGTAGGCATCCCAGTAGTGAAAAAAACGAAGTTGGGAGTTTTACACTACCAGGACATGTAAAACATTAAAAGTACATGTCCAACTTTTTAAATACACTGCGCCCTGTCCTATGGGCTGTTTAGGGACTACCTTAGAGGTTATGTATTAAAAAGGGAGTTTTATGCCTGACAAGGGGGTTATTTTTGCGAGGTCAAATTGTCAGTTTAAAACTGCATACAGACTACAATCGCAAGCCTGAGACATGCGTTAAAGTGCACTAGCAGAGTTTTACTAGCCCTGGGTACATGAAGTACCACTTTGCTTTGGACTTACAAGCAAATTAAGTGTGCCAATTGGGTTTAAGACAACTTTACCATGTTTAAAGGTGAGAGCACAAGCACTTTAGCACTGGTTAGCAGTGGTAAAGTGCACAGGGTCCTCAAGCCAACAAAAACAAATTCAGTAAATAAGGAGGGGTGAAGGCAAAACGTTTGGGGGTGACCCTCCAGAGTGGGCCAAGTCCAACAATGTCTGTTTTCACTTCCTCTCTAGACTAATACCTTAGGGATTTACCCTGCTGCTCTGATCCCTGCCTAAACTAGACTTTTTTTTAACCAATGATGAGCTGGCAAAGTGAAAAGAACATTTTAGCTATGCAATAGTCAGGCATTGGGATACAATAACATTACCCATAACTAGCCAACAGCACCCCACCTTTTGAGGCAATGAACAGGCCTAAGCAAACACAAGGAGATGTTGGACAGAGCGCTGAAACTTTTCAGACACTCACCCCCAGTCACAGATCTGGGCTGAATCCATCATCATTCTTTAGCTCACTTTGCCACCTCACTTCAGACCCAGCTATATGCAGATCAGTCTTGACCCAGCGCCTCATGGGAACAGTCCAGCCCGAACTGCCAAGCCAGGTCTTCCTTGAACCGGAAACAAGCATCATGGGCCCGGTTTCGAGGTAACACACCTCATTAGCCAGGCTAGCTTGAATCCAGTGGCAAAGTGAGCAAGGGAACCACGTCTGGGCACACCCTGCCAACTAAGGGCGAACAAAACAAACACAAGAAGATGTTGGACGGAGCGCTGAAACTTTTCAGACACTCACCCCAGTCACAGATCTGGGTTGAATCCATCATCATTCTTTAGCTCACTTCGCCACCTCAGTTCAGACCCAGCTATATGCAAATCAGTCTTGACCCTGTGCCTCATGGGAACAGTCCAGCCCGAACTGCCAAGCCAGGTCTTCCCTGAACCGGAAACAAGCATCTTGGGACCGGTTTCGGGGTAACATCCCTCATCAGCCAGGCTAGCTTGAATCCAGTAGCAAAGTGAGCAAGGGACCTTGCACAGACTCCCCTGGTGCAGCCTGAGAAGCGAAGAGTGACAACCATTTTTTAACCTGACACACTACTTTTCTATCGAAGGCGCAAATATACAATTTGTGAACCAGCGTGTTTTGTAAATCTATACCTGTGTATTTTGCAACCCAATAAATTTTCTGTAAAACATGTCTCTGGGAAACTTCAGTTTCCTTCTTTTCATATGTTGTACAAGTAATGGCAAAACTTTATATCACATGGACAAGTCGTGGACACCAGAGCTGTACAACACAATATCAAGGTCAACAATATCAACCTGCCCAAATATGACACCCACAAAATCAAGTACCATTAGCCTGACAAGGTAAGTATAAATATACTATTAACTTTGCATCTACTTATTGCGATGATACAGTGGTAGAGGAGGAATGAGATTCGTTATTGCTGCAGGTCGATATTTCAACCATAATATTTTGATGGCCCACCCCTAGAAGACTGTCAGCTTTGTGTCAAGCTACGTTGCTAATTATAAAAATTATTCATTCTTCATAACTTCAGACATAATGAGAAAGTACCAAAAAACCAGGCTGTGAGCATGCACACTTCCTGGATTCTGGAACTAAGTCGTACCTGCTCTGCAGTTTCACAAGATTTTTCTTGATTCTGAAAAGGAAACAAAGGACCAGTGTTACTGCTCAAGGGAAGGAGCTCTTGAAATAGAGAAAAACAGATTCACTCAACTACTGTACCCATCTAATGCATGTCTATTCTAGGCGGTGGGAAAGAATTTAAATGCCTCTAGGTTCACTTTGACCAAACAAGAATCAGAATTAAAAATGTATTACTGCTGTATTGCTCAGATCTACCTATTCCTATCTGTCACTGTACAATGATGTCTTGGCCAGGCGCTTCCTTTGTTCAGCGGTCATGGTTGTCTGATGAGGGTTCAACAGCACATATACGATCACAGTATGCTAGAATTTCATGTCCTGTAGTACCCAGGGATTTGGTCCTATATGTTCATTCAGTGAATGTATGCCCATCCAACCCCCTCCAAGGCACATGTTACGGTAGTCAAAGCCAACCACTGAGAAATAACTGGGAAAGAAACAGAGAAATGCTTATCTTTTCTGGTAGCTGTTTTTGGGACAGTCGCTAAGAGTCTTGTTTGTTTATTTTAGGGAGGAAGTAGAATGAAGCGTGTAGTCAATGTAAACACCAAGCACATGAAAGAGGAAGCAACATTTTTCCAATTCTAAAGACTTCCTGAGTAGATATTCTATAAATCATGAACCAACTGAGGCTGGGGATGGACAAAAATGTTTGTTGACATCATATTAATCCTACAAAATCTCTACTGGAGGCTTCTGGAAGCCAGCCTATAATTTAATATTGATGGGCTGGCTATTCAAGTAGGCCTTAAAATCCAGTCAGGTTTTCATTATATCCATAACAAATATGTGGAGGCAAATTCACATATCATGAATTTCAATGGAGACTATTATAATAATTGCTGGTTTTTCTAAAAACTCGGATGGATTTTATTATTCAGTTTATCAGTGAGTCCAGTCCTACTGTCAAGCAATTAATCTAGCGCTTCTAGTGCCAGTTCAGAATTGTAAAAGTGACTTTTTAAAACAACAAATGTATAACTAAAGTGGCAAAAGGAGAAGTGAAACACCATCCCCAAAAAGTCAAATATCCAACAGAACAAATTTAATACATTTGGTATTCTTATTCATTCTGTATTTGTTTTGTTTATGTTGGTGAAGGCTTATATAAAAGGAAAATTGTGATGTGCTGTACATATAAATAGTGTGACAGACACTAAATCATAAAGAACTCCTATAACACCTTAGAAAATCTTCAAAAAAGATATGCGATTTTAGCATGCATTATTAATAACAGCAAATACTGCTAAACAAAAAGCAAGTAAGAAATTGCATGGAGATGGAGTGGCAGGCATGTTTGTGCTATCAGTACTTAGAATGCAGTCCTGGATCAGCCATATAATCAGATAGGAAGTGAAGAAAGGATGGCAAAGACAAGGTTTTCAGAAGAGACGGTGGCTTCTGATGTCTCATTGCATTTCAAATATCTCAGTCTCTTAGGAGTTAATGCATATTCATAGATATCCAGAGAGACTTGAGGATCAGAACATAGATCGCCTATTAAAGATTTTGTACTGTTCCTTCTTAAGGTCTTAGTATGCTGCAGTTGAGTCCAGTTACTGGGAAAATATATTTTCTATGTTTGCAACATTTCCCAATTTTACGAACCAGTTTTACAGAGAATGATAAATTTTTGACAGATGAACGTTCACTATTGCTTGGGAACCATTCTTTGTGATCAACTACGAGAAAGGCTGCCGTTTCAAACAGATATTCTCAACTAAAGGCTGCCATGTATTTGCAACATATTCTTTTCCTTTTGGCCATACACTGGACTTCTAATTGAAAAGTGGGTCCCTGTTTCTCTCTGGTTGGGTCACAGAGACAGGCCTGGGTTTCTTTAACAAGGTCCGATTTGCTACTTATGTTTCCATTCACTGCTATGGCAGTGATGATGCCCTGAATGAAAAATCATTGCTCTTCAAGACTTAGTAAGTTTGCCAGGTATGGTTAAGGACTGTCCTAGATACAAACATACTAGGCCAATGAGTGCCCCTTCACTTCTGATAGTTTGATCTAAGGACATCAAAGTGGTACCATTTGGGTCCATCATCAAGCCGTTCAAGGTCTGCATTTTCCAATATTGTTTAATTTTTATGTCACATATTTATAAGAAAAGGTGTTTTCATTCCCATCTTCACATATGATTACATACTATATGGATTCTTCATTGACCACTTCATTACTGCTGTCGCTGAATAAGGCAGAGTTAGGTAACTTGACTTGATTCCTGGTAACGCTAATCGCATTTTATCTTACTATTGATTTAAATTTAACGCTGAGACACCTAACTCTGTACAATAGTCATTTTGGAAAATATCTGTTCCATTTTTGTCCGATTTCCTTGGCTCCTTTAGGTTTCCCAATGCTAGACTCTATTGGTAACCAAGATCTTGCTGCAGTTCATCTGATTTCACGACTCTGTGATTATGATCACCCTCTATGTATAAATCCATTCAGTACTCTGGAAAGACCCAGCATTTTTCCATCGGACAGAAGTAATCATCAACTGGGCTTCATTCACTTGAGCAGTAAAAAAGGTTGATTTTAAGCCGTTAGATTATTTAGTGCAGGGACCAGGCTAGTGTTTAGACAGACCACAGTTATGAATCTTCCTTTTTTATCCTTTCTGTAAAAGGTGTAACACAGGATAGATGCACCATGTGTTGCCCTCGAATATACTTATTCTTCTGATCATCTGACAGATAATCTTCTCTTATCTTACTTTAGTCATCTCTCAAAAACGTACGTTAACTATACCTCACAGAGCCCTCGTAGTATGTAAACATTAATGAGCCTGTCACTGATTGTGACATATCTATCTGTAGGTCTGATTGGTGTTTTTTCTGTTGACTACCTGAATTTCAACCTTGTGATGGAAGAGGCTGGACTGCAAGGGAGGTGTTACTGTTTAGCTTACAAGCCTTGTTAAACAAGGTTTACTGCAATGTGATACGTGCAAATGAGAATGTTTAGGTTCTATTTTTTTAGGGTTTTCTAGTTTTATGTGACTCCTGCTCACTCCAATAAATTCTGATAGGAGACCGTGAATTACTGAATTCCTGTGGCCTAGTCATACCAGGTGGGACAATGTTCCAAGAGCAAGTTGAACTACATAGGAAGGTTTTGCCATGAAAGTTTTAACTTGCCAATCATCTATCAACATTTCTTTAGTGAGGGTGCAATAGCATTCTATCTGTGGTTTAAATAGCACCACTTCATTTTTAGAAAAAGTAGTTGATGAGGTTATATTTATGGGGGCCTCTGTTTTTCCAATATCTCACTCTTGTTTTGGTCAAACAACTACTGCACTGCTCAGCACTGGAGATACCAGAGACATGATCCGTCACTGATCATTTACTATTTCACTTTGTCGTCAGCCACTTTTTGCAAAAGTCTCATAGTGGTCACACTGAGGCTAGCTTTCTATTCACACATGGGAACTGCCAGCACTATCTTCCTAATTAATCTATTCATGAAGGATCAACTGCCAGATGTGATTTACCTCAGCAACACAGTTTTCTGGGTGTACAGCCCTCATTTGGATCTTAGACCATCTTCCGAGTACCTTGGTGTTGGTACGATATTTACTGCTGCTGGGCCGTTATTTATCGGATGCAATAAAAATTACCACTTACCGTTTCTCCATGAAAATGGAATTTACATGCATATTTTGGTGCCTTGTGCACCAAAATTAGCATGTCACTGTATTTTAAGGGCCCTTTCATTGTAAATTTTGCAGATTTAACCTTCGAATACTTATGTGAGGAAAATTCCAACTGTCCGATTTGAAGGCACCCGGTAATTATGGTTTCATTAAAATCAACAAACCCATAATTCTCATGGTGATTTGCTCGGATGTCAGAATCTAGTGAGGCACTCGTAAACAAGGCCCATGAATCTTAGCTGCTTGGCTAATTTCCAACTTCATTGTATATTTTTGTTGAAGATGCTCTTCTTTGTGTAGGTCAAGTTCCTTTTAAGGAACAATTTTTATTAAGCAACCACTCAATCAAAAGCATATTAGAATTGATAGGAAGCAAACACAAATCAAACCAAGAATAATGGGTTAATACTGGCCACTTTGAAGTGCTTCAATAAACTTAGAGGTTGGATATTTAAATCAGCATTACTATAGAGTCCCAGAGTTGGGTGCAGCTTATATCCCATGTTTCATCTATCATGGCCTCTTCACCATCCTTCCAATAAAATTTCAGGTATATCATGGTGTTTAGCATTCGTTAAAAGTCCCACACATAAAAAAGTGAAAACCATAAGCCTACTCCATACCTTGTGACCATGCATTAACTCCTTCTGCTATTGCATACCCTTCACCATCCAACTGTTCCCATGACCATGTCGGAGTCAATAAATGGTTTAAAGCAGCATGCAGCCAACATCATTACAGGTGAGCACCAGTAGACCTCTTGGTGCATATTTATATTAGTTACATTTTTTAATTCTTTAAAACAATGTTGAACCCGGAGCAACTTTAGGAGGAAGCATTACTTGACTAGTTCTACTATAATATATCAATCTAAGAAGAAAATCGCAAAGATGAGCTGTTGCTGCCTGACTCCAAGAAAAAAATGTGAACTAATTTGTTCTCAAGGAAAATATTATGTGACTTTATCCAACAAGAAATGGAAGCAATCTAGCTCTAAAATGGAACCATCAATGTCCTAAGTCTAGGAAGAGACATTCTGGTTATAACATTATACAGGAAATGCTACTGCACAAGCTTGAAGAGCCAGTGTTCCTATACATGCTGTCAAAGACAATTCCTACAGTAAGCTGCAAAATGAGTCATTGTGGAATAAACTTTAAAAAGAAAGTTATCATTGAAGTTGGTTTAAGGCATTGTATTACACCGAACATGGGAGGGAATGTTTGTGGACTACCTTTAAAATGTAAACACAACTCACTTATTTATAACCTTTAACTCTGCTGTACTAGCTCTAAACGCTTTCTTACTGAAATAGCCATGAAAACAAATATTGAATAATTGCACCTATGGGAATTCATACTGGTGTAGTTCCCAAATGAAATGTTAACCAACTCTTCCTAAAGGGAAACTGTTACTAGTCTACTTAGAGTAAAAAGCAAATCCTACTTCGATAGCTCTCGGGTATATACATTTCAGCTACGTTTAAAAGGATATACTACTGCACAAGTTCCAGGACACTTGGTACTGTGTAATAGCAACCTTTATTAGACATCAAATCAAACTATAAGAATAAGTATGGGTGAGGTCTAGGACATCACATCAATGGCCTTTATGTAAAAGGAAATCTTTTTCTGCCCTAGAAATGTTACTGGCCTTGGTCTGAGATTAAGTACTACTGCAGTAGTTCAGAGAGGATTTTTACTAGACAATGACCAGGAGGAAATGTGTCTAGACACTCTTAGAGGAAGTACTGCAGACTAGCTACGAGAAAAATGTTTACTGGGCAAACTCTATGGGGAACTGTTAAATGAATAGCTCTGAGACAGTCTCCAATAGTCTACATTACTTTTCTAGTTCTAAAATCAAATGTTACTTAGTTTCCATAGGAGGAAATGATATTAGGCAAGCTCTAAGAGGATGATTCGAACTAGCTCTTGGCAGATGCCAAGAGGAAACGTTGCTGGTTTAGCTCTAGTGGAGACCTCAAGAGATGTATAGTGTGCTATGCAAGTGACGTCATTTGGTTTTTCAATAACTTTGATTACTGAAGTAACTCTAAGATTAGATGTTACTAGATTACCTTTAAAATTAAAATGGTAATGCTCCCTCAACCTGAGGCAACTGTATTGTCATATGGAAGTACCGGACTGAAATATAGGGAAAGGGTCGTAACGTACTATGTTATGTAAAACTTTGTAAACTTTATTACAAACAAGATTGACAAAAAAAAATTAAAATGGTAACAGACTGTCTCTGAAACATACTATTACTAGACAAGAGCTACATTTAAAATCTTACTGTGCTGACGGGTAACTGCAAATGCCACCATAATATGTTAAGGGAAACTCTCCCTCTTGGTACAGATACAAAAGAAAATGTTAAAGGGCTAGAGCAAAAGGGACCATTTTGCTAGACTATAATAAAGTGCAATTTTTAAACAGTTACACCTAAAAGGAGATTTGGTGCCATTACTTTCAAGAGGAAATAATACAGGAAAAACCCTAGAAGAAAATGTTGCCAGGTTAGTGCAGATACTAAATGTTATGAAACTAGCAAGAGAAAATAACACTCGACTAGTTCTAAGAAGGAAGGCTACTGGGTTAGAAAGGATAACATTACTGTGCTAACTAACTCTGAGAGGAAACATCACTATACTAGCTCTAAGAGGAAATTGTAAAGGGTTATGCTGAAAAAGTGGTAGTACTAATAAGTTAATAACAATATTATTGGACTACATCCACATACATAAATTTCAGAAGCAACTGTTCCTTGTGGACTTGAGACAGAAGATCATTCCACATACTTGCTGCTGCCACTGAGAAAGCTCTGCAACCCATACTGGCTCTTAGATATTTCAGCACATTTACTCTATGTGCTGACTGCGATCTTTAGCTACGGCTTGGAACATAAAGGGACACCCTTTTGGTCAAAGGACTCTGACTTCCATTCTAAAGAGCCTTGTGAATCAAACACAAAGAATTGAAATGTATTATTGCTTTACCAACAAGCAATGCAATTACATTAACACTGGAAAAATTGATTTAAAGTTGTTAACCTTTAGGTTAAGCTGGCCATTGCATTCTGGACCAATTTCATTTTATTCTGAGATTTTGCTGGCAGGCCTAAAGAGATCGTATTGCAATATTCCAGCCTAACAACTATAAAAACATGTATGATCTGCATTCTTTGTTGATTGTTCAATAGGATCAGTTTTAAAAAAAAACTTATTTTTTCAACAGTATTTATTTGGTTTCCTAATGTAAGTACAGAGTCAATTTCTACCCCAATGTCTTTTACAACGTACACAAGCATAGACTTGTGGCCCAAAGATGGTGGCCAGAAGCCATAATTCCACACCAGTGACTGCCTAAGAGGCAGCAAAATTTCTGTTTTCTTGCAGTTTCACTTCAAACCGTTACATGTCATCCTTTGTTGACCATCTGCCAGACATTCCTACAGGAGAGAGGCTTTGGTACTGGGATGCCCGTCAATCTCAAAACAAATCTGAGTAATATCTGCATACATTAGGGCAGTAAAGCTAAATGATGAAAACAGCTGGGCTAATGGAGCCACATAAAGATTGAATAACAAAGGTGGAAGCACCGACCATTGAGGAATGCTACACAATAGGATTTTGGACTCAGACAAATATGGCCAGGGTTAAACCTGCACAGCCCTGTCTGCAAGCCTTCAAACCAGACTAGCACAATACCCTTAAGACAGCCAGTGCAAGAGCAGTTGATGGCCATTGCAGCTTTTAAATCCAGGAGAATTCGTGTGATTGGGATGTTTTGATTGGCCCACTGTCTCACTTCACTCAGTAATGTCTTTTTTACACATTCCCCACTACATCCTGATCAGAAGCCAGCCTGAGTAGGGTTGAAGCACCACCTGGGATTCTACATAGGTGGATACTAGTTCTGCAAGTTTGAGCATTTTGGCAAGGAAAGGCAGGTGGGACACTGGCCTATAGTTCTCCATGCGGTCAAGATCTAGCATCGATAACTATAGAGAAATATTAATTAGGGGACTACAGTTAAGGGGAATTGTAATTGGGCTAGTTCCAAGTGGATGTATACTGGACAACTGGAATCTTATGTGTCTAGTTTAAAGAAGAAATACTACTGGAGCACTTCTAGGAGCACAAGGGTGAAAGGAACTTCATATTTGTATATAATGTGTGAAACAATATTGATTGGCTTTCAATTATATGCTCATGGGAATCTGAATTAATGTATAAAACATAATTTCTCCATGTGTGATTTTCCAGCAAAATGCAAAATTAAAACAAACAAAAATATACTTACTCATCAGCTATGATGAAAACTCTTTTTTCAATCTTCTTTTTGCTGGGAAACAAACATATATATATGTATATTGTTACTTAGCCCACACCATAAGTATATTATTTTTAATAATCGAAGGTCACAAGTTGTATGTCAATGACTATATTGGAAATTCTATTGACAATCTATTAGATTTTTTTTCAAAGCACCCTGCATATTTTAACTAGTGTAAATGTGCTGTAAAGGTTTTATAACAATAGTCTACATTTAAAGGCATACAAACGTGAGAAGGCATTGAAAATGGCAGAAATCTGAAAAAGATAAATGTAAGAATTACCATGCAACTATGAATCACCTTATTACAAGGCCGTGAATGCTATATAACCGGAGTAAAATACTCATTCTTAATGAAAATGTCAATTTTTTTCAATTAATTTTTGTGGCTTTCTAAGCATATTTTTGGGATTTGTGGATACCCTGTTGAACATTAGTGATCTTAATTACTACGGAGTAGAAAACTTACAGCAGCACTCGTGCGTTTCACACATAAGATCTGCTGATCGTCGTGAAATCTGCAGTTTCAGTACAATAGCAATAAATTCCTTGTCACACAAGATCTGCAGATACGGAATATATTATGCATGCATAACAAATGTCTTATTTATCTGGGACATGAGGATATTTTCCACCACTTGGTGCTTGTCCTCATGGTTTTCTTGGGTGATGTGTGTGTTAGTGGTGTGGCTCTAACAGAGGCTCCGGACAGATATATATATATATATTTTTAATCAACTTTGATCCGCAAATTCCTTTTGATTCACAGATGTAACATGGCTGGTGAAGTGGAAATTTCAGGCTCAGCCAATCAATCACATTTGAGCGTGTCAACTGATTCCTAGGGGATCTACTGTTACCGACTGACACCAACCAATACAATTTATGAAAATCGAAAATTTGCAAGCAGATGTATCAGTAATGATACTGATATGCAAAGATCAAAGCAGCTTAACACTCACATTTATATGAATTTGTTTTATGGAGACAAAAAGGGAAACCAGCACCTCAGATTGCATTATACATTTTGAGCCAGATGTATGACCATTCCATTTTGCGGGTCACAAACTGCGAAAAAACGGAATGTACTAATGTGTCACAGACAAATTTAACGATTCCCAATGGGGTCACAAATGACCTGCCTCATCAATATTTATGTGGCATGTCGCAATTTGCGACCCATTGGGAATGGGCTACAGTCACAGGGATGGTGGCCTGCTGGAGACAGCAGACCACCATGTCCGTGTTTGTTTTTAAATAAAAGGAAACCGGATGCGTTTAAAAGACAAAAGTAAAAAGTTTTCTTTAAATTTGTTAAGAGCAGCCGGCAGTGGTCCGTGGGACCACTGCCTGCTCCTAAAGGAAAATGCTACTTACCAGTATGCATCTGTTCTTGGCATGTAGAGCTGCAGATTCACACACTATGCATAGATCGCCATCTGGTGTTGGGCCCGGATGTCTGCACTTTGTTGTTGTATTGGAATAAGTCTTTGGAAGTCACGAGATAGGTGACTCCTCCTCTGGACAATAGTGCGCATGGGCATCGACTCCATCTTCAGATTGTTTTTTCGCCAAGAAGGGAAATGATGGAGTTTTGTGAGAAACAGAAATAGATGTCCATGTATGTTGTATCTAATTAAGATAATACTGGAACAGATAAAGGTAGCCGGGGAGGTGGGTGGGCGTGTGTGAATCTGCAGCTCTACATGCCAAGAACAGATGCATACTGGTAAGTAGCATTTTCCGTTCGAGGCATATGAGCTGCAGATCACACACTATGCATAGATTGCATAGCAGTACTTTTCTTTAGCGGCGACCACCAGTATCTGTTGCAGTAGTCTGAAATAGTGTTTTGAGTACGCCTGGCCCACACTAGCTTGTTGTTTTGCCTGCACATCTACACAATAGTGTTTTGTGAATGTGTGCGGTGTAGACCATGTAGCTGCTTTGCAGATATCATCTAAGGGAATGTTCCCTAAAAATGCCATGGAAGCCCCTATTTTGCGGGTAGAGTGGGCTTTAGGGGGAATAGATAGTGTACGTTTTGCTTTGTGATAGCAAATTTGTATACATTTGTCAATCCACCTTGCAATCCCAGACTTTGATATAGGATTGCCTTTATGTGGTGGTGAGAAGGATACAAAAAGTTGTTTTGTTTTGCGAAAAGGTTTTGTTCTGTCAAAAGGAGTGCTCTTTTCACGTCTAGTGTATGAAGAGCTCTTTCTGCTACTGTTTGTGGTTGCGAGAAGAACACTGGCAACTCAACAGATTGGTTGAGATGAAAGGGAGAAATAACTTTAGGAAGGAATTTGGGATTTGTCCTGAGAACCACTTTGTTATGATGGAGTTGTAAAAATGGTTCTTGAATAGTTAGTGCCTGTAACTCACTGACTCTTCTGAGAGATGTGATGGCCACAAGAAAAGCAACTTTCCATGTAAGAAATTGTAGCTCACATTTAAGTAGAGGTTCGAATGGAGGACCCATTAATCTAGTGAGGACGATGTTTAGATTCCACACTGGAGAGGGTGGTACCCTGGGAGGAATTATTCTTTTGAGGCCTTCCATAATTGCTTTAATGGCAGGTACCTTGAACAATGACAAATGTTGTCTATTTTGTAGGTAAGAAGCTATGGCAGCGAGATGTAATCTAATTGATGTGTATGCTAGATTACATCTTTGAAGATGTAGCAGGTAACATATGATGTGTTGAATGGACGCATCTAGAGGATTGATCGTGTTATTGGTACAGTATATAACAAATCTTTTCCACTTGGCTGCATAGCAGGCTCTAGTGGTGGGGCGCCTAGCCTCTCTGATAACGTTCATACAATCAGGTGGAAGATTGAGGTAACCAAATTCTAGGACTTCAGGAGCCAGATCGCTAGATTGAGCTGTGCTGGATCTGGATGTCTGATGTCTCCATGGTTCTGTGTTAAGAGTTGTGGGGAGAGGTGTAGTTTTTGGTGCGGGACTACCGATAGTTCCAGCAATGTTGTGTACCATGGTTGTCTGGCCCATGTTGGAGCAACTAGAATCAGTGTTAGAGACTGTTGTTGCAGCTTGCGCACCACTAATGGAATGAGTGGGAGAGGCGGAAAAGCGTACGCAAATCTGCCTGACCAATTCATCCATATCGCATTGCCTTTGGACAATAGGTGTGGATATCTGGCGGCGAAGCTTGGGTATTTTTGTTGTAATGTGTGGCGAAGAGATCTATCTCTGGATGCCCCCACATGTGGAAAAACGGTTGAAGAACTTGTGGGTGAAGTTCCCACTCGTGAATCTGTTGTGTTTGACAACTTAACAGATCTGCCATCTGATTCTGAATTCCTGGAAGATGTTGGGCTAAAAGGAATATGTTTTGAGGAATAGCCCACCTCCATATGCTCTGTGCTAGTTGAGAGCTGCAGAAAGTGCGTCCCCCCCTGTTTTTGTAAATAATACATTGCTGTCATATTGTCCGTCTGGACTAAGACAGCTTTGCCTGATATGTGTTTCTGGAATGATTTTAATGCCAGAAAGATTGCTAGTAACTCTAAATGATTGATGTGGAGTAGCTTTTGCTGAGGTGTCCATGTGCCCTGTATGGTGTGATGTAGTAGATGAGCTCCCCATCCGGTGAGCGATGCGTCTGCTGTTAGCACAATCTGTGGAACCGGCTCTAGGAACGGTCGCCCTTTGGAAAGGTTTGGGTGTTCCACCACTGCAGAGAGCGATGTGTGCGGCCGTCCACCAACACCAGATCTGTTAGTTGACCTTGAGCTTGGTTCCACTGATGTGCTAAGCATTCCTGTAAGGGGCGCATCTGGAGTCTTGCATGAGGTACTATGAATATACAAGAGGCCATCATCCCTATTAGTTGCATAAACACTTGAGCTGGAAGTGAGTGTTGCGGCTGGAATTTTGTTATAAGGGCTTGCATGCTTGCTATCCTGGCTGGATTGGGATATGCGAGGCCTTTTGAGGCGTTTATTGTGGCACCTAGATATTGTTGGATGTGGGACGGTTGGAGGTGAGACTTTGTGAGGTTTATTGTAAACCCTAAGTCGTGAAGTAGTTGGATTGTGGTGTGTGTGTGATTTACACACTGGGTATGCGACTTGGCTTTTATGAGCCAGTCGTCCAAGTATGGGAAGACGTGAATCTGTTGTCTTCTTAAGTGGGCTGCTACCACTGCCAGACATTTTGTGAAGACTCTGGGTGCTGTGGTGACTCCAAATGGGAGAACCTTGAACTGATAATGCTGACCGTCCACTACAAATCGAAGATACTTCCTGTGAGCAGGGTGAATGGGAATGTGGATGTAGGCGTCCTTGAGATCTAAGGTGGCAAGGAAATCGCCTTGTTTGAGTAGAGGAAGGACTTGTTGAAGAGTGACCATATGAAAATGGTCTGATTGTATGTAACGGTTTAATGGTCTGAGGTCCAGGATGGGCCTCAGGGTTCCGTCCTTCTTTGGAATGAGAAAATACAGGGAGTAAACCCCTGTGTTTTGATGATGCAGGGGAACTGGTTCTATTGCATGTTTTTGTAGGAGGGAAAGCACCTCTTGTTTGAGAAGCGTTAAATGTTCTGTTGACATTGGACGCTGTTTGGGTGGTATGTTTGGGGGAGTTGAAGTGAGCTCTAGGCAATAACCGGATTGGATGATTTGTCTCACCCACCTGTCCGTGGTAATGGTGTTCCAGACAGGTAGGAACTGAAGCAATCTTCCCCCGACCGGAGTATAATGGTCCGGGGGGAGTGGAGGGAAGTCATTGTTTGGAGGTGGAGGCAGTGCGAGTATTGATAGTTTTGCCTCTACCCTTGTTGTTATTGCCCCTGTAGCCTCCTCTGTAATAACCTCTGGTAGATGAGGTCTGGGTGGGACTTTTATAGGAGGTGGAGGAGTTATCAGTGGTAAAACCTCTAGAGGCGCCCCTATAAGAGGAGCGACGAAAGGAACTTCTGGGGATTTGCGATTGCAACGCTCCCATTGATTTGGCAGTATCAGTATCTTTTTTCATCTTCTCCAAAGATGAATCTACACTAGGCCCAAATAAATGTTCCTGGTCAAACGGTTGGTTTAGTATGGTAGTTTGAACCTTGGGTTTGAACCCCGACATACGTAGCCACGCATGTCTGCGCAAAAGGACACTGGTATTAATAGCTCGGGAGGCTGTGTCTGCAGCATCCAGAGCACATCAAATGGAGGTATTGGTTATAAGTTTGCCTTCCTGGATGAGATCATTGGCCCTTGTTTTATATTGGTCTGGAAGGTGTTGTAGTAGGGTCTCTAGTTCGTCATAGTGTGCCCTATCGTACCTAGCCAGCAAAGCCTGTGTGTTGGCAATTCTCCATATGTTGGCTGCTTGGGACGCTGTTCTTTTACCAGATGCGTCCAACAGTTTTGATTCCTTATCAGGAGGTGGAGCATCGCCTGAGGTTTGGGAGTTAGCCCTTTTCCTGGCGTTGGAGACTACCAAGGAATCTAAGGGAAGCTGCCCTTTAATGTAAACAGGGTCAGCTGGGGCAGACTTGTATTTCTTTTCCACTCTGGGGTTAATGACTCTAGCCCTTACAGGATCCTTAAAGACTTCAGGAGCGTGTTTGATTACCCCTTTTAACATTGGGAGAATGGAAGTGGACCTTTGAGATGGTGCAAAAGTGTCCATGAGGAAATCTTCTTCTATAGGGTCTGTGTGCAAATTTACACCGTGGTATTCTGCAGCTCTGTGTATGAGCTGAGTGAATCCTATAGTGTCCTCTGGAGGGGATGATCTAGATGGGTAGATATCATCTTGTGGTGTATCAGGAACATCTGGTGTGCCATAATTGTCCCATGGGTCATTTGGGATATTAGGATGACTAGGTTCTCCTAAAGGTTCATCATCCCCTTCGTCCCGAAAGGGGTCCTCATCATCCTGAGGTGGAGGAGATTGTGAGGGTACTGGAGATGGAATAGGAGAGATGTGGTGTGGAGGAGGAGGTGGAGAAGGAATTCTTAAAGGAGAAGTGGCAATGTCTCTCTTCTTTAAAGGGAGTGGAGCTGGTGCAGGTTTGTCAATTTTCCTTTTCCTGGAAGGACTAAGTATAAGTTGACCTGTCTTTGGGTCTATTTCGAGAGTTTTTTGGGTTGGATCAGGTCGAAAAAATTCCTCTTCTGGAGTGTGTTGTTTCGGTGCCGATTTTTTCGGGTCCGACTGTTTGTGCGGCACAAGTTTTGGAGTTGTTTTATGCTCCTTAGGTTTCGAATCAGGAGTTTTCCTGGGTTCCGTTGGGGTCTTCGGAACCAGTTGTTTGTTTGGCTCCGATGATTTTTTCGGATCCGAAGGTTTAGTGCCATTGGATTTCGGTGCCGAATGCGCCGATGTGGAACCAGGCTTCGGTGCGGGCGAAGACAGTGGTTTCTCTTTGGGTTTATCTTTTGTTTTTGGTGCCGGGGATGGGGTTTCGGTACCGACGGTAGGCTGGCTCGATCCCGAGTGGCCTGAAGGCTTATGTGTTGACTTCTTTGCCGAGCCCGAAGGCGGGGCGTGGGAAGTTTTGTCCCGGTGTGCACCTAGGCCCGAAAGTGAAGGTGTTACCGAAGCCTTTTTATGAATGGGTGAGGGGGAGGGGTCGACGTCAGTACTTACGGCCCGTTGCCCTGGAGTGATGGGGTTGTCTTCGATGTCGGAATCGTCGGCTTCGGGGGCGCTAATGTTGCCCTCTTCGATCTGCTCCTGCTCCGGTACATTGATGCCTTCTTGGAAGATATCGTCCGGTATCGATGTTGATGATCGAGCCATGCTTCTTCGAGCCCGACGATCCCGTATTGTTTTCTTGGAGCGGAAAGAGGCACAAGCTGGACAGTCTTTGGCCTCGTGCTCGGGCAAAAGGCAGAGGTTACACACCTCGTGAAGATCAGCGTGTGGAAATTTGGATCCACATTGAGGACACTTTTTGAAAGGAGTCCTTTCCATGAGCCAAAAGGCCTGATGGCGCAGCTAGGCCCGAAGGCCTGCGTCGACGACCGGAATGGAAGAATTCAAGTTTGTAGAGATGTGCGTCGAATGGAAAACGCGATCGAAAACAATACCGAAGAATGGGTGAGGGATTGCGCGTCGAAAGTTAGAACGGTAACGTCACCGAACTGGAGCGCAACGAACACATCCGAGCCCGATGGCGGAAAAAAACAATCTGAAGATGGAGTCGATGCCCATGTGCACTATTGTCCAAAGGAGGAGTCACCTATCTTGTGACTTCCAAAGACTTATTCCAATACAACAACAAAGTGCAATCATCCGGGCCCAACACCAGATGGCGATCTATGCATAGTGTGTGATCTGCAGCTCATATGCCTCGAACATATATTTTCGCATACATTCACAAAGGGGAAGGGGTACCCTGAGAACCCCTTCCTGTTTGCCACTGGCTTACCACCTACTTGAAGAAGGTGGTAACTGCTATTGTTTTGCGACCGCATTTGCAGTTGCAAAACACTCGTACATCCCCCTGCGACTCGCTATTAGGTAGGGACGGCCTTGGCATGCCTCTTCCTAATAGCGACTCGCAAACCCTATCTTGCGAGTCGGTAATAGGTTACTGACTCTCAAATTGGGTTTGTACATACTACAACCCTTTTTAGCGCTTGCAAACGGGCCGATTTTCTGTTTGCGACCGCTAAAAATGGTTGTACATCTGGCCCAATATTAAGTAACGTATAAGACTAAATTTCATCAAAAATTCCAAGAATTAAGTATAAATCGTCCTTCTGTATATAACATCTAACTTACATATATTTGACCAACTGTCCTTTATCTATTCTAGAAAGATATGGACCTAAATGTTTGAGCATTATCTGTGCAACACCATTTTATATATAATAGTACTTTACCCATATGGAAATATTTTTCAGTTCTATTACCGATCCATGTATCGTAGGGGGTTCTGATTGTTTCAATTATCATTAGTCTTCGAACAGCCATTGGTCCCAGATATGCTACATGATCGATATGCAACTAATTACATTAGGAAAGATTTCAAGGCCATATTAATGCAGTCTGTCGATCAATAACTATGGCCTGCCCCATTGTCTCGATTAACATGATTTTTACCTGAGACCATAAATGCCGTTATTTGGGGCAGTCAAAGAAAATGTGTTCACAAGTTCTAACGTGGCAACAGAAGCAGTACAGAACTGAGCAAGAAAACCACTGATGAATTGATGCCAGGCATAGTATAATTGAAATCATGTATAGCATAGAGATAGGTTATATTCTCAAAACAGAAAATGCATTTTTGACCATAGTGTGATTTCAGTTAATGTCAACTTGATCTCAACACCATCCCACCTCCTCTGAATCTCTTCAAACAAATTCCCTCTCATATAAGTAATAAAATACCATATCTACCTGATAGTATTTTCAGCCTACAAATAATAATCATTGCAAAATATATCATCACTGAGTCAAAGGATTTTTCTGTAGAAATATATCAACAAATTTTTAGAAGCATTTAAAGAAAAAAAAAAACAGCCATAACAAGGTATTCCCTTTTTGACCTGAATATCAAAGAACAATTCCATAGAGCCTCCCCTAACCAGAAGCTCTACATTCAAATAACATTTGTCTTGCCACCCTTGGCCATTTGCGGTTATTTTATCAGAAATAGAATAATTTTCTCTTACCAGCGTGAGTTTATAAAACACAGTTATATTCAATTTCTTAGAGATGTAACGAAAAATGTAAGATATGTAATTAAAGTTCTGAATCTAACTTTCTTATAAAAATTAGGATAAGTGAATTTGAATAAGAACACTATCCTCTTACTCGCTTTTAGTAATTCCTGAATAAAACAATTATTTATCCCATGCTCATATTCTGGGTTAATCAATCTCCAAAGGTATCCTAAGGAAGCAGCTGTAAAATATAGTTTGAGCACAGGCAGTGGCCAACGTCCCTTTAGGAAAGTATGACAACATATTTTCGTCTCATTCTACTATTTTTGCCTTTCCAGATACATTTACAAAAAGCAGCATTTATTTTGTGAACATAAGCAGGGAACTGCCTGAAATAGGAACAAACGTTGTTGAATAATCATTTTAATCAAGTGAATCCTACAAATGAAGGTGAGTAGAAGCTTTACTCAGGACTTAAACTGGTGATGGATGTTAGAAAGTAAAGGAATATCAAAGTTTACTAATGTCAGGTGTGGTGTAGATCCCCAAATACCCAACAGGATTGTATTTAACCATGCCATTGAATTACAGTGAAAAATCATCAGGATTAGTAGCCAAGAACTGCATTTCTGTTTTAGTGGAGTTAATTTTATAACCAGATACTTTAAAAAAGTGCTAATTATACAGAATGAGTGACCAATGTTAACCTATCTCTAGCAAAATACAGGACAACATCACCGCCATATAACAATCTTCTTATTTTCAAAAATGCAACTTCAGAATATTTGGGCACTCCTAATTTTGATGGCTAAAGCCTCAATAAAGAGTGTAAACTCTAATGGTGAAAGGTTAACCCTGCAATACCCTGGTGAATATTTCTCCCACTTCACCATTAAGGGCCCAATTATGATGTCGGTCTGAGTTGCCTCCGACAGACATCACCGCGGAATCAGGACCGACTGACCTCTGGTCTGCGGTCCCAACCGCAGAATTACGATGCAACCCCACATGGTGCGGTCGCATACTCCCATTTCCCTATGGGAGCTTGTGCTGCGGCCGTAAACCGCCCGTAGCACAAGCTCCCATGGAGAAATGGGAGACTGTGTTCATCCCTAAACCGCGTGGCAGGCACCTCATAGTGCCTGTCACACAGTGCAGGGATGTACAGGGGGACACCATAGGTGCCCCCTCGGCCCCCAACAGGAGGCCGCAAAGAGAAAGGGGCCCTGATAGGGGCCCCCAAACTAGGTTTCCGATAGGCTTTCCATGTCAGAAAGCCCAGCATGGAAAGCCTGTTGGAAACTGAGCATCGTAATCCCAATGGTGGAAACGCCGTCCATTGGGATTAAGGGCCAGCCTCCGATGGGCCGATGGGCTCCTTGAGCCCGTCGGAATCCAGCCAGAATGACGGCTGGTTTCAATTCCGACCGCCTATATTGTAATTAGGCGGTCGGAATTGAAACTGACGATCTCGGTCAGAAAGTCTCCGACCTAAGGAGGCTTTCCGACCGAGATCATAATAAGTCCCTACGTGTCAAACGTGCACAGGCACCCATGTACAATTGAGAATTTAACCTGACAGGCTGGGTGGCCCATTTTTCCAAGGTTATCCAAAGAAAATCCAACTAACCAGGCAGAACACTATTTCGGCACCTAAAAATGTTTTTAAACCAGACTTGTGACACTCCATCAAATATGAAAATTCTTCAACAAGAAAATGTGTATGAACTATTAGATTGTGATCTGGAACAAAGATGGTTTGATCAGGGCCAGCAAAGCTCCCTTTACCGATGCCAGCCTGAATGGGAGTTACAATCTCCATAAAAAAATCAATCTGCATTTAGGAACTTGATGGGTCGATACAAGCTACATTTTAAGGGTTGTAAGAGAAACAAAGAGCAAACCTTTTTTTACAAAAAGTCAGGGCAGGCCTAAGAACACCAAATAAAATGTTAGAGTTTATGAAGATGACAATCAGTACCTCTAAGAATTACTTGTAAATCTCTGATTAAAATGCACAAGAACCCAGTGCTCTGCCAAGAGACATACTTTTGATTGCATGTCTAATATCTTCACCTGAGAAAGATTTCTGAAGCTCGGATGCTTAATAACTTCTAATATGAGATATAACCAGATGACTGAAATACAGCTCTATCTGCTCTTTAAATACACTGGATGTGTCTGTATAAAGGTCACAATAGAATTGGTAAAATATTTCTGATGATCTGTCTTAAAAACTCAATTTGGTTGATCCTCTATGCTTATTTATCTTTTGCCTTCCATACGAGAAAGTTTCCTATGTTATTTCCTTCATCATAGACCTGTTGCCGATATCTGGTGGCTCTGTGTAGGAAAGTGGGTTATCAGTAGGTGGAGGTATGCACTTTTAGCTAGCAATAATACCACAATCACTAATAAGGTCCAGGCAAGTCTCAATAAATTAATCCTGGCTCAACCCTTGGTAGCTTGGCAAATGAGCAATCAGGCTTAACTTAGGAGTCAGGTGTGTAAAGCATTTAATATCACCAAAACGGTGAATAAATGAAAGACACAACACAATAAAAATCCAACACCAATTTATAAAAATAGAGAATATTTTTATCTTTAAAGTGACTCCAAAATGTAAAAAATCCAATGTAAGGAAACCAAAAAGCTTAAAGCGCCTCTCGGTCTATCTGGTCGCGCTGGACCGAGACAAAGTCCAAATTTTAGGCAGACCACGGGTCAGATAGTGTGAGCGCTAGGTCCGGGTCAAGATTTTGCCTTTAGACTTAAGGCCTGTTTAGGGCCTGATTATGACTACGGCGGATCGTTGCGGTGGCGGTGCGGGCACCAGCGGTCTGACAGCCCTAATATGTGTTTGGCGGTCAAACTGCCAAAGGACCGCTGCAACCGCCGGGGATCAGTGATCCCTCGGCGGTGTTGCAGAGGTGTGAGGCTGCAATATGCTAGTGGTGCCCCTGCGGCACCGCCAAGCAAATTACGAGTTTCCTCACATTCACCCTTTTCATGGCGGTGAGCCCACCATGAAAAGTGTGGCGGTGAGGAAACAAAGGGGGCCTTACATTACCTCAAGGGCTGGGGATGCATGCAGGGGGGCAAATTGTGTGACCCGCTGTGTGCATGCACCCCCTGTTCCTGCACAGCATGGACTTCACGGTCCATGCTGTGCTGGAACGGGCTTTGTCACGCCCGCTGCGGTGCCTTTCTAATAGGCACTGCCGTGGGACCGCCGTGGGACCGCCCGCCAGACCAGGAGAAAAGTCCTAATCTGGCAGGCAGCAGGCGGTCGAGTTTGGCAGTGTGAGAGCGGGCGGCCCGCTTCCACATCGCCAAACTCATAATGAGACCCTTAGTCTTTTTCTTGGAGCTTTCCTTCCTATGTTGAGCCCTTGGGTTCCTCGGATCTGGAGTTCACTTCGACGATGGAGGCCTCCTGCAGCACAATGCCTCTGTAAGTCTTAGTCCACGGCATCGATGGTGAGGAGCTCCAGAGCTTTCAGTGGGACAAACCAGCGTGGTCAGGTTGATTCTCGAGTCGACTATAGAGGCTTGACTCTCGACGTCAAGATGGTCTTCTTTTGGAGTATTTTAAAGAAAGCTTTGTAAAAAGTTCCCAAACTTTCAGAACTTTTTCTTAGTTGTTTCCTTTATGTTGAAAAGTATCAAGCAGCACCAGCCGAGGGTTCAGAAGCTCTGGATTGCCTCTTGGGGTCTGGGACTCAATCTCCCACAATGTACCTGGGCAGTTCAGGAAAATCCAGTTGTAGCTGGTCAGCTGGAATAGTCATCTCTTAGACTGCTGGAGGTGACTTCTTCCAGCAGTTTTCTATCTGCTGCTGCTCAGGGAGTCCACTCCTTTTCGTTGAGTCAGGTATAGTCCTTTCTTGGTGTAGCCTTGAAAGTGCAGGGGGTGCAGTCCTTCTGAGTGCAAGCCTTCTGTGGTGCAGTCTGTGCAGTCCAAGGGTCCAGCCGGGCATTCCTTCTTCTTCAAATGTTCCAGACAGTGATCTGAGGGGCTCCTTCATATCTGCCAAATTTGTTCTCCATTCTGGGCTGACAAGAGAGTGTGACACTCAGCCAACATGGGTAAACTTGCCACCCTCTGATATGACCATTTCTTGCGAAGTGTGACATATTTCTGACCCAGAATGCACTGTGGGAACAAAAATCAAAGTGGAGAAATTCTCTCCTTGGAGTGTGTGTTAGTGTAACCCAACCCAGAGGGGTGTCTAACCTTTGACTAAACTCCCCTTCCAGCCCCTTTCCTAATCTAATTAAAGGGGCTCCCATCGGGCTGGGGATCAAGGAAGTGGGGACTGGCCTGGTTCCTGTGATATCTGTTCTCCTGTCTTTAAAGTCCAGCTTATCTCCCCAGCCACGTTCTTCTCCTTGGCTTCTCCAGTAAGCAGATCTCCTCCCACCAAATGGCTGTACTGTTGCAGCCCCAGGCCTCTTCACACCTACTCAGATGGTAGCTTGGCTCAGGCTGAGAAAGGCTGACCAAACAGAAGAGGCTGCTACAGGGCTGCTTAAGGTAACTTCAAGATAGTAAGTTCGAAAACTACTTTCCTATAACATTTATAATAAATCCGACCTTGGCAAGTTGTTGGATTTATTGTAACCACTATTTTGATCTTTGAATGATATTGCTAGGTAGCTCCAATCAAAAGTTAGGCTTTATTAAGTTTAATAAAACCTTCCCATGTTAGCCTATGGGGCTAGCAACACTACAATGGGGAAAAAAGACTTTGGCTGTTTTTCCCCACAGGGCATATAAAACATATTTTATAATGTCTCTGCTTTTTATAACAAGGCACCCTACCCTTCGGGGACCTAGTGCAGACCTTAATGGTGACGTATATGTAATAAAAGGGTAGTTTTGGACTTTGGAAGTACTTTTAATGCCAAAGTCGAATTTGGACACAGTTTTATTTTAAAACCAGTCTGCAAGGCAGGCCTGGCTTTAAAATGACACCAGACACCACAGCAGTGTACACGTAAGTGCATTAAGTCCACTGGAGTCTCTGTCTTGGCCAATTAGAATTATACCAATTACCATATACCTTTTAAGGACAGAGCACTGGCCCTGGCCTAGTTAGCAGAGCCCAGGGCACTTTCAGAGTCAGAAACCATCAGCACCACTTCAGAAGTGGTGGTGATCAGGGCAAAAAGAATGACCTTCCTACACTCTGGTAATCTTTTCCTGCTCAAATAAAGTATGCATAGCTACAAGAGCTTCGTTGACAACCTAGATAATAGTTTTTGTGTGTCTCTGTTTTCTGTTCTCCACCACGTCCAAAGAAATGCAATGTCCTCTGAGGACTGCCTTAAAACAGCGCGCCACACAACTTGTGGGTCGGCGCTATCGAAAATAATTATCTTCAAAGAAGAACTGTATAGCGTTATAGACTTTTTAATATAATACTGGCAAAAAACTCCAATTGAGTCTCCGTCAAAAATCTAGGGTTTCTAAACAAATACTGTCTAGTGTTGGGATGTTTATCCCTCCAGATATCTTTCAGTTGGTACCCCTGAATTAATTCCACAAGGTGGACCATATCCTTTTATCTAGAAGTTGTAACCCAATCACATGTCCTACAGGACACATAATAGGGTTAAAAAGCGGAACACTGAAATCTTCTCCTATAACACTTTGAGGAGTGTACATAGTGAGAGTGGATTTAATCAGAATCAAAGCAGATGGGTCATCACTCACAGGACCAGAGTGTTTCTCTTATACTTTTTAAATACTGGAACAGGGATCCACACTTTCTGGGATTTAGCATCCCATTCACATTAACAGTTACTCATCTAAGAAGCATTATTCAGAGATAGAGTACCCGTCTTAATTGAAGGCATTGATGTATATAACCCTTTTGGCAAACACATAAATCCCTTTGACTCATTTTTCTTTTAACACCCCTTGCCGTCCCCCGTGGCCTTATATTCACCTCTTATTCCCACCCTGTCCCATATGCCCACTTGCCCTTCTTACTTATTGCCCTCACCTCCTCCTCCCAGTTCGTTAGTGTGGGGATTTGGTGCTGATGCAAATTGTCCCTCCAAATTCCATCCTTCCTTTTCCCTAGTGTAGATTTTTTTTAGGCTGTCTCTTAGAAAAGATGGGCTGTCATAATATCATATGCCCCCACACACAAAAGGAAAAAAAGTGAAAGTGCTTAATTCTAAGTAGTGCTCTAAAGCTTAGAAAAAAATATATATGTGATTTTATATATATATATATATATATATATATATATATGCATATATGTGTGCATACTGGCATTCTGTGGCAGAACGAGGGGAACGGAATAATTTAAAGTAGAATCGCTCATGGTTACTGTTTGCTCCATCTTGTCAGCATGGATAAAAGTTATGAACTTTGTACCGAATGTGGCATAATACATCTACTGAAGACTTACCAGGTCGACAACATCGTGGTTGCCCTCACACGATTGGTGAACATTTCATGCTGATGAAGCGTTGTTTGAGTTCTATTGGACAGTATTCCAACCAATGGGAGTGAGTGAAGCCCTACAACAACGAGGGCTTCAAAGTGAATCCACGCAATGGGCATTGATAAAGACATTTCTGTTGAAACGCGTCAGCCTTTTGTAACTGAATAAAATGGATTATTGAGAACCCGCCGAGTGCTTCCAATTGATGGACATACATATATATATATATATATATATATATATATATACACTAAAAAAACAAGGTTACAGGGACGTTATAGTTAGGTGCCCTAAGTTAACTATTACTCGCACCCCCGCCATGCACAGTTTTCTCATCAATAATTTTATAGCAAATGTTGCACTGATATTATCAATGATATCATAGAAGATGTCATGGGTGATGTAATAAGTGGGGTGATTAGCAGTGCATGGAGAGGGCGCAAGTTATAGTTACCTTAGGGCACGAGTTATAGTTACTTGAGATAACTCTAAATATAACTGCTGAATTTCAATGGCTTTGTGTGTAAAACCTGAACCTAACTATAACGTCCTTGTAACCTTTGGTTTTTTAGTGAATTTCTAAGGTTTTTTAAATTTTATTTCCTATCCATAACGTCCCTCTAACCTTTTTTTTCAGTGAATTTCTACGTTTTGTTAATGCTATTTCCCAACTATAACGTCCCTGTAACCTTTGTTTTTTTCAGTAAATTTCTAGGTTTTTTTAACATATAGCAATGTTTAATTACCGTACGTTAATCCAACTGCCACATCGCACAACGTTTGGCCATGCTTAGTGGGGGGTTGGCCGCAGGGCTTGCGACCAACGCCTGCCTGCAGCCAACCCCACACCGCGCACGACCGGGAGGTTGCCCACAATTCCTGGCCTGTGGCCAACTCCCCAAAGGCAGCCAACCCAGGAGGGGGGCACGTAACCTCCGTCCCTGGGATGATTTCGGCCCTCAGGACCCCAGCCCCCTGGCACCTTTTGTGGGGGAGAGAGGCACATGTCCTCCTCCTGGGACGATTTTGGCCCCCCGGACCCCATCCCCTGGTGCATTTATTTGTTTTAGGGGAGAAGGGTATGTGGCCCCCCTCCCCGGGCCATTTTGTCCCCGCGGACCTCATCCGCTAGGGCCCACCACTGTAATTATGGGGGAGGGGGGCATGCAGCCTACTCCCCGGGCCGATTTCGGCCCTGGCGATACCATCCTCTGGGGCCAGCACCTTTTCTAAATGAGCAGCCCAACTCCCTGGGCCAATATCAACTTCGGGGACCCCATCCCCTGGGACCCACCACTGTAATTATGGGGCCGATCCCCAGCCAATTAGAAAAGGGGAAGGGGGGGCACGTCAACAAAGGGTGGGTGACCTGGTGCCAATCCAGTGCACCCACCATCTCCTTGTTGGGGTCGGCCTGGGGAGCCCCAAAATCCTAGCCGGCTAAAAATGCTGCTTCCTGCGGGCAGGAGCAATATTCAGATCTGTTACCCTGCCCGCTTCACTGCAGGTGGGGAAACAGATCAGAAGTCCGCTCCCAGATGGCGGGAGCATTTTTAAAGCTTCCGCCAGCTGGGAGCAGACATCATGTTTGCTCTTGCTTGGTGGGAGCTTGGAAATTGCTTCCATCAAGCAAGAGCAAACACAGGTTTCCCTGCCTGCGCCAGAGCGGGCAGGAAAACCGATATGTCCTCAGGGGTGGGCACCTCGGGACACAGCAGGAGCCGGCACTGGGGGATGGGGTCCCAAGGGCGTTAATAGCTCCGGGATGGGGGGCGCATTGCCCCCTCCCCTTTGCTATTCCGGCCGGGCCCCGGGGGATGGGGTCCCCGTGGCTGAAATTGGCTCAGGTAGGGGGGCCATGTGGCCCCCCCTTCTTACTATTACAGCCGAACCCCGGGGGATGACAATTAAAATTATGCAAAAAGATTGTGTAAATGTAATTGTTTTGCACTAGAAGTTTTGAAAATTGGTGTTCACGTAAATAAACTGGAAAGAAAATTGCACAAATTCCTGGTTTTGGATAATTCTGCGCTGTGCCGTCGTGTTGGTGATCTGGGAGGAGGACTTCATGTGAGGATATATGTAACACGATAATCTTTGAGCGCAAAACGGCGAAGCACTGGGACGCGAGGTGCGCAGCAGTACGAGGATGATTATCCGAGAATGTATATATATAAATATATATATATATTAAAGGGAATGGGGCCACGCAGACCCCCTTCCCGCGCCTCATTAGGCCCTGGAGACCCCATCCCCAAGGGCTGTATCTAATATAAAGGGGAGCCTATTATAACCCCAGAGCCCCATCCCCATAGGCCAGGTATATTATTTATGGGGAGAGCGTGCGGGCCCCCTCCCTAAGCCGTTATCGGTCCCATGGACCCCATCCCCTGGGGCCCAATCAATTTAATAAGGGGAGGGGGCATGGGGCCCCCCTCCCGGAGACATTTTCAGCCCCGGGAACCCCATCCCCCGAGGCCCAATGATCCTATTTTGGCCCGGGGATCCCATCACCCCGGGCCTCTATTTTAAATAGGTGGGTGCTCGGTGCCCACCCGGGAACCTACCAAAAATCACGTTGGGGGCCGCGGGGGAGCCCCAAGGCCCCAGCCAGCGCCCAGCATGCTGCGGGAACTAGCATTGCTTCTGCCCCGAGCGTACAATTATTTGTGCTGCTCCCTCCGGGCGGAAACAATCTGCTGATCTGTTTCCCCACCCATGTCAGTGTGGGCAGGAAAAGAGATCTAAAGTGTACTCCCAGCTGGTGGGAGCATTTTTATAGCTCCTGCCCGCTGGGAGCAGACTTTGTGAACGCGTGTGACCCTGATTTGTTTTTTAACTGGTAAACATAGATTTTCATCAAATCAAAAAAAACACACACACACACACACATACAGTAACATGTTCTTTCTTCTCACCAAATTTAGTGCAGCATTTATTTCGCCAGATTTGTCAAAATTGTGCTTTTAGGAATTTTAATGGGAAATGCAACTATTGGACCCCCTTACAACTCCCCCTAGACTATTCTGCCTGAGCCTTTTCAAAACGTCATATGTGATGTAATTTATGATGGCTATGATAATTATCTTTGTGATGTCATGTGTGAGACCATAAACAGTGCATGCAAGAGTGGGGTCCTCACCACAAATAATGAATTTCAATACTTGTTTAGGTTTTTGACCAGAACCACAAAATCACTTTGACTAAAGTTTATTAAGGGAAATTGTATGTTTTTTTATGACGACTTTATTTGTGTTACTGCTAGCTAACCGTAGCTTTCCTTTAGAAAGTTGTTTTCAGTAAATGTGTTTGGTTTATAACAAGATACTTTTCACAACTGGCAATGCCATTCTGTATGCCTAGTATACCACAGTACAGGATGGGAATGGCTCAGTTCTGACAGTATTGGAAGGACATTGTAGGAAGGTGTGCATGCATGAGTTGGGTGACCGATTTTGGCTCCATTGATTGAATTTATTTGAAGTTGAAATCCGAGTACATCGATAGGCACCAGTAGACATGCTCCACCACCCCAAATGAATATCATTATTTTCCCTGGAACTCCCTTGTTCATATACCAGATCCTATCAGCCGTTTAAGCAACCACCTGACAAAATCATCTTCCAATTTTAGAAGTCAATAAAAAACATTAGAAAATAATTTTCATTGCTAAGAGAGACTTGTTTCACTTTCTGCCAAAGATTCCATGGCTTCAAGGGCATACCTGTCCAAAACCCCTTCAGGGTTGATGGAAATATTGTTCAGGTCAGTAAGCGTCAGGAAGTCGTCATGAAAGTAGTAGAGCTGGAGAATACAGGCTAGTAGGAATGAAGAAGGCAGCAGAATCCCTGCAAAGAGCTCAACTGTGCTGTACTGTTCAAGCCCCAGATCTTTCAACCTATTGGAAGAAGAAAAGACAGAACCCCTTCAATCATCTCTGTATGGCACATCCCCATAGTGTCAACTGCAATCTAATCAGACTTCCAAAAATACATTACGAATTATTAGAACAGGGAAATGTTGTGGCTCCATTGAAGACAATGAAGTGGATCAGAGGAAATAATAGCTAGTATAAGCATTCTGCTCCGAACATTCCAATGTTTGTCTTTCTGTTTTTCCCTTATTAATTTAGAACATTACACCCTCAGTTACTGGAATGTTCTAAAAGCCTTATAGCCCTTCTGCCTCATGCTATACCGGTTGCTAAAGGCCCTCTGCCTCGCTATAGGCCCTCACCTGTAGCTCAGGACTATAGCTCGGACTGCAGATGAGAAGGGCCCATAATATGACAGAGGTCCTTTAACAACGGGCACAGCCTGAGTGAGAAGGGCTATCAGGCTATTAGAACATTCCACCCACTGATACAGCCCTCGGCAGTGGGCTATAAGGCTATATTATGTTAAACTAAATAATTTTGCTGATCTATTACAAATCGAGCAATGCACAAAGTCAACATTGCCTTGAGACAAACATTTGTGTTCAAAATGGCTGCCTGTATTGCCTATCAGCAAGTTTACCTGTGTCTTGATCCACTCTCACCCAATGTATTGCATGTTTGGCTATTAGCCATGCAAAAACAGGCCAGACGCTCTTACTTAGTGGCTACATAACACACTGACATACTCCCTAACTTTCTAATGGGAAAATGCATGTGTGCAAACCAAGCATGGCGCATTGATATAACCAGGAGCACTCACCCCTCCTCAGACATTCCGAGGATCTGGAGGAAGAAGCCCGAGATGGTTTTGAATTGGTACACATAGACAACAATAAGCACCACCATGGAGTAGGAGATGACAGTGATCCAGAAATACCTCAAGATGCGCCTCCACCAATCAAAGTGAATCTGTAGACAAGCACAGCCAGGTTACCACAAGACAATATGCAATAACTCTGGCCTCATTTACAGATGGCTAAAGAATCCACTGTTGGAATTTGCTCCACCACAGGGATGGTAATATGGAGGAACTAAGGTTGGTGGTCTCTTCTATGGCTTTAGCACTTTCTCCAGCTTTTAGAGGATTTCTGTTACCAAAGAATGTTAAATCAGTCAAATAAGTCGAAATATATCATTGTAATTAACAGCAAGAACATAACTGTGTGCCTACTGCAAAACAAGGAAAGTGTTACTTTAGTATTTTCAACTCATATCCACATTATTACTTGTGAAGTTGGGTCGCAGCATAAGACAAGCAACAAGGCAATGGCACAAAAGTATGCAGGTAATGCAAGCTATGCAGCATGCTAGGTACAAAACCCATCGAAAAATTGTTATCATTTTAGAATTATATATTCTCATTCACATAGACATGTTCACCTACATCTTTGACTGGTAGGTCGCTCCCCCACCACACAGCTCCGTCTGTGTGCCCTGCTGCTGCCCCTGATTGTGCTCGTTTTTCCTTTCTGTGCCCCCCCTTGCTGCCCCTGATTGTGCTCGTTTTTCCTTTCTGTGCCCCCCCCTTGCTGCCCCTGATTGTGCTCGTTTTTCCTTTCTGTGCCCCCTTGCTGCCCCTGATTGTGCTCGTTTTTCCTTCCTGTGCCCCCTTGCTGCCCCTGATTGTGCTCGTTTTTTTCTCCTTTCTGTGCCCCCTTGCTGCCCCTGATTGTGCTCGTTTTTCCTTTCTGTGCCCCCTTGCTGCCCCTGATTGTGCTCGTTTTTCCTTTCTGTGCCCCCTTGCTGCCCCTGATTGTGCTCGTTTTTTTCTCCTTTCTGTGCCCCCTTGCTGCCCCTGATTGTGCTCGTTTTTTTCTCCTTTCTGTGCCCCCTTGATGCCCTGATTGTGCTCGTTTTCCCTTCTGTGCCTGTTTACCGCCGCTGCGCCTGCGGCCCCGCCCCCTCACTGCCCATTCGCTGCCCCATTCCCTGCTCCTCCCTCCCACCTCCCCATTTATGGCGGCCGCTGCGTGGTGAAGAGAGCGACCCCTGACCTTGACTGGTAGGTCGCTCCCCCACCACACAGCTCCGTCTGTGTGCCCTGCTGCTGCCCCTGATTGTGCTCGTTTTTCCTTTCTGTGCCCCCCTTGCTGCCCCTGATTGTGCTCGTTTTTCCTTTTTGTGCCCCCTTGCTGCCCCTGATTGTGCTCGTTTTTCCTTTCTGTGCCCCCCTTGCTGCCCCTGATTGTGCTCGTTTTTCCTTTCTGTGCCCCCTTGCTGCCCCTGATTGTGCTCGTTTTTTCTCCTTTCTGTGCCCCCTTGCTGCCCCTGATTGTGCTCGTTTTTCCTTTCTGTGCCCCCTTGCTGTCCCTGATTGTGCTCGTTTTTCCTTTCTGTGCCCCCTTGCTGCCCCTGATTGTGCTCGTTTTTTTCTCCTTTCTGTGCCCCCTTGCTGCCCCTGATTGTGCTCGTTTTTTTCTCCTTTATGTGCCCCCTTGATGCCCTGATTGTGCTCGTTTTCCCTTCTGTGCCTGTTTCCCGCCGCTGCGCCCCTGCGGTCCCGCTCCCTCACTGCCCATTCGCTGCCCCATTCCCTGCTCCTCCCTCCCACCTCCCCATTTATGGCGGCCGCTGTGCGGCCGCGCCACTGGCGCGCCAAAGGCGCGCCTAAGGCAAGCCCGTCTGTGCCCGTCCGCGCCGTGACCGCGCCCAGCGCCAGACCCCCTGGTCCGGGCATCCCCGCGCCCGCCACATTAACAGACGCCGATACGACGCCAGCACCCTCCACGCACTGAACCCCGGAAAAGATCACGCCTCCTACCAGGCCACCCCGGAAGCGCACCCAAGGGCCCTTCACCTGCCGGAACTGCAGCTTCGCCAGCACCCGCCCCGCCAAACCACCGCCCAGGAAAGAACCCAACTACCTCAGATGCATCCTCCTCAACACCCGCTCCGCCCGCAAACACGCCATCGAACTCTGGGACCTTCTCGACTCAACCTCCCCAGACGTCGCATTCCTGACGGAGACCTGGCTGAATCCCGCTTCAGCCCCCGACATCGCCATTGCCATCCCGGACGGATACAAGATCACCCGCAGGGACCGCACCAACGGAGTCGGAGGAGGCATCGCCATCGTCCACAGGAACACCCTCAGAGTCTCAACCAACACAGACGACACCCTCAGCACCGCCGAACACATGCACTTCCAGATCCACACCGATCCCAACACCACCCTCAGAGGAACCCTCATCTACAGACCCCCGGACCCCGACCACAGTTCAGCGATTCCATCGCTGACTTCGTCAGCACACACGCCATCGCCTCCACGGACTACATCCTCCTCGGGGACCTGAACTTCCACCTCGAGAACAACAAGGACACCAACTCCACCACCCTGATCGACAACCTCGCCACCCTCGGACTCAGACAGCTCGTGACTACACTCCACCCACGCCGCCGGCCACACGCTAGACTCCATCTTTTCCGCAAGCCCACACGTCTCCTTCAACCACACCTCCGAACCCCACTGGACTGACCACCACTGCATCCACTTCACCTACAGGAAGCCCACCACGCACCACCGCACCGAACAAATGCCTCGCCGCTGCTGGAGCAGAGTCACGGAAGACCAGCTAACCACAACCTCGCCCTGAGCCCACCCGCCGAACCCTCCGACTCCCGACACCGCCGCCCGCAACCTCAGACAGTGGATCGACGACTGCGCCAACACCCTCGCCCCGCTCAAGAATCCGCCCAACAGCCACACCAGCAAGAAAGCCACCTGGTTCACCGAAGACCTCCAGGCCTCCAAACGAACATGCCGAAAACTGGAGAAGATCTGGCTCCACGAACGGACAGCGGACAGCTACGCCGCCCACAAGAGCGCCACCCGCAGTCACCATCACCTCATCAGATCCGCCAAAAGGGCCTCACTCAAAGACCGCCTAGACAACAACGCACACAACAGCAAAGAGCTCTTCAACATCGTGAAGGAACTCTCCAACCCCAGCTCCAACACCAACGACATCCAGCCGTCGCGAGACCTGTGCGACTCACTGGCCACCTTCTTCCACCGCAAAAATCGCCGACATCCACGACAGCTTCAACACCACGACCGCCCCGGCAACCACCGAGACCACTGCCCCCACAACCACCAACCGCCTGCTCTCCTGGACCAACATCAACGACGAGGACACCAGCGAGATCATGAACACCATCCACTCCGGTTCACCGCTAGACCCGAGCCCTCACCACATCTTCAACAAAGCCAGTACAGCCATCGCGCCCCATCTCCGGAAAATAATCAACATCTCCTTCGAGACAGCAACCTTCCCGGAAAGCTGGAAGCACGCCGAGATCACCGCCTTACTCAAGAAACCCAAGGCAGACCCCAAGGACCTCAAGAACTTCCGACCCATCTCTCTGCTCCCGTTCCCTGCGAAGGTCACCGAGAAAATCGTCAACAAACAACTGACCCGCTACCTCGAGGAGAACAACATCCTGGACCCTTCCCAGTCCGGCTTCCGCAGCAACCACAGCACCGAAACCGCCCTCATCGCCGCCACCGATGACATCAGGACCCTGCTAGACAACGGAGAAACAGCAGCCCTCATCCTCCTGGACCTATCAGCCGCCTTCGACGCGGTCTGCCACCACACACTACGAACACGCCTTCACGACGCCGGGATCCAAGAGAAGGCCCTGGACTGGACCACATCCTTCCTTTCCGGCAGAACACAAAGCGTCCGCCTCGCCCCCTTCCGATCCAAGGCCACCAAGATCATCTGCGGCGTACCCCAAGGCTCCTCCCTCAGCCCAACGCTGTTCAACATCTACATGGCACCCCTCGCCCACGTCGCCCGACAGCACAACCTCAACATCATCTCCTACGCCGACGACACCCAGCTGATCCTCTCCCTCACCAAAGACCCTCACACCGCCAAAGCCCACCTCCACGAAGGAATGAAGGCCGTCGCCGAATGGATGAGGACCAGCCGCCTGAAGCTGAACTCGGACAAGACGGAGGTCCTCATCCTTGGTTCCAACCCTTCAGCCTGGGACGACTCCTGGTGGCCAACATCACTGGGAACAGCCCCGCCACCCACCGACCACGTACGCAACCTAGGGGTCATCCTCGACCCCACCCTCTCCATGACTAAGCAGGTCAACGCCGTTTCCTCATCCTGCTTCAACATCCTCCGAATGCTCCGCAGGATCTTCAAGTGGATCCCCACCGAAACAAGAAAAACAGTCACCCAGGCCCTCGTCACCAGCAGGCTGGACTACGGAAACGCCCTCTACGCAGGAACGACGGCTAAGCTCCTGAGACGGCTGCAACGCATCCAGAACGCCTCTGCACGTCTTATCCTCGACATCCCCCGACGCAGCCACATCACACCCCACCTGAGAGACCTGCACTGGCTCCCTGTCAACAAGAGGATAACCTTCAAGCTCCTCACCCACGCACACAAAGCACTCCACAACTCCCGGACCAGCCTACCTCAACAGACGACTCAGCTTCTACACCCCCACCCGCCAGCTCCGCTCGACCAGCCTCGCCCTCGCCACAGTCCCCCGCATCCGGAAACGACCGCCGGCGGCAGATCCTTCTCCCACCTCGCCGCCAAGACCTGGAACACCCTCCCCACCAACCTCCGACAGACCCAAGACCTACTGGCCTTCAGAAGACTCCTCAAGACCTGGCCCTTCGATCAGTAGCAGCACCACCCCCCTCTTCCCCCAGCGCCTTGAGACCCTCGCGGGTATGTAGTGCGCTTTATAAGTGACATGATTGATTGATTGATTGATTGATTCAAGCAAAAAGAATCAGCATAGGCTTGACAAACTAGAGGCCAACTCCCAAGGGAGCAATCTCAGCATAAAAAAGTGGATGCATGGGCATTACAGTCATCACAGAAATTCGAGATATACCTTCAAGAAAAACCTCAATCGTCAGTGAGAAAGATACTCTCTGGTCCAATTGCCTACCTGGATCCAACACAGAAAGGCTCTTTCATACCCACTTAGCCCCACTTTATGTACAATCTCTAATAGCCCCCTTACCGGGGGTGGGGGGGGGGGGAATTGCAACATATGACCTTTCGCAAATTCACAATTTGTTTTACAGCTTTGCAAGTTTATATCAAGCCTTAAAGTCCTGGTTTCATGGTGGGATAAAAAAAGGCTACAAGTCCCAGAATGCAAAGAAAAAAATTACCTGGACTGAAGCAGGTAGTAAATAACACCAGGACAGGGAAAATGTAGCGGGGCTGCCTATGATCCATGACAACACACCAAAGACGAGTAGCTGAACCTCAAAAGAAGGTCTCTAGGAGTCAAGGGCTCCAGCTTATAAAATACTGGGGTTCATACCTAAGGACAGAACCGACTAACATGCACTTCACGAATACTAACCTGTTCAACCCCATCTTCAACTAAATGCCACACATAATAGGGTAGAGACTGAAGAAATTCTGACTAGGGTTCCTACCATGTATTGCGTTCTACATGAACATCACCTAACCATGAAGTCATTCAAGCTTTGCCAAACTCCACAGTGATCTCAAGTGGATGAAAGGTGAAAATGAGCAATTTAAAATGTACCACATAAACTCATTCATTTTGTATACCATGACATTGTCCTCATCAATCACTTATCGAGTAAATGTACACAGATTTCAAATTCTTGGTAAAATGTACAAAAACTGCATGTTTCTCTCGTTTCTTAGGTTACAAGTAAATTGTTGGCAACCAAATTAGATGCCATATAACTATTAATGGCAAATGTGGAAAACAGTGAGCCATATTGGACATATAGAAACTAAAAAACTAATAGAATAAAACAAATGCATTTACTTTAAATATTGAGACTTAAAACACATTCTCACCTGATAAAGAGCCACACAGAACAGGAAGAGCACGATGTATAGGATTTTGTAGACCACAACTTTGCCATTAAAGCTGACCACAAAAAACATGGCACAGCAGAAGAAGATCCAGTATTTAACAAGCGTTCCCTTGACGAAGGATCCTATGATTTCCACTATGGCATTTCCGGGTTCTTCCCTCTCTGAAGAAATAAGAAAAGAGCATTGTCATCTCCTTACTGCTATTTTCAAGTTTGTCATTCGACAATATAAACATAGGATTACAGGAATCATCCGGCAAAGCAAACTGGTCTGAGAAGCAAGGAGTGCAGTACCATCTCATGGATAGTTTGACTGGAGTGTTTTTCAACTTCAACATTTCTCTTTGTGATCAATAACAATGAATGAATAGAGCATTTATGGTGCAGGATAAATACCCAAGAATTTGGGCGTCCTGGTGTTAAAAGACCAAACAAATGCGGACTGAAAAAGGGTAGTTAGAAGGCCTGTAAAGATGTAAACAGAGAAGTTTGAAGCACTTTCCTGAAAGCTAATTCTGACTTTAGGGATCTCAGTCCACTAGGCAGGTTGTTCTAGTGAGATGCAATGAGAAACGAAAAGGAACTACTGCCAATTCTGGCTGGTTTAAACAGAGGAACACAAATCAGAGTGCACTTTGAAAAGTGTAAGTAGTGAGATGGAACATAAGGCTGAACACGGTGCATATTTACAAGGGGTTATCGCCACCAGAACGTCACTTTTTTGATGTTCTGGTGGCGATAACCCCTTCGCCTTGTTTACAAGGAGGCGTTAAGTCACCTAACGTGGCTTAACGCCGCCTTGTAAATAATGCCCCTATTCACGCAGCACTTAGCGTGAAAGGGGTGGGCAATGGGTGTTGCAGTGGGCGTTCCGCCGCAACACCCATTGCTTTTTGACACTGCCCCCTATTTACAAGGCTGGCGTAAATAAGGGGCAGGGCCAAAAATTAGACCAGGGAAAACTTGGTCTTAAACTGGCGCAAAAAGGAGAAATGTTTAATTTCTCCTTGTTTTAGCTGTTTGTATGTGTGCTGCAGTCAGTTACAATTCGCCATTAGTGATTGTTCATGCAGGAAGGAATATAAACAAAAGGGGGAGAGAGAGAGAGGTAAGGTACAAGGTGGACTCGGCCTCCTGTCATACGTAAATAACCAAAAAAAAGTCCACTTGTGATCAAAGTAACTATCCTATTGATAGGATGATTCATTTTTCAGAGAAAAAAACATCAGTTTTCTTAAAATAACCCTCACCCACAAAAGTGACCCATGGTGGCATGCTTTATCATCGGGTTCTTCCCGCCCCGCTGCGGGACGGGGCGTGCTGCGACCGACGGAGACGTAGGAGCACTTTGTTGGGTATTGACTATGAGGGGATGGGAGTGGGAGGGTCAAGAAGGTACGTGTTATTAAAAAGTGCATGGCTAATTGGAAGATAATATTTAATAAGTCCTATAGCTGGTACTACTAAAAAACAGGCCCCATGAGCACTGCACGGGAAGGAAGGGGTGCTTGTAGTCAAACAGTCGTCAAAGCAATTCCCTTGCTCGGCATAATCAGCCTTACCCGTGGCTCCGAAGACCATCAATAGTGAACAATAATGTCTTAACTGAAACAGCATACCTAATAGGTACAGTAAATGCATGAAATAGTATTTCATCAATGCAATGAAATTTACAAATTAATATTTAATGAGTCGAATCAAGTCACGCTAGGAGTGGTAATTGGGATCAATTCCTCTGGTCCTGACGAAAAGCCTTATGGGGTTAGGTTTGAAACATGTTGACATGGAGATAAAAACACCCATCATAGTGTAAGTCTCCACCCGCCCCGTTTTTTAGTAGTACCAGCTATCGGACTTAATAAATATTATCTTCCAATTAGCCAGGTACTTTTTAATAACACGTACCTTCGATAGGATGGTTACTTTGATCACAAGTAGACTTTTTTTGGTTATTTGCATGTGCAGCAAGGTACACCTTCCTGCACATGAACAATGATTTCCTGCAATGCTGGCACACTTGCACTGTGGTGTAAGGGTGCCTGTGTTGGTGCTAGGCAGCTAAATTTAGCGCCAGAACTAGGGGAAATGCAGGGGTGCACCGTATTACTGTAAATATGGCGCATCCCTGCGTTTTCAGAATGTCGAAGCGTGGCGTTACCAATTGTGGCATAACACCGCGCTTCGACATTTAGTTTTGAAGGTAAGAGGGATTTTTGGGGGGGGGATAAAGCCAGTGAAGGTGTTTTAAGTTTGAAGAGACAGACTGTGGGGAATGGTAAAACTGTTCTGGCCACCACATTCTGCATGATTTGAAGTCTTTTAAGTAAATAACCAGGGAGTCCAAGGTAAAGAGAATTCTTACAGTCGACTCTAGCCGTCATTAGGGTGCAGACTAGCCTTTGACAGAAATTGTCAGAAACAGTATCTCAAAGAGTTATCTCAAACAGATCTCAAATAGTTATGATCAACCATGCTCTATCCATCCAGATGCCTGTCACGATTGGTGTCCCTCAAGACTCTTCACTCTCCCGCACCCTCTAGAACCTTTGACTGAAATCCTCACGCTCTTTAACATCTCATGCCTTATGTATGCTGATGATACTCCGCTCTACATGAAAATCACCTCTCCTGAAGATATCAGCATCTTCAACAACACGTTGACAAAAACTCAATATTGCCTGACTAGCAACCACCTCAAAGTGAACGCCCTCAAAACGGAATTTCTCTTAATCTCTCCACCCAACCACACCCCTAACATCAAAGAATAGCTCTCACATCTAACAGCCTTTAACTGTACCCCACACATCATAACCTCATCATAATCTCTAGGAATAATTAATAATCTCGGACAATAACCTTTCTATGCAGGACTACATCAGCACCACCAACAAGGGCGCCAACTACCATCTACATGTACTAAAGAAATTCAAACCTTTCATTCCGGCTGCCGATCTCAAGACAGCGGTTTAAGCACTAGTGATCTTCAAACTAGATTACAGCAGTGTCACCCTCGTGGGACTACCAAAAGCGAAACTGGCACCTCTGAAGGCAACCTTTGATGCAGCGGCTCAACTCATCACAGGCTCAAAAAAAAAAGCGATAACATCACCCTTGATCTCAAAGCACTAAACTGACTACCCTATGAGGAAGAGTTCCATCTAAACATTGCCTGCTTGACTCATAAAGCTCTTCACCACAACACTCCAGCTTACCTGGCCAAGAAACTCTTCCCATCAGGTGAGAATAGAACTTTACGAAGCACTTGCTCCCTTCTACCGAAGCCCTACAAATTCAAGAAAAAGAAAACCTACAAGCGCTCGTTCTCCAGAATCGCCCCCAAAATTTGGAACTCTCTTCCTCCTGAGACCAGATCCAACCCCTCAACTGCCTTCTTTAAACGAAAAGTAAAGCATCTACTAATGAGCATATTCCTTCCCCAATGAAGGTGCATTCTTCCCAGACTTTAACCCCAGGACCTGCCCTTCCATAAGACTCTCTGGTTCTACTACATACCCATTGTTACTTTTTCTATGATACCACACCACACATTATTTTAATGACCACTCCGAATCCAGACTCTAAGAATGCCAACTTACGTACTTATATTGACCTATTTACTCTTTCCCAATTGTATACTCCTATCTGTTTTCCTTTTTGCTTTCCTGATGTACAGAGCTCTGATAACAGAAAGGGTCATGTTCGTGCATATAAAACTCAATAAGTAAATTAAATAAATAGATAAACCTTTCTCAGACCTCTTAAGAGAGCAAAACAAGTTAATGCTACTACAACCATCTAAGATGAGAATGAAAGATTTAAGTCAAAACAGATACCAAGGTTTCTAGCTGACTCAGTAGTTCAAAGTATAGCTCCAAAAACAGCTGCACACAAGAGTTGGGACTGGATAGAGTTCTACCTTCAAAACGATAAAACTTTAGTTTTTTCCCCATTTAGTTTGAAGCAGCTGGTGTTCATCTATTTAGCTACTTTTGACAAGTATGTCTTAAAGTTGTCCTGCGTGTTAGTGGGGGAGTGAGAGATAGAAACCATCAATTATCTCATAGGACAGAATGCTGAAACCGTATGATCTTACCAGCTCTGCGAGTGGTGCCATATACACATTAAACAATGTGGGACTCAAGGAAGAACCTTGGGGAGCTCCATATCAAAGTATGGAGGAGGAGAGGGAGGTAGATTGACCTAAAATAATGGAATGAGATCTGTTTGTGTGGAAGAAGCCTAACCAATGTAGTGCGATCTTACAGATGCGTAGTTAAAGAGTTATTCAATTAAGATGGGAGAAAAAAGGTGTCAAAAGCCGAAGATAAATATAACAGCAGCTATTCAGTTGAACTTCTTTGATCTAGTATGATGCCCAGGTGTTATGATACAGCTAGCGGAGGTGTTTCTGTACTGTGTTCTGAGCTAAATCCTGACTGGGTATTATCAAAATGTCTGTGTGTCTCCGGGTATATCGATAATTGATTATTCACAGATTTTTCTGCTGTCTTAGTTGGGAAAAGTTAGAGGAGAATTGGCCATGAACTTGGGTCCAAGAAGGTTTCCAGAGTAAGGGCATCACTGAGGCCTTTTTTCAGGCCTCAGGACACCAAATACTCGCAAGAGAAGAGTTTATGAGTTTCTGCAGTGGTGGTGCAAAGAAATTGGCAATCCTATAGAAGATGCCAGGAGGGCATGGATTTATGGGGCACCATATTTAAATGCCAGGACCTACCTTCTAACATCTAAATGAAGCATATGAATAAACCGTGCAAGAGAAGCACCACTGAAAGAAGCCAACGTTTCTCCCCATACAGAGAGGACTTCTAACAGTATCTGGGAATTAAAATGAGCTATAGATTTTTTTTTTTTTTAAACTTAATCTGAAAGTAGATTGCAAATTCATTAAATAGATCCTGAGAGGGGTAATTTGTTGTTCAAGCAAGGAAGGTTTGAGAAAAAAGGTGCCTATGAAAAAGAATTAATTAGCTGAGTGTTTTAACTTTTCAATTTTATCTCTTTAGTATGCTGCATGAGCAGCTACAATCTGGCTGTGATAGCCATGAGTTGTTGCCCTGTAGATTTGTTTATCTGTGAAAGCACAGTGAGCCATTCTCGTTCCATAGTTTTACACTGGTGCTTAGCATTTCTAACAGTATTCGTAAACCAGGGTGCTGAAGCAGTTTCATGCTTGCCTATTTTAACAGTGGCTGTTACATCAAGGGCTGTGGTGAGCCACATGTTGAACCACTGAAGCATCAGATTCCTTAGCGGTATCATTGTGGGAAGGTTCAGCATTATCTATGAGCATGGATCTATAATATTTGTCTTAGATTACTGATTTGCTACAAGAGTGGATGAAGGTGTCACATGTGATGCAGAATATTTTGGCATCCATGATGCTCAGCACACCAAACTGATAAATGCACCAATGAAGCTCACTACCCACTGACTTAGGATCAACTACCAACTTCTACCCATTTAAAACTGCTCTAAAAGCATACCTGCTCTAATAAGAAAGAATGAGCAACTATTTCTTTATCACAATATCATATTTCATCTTCCCATGAACTCAGCTATGTTCAACATAGACATATTGTAACATTTAATAACGTTTGTAATGTATGGAATAATCTCTGTCAACACTCACTTGGTACCACCATCAACACTATCCAGTTTATATCATCCAACAAACTGTTTACCTTTGTGCTACATACCACAAAACGTGTTACTATATATAGCATTTGTTGCAGAAAAGTTCTTGATACTGTTCGCCAAAAACATTAGTAAAGACAAAAAGCTTACGGGTCAATCACTCAATCAATCAATTAATCAATCAATCAATCAACGGGTCGATTTGCTATGTCATTTGCATTGGTCAAGTTCAGCTACTATGTGCAAACATCCTTTTTATAAGTGTGAAGCCACATTCATGTTTCATAACACGTTTTCACACTCATAAAAACTGCAGTCACAGGTAGTTTTTGTGTGAGTAGATCTTCTCAAGGGTCAATGTCTGGGTGTTCCATAACAGGAATGCCATTAAAAAGTGTATGCACAACAACACATTTGCACGCAGGTGGGTATTCACAAACTTCCTCTTTGAGCCTTGTCCCCCTGGACATAGTCACTAATGTAGTCCAGTCTAGGGGAGGAGTAAATATGCTTGCTTCCAGCATGGCAATGAGAGGGGAACCTGTCCTAGTTCAGACTCACATTTAAATGTGTCCCAAGAGTTCCTTTATATGGTTCCTTCATAAAGTCATGGAACTACTCCGTAATTTGCAATATACTCTTAATGTGGGCTAGAGGATATTTTTCTGCATAATATAGAATGTCACCCATAACCCTTTCCCCCAAAAACTCAAAATATCGGCCGCCTAAACTTTGATATGATAGTAGGAGGTCTAATGAGGTATAATTATGAAATATGCAATGACAAAATAAACACACAAATATTCAACCAGTAATCTTCTTTCAAAAACATAGTACAAGCAGTTTGCTTCAAAAATGCGGGGTAACAAGCTAACAGATTCCTTGCTTTCCTGTGATCAACTCTAGAACGGGAATACATAAACTGGCTACCATAAATGTCTTCTTTTTCTATGACTGGTGAAATATAGATTAAAACTGCTTGAAATTAGTTGTCCCTTTCATTGTTTATGCAGAAATTCAGCTTCATAACCTTTATATCACATTGCCTGATGGCGACAGAGTATCCTTACCACCAACATAGTGGTCAAAATTTAAATACAGGCAGACCTTTGGTGTAACCAGCCTCGGATTGGCAAGGCGGGCAATCGGTCATCAGCCGATGGGCCTCTTGCTCAGGCCAGTTGGTGGGCCGTTTTTTTTCCCATTAAGGACTTCACCTCTAGTGCACAGCGTGAAAGGCTGTTGTTGCAGCCTTAACAAACATGACCCCCTGCACCTCAAGTCAGGCCAGCAGCCTAGCGTCGGAGGCAGAATGACAATGAGCTGCTCCGACTGTCCCAGCATGAGGTGTGCCTGCCTCCCTCCAGGTGTGACAGAGTCTGTAAGGAGCATGGGAAGACATTAGCACCAACTTTTCAGGGGCCTGCAGCAGGGGGATGGACTGGAGCATCGGGTGGTGGGGGTTGGTGAGGGCCAGTGAGGGAGCGCCTCAGTTTATTTTTGTCCTCCTCCACTTCATGCAAGCAGTGGAGATAAATCTCATTTGTCAGCCAGATAGCAACTGCTACAGTCAACAGGGGCAGGTTGTGGCCTTAGTTGACTTTGAAACAGGGAAACCAGGCTCACGTCCCAGCGTCAGTTCGACACCCTGTGATACTGGGCAAATCACTTAATCTACATGAACCAAAAAAAAAATATATGACCCTCTGTAATGCTATCTGATGCTCACATGAAGCGCTCCAATGCCTTTGGGCCTAGTTCATGCTACATAAAATTGCATGTAAGGAAAGCACTATTTTGTGGGGTTTTTTGCATTTACACACAAGCATCATTCCCTTTCTCAGAAAGCTCTCATGAAGCTAGCCACAAGTAAAACAAAAACCACAGATGCAGCTGTCACCAGTCTCTGAACATTGGAGGGCCTCTCTTAAGTACTGAAAAAAAATATATATCATAAAAACCCATGATGAGGATAAAAAGCAGTTTAGGTCTGTGCAATATCATGTTAATGTCAAAACATCCTCAGCAAATGTATGGATAAAAAACACAATTAAAAGTGAGTTCCGAGTATTTTTGATAATTCTGCGCTTCTAAAGTATATTTTTTCTCATTGTAATGTTAATTTCCTATTTAATTACTGACCCTATAAGCTTCAAATCGCTTTTATTACCACAAATGTTTGTCATCATTTAGCTCCATTATCCTAACTAAAGGTTGCTATCTGCGAATGTGGGGCACTTTTTTCCGGCTGCCCGAGCCGATATGTGACCCCAATCGAACCCTGGGTGTAACCACGTGTGAGACTACTTCGTCTCTGCCATTGCTACCCCCCCCCCTGCCCCCCCCCCCCCACAGCCTGATGGAGTAAGGGCTGTCGGAGGTCAACCTCTATGTCCGACCATCTATCTTAGCGGCTGGACATACAGGTCAATTTTCACTGCCTGTCACAGCCAGGAAATCCCTGGCAGTAAGGGGCAGGGAAAACTGTCTAATGCACCCCTCGCCATTGGAGATTACTCCTTTTATATTTTCAAAAAGAAAATCCTGCTTTGAGGTTTTCTTTTCGAAAATAAAAATGAAGCAACTTTGCTGTATGGCTCTGTCCTGTTAGTCAGATATATGTCAAAGTTAAAATGCATTCACAGGAACCACCTTGACGATGTTCCTGTGAATGCTAGAAGTGTCTATTGGCCTGGTGGGAATTTCTAAAATGGCAGTAGGGACTTCTGCAAGGGCAACAGAGTATTTTACTAGGGTCGCCCTGGCAGAGGACGGCCTAGGGTCGCCCTGGCAGAGGACGGCCTAGGGTCGCCCTGGCAGAGGACGGCCCAACAGTCAAAATCTAAATCGGGCCCTTAGTCTCTGAAATCAAAGTAAAAAAAATGGAAGGTTTAGGGCTGATAAAAGTTTTATTTTTCCAAGTTGACTTGGGAGTTTTAAAACTGCTTACCCAAGGTACAGTGTGAGGCCTCGAGACATGCTTTTCATGTCACTTTAATAATGGCACAATATTTTCTGCAGCCCACTAGTGACATTTATCTTACAGGCCCTGGGTAAACTTTTGTAACATATACTAGGTCAGTGGTTCCCAAACTTCTTAGATCCACGACCCACTTTTTAGAACATTTAGAACAACACACTTTTGTGACCCACTTACCTTTAATGGACACGAGGTGGGGTAATTTTTAAATCTAACTAAAGCATTGTGTGGTAGTGCATTGTCATTAACAGACAGCACATTTTCCATTGAAATGACTGTTTAAATTTGCAGATATACAGTTTTACTGATAATACTATATAGCACACAAATGACAATGTGTGGAAATCGGGATTCTGTGAATATTTACCATTTGTGCATCACCAAGTAGGCGTCTTGATTTCTTTGGATCATATTAAAATCTGTTACCAGCACACTTCAGAATTACAAAATAGTGCTTCATGTTTGCTTTACAAACTGATAGGACCTACAGTTTGGGAAACACTGTACTAGGGCTATGTAAGCTAAAAAATGCCAATTGGGAGTGTAGCCAATTGCAACAAACAATCACTGGGGCTTGGTTAGCATGCTCCAGTGCACAGAGTCAAAAAACACAGCAGCATCAGCCAAGAAAAAATGGTGTTAACTATCCAAAAAGAGGCATTTTCCTACATGGCCCACCAAAATGAAAGGTGAGGCGCATGTAAGCCATTCCCTTGGAAGTTCTCATCACCTACGCGGGAAAACCTGGACAGGCCATCTGCATTTTCATGGTTAATCCTAGGTCTGTGCTCCATTGTAAAGTTTATACCCTGTAGGGAAAAGGGCACTTTAACAGTTTGTGGTTTTCCACTCACATCTGCATGAGCCATCTGCGAGACCTGTGCTACGTTTGAACCCTGAAGGGAGTCCCAAACAAGTAGGGTCTCCGCTTTTTCACTGATCAAACCACAGCAAAAGCTTCCCTCTCATGGCACACCAATGCTGCTCTCTAGGGAGTAGTCGCCTGCTAATAAGGCAACTGGTTGATCCTGACCCTCATTTAGCTGTGATAGCACTGCCACTATTCCATGTTTTGAAGCATCTGTTTGGACCACAAACTCCTTGCTGAAATCAGGTGTCTTGAGTACAGGTGTTGTGCAAAGTGCCTCTTTCAGCACGTCAAAGGGCCTTCTGACACTTCTCAATCCTGATGACCTTCTGTTGCTGCTTCTTTGAAGTCAGCTCCTTCAGGGGGGCTTCAATGGTACCATACCCCTTGACAAACTTTCTATTGTAACCTGTCAGACCCAGAAAAGGTCTGACCTGAGTCTGGGTTTTCGGAGGCTTCCAAGCCATGATAGTTTAGATTTGGGCGGGAGAGGTGGCACGTGTCCCCTGCCAATTTTGTGGCACAGATACACTACAGACCCCTGCACTATCTGGCACTTGCTGGTCTTGATAGTCAGGCCTGTCTGCTGCAGATCCTGAAGCACTTCCCTAAGGTGGACCAATCGGTCGTGCCAGGTGGAGCTGAAGACAACAATATCATCTAGATATGCTGCACTACACGTCTCCAACCCAGACAGTATCCTGTTCACCCGCCTGTGGAGGGTGACTGGAGCATTCTTCAACTTAAGGAGCATTACCTTTGAGAATGATGACCTCGCCTTTCCTTCCCCGCCAGTGCAATCTGCCAGTACCCAGAAGTTAAATCAAACAAGCTGGGATACTTGGTAGCCCCCAACAGGTTAATGAGCTTATCAGTTCTGGGAATGTGATGTGTGTCAGTCTTAGTGACAGCACCAAGTCCTCTGTTGTAACCTTAGTTCTGGGGTCCCGCCTTTCAAGTTGGCTTTGGGCACCAGCAACACTGGGCTGGTCACAGGATTACTAGGGGGCTCAACCACCCACAGGGACAGCATATTCGAGTCTTCCTCCTTAATGCTTGCCCTCACTTTATCTGACAATCTGTAGATTTTCCCCTTGACATGCACACAAGTGTCAATGTCATGGACACACTACTGGGTCAGTTCATCTGCCAGAGACAATAGTCCAGGAAACAGCCACAATAATTGGTGACAGTCTCTCTGCTGCTGATCTGTCAGTGTTAGGAAGAGCACTACTCGCTCTACTGAACCATACTTGGCTTTACTGGATATGAGGTCTGAGAGAGTCTCACTCTCCTCTTCCTCCCCTCCATCTGTGACCACAAGCATCGTAATGTTGCCCTGTCAAAGTGAGGCTTCAAACCATTGAAATTTATCACACTGTTGGGGTGTCTGGGAGTACCAAGGTCCTCCAGGTAGGTGACCTCACCCATCTTCTCCAGGGCTGTGTAAGGCCCAGTCCATTTGTCCTGAAGAGCCCTAGGAGTCACAGGCCCCACAAACCACACTTTCTGACCTGGCTGATATTCACCCAAGGTTGTTTTTGGTCATACCAGTGCTTGATAAGCTCCTGGCTGCTGGCCTTCAGGTTTTTTCAGACCTCTTCATGTACTCAGCCATGCGGGAATGCAAGCCCAGCACATAGTCTAGAATGTCCTGATTGGGTTACTTAAGGGGTTTTTCCCACCCTTTTCGGACAAGGCTTAAGGGACCGCTAACAGGGTGCCCATATAAAAGCTCAAAGGTGCTGAAGCCCACTCCCACTAATACCGTACCTCGCTCACTTTCAAATGGAGTACACCACACTGAGCGATCACTCGTTCCAACATATTGTTTTTAATCTGTCTTTCCTGAGTTTACAAACTTCGACAGCACAGGAAGGCAACTTGAACACTATAAATTCAAAACGCCTAAACTGGTCCAACGGAACGTCTCAGCAGCAGTTTACTATAATGAAAGAACATCTCGCTGAGGCCGCACTAGCAAACACCAACTGGGTAAAAGCTTGGTCTCATTTTCTGGCAGGCCTACCAACCGTTGGGACAAAACCAAGACACGAGGCTCCTCGCTCCAATCCATATAAGGGATTACCAAGTGAGGTACACATATTACGAAGTGACCTAAAAAGAACAGCTAGGAAATTGCACAGGAACAACAGCTCTGATGCCTTACGGGAAATATTCAGGCAACAAACAAAATTTTATAAAAAGAAGTTATGGGAGAACAAAAGATTAAGTGCAGACAGTTTTGGGGTAAAACTAATACACAATGCGACACAGCGTAACTCTAACAAATTCTGGCTCACAATAAACCAGTTGAATTGGCCGAGGAACATTTTATCACCAAATGTACAGGAACAGGACTGGGCCAACTACATAGCCCTGAAATTTAAAACAAGGTATCCCACTCCTGAACAGGCGCAGACTATGCAGGACACCCAAAGCCATTCCCAAATACAAGAGGTTAGTACCCAATCTACCAGCCTCAACAATTCAGATGATAACGCGGATCTTTCAAACGATCCCAGCCTAAATAATTGCATTTATTTAGCAGACGCTATAAAAAGCATAATAAACAAAAGTAAAAGAGACGGTGCCCCAGGGACCAACGGTATCCCCCAAGCCGTATTTAAATACGACCCAGCTTTCTGGAGCTCCCACCTCAAGAATTTATTTGCCGAGGTTGAGCTGTTTAATCAAATTCCTGACAGTTGGCAAGGCTTTATTTTAACACCAATTTACAAAGGGGGCGATAGATCAAACCCCTCGAACTACAAACTTATTGCATTGCTGGATGTCGAATCAAAATACTTAGCCACCTTGATTCGGGAAGATTTAGTCGAATGGTCCAAAGACCTAAATTTGATCCACATAAACCAGACGGGCTTTAGAAAAGGAATTGGTACAATCTCTAACGTTCTATCTTTCTCACTAATAGCAGAGAAATGCAAAACAAATAAACAGACCTTACACCTCTGCTTCATTGACTTAAAAGCCGCTTTTGATAGCGTGGACAGGAAGTTATTGTGGGCCAAATTATGATTATGGAACATTCCAGAAAGAATTTTAAAAGGATTACTCCTATTTTACACTAACACATGGGTTAGCGTGAAACTTGGAGACGGATCAAGAGTCTCAAGAAAATGGAACACGAACAGGGGTTTGAAGCAGGGCTGCATGCTGGCTCCCCAGTTATTTAATTTATTTATATCAGACTTATCAGTAAAACTCAATAGAATCAACTCTCACTCCCCCCATTTGGGTACCTTAGCCCTCTCGCACCTTGCATACGCTGACGACATCGTTTTACTTAGCTTGACAAAGATTGGCCTCACTAGGCTAATAACCGGTCTTGTGGAATTCCTAACAGCAAACAAGCTAGAAATTAATACAGCACAAACAAAAACCATGCTTATAAGCAACCGGCTAGCTCGTCCGTACAATATCCGGCTGGAGGGTAAACCCTTGGAGAATGTGTTGAGCTACAAATACCTGGGATTCTACATCGACAGTAAACTAAACTATTGAGAGCAGAAAAATGTTATGGCTCAATGGGCTAGTGCACTATCTTTTGCCTACAAGACACTGGCATCAAAATTGGAGGGCGCTTCATTTAAACCACTGTTGGAGGTAATAACAGCGAAAACACTTCCAACTTTAACATACGCCAGAGTAGCCCTGCAAGGAAAAGATGCAACTCTTCTTAATAATCTAACGACTAGCATCTTTAAAACGGTCTTCCAGCTTCCTCAAATGACGTCTCTAGCACAACTGCGTCTGGAATTTGGCCTACTGAACGAGACAGTGGGCAGATTATATTCATCAATAAAGGTTTGGTACCGCATAAAACAAAATTCGGTGGACTCAAGACTAAACGAGGCTCTGTGGCTAGAACTAGAGAAAGGGACTAATTCCTCATACACGCGCTATTTGCACAACGCACTAAAATTAACTACCACTTTAGAACTCTGGATAAAGAACCTGTCCTTACCAACATTCAATTCAACAATTAACAAAGCCACAAAACTTCACTCTCTTGTACTAGACAAAAGCATTTTTAGCCAGAGATTCCACGCCTGGACAGTACTTAGTAACTACCAAGTCCTCAAACTGGCAGCTTACTTAGATTTAACATTTTCAGCCCACGTAAAAAACACAGCTAATGGCCTTGCGCTTTGGAAAATATCCTTCACTGGCTGATGCCCCTAGATGGAAAAACATTGATTCAAAAATGTGCCACCTGTGTGGATGCCCAAAAGAAGATCTTATCCACCTGATATGCATCTGCAAGAAACTACATTCAGCACAAGTCACTTTATTAAAAAAAGCATTTCTAGAAAGCGGAATACAATCTTGCCGGATGGCTATTATCAAAGGGCTAGATCCATTGGATCCTCAGATGAATTGCAAACTGGTAAAGTTCCTCCGCATACACGACCAGGCAGTGAAGTCAGCGCTGAAAAGATAGAGCGCACTCTCAGAAGGCTTGATGTTGGCATTTAAAGCAGCCAGCAAGTGGTCATGGACATAGAGACTTCAAACCTTAACGAACCTTTGCCGGAAATGAAGCTACTAACTTTGACACCTGTTAATTTCTGGTTTATGTCTGCACGTCTTGTTCAAGACAGCAGTGCATATGTTCTAGCACCTTTTCACTGGTTTTTAGAGAGTTCTCATTGCTAACAGTAGATTTTAAATTTGTATTATATCTTACTGTTGAAACACTGAACTGAACAATGATTTTAAAATTTTGTTCTTGACAAATAGTAAAATTGTTAAGGTTTTATTTAACTAAACAATAAACTTTATCTACCTAACCACTCCCTTTTGTGATACTTCCCACTAGGCAAATAAAAGGCATGGGAGTAGGACATTCCACTTCCTGCAGAGTTTCTCAGACAACCCCATACCTACTGGCATGGTCCACCACCACCAAGATGAACCTATTCAACGAAGCAGTTTTAGGGGACAGACAATGTCAATTCCCACCCTCTGAAAAGTTGTCCAAAACACAGGTAGAGGAATTAAAGAAGCCTTAGGTTGCCCTCCTCTCCTGCACTGGCTTGACAGTGGGTGCACGAGTGGCAGAACTCCTTCACCTTCTCAGACATCTGGGGCCAGTAGAAGTGGTTGATCAACCTGTCCCAGGTTTTGGACTGCCCAAAATGCCCAGCAAAAAGGATATCATGCGCTGAGTTCAAGAGGAAGGCCCCGTAAAGTTTGGGCACCGCCAATCTCCTGGTTGCCTCAGGTTTTGGGTTCTCGAGCCTCACCGTATAGGACACTTCCCCCATTAAACCCTAGGTTCCACTGGTATCCAATTGCTCCTGGACCTCAGCCGGGTGCTGAAGGCTTTCAAGAGTTGGGCATGTTCTCTGTGTTAGACAGAATTGCTCCATGGAGGGTCCGCCTTCCCTTGTGCAACTCAGAGCTCCGGCAGGTCTCTCAGGGTAGGCTCTTCTTTTCCATTAAACTCCAGATCCTCCTCGGATGCCTTCTGCACCAAGGGAAGATATTAGGCTGGTTTCCCACGCCTCTAGCCTTGCCCCTTGTTTGTGGCGACCCTGGCTACTGTTCCAGGCTCCAAGCTCCCTTGACTTCCCTGGCGGCCTGTCTGGGCCCTTGTGGCCACAGACACCCACTCCGACAGACCCAACATTTCTGTATGAGATTTCACAATTGTTTCCTATCAGACACTCCCCTGGAATGGCAGGGCTTAGCTACCTTCTTCAGGCCAGTAGCCCCTTCCTCACACAAATGTGGCAATTGCCATAGCTTGAAACTTCACCTCATTGTCAGTGATGACCACCCTGTGCAGAGTACCTGGGATTATCGGCCCTAGGGAAAACGGGCGGTTCACCACTGTAGTCATGCAGGCGGCTCCAGTAGGGCTGAGGGCTTCTACATTGGTCCTGTTGATGATTGGTCATTGTCTGTACTTCCCCATGCTGGAAGGGAAGGTGGCCAGTGCTTCAACATCCTGACCACCCACGGAGACTATTGTGACTTTGGTATAACAAATTTCCACTGCAATTCCGAGACTAGCAATCACCGAGACAGCACACCAGTGGGGGAGCTTCTTGGAACAGAGTCTCCCTTTTTAGGTCTTGGCTTGTTACAGTCCAGGCACACCCCAGCCTTCATGGGGTCGAAAGGTTTCTGCCCTTGTACCATCACTACTTAGGTTTGGAAAAGGTACAGGACTCCCCCTCTTGAGTAGACTGCTGAGGTTATTGTGAAAACTGTTTCATCCTTGGTGCTCCCCTCCTTCACATGAGGAGGGGCTGAAACCTTTTTTTAGGGATCACCTCCCTGGGACTTCTTAGACACTCTAGTGCATACCCATTCATCAGCTGTCTTAACAAGCTTAACAAGCTTCCTGGGGGCAATCGAATTGGATCTACTACATGCTGGTGTAGCTCTGAACAACAAGTACTCAAGATGTGCACCCTTATGATCATATTGTATAGCCCATCATAAGTAGTTACTGTATTACCTTCAGCCAGATCTCTAGTGCCTTTAGTGAGACATCTACAAAGTCAAGCTAGGATTTTTGTGTGACTTTGTGTGTGTCCCAGAACATTTTCCGGTATGTGTCAGGTGCGAGACCAAACATCTGCACCAGTGCATCCTTCATGTGTGCAGGAGCCAGATACCCCTCTTCTCGAATTAGGAATGTACCCCTCCACTGTGTTGCTACTAAATCCCACAGCAAAGGCTACCCAGTGCTTCTGACCCACCCTGTGTATTCTCAATATCCTGTTTATCAATGTCGTCCATCACCACAAAGCTAGGTACAAAAGCCTTGGGCAAGCGACAGTTGTGTGGCTCCCCTGCAAACACCTTACTGTTGCTGCCATCATCTTCACTGGGCATCCATCCCAGCATGGCCTTCTTTACCTCCAAGGCCAACTTGTTTTCCTCCAGAGACAGTTTCTTTTTCTGCGGGACTATGGCTGCCAGTTTGGCCTGCAGCTCCTTTTCAGATTGCTTGTCACTGAGCTCCATCTGGCAGAGTGCCTGTTCATAGGAGCGGGCAGACCCTGCTTCACTTCCATCCCCGGATGGTGCACTAGAGAAACTCTATGGGGACAGGTTATCCCCTTCTTCTTCTTCCTCTAGAGTTTTCCTCAGAGGGGATCTGTGTATCGTGGGCTTCCTTGCAGATCCCGAGGGCTCTCTCAAAATCTACCTTCTTGGTATTGTAGGAAGCTGTCTCTTTATATAGTATACCAAAAATAGGTATGCTGTGTAAAGAGTCCAGGTATCCCTTATAAGTCGACAGTGGCTTGCTTTAACAATCTCAAGGTGCTCTATGTGTGGAAGTGTGGTCGAGCAGCGTTAGGCTTATCAGAGGGGAGTGTTAGGCATTGGTTGCAGTATATTTTTTGGATCACAAGCCCTCGGCTAAGAGAAAAGGGTGTAGCTAGGTTGAACCCCTTCACCCACCAACGGTGCAGCTGCACCGATTTAGGTTGCCCTATCAATCCTTCTTTACCGTCCTGATGAAGACCCGCATGCAAGGGCTTAATTCACCTCATGCAGCAGTCGGGTCAAAACGTCGACAATCATTTTCTAAGCCTGGATTGAATATATACGTCCCCACGAGTGGTGTATTAGGATTCAGCTACCACCCTTTCAGAAATAAGGACTGTTGACATTTAACGAATGGAGTAATCTTTTCAGACAGGCTTTTGACTTTGGCTAATCTGAGTTTTTTAAAGTCATTGGTGAAAATCAAGAATAATTTTGTGGATTATCATTACTTCTTTTTCCTTTATGATCACTATGCACATGAACACTTCTATAAACACCTCTCTGTGCACTCTTTTTGCAGCAACCATGATAAGAGGAACTCTCTAAAAAATATATATGTTACCAATTATTTTGAAAATATAAAATTTGTTTTACGATTTCAAACAGCTTTAAGTTTGATCTGTTCAGTGTGTTTCTCGCTTGCCAATATTGCGAATAAATATCGTATTTCTTTTTTAAGTCAATGACAGTAGAACCACATTGTTATATGTACTGTATGTTGCCCAGGTCCTAGGGCTTTTTGGGTTACCCCATTAATGTATAATGGCATCACGTGACTCGACTTGTCACTGGCGAGCATTGGCTGGACTCTAATCATTAGCATTCCCTGATGGCATACACTCTTTTGCACAAACTGTTGAGTAACAAACTTTAAACGAACATTAAAATTCCGATATTATAGGCTAGCACTTGATATGAGGCCGTTTCGAGGCCACTACAAGCTCTATTATGGCTGGACTGCATCCCCCAGACTCTGCTGCATCACGTGACTCAACGCGCCACAGGCACACATTGGCTAGACTCTAATCCCCAGCATTCCTTGCATTTAGTGACTACACACACCACCTGTGCGCAAAACTGACTGTAACAGCCCTAACCGCCATGGACGGTCTCCACTTACCTGGCAATGGAAGCGTCTGGACTCAAGCTATCGAGAGGTAAGCCTTCTGGGTTGAACTCTACACTCCTCCTTACATCCATTTTAATTAGTCTTTGGCGCACCATAACACTTATAAACTGCTGCCCATTTCTACCGTGTAGCACTGACTACAGGGCCATTATTCATGAGCATGTGGACTACTTACGCACTATGACATTTGGAGACTGAAGCCTTTTTACCACGAAACACAGACCGCGGGCCATTGATGATGAGCATGTGGGCAACGTACTCATTCATGAGCCACATGATTGGGGCTTATAAATAGTTTGACCCCTTCCAAAGAGCACATGGAAGTGGCTTTTGTAATCATGTTTAAAGAAAAAAGGCTCGCATGGCTGTGATTTAATTAACTCCTTCACCTTCTACAGAGTAACAGGGGCTTTTGAGCACTCACTGTACTGACATAAAAACAGAGGGTTTGTCCAAGAAACATTATGCTTTATCCTGTTTCCTATTTGTGGTTACATATTCACTCTGCCCCCATGCGCACTGTTACCAAATACTCATTCATTACTGCACTAATTAGTAGTGGAACAAGTATCACAACCAATGTGGGTTGCATCTTCACTATTGGGCAATTACATGTGAGACTGTTGGTTGTCTGGTCCAGCAGGCCTCCACAATCGCCTTGTATAAGGGTGTATCCTCCCAGGGGAATCTGCACTTAGGCACATATCCAACAGGTGCCTTACGTATTCTTACAACATCATTTCTATCTCAATAGAAATTGCTTTCTCTGTGGCTACTTGCCTTTCAACATTTATCTTCAGTCTGAAATACCTGGAGGTTTTACCCTTTCTTCTTTTTGTTTGTCTTCTTTTTTACTCTCTCCTATAATGATGTGTAGGATAGAGAGTACCCCGAGCTCCACGCCAGTGCCCGAGTTGAGGCACCACGCCTGACGACTGCAGGGAAGCCTCACTTTAAGTTGCATTATACATGAGCCTATCTTGATATATGAAGCACTTACCTGTTGTATCACAGTCAAAGGTGTTAATGGGTTTTGCTTTATGGGTGTCAAGGATTGGTGCGCTACACTCCACTGCGTTTGTAGGCAATGTGGCTTTCTTCCACCACGAGCCTGTTTTGAAATTATAACCTAACTGTTAATCTGTACATATGTATTTACATGTACTTTCTTACAGGAGACTGCCTCTGGACCCCTTCCTTGGATTCTGAGTACCACTGGACGGTTTTATATCACTTCACATTATACTTATATTGTTTTCAGCACAACTTTGAAGCAGAAGCACTATCACTACAGGTCCTGATGACTGCCACAACAACTCTTCTGAGGGTTAGAGGCTGAAACACGTTGACCTATCCTGGTGACACACCCCAGCAGGTTTAATCTTTCCTGCAGTGTCCTGCTTTTTAGTCCTGACCCAGAGACGCATAAATAAAGGTGTTTGCATACCCTGGAGCAGGTTTTAACTAGCACACTTTTTCTTTTTACGCTCTGCTTACCTCACTACCCCAAGCTCATTAAAGTGTATTTATTATACCTCTTAAAACATCCGCTGTGCTGCTCCCTACACTGAGGGGGTTGTAGCCTGCACCGTGACTAGGTATCACGGTGCGAGGAGGTTTCCGGTGATGAAGCATGCCACAAACGGTAGGTGAGGGAAATTGTCCTTTAAAAGGAATACTCCATCTCAGCTAGGTTATTCTGTTCTCAACTTTCTTCTCGCCTTTTGTCTAGACCCAGGTGTTCTATTGTTTTCATAGTACTATATTGGGGAGTTCACTCCTGCTGGTCTCTAAATCTCCTCTGGTCCTCCTTTTGTGATTTGGCAGACTGAACATTAACATTCTTTTGCACAGATACCATGACATGGTCTCCACAAAATTGAGATTCACTTACACAACCACTCCACATTGACTCCACAACGTTAACATCTTATCACACGAATGCCGCCACATGGACTCTTCCAAGATGCCATGAGTAAGGGAAAAGATTAGGATTAAGGAAAGGGATAAGGTTCTGGTTAGAGGTAGGGTCAGAGTTACAATTAGGGTTAAGCTAGGGTTACATGACATTTGGAGTTAGGATTCGGGTGAAAGAGAGGGTAGTGTCTAAAGTCAGGTTTAGGGGGAGGGTCTGTTGTAGGCTCGCTGTAACTGCTTAGACAATGTAGATGTCAGTGAAGTGGCTAAATTCAGTGTAGTGATACCAAATGGACAGAGTTTTAGGCTGCGTTAGTGGTGTCTATTTAGTATACTACACTACATAGTGAACTGGCAGCCGAGGGAGGCAGACACAAGCACCCCTAGATCTTGTCCCTCATTATGCCGGCAGGCGGCTGAACATTGTGTGCTGGGTTGGAGTTTGGCTATCCAACAAGCAGCTTGACCCCAATGTTGGGGAGGGGGGGGAAGGATGCACAGGCCAGGTCTAGCACCACACAAGGACACAATTCTTTGTAAGTTGTGCTGAAGATGTTCGCCTCATCTTTTTTTCTAAATAAATGAAAATTTTGGACAAACAAAGATCTGGAGCATGACTGTAGTCATTGTTGGGTATTTGGAACGCACTGGTGCATATAAGTAAATTGTGTTACTCTGGTTATCTCTTACATTACAAAATATCAGAGGTGGAGGCACCAAAGTTTCCATGTTTACACCCAAGGCATTTCTAATGAACATAAAAGAACTATGGTCGTCTAGCTCAGCACATTCACTTGGCTAGATCCACCTCTGACGTGTTCAAATACAGGCACTAACTTAAATATACCCACCAAGGAATAGCACAAATGGTCTGTATAAAAGGCAAACCCATTAGGTCACATTACGAGTATGGCCTATGCATTCTAAATACTTTCTGTGACAAGGAGCTCTGTCCTTACCACTTCCTTCAACGCTCACTTCTTTCAAAGGCTTCGCCTTCTCTTCCATCTGCTTTTGTTTTTCAATGAGATGTTGTCGCAATAGAAGCCAGAACGTAAATGCATAAAAGATCTACGACATAAAATGTATTATATTTATTTAGCAGTCCATGACATAGAGCTCTGCAATGTTTACAAAAAAATAACATCAATTTTCATAAGAGGAAATGAATGACCAATACATTTTATGGAAATAGAAGAAAATAGGCTAGGACAAGAAAACAAGCTATTGTGTTAAAAATGTTATACTCTAAGATGTATGTATTCCCACGTGGCAAAGTGAGGCTCTATCTGAGACCACAAGACGCCCCATGATGGAAAACAGGCTCCCTCTAATGTGACAACACCACCATGATGTAAGAATGAGGCTCCCTATGAGACCACAATACCCCCAGGATGTAAAAGATGACACGTCTAAGACCTCAATATCCCCATGATATCAAATGAGGTTCTGTCTGAGACCACGACTCCTCCCATGCTGTGCTAACAGAAGCTCTATCTGCGGCCACAATACCGCCCAAGATGTCAAACAGGCTCTATTTGAAGCTTTAGCACAAGAGCCTCCACTTGAGGATAGAGGGCACACCCGCCTTATCGGGATGACACTCCATCAAGGCTACAGGACCTACCGTACCTGTGACCAAGTGGCTCCTTCTGTGGCAACAGCACAGTCCCTCATCTCCCTCCTTCAGTCTAAGCCTACAGTAGGCAGCCTCATACTACACCAGACATAACTACATAACATATTCAAATCTAGAAGAAAACCTTTTCAGCTGTTGTTGTAACAGTCACAAGTTTACTCTGTTACTTGCTGAACCACACAACTCGTGAATTATGTTCAGCACAGTGATGCTGTCACCCAGTAACAACACATTATTAAATAGAAATTGTAAATGTCAATCTATTGTTAAAACATTATCAAATCTGAAAATAATAGAATTGCTTAGTATAAGGCGAAAACGTCTGAAACAATACACCAGGCATTGGATGCTCTAATCCTTGGTTGATTCTGTCAAAAGCCAGCCAAAACAGACGTTTGATACAGCCAAAGCTACCAACAACCCTGCCTCTACCCTAAGACCACAAGGAAAATCTGAATAGTTTGCTAATTTTTCTAACAGTCAATCTATAACTCTAGTCATTGGCACTCACCGAGCACATGAGCCAGGGACACACTACTGGAAAATAAATTAACTTATCTCAGGACCAGTAATGCCAGCAACACATACATGAGCCGCATCTTTCTCCCAGACCTCCAAAATGTCCGTGCTCATACAAACACTCACAAAATACATCCAGAGGAATCTTATTGTCTATCACTAACAAACAATTCCAGTAAGGCTGTTAATGGCAAGGTGGCATTCAGGGACACCCACGTCTGACTCTATCCATCTTGTTTCATGTAAGAGGCTTCTCTAGGCAAAAGGAAAGGTGGATGTTTTATTAAACCGACCTTCACTATCCCCTGCCTTCATCATCATCATATTTAAGTCAAACAGGCTTATATCTCAGTGGGCACCTGCCTGCCTTAAAGAATTCAAATGGAATGTAGTGAGCTTATGAAATATATCTTAGTTAAAACACATCTCAGTACACGACACCAGGCATATGACAAGGCCAGTGGGACTAGAATCCATTTCTCTGGGACAGCACACAACTCTCCCTGGGGATAACACACTCGAGCTGATGATGCGCCCGCCCACCAAAGCCCCCAGACTGCACACATTGGACCCGAGGTGCACCTAGGAAGGAGGTCAACCTCAACCAAACTGGCACCTCTGCCTTGGAGTTTCACTTCTAGAGATGTAAAGAACCTCTTAAATATAACATAATATCGTGCATGTCTTCAAACACCTGCAAATTCTATACATATACAAATCATTCAGTGACTGCCTTCTGGGATTTGATCGTCAGTGGGTGGTTTGGACAGTTCCTTTACTAGAACAAAGCGAATCTGAGTGGTAAAACTTTATCCCTTTTGCACACAAACTCCCTTGCATTAGTTGTGCAGCATACATTTTCCAAAGGACCCAGGCGAACCCTTCAGTAAACACTCGCACTCACCTTGACACAGAGATGCGCACAAGGCATGGTGTAGGGCTTCAGGTCAAAGTCTATCAGCACTGAGGTGGGGATGCCAGGAAAGAGCTCGTCCTGTGTGACGTTCAGACCCACGAAGAAGTTCTGGATCACCAAGATGGTCCCGTAGGCGGCCAGGAACGGCGCGCTGAGCATGGCGTAGCGACGTCGGTCGCGCATCATCCAAATGACGCACGACCAGAGCAGCAGGACAAAGGTCAGCCAGCTGTTGTGGGTGATGCTCCACACCTGGAAAGAACGTGCATTAAAGCGAAAGCTGAAAGGAGGGCCATGTATTTGCTATGTTCAGTCTAACAGTAGTGAAGTTTCATGTCATCAGGGAACTGATTATTGGCCCATGGTACACAGGATGAGGCAGCTAAAAATGACAACAGGCATCGAAGCGACATTCTATGTTAGTTAGTCAAGGTTGTTACTATGCTCAAAACGTGGCTTGGACAACACAATTGCCATAGAAGTTGTGCAAGTGAGGTGAAAGTGAAGATTAACTAGGAACAACCCAGACGATGGTCAGAACAATAGAGGCAACCAAACTGTGTCTATGTAATCAGTCAGCTGCAGTAGGCTTGAAACTCTCTGCAGCAGGAAGGTTAAGATGAGCGAGTGCCTGCTGCAGAGGACTGCAGAAACACCTCCGCTTTTCAGGCATTTGAAGCGGACAAAAGGAGGACAACTGAATTTTACAATAATCAGGGTATGAGAAACTGAAAATTAGCAAGGTAATTGGTTGACCGTCGTAATTTTGCAGTCTCACAGAATTGATACATGTTTAATTGATTGCACTTACAGCTCTGGTAAAGTTCTCTTATTTTTGTGGGGAAACTCTCGTGCAGAAACCCAATCTGTGTTTTTCCAACATATGCCCAAAGAAAAATCAGCAAAGAGTAAATTCACATGCTTTTCTCTGTAAAGCATATTTTTCCACTTTTCTCCTCCGTTTAAAAAAGTTCCTAATTTCATGAAATTTGCAAAGTTTTGAGAGAGTTTTACGAAATGTATAAAGCCAAAGGCCTGCAATTTAACAAAGTGGCATTTCAAAGTCTACTTTCGTTTGTTCTTGTGATTATTTCATTGCTAGTACTTTATTTTCCAAAAGGGCCTGGTAAGATTTAAACCATTTGCTCTTAAACATCATTCGATACCCAGTGCCGAGGCTACGTTTAGGTCACTTTAGGCAGATACCGCATACTACTGCCTGAAGAGGGCGCCAGATTGCAAGAAATGGCCTTTAAATGGTCTTGCAACTACGGGCAGTCGAGTATGCAATACAGCATTTTTCCTGGGACTCCCAAATTCCTTGCGGTCAAACAGAATATCCATTATTGCTTAAAAAAATGTCTGCCCACCTCGTTACCGTATTACCCCTCCATGAGCATATGACATCGTTTTCTTGTACTTTTAAGTCTCACGCTGTACTGGGGACATCATTCCCACTTGTAAGCGAGTTACTCCTTCGTCAGTCTTCCTGGTCATGGTCAATACATTTTTTTTCTATTTCAAAGTATTTTATTGAGTTTTAGAAAAACAGAAGTGAAGAAAACAATTCAGTCAGGTTACATCTTACATCATCCAACAAGTATTGTTTGCAGGTTATACATACGAGAAAAGACAACAAAGGTTGATGTAATATCATATGGGGACCGTCTTATACCGCTGGATTTGTTACAGTGTAGAAAATATGGTAATAGTATGTACGTGAGAGAGAGCTAAAGACATGTCTATATACGTTGTAGTTGTGGAAAACAAAGGAGAGAGCAAGGACCAAATACTGGGAACGTCCTTATCCCTGAGTACTTATTTTATGAACAACGTGGACGAACCAACTACAGACGACTCTGTAACACCTAAAGTGCCGGGCACCACTTAGGTTTGTAAGAAGAACCCTCACCCGCCAACCTAGTTGGTGGCATGCTTCATCATCAGGTTCCCAACTGGGTAGCCGAATGCTACCCAGCTGTGCTACAATGCCTGATTACAGCGGAGCGGGATTTTGGTGGTGTGTTGTGAAGTGGTGAGATTAAAAATATCTCTGGGACTCCTTACTGACCAATTTTTCTATTCCCAGCGGCCCAGGATATATTAAAAAAGCCAGGGATAAAACGAAGATTAATAATTGGTCTTCATTATCCTACTAGTCGACATGTTTCAGCCTCTGTAAAAATTGTGGAGGCTTTCTTCAGGACCAAAATAATGTGAGATAGTGTTAAATAGTGAAAAATAGTGAAAGTGGCAAAAATAAGCCACGTGTATCTTTTTCAGCACACACGCTCGTAGCTTTTCAGATCCCGGGAGGAGCGTACACCTTTAGTCACACATTCGTCAAGGTAGTGCGCCCGATCCCGAGGAGACCGGAGTAGGTGTGGCAGCGGGCGCTCTACCTTGACGAATGTGTGACTAAAGGTGTACACTCCTCCCGGGATCTGAAAAGCTACGAGAATCACGTAGCCGGTGTTTTATCCTAGCAGTGGGCCCGTAAGTACGGTCTAACCACTGCATGCACACCACACCTTAGCGTGTGTGCTGAAAAAGATACACGAGGATATTGTTGCGCTAAGATTCGATCCGCTTCTTTGGTGTACCTCTGCCACTCCCACCACGTGTCAGCAAGGGTGTTTCCAGGTCTTTCCAATTAGTTAATATTGCTTTGTGTGCTACAGTAAACATAAGATCTAGCAGTAATGAGTCAATTTTAACAAGGGTTAAGTTGCCACTATTTATAGAGGGTCCTATAACAGTAAAAGTTAAAATCTTAAGGAGTGCTGCTTCTAATATGTTCTGTATGTAGACCTATATTCCGTCCGATGCGTCTTTTAGAAGCGGACAGTCAAAGAACCTATGTGAAAGGAAATCCGAATTTGTTTTGCAACTCAAGCACTTACCTTCTGCTAGGATCTCTAACTTTGCAAGACGGGACGGAGTCCAAAAGGTTTTATGCAGTAAGTGAAATTTGGTCTGGGTGAGATTAGGTGTGATTTACTTCAAGAAGATGGAAGACCATATCTTAAACCAGCCCTCCTTAGTGAGTGCAAAGTTGTTGTCCGTATACCAGTCAGTCTCCCATTTGCCCTGCTTGTCTTTCATAAGTAGGGAATGCAATGGTTTTAGTATTTTGTAATCTTTAGAGACCACGTGGCCTGGTTCTTATAAGGAGAGTGAGGGAGTTTTGAGATTTCTACCTTTAATTTTACAAAGTTGTAAAAGTCAGAATTATTTACCCCATAAATTTGTTGCGGGACCACAAAAGACAGGGTTTCTATGATCTGCGTCTACAGACATTATGCATTTAACCAAAACGTCTACCACCCTTCCAATATTGCTTCTCCTTTTGCTCTAGACTGCTCTGCCGGTAACGGAGGAAGCATCCCTCAGTTCTTTGCTTCTCTTTTAGAATTGAGTGTAGTTATCCTTGCAAGATGTAAATGTTTTTTATGTTTCTAACTTTATCTCATTCGTTTTTATAGCATTGGGACCTGCTTTAGCGTTCCTTATTAAATAATGATATGCCTTTCGGGTCCTTCTACCTGGAGCCGAGCGCTAGCGGGTTCTGAGGATTGTTAAATTCATGAGGATGGTCAGCCCTTTAGGACCTGTTATAGCGCTGGTCTTCACTGAAATAATCTGTTGATCCCCCCTTAGAATTTAATTGGAGGCATTAATATTTGTCAGTTTGCTCAACCGCCACTTCACCTGCTTAAATTGGCGGGGGATCCCGCAAGACTTGTATGGGGCACAATACTTCATTCCCTTGGTGCTGGTCAAAGCAGGAAGTGTTTAGTCAGACCAAGGGAATGATTGTTTTGACTTCCAAAAAGAGAGCACTACAAGATAGGTTGTTGCTACTAACATTGGCACAGTTTGCAGATTGTCCGGAAAATCCCTGCAAGGTCAGCCCAGCTGGTCGTTCATGCAGTGCTACTTGTGTGGACATTGAGCCTTCAAGAAACATGCACCAAGAAGTGGACACTTATTCCTAAGCCTCATCCACTATGAAGAGGCTGAGCAAACCCCAGCTCTGGGGCGGCTTCCTTACTGGGAGTCTTACAGCAGAAGAAGGAGCAAGCTGTGATGGGTGATTTGCAAAGGAGGGGCCCTCTGCACCCAAAGCTCCACAAGAGTTTTTTTTTGCAAGATGATGTTGAACCTGAGGAAGAGGGGAGAGGGCACTTCACACAAGGATCTGATTTATTTGATGTGCTGCCACATTTAAGAACCAATTTATCTTTCCCTGAGTCTTCCTTACAGACGGAGGAAGAAAACAACATTGTTCAGTAGCAAAGGGAAGAACCTGAAAGTCTACCTGTTCATGGGTCAATTTATTAGGCCTGTTCACATGAACGGAAGGAGGTACAGAGATATACATTTCCTAGATTCATGCCTAAGCATTATCCATTGCAAAAGTTTGTGGAAGATTGGACCTTGCTCCAATGCTCCCCACGTTGGAGAAACAAATATGCTTCACAGCTGATATGTCCCTTGATTCCCTGTGTGCTGCTGCTCCTGGATCATCTATTACTGCCAGGAGGCATAGATATGGATATGTTCATGGAAGGCGCATGCAGCACAAATATTTCTACTTATGGATCTGCCATTTAAAGAAGTGAAACTATTGGGTCCTCAAATGGAAGATCTAGTGAAGAAATCTGCAGTTAGAAAACTGATGAAGCCTCTAAGTTCTCTGGGTAGAGATCATAGAGCGTTTGGGACTACAGTCTCTTCCAAAAAAACTGAAAAAGTCCTTTCTTTTTTTTTTTTCTTTTTTTTATTTGGGGAGAGTTTACAAAATAAGGAGATATAAATTCATAGACAAATTAACACATATAATCAGAGTTGGCATCAGATTGGGCAAGAGCTTTATTACTCAAAAATGCGTATATAATTACATTACAAAAACGTAGATAGATGAGAAAGATAAGAGCAGTGAAAAGATCAAGATCCAGAAGCCATGGTTCAGCCTGACGCCTTACACACCCATTTGTCTTGTAATCCATTTTTTCATAGGGGCCCAGATTTCTTTACCCCGCCTGGTCGCGCCTCGGCCTTTACATTTGTATAAAGATTTCTCGAGATGATATATGGCCAGCAGGCGGCTGATCCAAGCTTGAAAGCAAGGAGGATCCAGATCTTTCCAGTGGGTGGCAATAAGAAGTCGAGTTACAGCGACAGCAATAAAAACAAATTTACTCTTACGATGATCACATTGTACCTTCTCATCACATCCTAACAACATTAAAGTAGGAGGTATTTTGATAGTATTCTCTATAGCTGCTGTCAGAAATGTTTCTATTTGTTTAATTAATGAGTCTAATTTCTCACAGCTATAATACATGTGAATTATATCCGCTGGCCCTTGCTCACATCTGGGACATTTATCATCCCCTCTTTTTGCCCATCGATATAGTTTTTCGGGTGTGAAATAGAGGTCATATATCGTATAATAGTGTTGGGCTTTTAAATTTGCTGCAAGAAATATCTCTTTAGCTAAAACGAGAGACCGATATATATCAATATCATGATCACCAATTTTTATAGCCCGTTTAGTTTCCACTACCTCAAGGTCATCCGGGGATATATCTATTAAAATTTTATATATATGTTTAATTTTTGTCTGAGAATGACAGATAGTTTCTATTAAAGGGATCCTATCCAGGGAAAATCCCTTCTCCTTCATTTTATTTAAGAGACTAGTAAATTGACTGTATTTAAAATACGTTCCAGCAGCTATATCATATCTTTGCTGTAGCTCCAGAAACGACAATCTTTGTTTTAATAAGTAAAGGTCCCCCACCCTCAGAATTCCCTTTTCCTCCCATTGCCTGGCCAGTTTATCATACATTGATTTACAAAAAGGGAAGATCGCCACAGTGGCGTATATCTATTATAGATGGGTATTTTCATGAGGCCAACTATCCTTTTCCAAATTTTCCAAATTGCTATCATTACCTTAAATTTAGTTTTTTTATAGTAGCTGGGCTCTATTTGTCGAAGAAGCACTCCTTGTGCATTTACTCCAATGGCTAACTCATATATCGAGGGGAGATCCCCACCTATGTTATGTTGTCTATTTCCCATGCCTGGTGAGATCACAAAAGCCATTTGCTGTAGGAAACATGCATAGTAATAATATCTGGTGAAAAAGTCCTTTCAAGGAAGGGGGAGCTTTCTCACACAGAAACCAGTTCCAGCCTGCCACCGCACCAGCCTCTCCTCCTCCTCTAAAAGCATGACTATGTCCCCATTTAGACCAAGCTTCCAATGAGGGGAAAGCTCAAATGGTTTTTCGAGACTTATAACTCTTCCAACAGCAGTGTCATGGAAATAATAAAATTAGGATATCAAAATCAGTTTGTGGATCCCTTAGATGACTTTTTTTCCATCAGACTCCAATACCTTCTTTCTCACATCGTCAGCTAACTTTAATAAGGGAGTCCAGGTTTGCTGAACAAAGCTGCAATTGTCCCACTATCACCAGCATGGGATGCTACTCTGTTGTGCTCCTAGTGCAGAAAGCATCAGAGGACTTCAGGCCAGCACTGTATTTAAAAGGTGTTTCCTACAATCCATACCAGACCTACAAAATGGTATCTCTTCAGGTCATTCACCCCTTTCTAAAACAAGCCAAATCCTAGCTTCATTGGATCTGCTGGACACATATCTTCACATCCCAATTCAAGCATCTTCTAAAAAGTACTTTTGCTTTTGCATCCAAGAAGAACACTTTCAGTTCCTAGTACTGCCTTTCGGTCTCATGTCTGCCCCAAACCTTTTAACAAAGTTCTAATACTCCTTGTGAGTTTGATTCATTCTAAAGGCATGAATGTATATCCATATTTAGAGAACTGGTTAATTTCCTCCTCTCCTTTTTCGAAGGGATGTGAGCAAATGCTTCAAGTCTGCAACATTCTTCAGAGTCATGGCTTATTACTCAACCTGAAAAAGGCAAGGTTCTATCTGGTGCAAAATTCCCAATTCATAGCAGCCCTCTTCTGAGAAGACTTGGGGAAGGTTTTTCTTCTGATAGCAAGAAAGCAGAAACTGGTGGCCTGTTTGTCTTCTCTCCTCTGCAGTGAATCCCTAACTGTTTGAGAATGTTTAAGGGGAATAAGACCTTGACACAGAGGGCCTGATTACAATGTCGGGCGGACGTCTCAGCAGTCTCGGGACTGATCGATCTCCGGTCGGAGGTCCTGACACCGCCATTACAATGCGACCGGACATGGTATGGTCGCATACTCCCATTTCTCTATGGAAGCTTGTGTTGCGGTTGTAAACCGGCCGTAGCACAAGCTCCCATGGAGAAATGGAAGATTCTGTTAATCCCTGCACCGCGTGGCAGGCACCTCAAGGTGCCTGCCACACGATGCAGGGATTCCTCAGACCCCAACCGGAGGCTGTGGAGGAATGGGGGCCCTGCTAGGGGCCCCCAAAGTCGCTTTTCTGTCAGGCTTTCCATGTCGGAAAGCCCGACATGGAAAGCCTGTCGGAAACCAACATCATAATCCCAACGGCGGAAACGCAGTCCTCAGGGATTACATTGGGGCCTCCGACTGGCCGACGGGCTTCTTGAGCCCGTCGGAATCCAGCCGAAATGACCGGCCAGTTTCAATTCCAACTGCCTACATTGTTGTTAGGCGGTCGGAAACCGGAGATGTTGGTCGGAAAGCCTCCGACCTGTGGTTGGAGGCTTTCCGACCAACATCATAATTGTCCGCCAACTGTCCTTCTGTAGGCCCATTAGCCATTTATCCTTTAGTCACTAGTGAATCACCTCTGCACTTCTGAGATCCAGTACCTCAGCATTACAAAGCCATAACCAACAATCAAGTGGTTCAATCGTCCATATCAACCACCAGGGTGGAACCAAAGTCCTGAAGTTGTCTGTGTTAGCTCAGGAGATATGTTTGTGGGAAGAAGTGATTTTCCTGTCTCTTTAAGCAGTTCTAATTCTGTGGAGAGACTCGCCTTTATATGTTTACTTCTCAAGCCTACCTTTGCACTTTACTCTTTCTGTTTTTGAATTTACTGCTGACTGCCTTTTCACCGCTTGTTTGGAAGTGTTTCATTAATGTTTTAAAAAATTTAAAGAAGGCTTTTTGCTGTCAAGGGGTTTCTCTTCTGATTGGTTACCAACTTCCCATTTCCTATCCACAGATGCTTCTGACTTTACTGAGTGTCTTGAGGCCATCGTGGGAATAGAGTGGTTAAGCACTCTCACCTTTGCACCAGCCGTAAGGGGAACGGCGAACGACAGCTCTCTCCCGCTCCCGCCGCCGTGAGGGGAACGGCCACCGCGAGGAGACTCCAATCACCAGCAGCCTAAGCGGCGGCGCCAGCCGTGACGCCGCTTTTCGCGCCCGGAGGCGCGATAAAGGTCACACAGGCCTCCCGCAGTGCGGGAAGCACTCTCACCTTTGCACCAGCCGTGAGGGGAACGGCGAACGACAGCTCTCTCCCGCTCCCACCGCCGTGAGGGGAACGGCCACCGCGAGGAGACTCCAATCCCCAGCAGCCTAAGCGGCGGCGCCAGCCGTGACGCCGCTTTTCGCGCCCGGAGGCGCGATAAAGGTCACACAGGCCTCCCGCAGTGCGGGAAGCACTCCCACCTTTGCACCAGCCGTGAGGGGAACGGCGAACGACAGCTCTCTCCCGCTCCCGCCGCCGTGAGGGGAACGGCCACCGCGAGGAGACTCCAATCCCCAGCAGCCTAAGCGGCGGCGCCAGCCGTGACGACTCCCGTCAGCGACAGGAAGAGGCAAGGCAGGGCCACCCCCCTTTCATCTGCATCTGAGGATCATCGTGCAGGGCCAGGAGCTTGCTTGGAGGTACTGTTGGTTCTGTGGCATATTTGATTTTATCTTTTGGATGACAACAAGCCCAATGGTTGCTTCGCCATCTATACATCCTTAGCGTACTTTTGCACCGACACTGACGGTTAAGGAGTGCCTATATCACTCTTCTTGAAATAGGTCTTGTACTTACCCTACGCCCCAGGCTCCCGCACTACACTCTGTACTTTAGTGCTCGCATTGTGTTAAACTGATCTTTAGTCAGACAGTAGGGGCGTGCCACCGGAGTCACCTACTCGCCGGGAGGGGAACGGCCTACAACCCCAGCAGTCCTGGCCCGCTGACGGTAAAACAGCGCCACACCAGCGCCTCCAGGTACTCGTCAAGTGCTGCTCGGGACCAGGGCGGGTTAATTTGAGACTGATTGGGACTGGTTTGGGCCACCCACCGTCAAGCCGTCTTGATATGCCTAATGATTGACCTTGGCTACATTTTGTACAATTAGGGAGAGTTATTTTTTTGGGTTCTAAGGTGTGTTGCTTTGGGCATGAAGTACAGCTAGCATTGTTGGGACTTCGCTCATCTTGCACAGTTGAAACACAATCTTATTTGAATTTCCCTTTCACCAAGGTAGCACAGCAATTGTACAAGTATGGGGAAGAGTACAGCCCCGACCCTAAGACCAAGCACTAGACAGAAACCATCTGTGCGAACCCCTAGTGTGGAACCCACAGCTATTGACAAAATGTTAAGACAGGCAATTGGGGCTGTCTCTAGTGAGATAAAACGCACTGAGAGACGACTCTCCCTAACACCAATGATCCCAAGCACTACACCGACCATGGGAACTAGAGTACCCGATTCTCCCCAAACAGTAAATCTATCGATTACTCCTGATTTAATGCTTGCTCAAGAAGTTGTAATCACTGATAATGCAAATAAAACTAACACGGGGGGGTAATTAGGAAAAGTGGTCAGCCGAAACGAAAAGCTCGCAAGGGGGTGAAACAAGCATAGCACCCATCGATGGTAGACCCAAAGGAACAGGCAGTGGGTCATGTAGTTAGTGAAAGTCACCCAGACCTAATGGAGCAACCACTTTGGGTGCTGAACTTTGTTAAAGATCTTAAAATCCACCTCGAAAATCTTATAAAAGCTGAGCTAGAAGCAGTAATGAGACAAATAGAGAAGCTGACTTCGCTGGTAGACACCTGGGGGAGTAAAATTGCTACAATCTTAAACATTACTGAAACAACTAAATCTCTGGACCAGGCTCCAACTTCCCAACGAAATCATGTGATCCCTTCTGTTACCACGGCCCCCTTTGTATCCCATGGGTTAAACCCACTAGTGCAAACTAATGCTCCAACTAGGCCTACTTCCCATCCCCATCAAGACACAGCCCCTATTTCTATCCAATATGGGGCAACACCAGCCGAAGATGAAGCCCCCGGCTCCAGGACAACGACAACAAGCTTAGGTCCGATGGTGGAATGTAAACCACCTAGCAATTGCATTGGAGACAATGGGAGTACATGCCAATCCAACCTGAGGTTAACAAACTCCACCCTGCCATGTATAGATTTACCACCAGCCTCTACTCCCTATGTCGTTATACTAGCCGGAGTACCTGAGTTGAAAAAAGGTAGTGGGGAGTCCTACTCTGAACTAAAGAACAAAAGTACTTTTTGGCTAAACAAACATAGACCTCTCCCACCTCTAATACAAAGTGAAATTCTATTTGTACGCAGGGTCAGTTGGTTGGGACAGAGGCGGAAAGAAATCCCGGGGGACTGCATTTTGATTAACTTTAGGGATACCAGGGCGGTCCAACACATTTTTAAATGGGGATCATCTGGGGAGTTTGGTGGTATACAGACACTCCCCTTAGGCTACTTTTACCCCCCAGTCCCCTGTTAGGAAGAATGGGAAGTGTATACAAAAAATGGGAAACGAGAGCTCAGACTGGCAACTCACTACACACGGGGCGGGGCTTCGAAACTATCTCGCCTTTTAACATTCCAGTTAGTAATAGATACAGCTCCCTAGATCTGGTCGATTGACTGAATCCCACAGCTAAACAAAAGGAATGCATAGCAAACCACCCTGTCGAGCATCATTATTGTGAAAGATCTGAGCCTATGGATCATCCCCCTAGGACGACTTGTGAGACCACAGTGGCATATAACAGCTTGGGTGCTTCCACTATCTCACCAGGGAACTTGGAAGGTACCCCACAGGGTCAGGAAGGGATCCCCCATCAAGCATTCCATCATGAGCAGGGCCATCTGCATACACAGACCGACTCAGTAAAAGCCCAGCAGATCACTAAGATCTTATCCTGGAACATAGCAGGTCTTACCTCCAAAATGGACCTCCCTGATTGGGGAGAGTACATTGATACACATGAGCTATGTCTTTTCCAGGAAACTTGGTCTACCGCAGCATTGCATAGAGCGGCCTATGTTGCATACTGTACTCCAGCTCTCCAGGGGCCTAGGGGGAGACCCTCAGGGGGCCTTTGTATCTGGGTCGCTATCCACCTGTGTTGCACTATTAAGAGAATAGATACCCACTCCCCGGATATCCTATGTATTCTTCTTTCTTTTGATGACTCCCTTGAGATGGCTGTTATCAACATCTACTCTCGACCAGTTAGGCAGGGGCAAACTTCACAGACCCTGGACTGCCTGGCCAACTTCCTCTCCACTTTACCTGAGTCTGTACATACAATTATTGGAGGGGATTTTAATTGCCACTATGAACCTCTCAATGGCCTATGCACTACTATATCAAGCGAGGGAGACTCTGTTTGGGCCATTCCTGAATGTAACATCTACCCAATAAGGGGCTGGACTCCCCTTGTTCTTCAAATGAACTCACTCACACTCAGCCACTCGCTCAGGGCATGTAATGGCCGATTGCCCTCCGACAGCCCAGGCAACCCAACTTTTAACAAATTGGGACAGGCCTCCACCATTCACTACATCTTGGTAGACGTCGAGAACTGGCATAGAATTTTGGACTTTTCGGTCCAATCTCGATGTGAAAGTGATCATAATCCATTGGTGTTAGAGATAGCCTACCCCCAATTCAAAGACGACCAGGGCCTGACAAGACAACCTGCCCCAAACTTAATCGCAGCAGAAGGAGGGAGAAGAGTACGCTGGGGAACATTTGCAGCCTCTATCGAAAAAAGGGCCACCCTGTACAAACAAACTATTCCCTTCTTAGAGATTGCGTTTTGTCTGTCAGAAAAGAGTCAAGGCTGTGAATTCCTGCTGTTGCTAGGCAGGAACCACCAAGACATGTTTTCAAATTTGGCGGAGTTCTTCTATACCCCGAAAACAATAACAACCCCGACCCTAAACTTAAACATCCCTGGTATAACAAAGCGTGTAGGGAAGCAAAACGCGGATTGCTACTTGGGATAAAGAACAAGGATACCCTATGTATTAAAGCTAACAGGACTCATTATAAAAAAAACCTAGCCGAAGCCAAAGCAGCCTGGGAGATTGAAAAATGGGAAGCAATTAAGATAGCCCTAGACAATAGAGACATGAGAGGCTTCTGGAATCTTGTAAAGACCGGTAAGTTCGAAGGCAACTCTGCCATCGAACCAAACCTGGGGAAGAAGCCTGGAGATCCCATTTTAAAGTTTTATATTCTAGCCCCATAGATGAAGGTGTAGCAAATAGTGCAATTGACATAGACCAAATCCCCCTAAACACGGGTACACCACCCTGCACATTGGCAGAAGTCACCATGGCGCTGGGTAAATTGCTACCAAACAAAGCTCCGAGGTTGGATAGAATACCAGGTGACCTGTTTAGAAATGAACAAACAGTGTGGGCACCCTATCTACAGATCTGGTTCAATGCCATCCTCCAGGGTATGGTGCTCCCTCCGACTTGGGCCGGTGCAGAAATTATTCCTATCTTTAAAAAAGGCTCTTCGCACAATCCGGCAAATTATCGGCCAATAAGCCTTATCGATGTCACCCAAAAGCTATTTGCCCGAGTCCTTTTGGGTCGGCTGCAATCATGGATGGACGAGATGAATGTACTAACGCCCCTACAAGCAGGCTTTAGGTCTAAAACCTCGACCATCGACCAGATTTTCAGATTGCAGCTGATCCATTGGAAAACCGTAACCTTGGAGGGTGGCAGCCTTTATTTAACTTTTGTGGATCTTAAGTCCGCATTCGATATGGTGCGGCGTGACCAGCTTTGGGGCCTACTCCACGACATGGGAGCACCAGTTTATCTCTGTCAGCAGTTGAAGCGCCTACATGAAGGCACCTACGCGAGGGTTAGATATGGTAGGAAAGGGAATTGACAGCCCCTTTCCAGTGGAGAAAGGGGTGAGGCAGGGATGCGTTTTAGCTCCAACCCTCTTTTCCCTTTTCCTAAATGGTCTAATAGAAACGCTCCTGTCAGTGAAGGACATAGACTCACCAAGGCTAGCGAACCGCAAAATACCAGCCTTAATGTTTGCGGACGATACCCTACTCCTGTCTAAATCACCAATGGGTATGCAGCGGGTTCTGGAAGAGTTTAGTGCATTTTGCAGGAAGAGGAATCTGGAGATAAATCTCCAGAAAACAAAATACATGGTCTTCCATGCCAACACCACCAATTGCCCGCACCCACAATTGGAGGGTAGGTTTCTAGAGAAAGTCTCCATTTTTGACTACTTGGGTCTCACACTTAATGATAAGATGGACTGGGGGACCCAAATCAAGAAAGCTAATTTGAAATTAGCTCAGTCAATAGGGGGCATTTTAAAAGTCCACAAAAATTGCACCCAAAAAGTGGTTGGTCCGCCAGCAGAAATCTATAAAACCCAAGCGAGGGGGGCCTCACTTTATGGAGCTGAACTTTCGGGACATTGCCCATCCCATACCCTATCCGCCACAGAGAACACATTTATTAGGCAATTATTGGGCCTCCCAAAAAGTACTCCTTTAACCCCACTTAGGATGGATTTGGGTATAGGACCTATTGCTGACATAATTGCCTCTCGCTCTCTTTTATTCTGGCGTCGCCTATGGAGCACCCCCGAGTTATCCACTTATAGGGAGGAACTGAGGGATGTTATGTCCATATTGGGAGCTGAAAATTTACCTTGGCTGTCATACATTAGGAGTACTTGCCATTCTCTAGGATGGGTAAACATGTGGGCAACCCCCGAAGAGACCTGCCCGTCCATCCCTAAAAAATCCCTATCTCTAGCCTTTAAAGAACATAAACTGGCCCTATTGTCCCAGAGTATGAATTCATGCTGCTTGACATCTAAATTTCTGGCTGTCAAGCAGCAGTACAAATTGGAACTGGTCCTGGACAATATACAACCATTTATGGCAAAGAAGTTGTTCTTACAATTTAGACATGGGACGCTCCCGCTCCGAACATTTACAAAAAAATGGAAGGGAGCAACCAGATCATATTGTCCTGGGTGTAATCTTTCAGAAGAAACAGAACTCCATGTCATGCTATTTTGCCCTGCCTATAAAAGGTCTAGATCTAAGTGGGTTCTCCAGCTTTGTAGAAACTTGGGGTTGAGAAACCACATCGAGGTTTTTAGGCTACTGAAATACGAGACACACCCACTATTTGTAGTTGTTACCTCGAAATTTTTATTTGCGATGTGGTGCATACGTAAAGGCATTATAAAGGGAAATGAGATGGGCAATACTTAAACTGTGGCTCTTTACTAAAAATTGTTCTGCACTATATTTGCACAGCACTTTATTTAGGGGAAATGTCCTGCAATTTTTATCTCCTGATGTCTAATCTTAATCTTTTTCCTCTAAATTATTTTTTTAAATGCTTTAAATCTAATTGTTTTAAATGCTCTTATACGCTCCTATATAGGATATCCTGGCTACACTTGATTCATAGGGTCATCAACTAATTTTATGGGGTTGAGTATTTGGGGGATAACAAATGCGGCATCTCAACCCACACATATTTGATGACACTTGTATAATAATTTTTAAACTTTTTTGTTCATAATAATTAATTGTATCTTATGTATCGTCTTAATCATCTGTGCTTTTATGGCTGTACAGCCGAAATAAAGATTTTTTTGACTTTGACTTTAATCATCACTCTGGCTACTGATTTGTGAAAAAGGTGTCAGGCTTTGAGGGGAGGGGTATATAAATAAGTCTGCTGCGAATATGACTGTTTAGACCCACCTTTCTCTGTTTACTGTTTGTTTTTGGTTTGAGCCTGCACTGCACTGCACTTTGTTGTTTCTATTTTTTAATTTAGTGCTGATTCCATTTGTACAACTTTTTCTGCAAGTGTTTTATAAATCTTAACATTTTGTAGGAAACGTTTTTGGTGACAAAAGTCTTCTCTTCAGATTTGTTTACGAATTTACCTGTACCAGTTGATTGATTTATGACTTTTGCTGCGCTTCTGACCGCCATCTTGGGTGTAATTGGTCAGCACTCTAGTTACCGATTTTGTAAAAAATGTATCGGGAGGTGGGATGGGATACAAAAGAGACTGGTGCACGCAAGCGCTGTTGTCGGGCTGAAGGCTCACTAAGGGCAATCTTGTCTTCGTCAATCAGCCTAAGTCTGCATGTCTGGGGAAACCCCTGCATCGCATCAGTCAGAACTGCGAATTCACTATCCTGTATGTTTTCTGCACTCTGTGTTACTCTGCAGTCTACAGCAGAGGTCCGGGTCTTCTAACATTCCAGGGAATGTCAAATTTCTGGTATGTCGAGCAGATATAGCAGCTGACGTATGTATGTCGTGCTTCCAGACTACTGCTGTCTGGGGGACAACTCTGTTACCCTGGTTTATATTTCATTGCACAGATTTACCTTTAAGCTTCCCAATTGATTCTGCTAGGCAGGTTCAATTTACACAAAGACATTTCCTGACTGGCGAAAGATTACATAACTACACTTAACTCACTTGGCCTAATCAACTTGCAAAGACTCTCACACACTGAAAAGGCAACAGCCTAGATTGGCGTGTGCAACTCTAGCTGGCATAAAAAGCAGAGTGCGTGGTTTAACCCTGCACTAAAACAGGAACATCTAGCTCTCAGAAAGCAAGAATATAAGTGGCAGGCTTTAATTGATAAAATGATCAAATCTTACTTAAGTAAAAAGGTGCTTCACTGGAAAGAAACCTAAATTGAAAAACATTTCAATGTGAGATGAACGATCGGGGAGAAAATTAAAAACTGGCAAGATAATTAGCAGAGTATCACTTTTCCAATAAATCATAATTGTGAGCATGCTGCACTCACACCTAGCCTGGCCTCTACACTGAGCCAGTTGTAAGTGGGTTATTGAGTGGCAAAAGATGCTGTGCCAAGGCAGTTTACAGGCTCTGGGGTTCAGGTTCTTGGTGGGTAGACCCGCTGAAAGCCCACACCGTTGATGCAGTAGCAATTAGGGATGGACGAGGAAGGGAGTGAGCAAAACACTAGCCTAGAGGTCACTGGCTTCTATGATGGCTGGTAGCAGCACGGAAGGTTTTGATGCCAGGAGTATGGTCAGTCAGTGCGCCATTGGTAAGCAGAACAGGGAATTATGATTACTGCTTCTGGCAGATGTTTCTAGGACTAATGCCCTAAAGACAAGGATACCAGGAGGTAGTCCCAGGACAACACCGCAAACCAGACCAGACAGAAACTAAGAGAGCGAGCGAGAGAGGGAGGATACCTGGAAGTTTCACCAACTGTAACACATACAACAACGGGGAAGAGGTAGGGAATTCCTGAATGTGAGGGAAACTAATTGGAAGAAAACAACAAACATGAGGAATTAATAAACAGATACAGACTATTATGAAAAGGAGAGCCACAACAACTGATGGAACATTGACAAACATCAGCTCGGTGTTTGACCCTTACATACTGTCTCTACCCTTTATTCATTGGAAATGACTTAAAACCAGGAAATGAGCCAAATCTGCGGGTTGCTACCAGGGTGCAAATTCTTTCAGTTTCCATTGCCCGGCTTTCAAGAGTTTACAACCCAACTCATCTTACATAATCCAAATGTAAAGTTTCTCAAAAGTGTAAGAGTAAATTACAACTGTAAATTACTCACAAGTCTAAGTTGCCTTTGTGATTAGCCCCCAGGCCCTTAAATTTGGTGGAGACATTTAAATTACACGGCGAGTAAACTTACTCAAAAGTACAAATTCTTAAAAGTGTAAGTTACCCTTTGTGATTCAGGCCCCTAGTGTTAACGTCCTTTTGGTTTACATTGCCTTATTCTCCAGAGTTTCCCAACAGACTCGTCCTAAGCCTGATCCCACCTCTATGTTGAGGCATAATCCTGGCAATGGGACAGACGGTTTAGCAGATATTCTGATTACGGGCAAAGGATAATCTTGCACAAAATAAATCCTGAAGTATAATAACAAAAACTGGTGATTTATTGTGCTGCCTAATAATTTGTTTTTTGGTGTGACTTTAAAATCTGGATATTTCTACTAATAAACATGTAGTATTTATAAGAATTTTGTGGAAGAATTCTTGCATGAGAATTTGAAGCTGGTCAACTTTTATTGTACTGTAAAGCGAAATCAGCTTGAACACCATCACCCAAAATCTACACAATATTACCATGGTTCCATGGGATCCTACCAGGTTATTATTACTGAATATTATGCAGTGCTTGCGTGCTTTCATACTGTGTGATTTCGTTTAGGTCAGACTTTTTGTTTCTTTTCAAAATAAGTATATGAAATATACCTACACAGAGGAACTTTGTGTCAGCGGTCTTCATCCATTGGTCTGTTGAGCTGTCTTTTAGATTTGGCTTCTGGCCAACACTGCACACAGAATGGGACGATGGGTTTGCCCACCACAGCATTTGGCTCTCCTCATTGTGCATGACAGTAATATGCTTGTGCACAATGTGCACATCCTTCAAAAAGAAGTCCCTTTCAGTGCCAGGGACGGTGGGTCAATTACTCCTTTCATAGTTTATGATATTTTTGCTCTCTTACATTTTTTTAAATATTTTGTCTACTCCCAGCAACTCCCCTTATATTGCTATCATCCCCCTGGCTGCTGCTTGTAGTTTGCGGCATTCAGAATGTGCAACCATCTTAGAATGTGTTCTACCACTCTTCTTTAAGACTAAAGTATTCCAAAACCATTCAGAGATAGATGCCCATGAGTGTGCACAACGGAAAGCAATCCTTAAATATTTTTTTAATACTTTATTATTCTTTAATGTTCCTATACGGCTGATGCACTTTTAACACCATAGTCATCTCAGAACACTAAACAAATACTAAACAATGATAAAGTATTTTAAAAATATCCAATAGGGCTCCGAGTTTGTGCTCACATGTGGGCAGCCATCTTTGATTACATGTTTTTTCATAAACAAGAATGGGTAACCACATTCTTAGATGGAAGCCTGTTCATACACAATCTTTCTCAAAGCCAATAGCTTTGTGGGTGGTCAGCCAAGGCCAGATCTTTTGGCTTTGACAACCCTTGTTTCCCTTTTACTTTATTTGGATCGGATGCTTCATTGGCATTGATGCACTCCAAGTAGAAATGGAGCGACTTACAGCAAGAGAACACCATAACATCCGGTTAAAGAATAAAAAGCCAAAAAACAAACACAAAGCAGTTTGGAAACATGTACTGTGAACTGAGGTCAATTTTATATCCAAAGTTAAATCATCATCCCAGGCACGTCATCTGACCTGGAATGCAGTAATTCTGCACATATACAGATTTTCTACTAAGCACCATTATCTTTTTTTACACGGAGGGGAGTCGAACATCCTCTTTAAGTGAAGTGTTACCATCTTACCCATGTGTATGTTTGCTTGTGCGTTAATGTCACAAAAATATGTGGATACTGAAATGTGTATGTACACGTTGTAGAGACGCTATCTCTTACCATCATCACAATCAAGGCGCTCACATAACTTTGCCGCATAACAAACTCTCCCAAGACGGCCAAACCACCAGATTTGCTCTCCTGCTTCGGTGCTTCAGAAGGCTCGTCATCTTCTGGAAGAAACATTTTCAATGGATATTAAGTTACACTGCAACTTTTGACAAACTATATGTGCAGATAATATTTGTATAAATATGTTGCAGTAAAAAAACAAAGGGTCTGATTTAGAGTTTGACAGACAGGCTACCCCGTCACAAACATGACGGATATCCTGTCTGCCTTATTACAAGTGCATTATATTCTATGGCATTTGTAATAAAGGCAGACGTGCTATCTTTCACATTTGTGATGGAGTAATTAATCCACCAAACTGTAAAGCAGGAATATTTAACATTAAATAGAACATGATAATAATCAATGGTGTTATGTACTATTAATAACCAGGGATTAACAAAAATTAAGGGCCTCATTACGATGTTGGTCGGAAAGGCTCCGTATGACATTCAGATTTTCCTAACCCGTGTCGGAACCCATGTTTCCGACCGACTCGGAAACATTTCCCACTGACCGATTACGATAGAAGGTAACCGGTCGGTCGTTCCGAATCAGTTCCGAACGGCATTCGGAGAGACCGACTCGGTCGGGGCCGAATCGTACAGCTCAACAGGCCGCGTTTCCGACCGACCGATTACGATGTCGGATTCCGACAGCTTTTCCTTCTCTGACATGAATCAGCTGTCGGAAACCGACTTTGGGGGCCCGTAGCAGGCCACCCTTCACCCGCAGGCCTCCGGTTGGGGCCCTGTGAGTACCCATGGGTCCCCTCTTTCCAACCATGTACAGTGTGGCAGGCACCATGGGGTGCCCGCCACAGGGTGCAAGGTTTTCCGCAACCACCCCTTTCTTCAATGGGAGCCTGTGTTGTCGGTCGGAACACAGGCTCCAATTGAAGTCAATGGGAGTCCGACTGAACGATGTTCGGAACCACCGTAATCGGCCGGTCGGACGCCCCGAACCCGAGTCGGTCAGAAACCATTCCGACAAGGAGTCTGTCGGAAGGCTTTCCGACTGACATCGTAATGAGGCCGTAAGGGGAGAGGCTAGGGCGGTCAACCTCAAATCTGGGGAACTGGGTTCGAGCCTCGGCAATGACCCTGAACATCCTGTGATCCTGGGCAAATCATTTAATCTCCCCATGCCTAACAAAAATTAATGTGTCCTCATGTAACGCAACTGGTGCTATGTAAAGCGCTCTGATACCCGATACCTTCGGGTCAAGTTCGCGTTATATAAAACTCTGTAAAATTACACACAAAAAAAAAAAGTGCAGTAGACGTAGCAATATTACATTAAATAGATTTAGTACGCGAAAGCAAAAAGTACAATACAAAGCACTGCCAACATCCATTGGCATCAATGTAGTGATTAAGTACTTTGTCTTTTCAATCATAAATTGAGCTGAACCTTCTAAGCTTCACAAGTATTGTCATCTCGGTATGAAATCAAAAAGCTCATCCAAACTACATAGCAATTCATATTTGTTATAGCATTAAAGGATTGGCAAATCAAGTAGGAGTTCTGGGTGTGCAAGTCCCAATGGCCAGGGTCCCCTAACCTCCTACGTGCAGACATCTGGATACCTAGGACCATGATCGGAGTCTTGGCTGCAGATTTCATGACACTGCAGACCTTAGTGTGCTTGGGTCCAGATCTAAGGATAATGTTTATTTTATTCATTATTTCCCGCTTGCTCTTTGTAGTATAAAAGGCAACTGTACCATCCCAGTTTTTAGGAGAGTATGCCTTTAAAACATATAAGGAGCTCCTTAAAAGAACAATGTAAAATGAGGCGTTCAAACCCCACAGCAAGAATGGCGTGTGCGCTGATCTTTAACTCTTGATTATTAATTTGGTGGTGTACAAAGGGGGCACTTTGTGATGGGTTTTACTGTGTGGCCGATACAGTGAACCTGCATCATGCATGCTGGTTTTGCCACTAAACAAACTGTGTGCCAGTGGTCAAATGTGCACATAACTCATATTAGGTCCTATAAAGCTTTAGAGTCGTGCCATGATAGACTGCGAAAAGAAACAAGAATACAGAAGAATGACATTGTACGTTCTGGCAAGTAGATGTGATCTGGTTGGCATTGCGAGCCTTACAAATTAGACATAAATGGGCTATTCACTGAAAGGCACAAAGTAAGCCCAAGAGAGCCTTACCAGAAAAATGAATCATCATAGTCACTTTCTGCCTCCAGTATAAATTAGTCCTTTCACCAATCATCATCATCATATTACATACATTACATTTATATTTCTGGCATATCCATAGTAAGAGCGTAAAATAGTCCCTCTATTGCTAATCATATTTCTAAACTAGATATAAACAGTTTCCTTTGTTTAAGTGTTGCCAGTGTGTCCATGCTCATTTACAAATCCCACTACAATCAACTAAGCATTTCTCAGTTGTCTTTACTTTTATCCAGAATGTAGATCTCAGGCAGTACCGTGCAGTTATTACATTTGAAACAAAGTTAAGGTCAGAAAATCTGCTAAGAAAAATAATCTGCAAGTGGGTTATACTTGGGCAAGACCGGCTTGTTGTGTCTAGGGTGCAGGCAAAGGGACCACCCAGACACAGGTACAGAGACGCTCAATTCATTATTCTCAGTATCCTCCCCACTCGTTTGTTCTTCTACTTCTGTGGGAGCTTGTCTTCATCCATGTAGTCCTTGCACTGTCCTTCCTGGTGGTGGCCTACACTGTCCTGGCTGTGAACTTCAAAGGATTGCATCCAGCAAGGTCCTAGTTGTGTCCTTATGACATGACATCAATGACAAAAGGGACATAAAAAATATTAAGACTCCTTTGATTAGTCATGTAAACTGGTCACTGAATACCAGTTTGAACCAAGGAGTAAGGAGGAATATCATCACTCATTCCACCAATTTGGCATATGGGTGGAAACTCAGAGTTGACCAAAGAAGTGGCCTTTAATTTTCGCATCAAGCCATGGTGAACCTGAGTGTAGACACGAAAGGTGGCTTTAAGGGTTGTGGACGCATTTGTTGCAAACAGCAAGTATTGAGAATTAAACATTTAGAAATGATAAAAACAGACGTGGTTCTGATATACTGTTACTCTTTGGCACAATATATTCCAATATAGAAAAGGTGACCAGGAAACCAAACATTGGTTACAATATGAACAAATCATCCAGGGAGCAGCATTCAAGACTTATGGCAGCCACTACAAAGCTCCCACTCACATACGAGAAAACTGGAGGTAGAGCCAAGTGGATAAATCCAGAGGGCAAATTTTGCCCAGGACAAAAATCGGTGGGCAAAGTCACAATTCTAGGAATGCAAAGAAATGGTCAACAGTTCATTACGAAAGCTTATGACACAAATTCTGCCCGCTGCCTCAAACTGCCAAAAGCTCACATGAACACACCTTTATCAATTGTCTAATTCCTCCCTTGTGGGGAAATGATCTTGGTGTGGAGACAGGTGAGATGCAATGAGGCAGACTCTGTAAGAAGTAGCCTGACAGTACTAGCACTCACCCCATGCCCTCTACAAGCACTGCCTGGAATGGAGGGGCACACTCGGGTTCATTCCCTCTCTTCTGTAGCATCCAAAAGTAATGACAAAGACTGAAGCAGTGAGAAGGGGACCATACCCTCCATAGGAACAGCCAAGGCCTCTCTGCCCACTAAGGGCCTGCTGACCGGCAATGCAGGAGCATTTGGACTCTAAAATGGTCCAGAGAGCAGACCCCTGAATTGTAGGTACAGGTCAAATAATGTTCAGCTGAAGGAGCATCATCTTTCATCCTTGTTTATACTCCTGCCACATAACAGGAAAGAAGCATGCAAAGCACATCACAGAAGAACCTGCCTTGAACAAGGAGTGTCACCCTGAGTTTCATGTGACATCTTCGATAAAGACATACCTGATAACGGTGGGCTGTGATCTATTGATGAATAAATAGGGACTGAAAAGTGACTGCTGTCCTGCTGGAGTTCACACTGTAAGAGGGGCAGGTCCTGCCAGCCATTACTGGTGAAATACAGCGGCTGAAAAAGAAGAAATAAACCAGTGTCGAATATTAAAATGAGCAAGGTGGCGGCAATGCTTTTTAAGAATGTACACAAGACAAATGGCTTACTTGCACAAAATACTGAAAACAGTTGACAACATTTTCTATTTTTAAAATAAAAGAAAAATAGTAGTTGTTGCTCAGTTTAAATGCATACAGAATGCTCTTGCTAGTTCGGCTGGACATTTCACCTCATCATGTAAAAATTGGAGTTCGAAAGCAAAACACCTACATATTAAAATGTTTGTTTTCCTTTGATTACTGAGGCAACTGGAAAGGAGTAGAGTTCCACTTTTACATACAAAATAAAGTCAAATATTTCTGAGGTCAACAAATTGAGATTTCATAGCAAGAGGAGATCTCATGCAAGCTTCCATCTTCTCGCTTAATTTCACCAGAAGCAAGATTAGACTGCCATTCCAATGAACCTACAGGGGAAACCATCCTCTGAAAAATGAACCGTAGTCCATCAATGGGTTTTTAGAAGTACCTATAAACCATTCTAATGTATATAGCATGCTCTCTTTAGCTGCTGTTCATTGAACTGGACAGCGTGTGCATGTGCAATGGTCCATAGTACAGTTGACGGCATGAGATGGCCCATTAGAGTCAGCACTGGCTTTGCTGGTCAGGGCTAGTAGGGGAGAGACTGTGTAGGAACCAAAAAGCTGGGGCAACGCTACTCTCCCCAACTTTTCCTACCACTGACATTTGCAGCTTCACTTGCTGACAAAATTCCATCCTGCCCAGAGACTGCAGTAGCATACAGATGAACCCAGGAGAGATAGGCCCACTGGTTACAATTATGTAATCTCAAGGGATTCTGTGCTGAGCACTGCTGTGGAGAGTTAAATTCAGCTCCCCTGCCACCATACATACTCGCACAACAAAGGTGAGATGGCTATGTTCTCACTAAGGATTAGGGAGCACTGATTAACACGATGAGGAGGATAATCAGAACGTATGAGGAGGATGATAAAAATAAAACAAGCGGAGTATTGTACATGGAAATATATGAAACAATAGAGGAGAAAGACAGCCACAGAAACTAGTTCTGTGCAGTCGCAGCTTACCAAAACATGGCTCATCGTTGGAGGGAGCTATATGACACGTGTTGGGAGGGCAGAAGCAACCGTCATTCCCTTCTCCCCAGCTCCCTACTTTTAGTACAGCCAGGCTTTCAATGTGGGTACTGGGATAAGGCAGCATCACAGGCAAGCATTCAGCATTCAGGCTGCATAAATGTAATCCTAGGTGCTCACTTAATTGAGAGACCCATCTGACCACCCAACTCTGTCACTATGGGAAGGCCCAAGACCTCAAGCTACGCGTCCGCCAGCCCTGACCTGGCAGCATGTTTCAGTGCATGGGCTGGAAACAGGAAAGGACACCAAAGCTGCTGCAGAGGATCGTTATAAGCTGGCACTGCTCCACCGACGGCCTCTGCACCAACACCCTCTAGAGTTTATTTTCTTGGTAATGCTGATACATAAATTTTGCCTGTCAGATACAAATGCACAATAAATGAAGTAGAAAAGCAGATAAGCACAGAGATGTATCAGTTCAGGCTCACTGTCACCTGAATCAGACATCGTGTGAGCTATATGTTGCTGGATGGTCCACAGCACATTTCGCTGCTTCCACCAGAGCCGCCTGCCTCAACGTGGCACAGATTCCAAGAAGTTACCAGTTTATGGGTTGGAATAAAGACAGGTGGGCTGCTGCCAGACTGATGGCTGCTCCTCTACCCTCCATGACAAGCCTTCATTCTTGGAGCTCGCCCACTTGATAAGCCCATCCAGCCAAGAGCACAAAGCTACGCAGCCACCAATAAGGGCTTCGCTGCATCGCTTCAAGGAAGCGGGTTAGCAGTCACCAGAGACAGGGAGCAAAAGTTACTGCAGGGGGGAAGCACTAACTAATACTAGTCAAGAAGCTGCTTCAACACCGCAGATAGGCCCACGGGCACAAAGACCTTCTGATTACAGTACAATGTAAGCTGGAGGTGCTGGTGTCTTTCCAAGGCAGGCAGGTGGCTAATAGATTGTTGTTTGGTGACCAGTTACTTTTTTTAAAAACGTATTTTACTGAATTTTCACACTACAGGTAAATCGAAAATCTAGTAGTTGCTTTACATTCCCCCACGCCAGCCATATTTTTAGATCCACCTTTAAGTACACAAGCTGTACCAAAGTTTGGTGACCAGTTCAATAACCAAATGAGCCAGTACCTTTCTGCTTTTGCGTCCATGGAGAAAGTTGAGAGTTCTCTGCAACATGTTGCCTGTGGGTGCGTTCTTGACAAAGTTGACAGAGAAAAGGCTGTTCTACTGGTCGAGAGTATCAGTGATATCAAAGTTTGGATAGAAATTCCTTCCTGTGGAGTGCAACACTCACATAAAACGTTTTGGGAAAGATTGAGAGGCTTGAAGGCTAGGACTGGAGGAACAACCCTGGTGAGTGATCATTCCATCTTCTTTATTTCCTCCTGTGGGGGAAGGGTAGCATTGTTTTTGATGACTCAACCAAGCTAACCATGGATACCAATATCTAGAAAGCGTACTAGTCTTTCCAATGCAGTTCATTTCTACCCGAGTTAAGGCTGCAGATGCCCAGTCCTTTCCAGAGTTCTGAAGAGAACATGGTGCCTTTCAGAAAGAGGGGGCAAGAGCCAACAGGTGTTTTTGGCGAGTATGGCAATCTTTTCTTTTCACATATCATTATAAGATGGAAAAGATGGACATAGTTCAACCACTTTGTGGTGAATTTTAATTCCCAGAGATTGGTCTGCATGATTAGATTTGAATGAGGTGTTTCTCACAGTTGCAATGTTTGCTCAACACAGAATGTTTCTGCAGGTAGGACAGGTGTGGTAGTTTACTTTGATTCCCTCAGACCTCTCTGCACCTAGTGGTGTTTTACAAAACTGCTCAGGACAGTGGTGCCAGTGCTCAGCATCTGGAGATTTTTCTATGATTGTGTATTTAAATGTCCTACTTATTATGGCTGAAAGTGACTGATATTTTCTCCCAAGTTCAGCAGAAAGTATTGCATCTTCAAGATGCGGGTTTTGTAATCACTTAGGAAATTGGCAAGGATTTCGTTCAAGAAGATCAAAATAGAGAAAACAGAAATGAGGTCAGGTCTATTTACTATTTGACACAACATAACTCCTCAGCAGATGGCCAAAATTATGGATATGGTGGTTTCCTCTATTCATATTCTGTGTCCACTGCACTGCAGGGCTGTACAGATATTAACTCTAGCACCGTTATATGAAGACCTTGCACAATTGAATTAGACAGCATCAAGATGCAATGGTAAGGTGGATCATTTGGGTGTCTGCAACACATCGGGAAAAAATTGAAAACTTCTAAAATACTGAATCATATACGAGCCAGGCAGGTTGAGAAAGGTGTTAGGTCAGTTTTCAACTGAAGGGTTTAGATCATCTTGTACACTGTTTTGCATTACAATTTTGCATTTGAACCAAGGGCAATGTTCAGTGGTTCTGAGGATAAAGAAGGTGTTACTGGAACGGTAATAAATCACATCAGGGCATAAAGTTGAATCCTTTTGTGGGTGGTGTGGTCTTCGGAAACCCCTTTATCTTAATGCTACTATGAACCTTGATCCCCAGGGTTTTCTAGGATTTCCTTGGAACCTACTCAGGACTAGAGGCACACATGAGCAGAATATATTTTCTCCGATGAATGCCACCACCGAGAATACTTGCTCCTAAATATAAAAGATAATGTTTACTAAGGTCCTTATTTCATTTAAGAATGGAGCACTGAGAACACAGAGGCAAGCCATGAGAGAACTTGAACAAAGAAAGGAAGACTGTAGATATACACACTGGCTTTGACTCTACAACATATTCATTTTCAGTGATGGGTCAAAATGTTCTCTGGAAAAGAACTCATGTGATTGAAGGCAGTATGCACGTGCCTTAAATGTGAACCAATTGAATTTCCTGTGGCCTAACCAGCCTAAATGACAGCTGATAGCTGTGAAGCTGAACAATCCATCAGTCATAAATGCCAGACAACACTGTGAATGTAAGTCTGGGGTGTAACAGCATCATGGCTGCTGGGTGGTCATCATGAAGTCAGGTGATTCCATGTGAGCTTGGAGATGAGACCTGGGTGCAATGCTTACTATAAATGCAGAACCAGAAAGGGGGCGAATTGAAAGGAATAGGCTGCTGACCTGTGATATTCTATGCACCACTACAGGAACGAGGAAAATGGGTCTGGAGAGTGTTTATCTCTTTGTCAGGCTATCTTGTGGTAACATACTGCTAGGGAAATTATTTCTGCGTGAAGTAACATGTGACAGCCAGTGTAACAATAGCTCCCACAGCCCCCGTGCTGCGGGAGAGGGGCCGAGCTCCAGGGCACCCCCTCTCCGGCACTGTGCACGGGCAGGCCTGAGAGCTCCTGACTGGGTCCGGAGCGTGGGGGCCCACTCCATGCACTTTGCAGGGGGGGACCCTCAAGTTTCGTTACGCCACTGGTGACATTGGAAACAATGAGCCCCATACGTTCTAAACACCTAGGTTAAAGCTCACTGTAAAGTTGAGCAGTACACCGTACTAAAATGAAGGCTAGAATGGAATACACACACAGAGATTATAAAGATGAAAACAGACATCAATGTGTCTGCAGGCCTCTTCACAAATTAGAAGAGAATGTGAGAAGTTGAGAAGCTGGAGATGACCAGGTCTATGCCATCAAACAAAAGATGGATAAACTGAGGAACACAACAATAAAGAAGGCAGCAGTAGATGCAACAACGGAGAATTTTTGGGAATAGCAGAGAAGAGGGAGGAAGACCATTTGAGCACTGTTCTCCCGATCACCTGAACTACTCTTATCAACACTGCAACCCAGTTAATGGACAAGTGGACTCAGTTTACACTGAAAGGGCTGCCTTACATAAACAGAGAAAGGTTAAGACAGACAGACAGATGGACGGACGGATGGATGGATGCAAGTACAATTCCACGATATGCTTGCCCAGAGAGAAAATCTCACCTCATTAAGGTTTGAGGTCAGCAGACAGAAAGTGATTGGTGGGCAGGCCACTCTGCCAAATGTGCTAAGCTAGTCAAGCCCAACCACCGGTGCCTTCTTGAAGATAACGTGAAAACAGCTATGACTAAAAGGCACCCTATTAACGACCCTGCAGCGGCATCAAGGGATTCTATTTACTAAGATGCCTGGTGAGCGGTGGGGACATTAGGGAAAATGCAGCAGGGGAACTGGAACCCCGACAACTGATAAAATAAGTGGCCCACGTCAGGACTTCCCCAACCCGGCTCCAATTCATGAAATAGCTGAAGACTCACCTCTTTAAAACAGGCGTCGGCAAAGCCAATAGGTATCGCCTTTGGGATGTTTTGGTTTTTCCAATGGTTCTAGCCATGCTGTACAGTACCCGCAATGCTGTGCACCATTACTTTTCAAAAACAATTTTAAAAAAGCCTATAATACGACCTGCTGCATCATTTTGTAGGTGCATGCACCAAGCATGCCTGCATCTTCAAAATGACATAGCACATTTTTTTCTTTTTGTTTGCAGATCCGATTTGAAGCAGTAAACAAAATGAAAAACAAAGTAGTGCGGGTGGGGAGAAGCAACATAGAGGAGAGGGTGGGTGGGCGGAATCACAAGGGTTTGCGAAAGCAACAGGAAGGGCAGGGGAAAGAAACATGGAGGGTGCGTGTAGGAGGTAGGAACACAGAAGGCACGAGTAGGGGGATGGAACACTGAGGGTGCAGGTGAGGGAAGGAACACAGAGAGAGGGGAACGTGGGGGGGAGCAAATGGACAAGAGAGTGCAACATGGAAGGGTGGAGAAGCACATGGGTGAAAAAGCAACGCAGGGAAGATAAGCATACAAGTGCATCATGGAGGAGGGCGGTGGAGACACACACAGGCTGTGAGAGAGTTACACAGTCGAGCATGGCAGGGGGAAAGAACACGAGAGAGACTAGTGGAAAACACATGCACTGTTGTAGGGTGCTTGCACAAAAATAGAGAAGTAGCACCTGAAAAGGGAGCAGGGGAAGGATACAAGAATGCCTCCATTCTACAGAGGAGAGACAAACACAAGAAGAGGAGGCAAAGACAACATGCTAACAAATAAGAGGCAAGCAAATGTAAATAAGTGGCAAGGAATTCAACCAATGGTAAGCCATGGGCTTGCTCTAAGGCCACTGTAAGTTAACAACAGTCTTGCAAATGACAGTGTGTGTGCGGTCTAGTAGGCAGACCTAAAACTACACCAATTCCACTCTCAGAACCCAGCTTTCTACATGCAATCACGCATTCGATTTTAACCCTTTACAGTGCTTCTCTGCCTTTGAGCTTCATTCGTGCTATACAAATAGGGACGTGGATTCAGGGGGGTGTTGGGGTGTTACGCCCCCCCCCAATAAATGTATTTCCTGATTAGTAGTTGGGTACAGGTGCTTACAGTCTGGTATGGTGAGGTGTCTGTGGAATTTCACCAGGAAGTGTTACATACAGGCAGACAGAAAGGCACACACAATCTCTCCCTCTCTCTATTTTAAAAATGCTCAAGCATATTGGGTATTTTACAAAATAATGTGTTTTCTATCACTTAGTACTCCTACCAATCTGTATTCCTCTCCTTTACACTGTCCCTGAAGCCCCTCTCGTGCGTCCAGGTTGCCATTAACATTATATGCCAGCATGATTGTTGGAAAATCTGAAGTTCACCCCCCTACCCACCCCCCCATCCTACTGACCAAGCTACGCCCCTGTATACAAATGCCACATACATGCTTATGTTCAGTGTGTGCCAGTGAAGATACACAGAGGCAGCTGTATTGATGCAACTGTGTAGATGTGCAAGAATGGATAGGGTTACTTAACTGCTGACCCTACTCCAAGCTGCCTCAAGCAATATTGTGATTGTTTCCCGTTACCAACACTCAGGGCTTTCTTCTCAGAGATCTAAACCTGATTAATTGAAATTGGATAGTCAAGATCACGCAGTTATATACTAAAGCGTCGTCATATTTACCGAATGTGCATATTCCTGGGTTAAACATCACACACAAGGAGAAGCTTTGTCAATAAAAAAAATCAGCTTCCTGGAACTCCCTGTCAGACGTTTGCTTCTAGAGACGGTATCCGTTTAAAACACTAAATGAACCAATGCCTATGTTGATCTTTTTAATGACAGTAATAGCGTCTGACTTCTGAGTGGCTGAGCCACCTCGACCAAATATGGGAAGTGGCTGTTTGTCTATGTCCATCTATATAAATGCAAACCCTCCCTCTTCTATCCCTTCACTATCCTTTTTCAATCCAAATAACAAACTCACATGTCCACCGCTCAAATTAATTTCATTCCTCCCTATACTAATTCACCACTTATCCTTTTTGGGTTCCGAAGGTGCATGGTACTCACCGAAAAAGTGCTTTGATGCCTCGTCTGGGGTAGCAAGCGCTATATAAATGAAATTACATTCGCAATTACAGTCGTAGTAAACATCCGGTTCAATAAGCCACCAGTACCATGGCACCCTTCCTGGCAGCATCCGTAGATAGGCCAATCTCGGACAAAAACTACAGTCGTGTTTGCACTACTACAACCTACAGTATTGTCCATAACACCATTTCAAGAGCACTACATTTTCGAAAACCTTAACAGAAGGAAACGAAGGAAACTAAAAATCAGGGTGCAATCAGTTTAGCAGAAAAGTGCATGCTGAGGAAAAGCAAACCCGAGTGTGTGTCACAGCCGCGCAGAAACACTCAGATTTCATTAGACTAAGCCACAATTTTACATCACGCACATGTCGAAAAAGATTTACGCCACCCTCTTCACCTTACAACAATTGTTGCACATGAGAAATTAAACACAACTCCGGCCATAATCATTCAAACACAACTCAGGTCCACATAATTGGCTAAGCGTCTGCCACCTCAGCAGCAAGCACTTTTACATCAAATGATACTCACACCACACCCTCCATGGTGCACACACTCAAAACAACTTCTGGCGCCATAATTCACACAACACGACTCCAAGACACTAAACAGGCTAAGCGTCTGTAAATTCAACTCACTTCAATATCAAATCATGCTCACACGTCACCCTTCACCAACCACACATTAGACACCATACCTGGCACCCTCATGCACACATCGTGATAACAAGCTGGGTAGTTAGCAGAGTGGTACACATGTTAACCAGCCTAAAGCAGTTAAGTTGAATCTACCACACCCAGATCCACAGTGAAAGGCAACGAAGCTTCATAATGGGGAAAGATGCCTTGAAACTTCACAACTGCCTGAAGTCGAACAACAAAGCAACAGCCAACCGTGCCACACAACCAAATTAAAGCACATTCGACACACATATACATTCACACAGTGCTTTGTGCAATCCATTAGAGGGACCCGCATAATTCGTCATTGAACATTACCTTCCTCCTACTCCCCAATATGATTCTTCCCTAAACTACTCAGAAACAACAGTAAACATTTTTCCAACAGACATGTTGAGCTCCAGTCAACGAGAATCCTGGATGCCAGAAGTGCGGCCATAATCTGAAAACACTTCGACACCACAGCAATGGTGGGAATGTGATTTACACATTCACTTGCCATAAAATAGCATGACGTGTGTCACTCTCCCGCCTGCTCGACTCTTCTTTTCCAGCTTTCGCTTTCGACGTCGACTCAGCGGTCTCTGACTAAACCAACTGGCTAGACACAGCGGTCACTACTCTAGCGCCTCTGAAACGAACGAGGATTATACGGCAAAATCCATCAGCCCCGTGGTTTTCTGACAATCTAAAGACCCTTAAACAGGCTTGCTAGGAGGAAGGGAAACCGCTGGAGGATCAGTTATGATGACTTGGAAAAGTCCAATTACAAGCTCCGTCTGGCTAGGTACAAGTCCCTAATTCACAACTGCATACTTTACCGATAAAATTGAGGCAGCCACTAACTCTACAACTGTTTGCAACCGTCAGAAAACTCACGACCGATACTGCTTCTCTGATCACAGACTGCACTCAGTGTTTCTGCAATTTATTAACGGACACTTTTCGATTGAAAGTGGAAAAGGTGTACAACTTTTCTTCCTTCTGCTCTACACCTTCCTCCACTTTCCAGTCTGCCTCGTCCCTCGTTATCACTTCCTCACTAAGGGCCTTATTCCGATGTCGGGCGGAAGGCCATCCGTCAGCTCGTCGGTGGCGGTCCGCCCGACTTCTGCTGCTGTGGTCCGACTGCCGCATTATGATGTGTGCGGTCGGAGGCAGCAGGCAGAGGGACCATCAATGCTTTCTGATGGGCTCGGACAGACAGTAAGCTCTAAAATAGGGGCGGTGCCTGCTAAGGCACCGCTGTAGGGATTACAAAGTCTCTCGAAAGTCTGCCTGTCTATGGCGGTCCGACCGCCATAGAAAAGCAGACAGAAAGGGATTTCAGGGGCCCCCAGCAGGGCTCCTGTCTCCCATGGGCCTCCTCTATGGAGCTTGGGGGGCACCTGTGGTGCCCCCTAAACATACCTGCATCGTGTGGCAGGCACTGCATGGTGCCTGCCACATGGTGCAAGGATGTTTAAAAGGTGCTTATTTCCTATTGTGGCTTGAGCAGCGGCCCGCAGCACAAGCCACAATAGGAACGATACACTTTCTGAACACCGTGAAGGCGGTCGCATCATTATTAGGGAGCAGGACTTCCGACTCCTTGTTGAGTGGTCTGTTTCCAAATTTATGCCGTTTGGACGCTTGTCCGACTGGCATCTCTGATGTCCTTAGTGTTTTTTCACCTCCCTCCAGCTCTGAGGTTACATCTCTGCTTAAAACTGCCAAATCTGGCTCGTCGAGTGATCCCGCCCTCCTAAGGTTGCCAGTCTCGTTGCTGATACCATCGGGGCTTCGCTGACAGAAATTTTTCGCTTTATGTGTCTGTCAGCTGTTATTCCCTCGGCCTGGAAGAAAGTTTCGATCTATTCACTCTTAAAACAACCTTTCCTTGATCGTCGTGATCCGAGTAGCTACTGTCCAATTTCCTGCTTACCTTTGCCGGCTAAAATCATTGAAAAAGTTCACAACACCCAGTTGATGGAGCACATTCAGGCTAACAGCCTCCTTGATCCCGCCCAATTCGGCTTCCGTGCTGAGCACAGTAAGGAGACCGCACTCATTAAGGCGACTGTGGATATCAGAATAGTGCTTGATCAGGGGGGGTAGAGTGCCCTGATCCTGCTTGACCTATCAGCAGCCTTTTAATCTCTTAAAATTTGGCTTTTCGCTTCTTGATAATTTTTTCTTCAACTCCCTCCGTGTACATCCCTCAGCTAGCGCCAACAACTCGCTTCCCCCACTGCTCCGTGCCACCTCCTCTACCCGGATCTTCAAAGCTGACCTCAAGTCTCTTCTATTCCAAAGACACTTCCAGAACTAATACGTTCGGTCTTAGGCCCCTCTAGGAAGTCCGCTCGTCAGTATAAAGTTGTACTTGTGTCTGTTCATTCCTTATTTTATGTGTTGTGTTGGTTTTTATGTGCGTGTTCCCCCCATTATAAGTCCCCTGTGAAGTCACGCCCTCTCTACTACCTCAAGGAAGCTCTTCCATGATAGGAATTCTGTATTCCAAGCCTATAGAAGGGCCTTCTCAGTGTGCTTCGAGTTACTGCCACTTATTACAGTATTTTGCCTTTAGTGTATTTTGTACCCCATGTATCATATATTTTGTACCCCATGTACCCCCTGTTGAATCCACGCCCTCTCTACTACCTCAAGGAAGTTCTTCCACTATAGGAAATTCTGTACTCCAAGCCTATAGAAGCGCCTTCCCAGTGTGTCATGTGTGACTGCCATTTATTGCAGTATTATACCTCCATTTGTATTTGGTATCCCATGTTTCATGCACATCTGTCACTTTTTCCTATTGGAACTCATTCCTCTTTTGTATTTGGTTTGTTTGTTTTTGCACAATTGTCACTTTTTCCTCATGCAATGTAACGCTTGTCTTTGTATTATGCTCATTTGTATCCTCCTCCTTATGTAATGTTGCTGATCCTGTTGTGAAGCGCTCTGACACCCTCGGGTAAAGTCCGCGCTATATAAAAACGCATAAATAAATAAATAAGACGCCCCATGGGTATGCGAGCGCTCTACAAGATTTATTAAAATAACATAAGAAGCTATCTGAAGAGAATTCCTTTTGCTATTATTTTACGAATATGTATAAATAGCTATCTGTCATTTTACACAATGTTTTTTCCCTTTGAAGGCAACACCTTCCTCAGAGCGACCCTTGACCTTGCCAGGTAGGTCGCTCCCCCACCACACAGCTCAGCCTGTGCTGTCTGCCCGCTGCTCCTGTAGGTAAGATCGCCCTCCGCTTGTGGCCCCGGTGCCAGTTTTGTCTGCTTGTCTCCCCTTTTCCTTTCTGTGCCCCTCGCTGCCCCACTGTTGTTGTGCCCGTGATTTGCCTGCTCTCCCCCCGTTTTTCCTTCTGTGCCCTTCGCTGCCCCACTGTTGTTTACCCGTGATTTGCCTGCTCTCCCCCCGTTTTTTTCCTTTCTGTGCCCCTCGCTGCCCCACTGTTGTTGTGCCCGTGATTTGCCTGCTCTCCCCCGTTTTTTCCTTTCTGTGCCCCTCGCTGCCCCACTGTTGTTGTGCCCGTGATTTGCCTGCTCTCCCCCGTTTTCCTTCTGTGCCCCTCGCTGCCCCACTGTTGTTTACCCGTGATTTGCCTGCTCTCCCCCCGTTTTTTTCCTTTCTGTGCCCCTCGCTGCCCCACTGTTGTTGTGCCCGTGATTTGCCTGCTCTCCCCCGTTTTCCTTCTGTGCCCCTCGCTGCCCCACTGTTGTTTACCCGTGATTTGCCTGCTCTCCCCCGTTTTTTTCCTTTCTGTGCCCCTCGCTGCCCCACTGTTGTTGTGCCCGTGATTTGCCTGCTCTCCCCCGTTTTTTCCTTTCTGTGCCCCTCGCTGCCCCACTGTTGTTGTGCCCGTGATTTGCCTGCTCTCCCCCGTTTTCCTTCTGTGCCCCTCGCTGCCTATCGCCATTCCCGCCGCTGCGTCCTGCGGCCCCGCCCCCTGACTGCCCATTCGCTGCCCCTGCCTCCCGCCTCCCAGCTGCTCCTCCCTCCCACCTCCCCATAAATGGCGGCCGCTGCACGGTGAGGAGAGCGACCCTTGACCTTGCCAGGTAGGTCGCTCCCCACCACACAGCTCAGCCTGTGCTGTCTGCCCGCTGCTCCTGTAGGTAAGATCGCCCTCCGCTTGTGGCCCCGGTGCCAGTTTTGTCTGCTTGTCTCCCCTTTTCCTTTCTGTGCCCCTCGCTGCCCCACTGTTGTTGTGCCCGTGATTTGCCTGCTCTCCCCCCGTTTTTCCTTCTGTGCCCTTCGCTGCCCCACTGTTGTTTACCCGTGATTTGCCTGCTCTCCCCCCGTTTTTTCCTTTCTGTGCCCCTCGCTGCCCCACTGTTGTTGTGCCCGTGATTTGCCTGCTCTCCCCCGTTTTTTCCTTTCTGTGCCCCTCGCTGCCCCACTGTTGTTGTGCCCGTGATTTGCCTGCTCTCCCCCCGTTTTTCCTTCTGTGCCCCTCGCTGCCCCACTGTTGTTGTGCCCGTGATTTGCCTGCTCTCCCCCGTTTTTCCTTTCTGTGCCCCTCGCTGCCCCACTGTTGTTGTGCCCGTGATTTGCCTGCTCTCCCCCGTTTTTCCTTCTGTGCCCCTCGCTGCCCCACTGTTGTTGTGCCCGTGATTTGCCTGCCCTCCCCCGTTTTTCCTTCTGTGCCCCTCGCTGCCCCACTGTTGTTTACCCGTGATTTGCCTGCTCTCCCCCCGTTTTTTCCTTTCTGTGCCCCTCGCTGCCCCACTGTTGTTGTGCCCGTGATTTGCCTGCTCTCCCCCGTTTTTCCTTCTGTGCCCCTCGCTGCCCCACTGTTGTTTACCCGTGATTTGCCTGCTCTCCCCCGTTTTTTCCTTTCTGTGCCCCTCGCTGCCCCACTGTTGTTGTGCCCGTGATTTGCCTGCTCTCCCCCCGTTTTTCCTTTCTGTGCCCCTCGCTGCCCCACTGTTGTTGTGCCCGTGATTTGCCTGCTCTCCCCCGTTTTTCCTTCTGTGCCCCTCGCTGCCTATCGCCATTCCCGCCGCTGCGTCCCTGCGGCCCCGCCCCCTGACTGCCCATTCGCTGCCCCTGCCTCCCGCCTCCCAGCTGCTCCTCCCTCCCACCTCCCCATAAATGGCGGCCGCTGCACGGTGAGGAGAGCGACCCTTGACCTTGCCAGGTAGGTCGCTCCCCCACCACACAGCTCAGCCTGTGCTGTCTGCCCGCTGCTCCTGTAGGTAAGATCGCCCTCCGCTTGTGGCCCCGGTGCCAGTTTTGTCTGCTTGTCTCCCCTTTTCCTTTCTGTGCCCCTCGCTGCCCCACTGTTGTTGTGCCCGTGATTTGCCTGCTCTCCCCCGTTTTTCCTTCTGTGCCCTTCGCTGCCCCACTGTTGTTTACCCGTGATTTGCCTGCTCTCCCCCGTTTTTTTCCTTTCTGTGCCCCTCGCTGCCCCACTGTTGTTGTGCCCGTGATTTGCCTGCTCTCCCCCGTTTTTTCCTTTCTGTGCCCCTCGCTGCCCCACTGTTGTTGTGCCCGTGATTTGCCTGCTCTCCCCCCGTTTTTCCTTCTGTGCCCCTCGCTGCCCCACTGTTGTTGTGCCCGTGATTTGCCTGCTCTCCCCCCGTTTTTTCCTTTCTGTGCCCCTCGCTGCCCCACTGTTGTTGTGCCCGTGATTTGCCTGCTCTCCCCCGTTTTTCCTTCTGTGCCCCTCGCTGCCCCACTGTTGTTGTGCCCGTGATTTGCCTGCTCTCCCCCGTTTTTCCTTCTGTGCCCCTCGCTGCCCCACTGTTGTTTACCCGTGATTTGCCTGCTCTCCCCCCGTTTTTTTCCTTTCTGTGCCCCTCGCTGCCCCACTGTTGTTGTGCCCGTGATTTGCCTGCTCTCCCCCCGTTTTTCCTTCTGTGCCCCTCGCTGCCCCACTGTTGTTTACCCGTGATTTGCCTGCTCTCCCCCGTTTTTTTCCTTTCTGTGCCCCTCGCTGCCCCACTGTTGTTGTGCCCGTGATTTGCCTGCTCTCCCCCGTTTTTTCCTTTCTGTGCCCCTCGCTGCCCCACTGTTGTTGTGCCCGTGATTTGCCTGCTCTCCCCCCGTTTTTCCTTCTGTGCCCCTCGCTGCCTATCGCCATTCCCGCCGCTGCGTCCCTGCGGCCCGCCCCCTGACTGCCCATTCGCTGCCCCTGCCTCCCGCCTCCCAGCTGCTCCTCCCTCCCACCTCCCCATAAATGGCGGCCGCTGCACGGTGAGGAGAGCGACCCTTGACCTTGCCAGGTAGGTCGCTCCCCACCACACAGCTCCGCCTGTGCTGTCTGCCCGCTGCTCCTGTAGGTAAGATCGCCCTCCGCTTGTGGCCCCGGTGCCAGTTTTGTCTGCTTGTCTCCCCTTTTCCTTTCTGTGCCCCTCGCTGCCCCACTGTTGTTGTGCCCGTGATTTGCCTGCTCTCCCCCGTTTTTCCTTCTGTGCCCTTCGCTGCCCCACTGTTGTTGTGCCCGTGATTTGCCTGCTCTCCCCCGTTTTCCTTCTGTGCCCCTCGCTGCCCCACTGTTGTTGTGCCCGTGATTTGCCTGCTCTCCCCCCGTTTTTTCCTTTCTGTGCCCCTCGCTGCCCCACTGTTGTTGTGCCCGTGATTTGCCTGCTCTCCCCCGTTTTTTTCCTTTCTGTGCCCCTCGCTGCCCCACTGTTGTTGTGCCCGTGATTTGCCTGCTCTCCCCCGTTTTTTCCTTTCTGTGCCCCTCGCTGCCCCACTGTTGTTGTGCCCGTGATTTGCCTGCTCTCCCCCGTTTTTTTCCTTTCTGTGCCCCTCGCTGCCCCACTGTTGTTGTGCCCGTGATTTGCCTGCTCTCCCCCGTTTTTCCTTCTGTGCCCCTCGCTGCCTATCGCCATTCCCGCCGCTGCGTCCCTGCGGCCCCGCCCCCTGACTGCCCATTCGCTGCCCCTGCCTCCCGCCTCCCAGCTGCTCCTCCCTCCCACCTCCCCATAAATGGCGGCCGCTGCACGGCCGCGCAGCGGACGTGCGCAGCGGGCGCGCCGCTGGCGCGCCGAAGGCGCGCCTAAGGCAAGCCCGTCTGCGCCCGTCCGCGACTGGACCGCGCCCAGCGCCAGAACCCCTGGATCCCACCGATGCAACACCACTCGACGGACCTACGACGCCGCCACACTCACCGCACTCAATGCCGGCCGGAACCCTGCCTGCTACCGAGCCTCACCGAGACGCACCCACGGACCCTTCACCTGCCAAACCTGCCGATTCACCTGCCCCCTGACGTGCACCACCTCCGCCAAGTCGAGCAACAGCAGCAACCACCTGAAATGCATCCTGCTGAACACCCGCTCCGTCCACAGGCACGCCGTGGAACTCTGGGACCTGCTCGACGCAACAGCACCGGACATCGCCTTCCTCACCGAAACCTGGATGAACGCCTCCTCAGCGCCTGACATCGCCATAGCCATCCCGGATGGATACAAGATCACCCGGAGGGACCGCGTCAACCAGACGGGAGGAGGCATCGCCATCGTACACAAGAACACCATCCGCATCTCGACTAACTCCGACGAGACCTTCACCGCCGCCGAACACCTACACTTCCAGATACACACGGACCCCAAGACCACCCTCCGAGGCACCCTCATCTACAGACCCCGGGACCACGCACACTATTCAGCGAAGACATCGCAGACTTCATCAGCCCGCACGCCATGCCCTCCGCCGACTACATCCTCCTAGGGGACCTCAACTTCCACCTGGAGAACAACAACGACAGAAACACCACCGCCCTGCTGGACAACCTCGCCAACCTCGGACTCAAGCAACTGGTGAACACGCCCACCCACTACGCCGGCCACACGCTTGACCCCGTCTTCTCGTCCAGCAAGCACATCTCCTTCAGCCACGCCACCGGACTCCACTGGACCGACCACAGCTGCGTCCACTTCAGCTTCAGAAAGACTGCGACCCACCACCACCCGCAACAGGCTCCCCGCCGGAGCTGGAGCAAGATCACCGCCGAGCAGCTCACCGCCTCCCTCAGCCAGAACACACCCACCGACACAACGGACCCAAACGAAGCAGCCAGCAACCTCGCCAAGTGGCTGACCGCCTGCGCCGACGACCTCGCACCACTAAAAAACCCTCCCAGCAGACCCGGAAGCAAGAAAACCCCTTGGTTCACCAACGAACTCAAGGAATCCAAGAAGAACTGCCGCACTCTCGAGAAAACCTGGCGACTCGTCCAGACCACAGACAACAGGACCGCCCTCAAGCACGCCACCCGCAAACACCACCAGCTGATCCGTGCCACCAAGAAGTCGGCACTCAAAGAACGACTGGACAACAACGCCCATGACAGCAAGGAACTTTTCAGCATCGTCAAAGAGTTCTCCAACCCCGGCGCCGGAAACAACGACATCACCCCTCGCAAGACCTCTGCAACTCACTCTCCGCGTTCTTCCACCGCAAGATCACCGACATACACAACAGCTTCGACGCACAAACAACGCACCCTACCGCCGAACCAATGCCCGCCACCACCACCCTCTGCAACTGGACCCCGATCAACACCGAAGACACCACCCGCACGATGAACTCCATCCACTCCGGATCACCAACCGACCCCTGCCCACACCACGTCTTCAACAAAGCCGACGCCACCATCGCACCCCATCTCCGGGACATCATCAACTCCTCCTTCCACACCGCCACCTTCCCGGAGAGCTGGAAGCACGCCGAGCTTACCGCCCTCCTGAAGAAACCAACGGCGGACCCCACCGACCTCAAGAACTACCGCCCCATCTCGCTCCTTCCGTTTCCGGCCAAAGTCATCGAGAAGACCGTCAACAGACAGCTTGCCGCCTTCCTCGAGACGAATGGATCCCTCGACCCCTCGCAGTCCGGGTTTCGGGCCAACCACAGCACCGAGACCGCCCTTATCGCAGCCACCGACGACATCAGAACCCTAACCGACAACGGGGAAACAGCTGCCCTCATCCTCCTGGACCTCTCCGCGGCGTTCGACACCGTCTGCCACCGCACCCTAGTGAAGCGCCTCAGCAACATCGGAATCCGAGAGAAAGCACTGGAATGGATCATCTCGTTCCTCGCCGGAAGAACCCAGAGAGTCCGCCTCTCCCCGTTCAGATCCGAAGCCACCGAAGTCATCTGCGGCGTTCCACAAGGATCCTCACTCAGCCCGACCCTCTTCAACGTCTACATGAGCCCCCTCGCAGCCATCGCACGCCGACACAACCTCAACATCATCTCCTACGCCGACGACACCCAGCTGATCCTCTCCCTCACCAACGACCCCACCACCGCCAGAGCCAACCTGCACGACGGGATGAGAGACGTCGCCGACTGGATGAGGAACAGCCGCCTTAAACTGAACTCAGACAAGACGGAAGTCCTCATCCTGGGCTCATCACCCTCCGCCTGGGACGACTCCTGGTGGCCCCCGGCCCTGGGCACCGCACCCAAGCCAACGGACCACGCACGCAACCTGGGCTTTATCCTGGACTCCTCCCTATCGATGACCAGACAAGTCAACGCCGTCTCATCTTCATGCTTCAACACCCTGCGCATGCTCCGCAAGATCTTCAGATGGATCCCCACTGAAACCAGGAAGACCGTCACCCAGGCACTCGTCACCAGCCGACTGGACTATGGGAACACCCTCTACGCCGGAACCACAGCCAAACTTCAAAGAGACTCCAGCGCATCCAGAACGCCTCCGCACGACTCATCCTGGACATCCCCCGACACAGCCACATCACCGTACACCTGAAAGACCTGCACTGGCTCCCCGTCAGCAAGAGAATCACGTTCAGACTCCTCACCCACGCACACAAGGCCCTCCACGACCTGGGCCCAAAGTACCTCAACGACCGCATGTCCTTCTACACGCCCACACGCCAGCTACGATCAACCAGCCACGCCCTCGCCACCGTACCACGCATCCGCAGAACCACCGCCGGAGAAGATCCTTCTCCTACCTGGCGGCCAAGACCTGGAACTCCCTCCCCACTCACCTTCGGCGAACCCAGGACCATCTTGCCTTCAGGAAGCAGCTCAAGACCTGGCTGTTCGAGCAGTAACTTACCCCCTCCCCCAGCGCCTTGAGACCCTCCCGGGTGAGTAGCGCGCTCTATAAATGCCGTGATTGATTGATTGATTGATTGATTGATTGAGAGACGTAAGAAGTAGGAAGCAAGAAGTTGTTTTTAATATCATTTTCACTAATATAGTGTTTAAAAGATCTATTTTAAAATATTTTAATGTGTTTTAGTTGATATAATAATTTTATGTGTTACTTTTGTTTATATAAATGCTCTTTAATGGTTTTTAAAATATAACTTGTAATTTTAAGTAATTTTTATTTTTTAATTAATAATTTTTAATAGTAATTTATAGTGTCATAGTGGGTTGTTGGGCTTGTAGGGGGATACAGTGGGAAGTTAATTAGGTAACAAATAATTTAGAATTATTAAATACATTTTAGCTAATTATATGATCAATATTTATAATGTAAGTTATGTAATACTGGTTTATTTACATTGTATGTTATTTGAGGGCTTTTAGGTTTGAAGGGGTACATGGTGGGAAGTTAATTACATGAAAATTAATTAACCATTATTAATTATTTAATTGATTTTTAATTAAATAATGTATGCAATACTTATTATTTTACTTATATTAGTTGTGGGCTGCCAGGTTTGTAGGGGTGTATGGTGGGAAGTTAATTAAGTAATAATTAACAATTTATTATTGTTAGTTAATAATTAAAAAGAGCTTAATATAGAAAGATATCTCAGTCCATGCCGTTCCTCCCACCAATGTCCCACTCAGCATTTAGATTTTTATGTAGTTGTTCCTGTTGCGACGTAAAAACAAACTTTCCCAACATTTAAGGACTGTGATCCCACCTTCCACATCCAGATGGGAACACTAACTCTAGGGTCTTTTATCGCACTCCTAGGTCTCTCCTTTTGCCTCTTTCTTCATTTTATCGTCTATGGAATACTTCACCCATCTAGAAGTTGATTTCTCTTTGTCACCTTGCGGTATCCGACATGGGTGTTTGTACACCTTCCCTTTTTACAGCAATATGTCCTTTGTGGGCCAAAGGAAGATCGCAACCCTTACCTTAACCATCATGGGTAGGTTTCACATGAGATTCACATGTGGAGCACAAAAACATTCCTCAAAATACTGTGTTGATGTTGTTGTGTTGACTAGGATACATTATTCATTCTATGTGATTTGTTGTCTGATGATCGTGAAAGGAAACTAAAGTTTAAAAAAAAACTTTAAAAGTGCTTTCTCAACTTTCGCAACAGAAAAAAGGGTTGTATTTTGCTCCCAATAAGTATCCAAGCACCAAATTTTGAAGAGAGAGATTCCATTATTGTGGCTCTGACCTATCCATTTGCAATGTTGTTTTTCTCAAATTGAGGTCTCAAACCCACATTTTGAAATATGTATGCTACAGACACACTTGTGTGTTGCCCCAAAATGCTTCTTTCCCCAGCATCCGGACCAGGACAAGGTATGATGGTAAATGCAGCTGAATAATCAAGCCAAGACTGCTGCATGCATCACATCCTGTCCTATAAAGATCTAAAGCAGGATGGGAGGAGTCTTGGTGGAATGCCAATGCTGTGAGACCACCAAAGAGGAGCATCATCACCACTCACAGAGGAAAGAGAAGAGGAAACAGTCTCACTTTTACAGGTATGTGTTGTTGAGATACCCAGGATGCTACCGTCCTGACTTGCAGGACAGCCCAAGGTGCTAACCATTCTGCAAGGATGGAGAAATGGGAAGAGAGTTTCCTTTGGCCAACCAGACTCTTGCAAGACCTCTGATTTGCTCAGGAGGTTGCAAAGACTTGGAGAAGTGTCCCGTTTTTTCAGATGCCAAATAATGCAGCACAAGTTTATTCTTTGAAATATGTTGCAGATGTCTTCTTAGTTTGAAACCGTAACAAACATTTACTGATTTTCCCTGGTGTGCAACTGCATAATTTAATAAAAGAAAATATGCATATTTTATGTTTTTTAAAACTAGCTATATGCTACCCTCAAAGTCATCCTTTTGAAAAAAGTTTAAGATTTCATTAAGACTGACTCAGCAACAAATAATTCACAAGTTATATTTAGACACCTTGGAGAAAGGAACCATTACATTTAAATATTTATATAAATTGCGCTGAAATACCCAACATAATAGAAAATGTGGTCTCAGGCAATTTAGGACATAGCAGCTGTAGGAAAGTAGGATCTGCTTTCATGTTTACCCCCCACTTTTTGCCTGATGTTAGTGTGTTTTTGACTTAGTCGGACTGGGATTCTGCTAATCAGGACCCCAGTCACGGTGCTTTATCCCTAAATTGACCATGGAAAGTACTTTTGTACATCCACAATTGGCTACTGACTTGTAAGTCCCTAGTATCTGGTACTAAGTTACCCAGGGCATAGGTAAACCAGGGGTCTCCCATGGGCTGCAGCATGTATTGTGCCACCCACAGGAGTCCACTTAAACTGTGACTACAAGCCTGCCATTGCAGCCTGTATGAGTTGGTGCTTGCATCTCTCACGACAGATATAAGTTTCCTTATATCTGAGGTCACTGCACTAAAAATTTACAAGTCACCCCTATGGCAGGCTCTTCAGTCCTTAATGCAGGGTGTTTGGTTATAAGTGAGAGGGTACCCCTGCATGAGCAGGACACCCCTACAAACCCCAGAGTCGATTCTCCAGGCTTTGTAAGTGCGGTCAGCCATTTTAATACACATAGTGGACATCAGTCATTACAAGATGTCTAACTATATAGTGGATGCACCGAACCTGGTCATGTTTGGCATCAAACATGTTGGAATCATACCCCAACACAGATTCCAGTGTTGAAAGTATGATCCCGTGTACTGGGGGGCTCCCTTTGGGTACTGCCCTGTACTACTGGTAATAACCTTTCAGGGTCTGACAGCAAACTTGTGCTGCTGCCTACCAAAGACACGATTCGGCTCTCCTGCTGCTGAGCCAAGCTCAAGCAGGGGAAGGTAGAATAGGTTTCCTGTCACAGTGAGGTGTGACCACCTCCCAGACAGGACTTAGTGTATTGGGCTGGGGTGGTGGCGCTTGTCAGTGCCACCAGACTGCTTTGAAGAGCACATTTGGTGCCCTCCTTGCATACTCCAGTTTGAGCCAGATCAGGGAGCCCTTGGCTCCCACTCTGGCACGAAACCGGACAAAGGACATAAGAGTATCCTACCCTCTGTCCAGCCCCTCCTCTGAGAGGGGACCACTGAGTTGTGGCCAACCCTTTCCCTAGGGTACTTAAGGGCTTATCTGTGGGTGGTTCCTTAGATTCGTCGTGGGACAAGACTCAAGACTGAAACCACGTCACTCTTCGACCAACTTGGACTTCATTCAACTGCATCAAGGAAATCTCCTGCTGCTCCTAGTCTCGCTGTTCTGCAAGTCTTCTTCGCAGTCTGTATCTGTGCTTCTTCAAGGTTCTTCATCAGACCTGTGGGCATCAAGGACACCCGAAGTAATCTCCCTTGGAGTGAAGGAGTCACTCCACTGTATCTGCAGGCACCGTAACGAAGATGACCGGTCTGCTGCTCCTGTCGTCCTAAGGACTCCCCAAGGCTCAGAAACACCGGTGGTGGTTCTGCAACTCCCTCGAGGCCTGACCTGTCCTCCCTGCAATCATGAGGCCAGTCTCCCTCGTTGGAACAGCTGGGATCGAACCCCTGTGCACCATGTTGACTTGCCGTTGCCAAGGCTTGTTTGCTCTGCTTTCCAAAGATCTTCGGGCTACAAGAAGCTCCAGCCTCCAGCAACTCTTCCCTCCAAGCTCAGCATCCTCACCGCATCCTCTGCACCGTGGGCCTTCGTTCTTGGTGAGCTGCTTGAGGTCCTCTTGCGACTCCTGTGCCTTCGGCCAGTAGGTCCGCCTGAGGGTCTTCTACTGCTTCAGTGGGCTCCCCTTCTTGCTCAGGCCTGCTCTGACTCTTCTGCCGTTGCTGAGTCCCTTGGACTTTGCTGGTCAACGTTGCTCCTTCTTAGTTCTCCATGCCAGTTGCGGCTACCAAGGCTTGTTGGTGCTCCCGCCAGACACCGACCACCTAGTCACTGACATCTGACGTGGGACAGCTCATGCACAGCTCCTGGTCGTCCTCCGCATCGCCTGGTCCTCACAGCTGCAGTGATAAGGTCACCGTCGACTCTTCTGAACCTCCCCACATCGGTGGGCATTGTGTCTTCGTACCTCCTGGTAACTTCCCAGTGGCATAGACTCTGTCCTCTCTGCTTGCACGCTCTTCACTTCCAGAATCCACCCTTGGATTCCTCTGCACTTCTTCATCTTCTTCTCCAGAAGCATTTTCTTCTAAGTCTTTCATTGTCGTCTATGGAGGTTTCCAACGTCTCTTCCCCCTTATGCACTTCGCTCCCCTAGTGTAGGTAACCTGGTTCCTGGGCATCCACAGGTGGGATGGCTCTCCAACCATCCGTCCTCCAAGGGAATTCTTCGGAGTCCTCTGGGAAGGGTGCCTCTTCTGCAAAACTGCAACTGCGACGTCTCCATTGACTTACATTGGTCACGGGGCTATGTTGCCACTCTGCACACCGCCTCCGTGGGGTCCCTGGGTACTTACCTTGGGTGGTTCCTGGTGTCCCCAGCTCCTCTGGGTCTTCTGGTCCAAGTCCCGTCCTCCTTTCAGGTTCGTATTCCATTTTGTTAGTGTATGGTTTGGTCTCCCCCTGGAGGCCACTGTATTTTGTGCTACTTAACTTACTGCATTTGAAGTATTCTTGTGTATTGTGTTGATATCTCCGGGTAGGGGATATACCAATGTGTTAGTGAGTCTTGTGAAACAAATATAAGTATTTTTATATGAACAGTGAGGTTTTTTTTTCATGTAACTTACACTTTAAGAGTAAACTGGTAAAATAAGCTGCTTAACACTCCTTCAAGATAGGCCTGTAGGCTGCTCTCCACAGCTACCACTTTGAGAGCTTTCTATGGTTATCAAAGACCAGTAAAATCACCATAAGGGTTGCCTGGATCAGTGCAAGGAGCATCACTTAAATAAGTGTGCACCATATACTAAGCCAGTCTCCTACAGCCGCTGTTAAGTTAGCCATGTCTGAGTTGCAATTTAGATTATGCTCTTCATAATAAAACTCTTTTCGTCTCAATTGTTGTTTTACATAACTGAATTGCAGCTTAACTTAACTGCAGCTTAACTGAAGTACATCTTGGATCTGAGTGACAGTCAGGGGGTCCCTCCCATGCTCTGTGTTCCATAGGACCCAAGCTACACTTCACTTTGAGATCCAACAAGGGTGAAACTCATTTGGGATTGCTCGGGTTTCCCTTCAGAGCGGAAGTGGTCTGGCAGTTCAGGCTGGCTGTTCCTATTGGAGCAAGACCTTTTGAAGTAGAGCTGGGGGGGTAAAATGGTGGTTTCAAACGTGGGCCGAACAACTGTCACTATCTGAGATTTATGCAAGTATTACACTAGGGGACCCGGATAAGGAAGGTGCTGGGGTATTAAATCCACAGGGCAGAAAGGAACTTAGATTAAGCTCAATAAAAGGATGTCATGGAACACTTCGAGCAGCTCGACAGGGAGGCAGGCAAAATAGCATCAGAATTCAAAGGTGAAAGTTAAAACAAAAGAAGTCCAATAAGTCTGTACAGGAAGGGCCTGAGAGATGTTTTCCTTTTTTGGCTCTTATTTCCTTATAAATTCATGGCTGTCATGAGTTGTGTCTAACATTCATATTTCAGTTGCATGAGGGGAATACACCATTGGAAACAAAGTAGTGCAGTGAAAGTGGGCAGGAAGAACGCCTTACTGCCATGTAAGGATTTCATGCAGGAGTTTGTTAAAGCTTGCATTCAACTTTACAAAGTAGGTGCCCGTTCCTGCCCACATTGTACCAGTAGAATATTCGTGTCACATGAGTGCTGACTATATGATCAGGAAGATTAAGGTTCAGAGAGGGATCAGGAGATGTAGGATGAGAGGGGGAAATGTGGTGGGATATCGCCCTACACTGCACCACCGCATCTACATCACCTGATCTTAGCACGACAACTCCCCCCACTGCTGGCCTGACCCAGGAACAGCCCAGTGTTCCGAAGACTCTGAATCCTATTTCTTCAGGAACTGCAGTGCCACTAGAGAGTGGTAGAGTAACTGGCTGCCTTCTCATCTTTTCCAAGTCCGACCACCCCAGGATATTGCAGCATAAATATGGAGCAGGTTCAAGACTGATTTGCATATGGCTGGGTCCAAACTGGGGTGGCGTGGTGAGCAAAAGAACAATGGTTTAAACCCAGATTCTTGTGACTGGGGGTGAATGTTTGCATTATTCAGCACTCCGTCCATCATCTTGTTTGTTTGGTATGTTCACCCTAAGCGGTCAAGGTTATGCCCAGACATGGGTTCCTTGCTCGCTGTGCCACTGGATACAAGCTAGCCTTGCTGATGAGGGGTGAAACCCTGAAACCGGTCCCAGGATGCTTGTTTCCAGTCCAGGGAGGACCAGGCCTGGCGGTTCGGGCTGGACTGTTCCCATGAGGAGCAGGGTCAAGACTGATTTGCATATGGCTGGGTACAAACAGGGGTGGCATAGTGAGCAAAAGAACGATGGATTAAACCCAGATCTGTGACTGCGGGTGAGTGGTTAATAAGTTTAAGCACTCCGTCCATCATCTTGTTGTGTTTGCAAAATTTCACACCAAGCCTTGATCTAATAAAGCTAGCATTGTTTCTTGGGAAAGTGTTTAAGTGCTGCTGTGGAAGACATATTTTCAGAAAGTGATTAAAAGCTTCCATTACCTTTTTTGTCTCACCATTAGGTAGCCATAACATTTCATCAAGCACTTCGTGTTGACTGACTTCAGATTCTTGCACTTCCTTTTCTTCAGACTCCTCCTTTAAATAGAAGAACATTGTCAACATTAGTGGACAGCAGAATACATAGTAAGATACATTTTCATCTTCCACGGAAACCTCAAACAAGGCCTGTGCACACATTGGGGCTAATGTAAATGTATTAAATTGATGTAGGGATTGCATTTTTGTATACCTTTTTTTTCACTGGGTACTATGAAGAGTATCACCAGGGATCTGCATTGATAGCTTTGTTTCTTTATTTTTATGGATTTATATCATATACATAACAAACTGAATAATCTCCTAGAGCCAATGGTAAAAAGACTTTACTGGTTGAAGCTTCAAAGAATAGAATGGGGATTTTTAAAAAAAATTGAAACCAAACCCCTTTTTTAAATTGAATCAAAGTTGGGATCAATCACCAAGAAAAGTTGATTCCGCACTATTGGAGCTCACATATACAAAACCTATGGCTGTGGTGTTTCACTCAGTTATTGAAGCACTGGCTGTAAGATTTGTTTCTTGAATCAGAGGTAGATTGCTACAAGCCAGTTTCCAATGGGAAATAATAATGTCTTCTACATCTTCAATGGATCGCTCTTGAATAAAAAGTTTGAAAGTCCTGTAATTTGTGTGAGGTGGGTTAATAAACAAATTACCATTGCTGTGTTTGTTTACAAAGCAAAAAACGGTCCACCTAACTTGAGCAACTTCATATTGTGGGCTAAGGGAACTTTTTAAAACAGCTTGTTTAAACCCACATATTCTTTGAAGTTTGTATGGGAGAACATACATGTTTTATTTGATTTATGTTACCCAATGAATACATCAAATGGAAATGGGGCTTTTTGCATTTAGCGACATTTTTAAAGCATAAACAGGTCTGGTAGGAAGGCTTTATTCTAGGAAGTTTATGCAGCATCAAGATTTTCTTGAAAAAGGAATTTGCATTTTTGAATAAAATATTTTACTTGTTCTGATAAAAAACAACAACAAGGTATGAATTTCTGCATTATGGGGTACTTTAAAAATATTATTCTAGACTATCTAATAAAGTATAAAAGAAACATTCTTGGACTCCAGTACAGCCTGTATGAGCATAGTGACGCTTTTCTCTCATTAGCATCAATACAGCCATTATTAGGGCCTTGTTGCTTTCTTCCAATGATTAAGACTCCACAACATCCATGTGATTGCTTTTAGAGGAAATCAGTGGGACTTCCGTCTTGATGACTGAGCCTCCACAAACTGAATAGCAGGGGTGATGCTACCCATAGGTTGGATTGCCCTCGGGATAAGCGAGACTCTATAGAATTCATAGTCTTCCCAATACAGCAGACCTCATCAACAGTGGGAGGAGTGGTTTTTAAAATAAATGACTGACAGCAAATGAGTAAAGCATGAGAAAATGTAGTTCCTAGTAATATTAATTCAAGCAAAAGGGAAGGACAGAAGGAGAGTAGAAGATATTCAGTTAATCAGGCTGCTTTAAATGGGACCTCGCCCACGGAGAGGTGACATGGGAAGTAGTGTGACAAATTTCTTCTGGTATTTCATTGAATATCCTAGAGTGCCAAAAGAAGAATGCTTATGTTAGACTTAAAACTTTTAGTCAGAGGAAAATCTAGAAATAGGTAGATATTTTGGATGGTATGACTTGCCCGTGGAGGTTTAATATAAAGGAAACAAGAACAATTTCAGATGGGATGCAGGAAAGCTGTTGAATTTATAATGGCATTTAAGGACACAAGGATGGTTTTGGCATTAGGATGCAAATGATATCAAGGGGTAAGATCAAATTTCTGACTATAGGGTCAATGATGCCTCTTTATATGATCCTGCTTTCTGATGAGTGAGGTCCCTACACCCTCTCTGGGCCCACTGATGTTAGCCCTAGAAAGCACTACTCCATTTAATGTCTCTTAAATATGTCTGGCTCAAACTGAAAAGGACCAAGAATTCTACCTAAATGTTATAAAAAAAAATTGAAGAAAAAAGCATAGGTTATATATCCAAGGCTCAGAAATGTGTCTAGACATCCTGAAAAGGCTGTCGGCCAATAATAAAAGTTAATGAATGCTCTGCTGAAAAAGCTCCAAATTAATCTACTTAGTTTTTCATCTTTAAAGATCATGTGGCCAAGAAGCCACTAATAGCCGGCTACTAGTTTGGCACTCTTCATACAATCAAGCCAACCCTAGCTGCTCCACCATCCAGACATTAGTCCCATCCATCATTGAGAAGGAAAGCACCACCCAAGCTACATGTTTTCCATAAAGCCACTCATTTGATCATGGCTTAATGTTATCACATTTCTACAGAGAAATACACTGGCTCTTACACCCAGTGTGTCTCTTGCATCATTTTGAAAGTATTCAAGAAATCTAATTATTTGAGCGAAAACTGCCTATCTCTGATCACCACTACATCAGAGGGAACCATGCCAGGACAAAATTGGTAGTCCTGCAATCATACATTGTTAGCCCAAGATACTCTTATACTCTTGCTATACAAATAGGCTTGAGACAAGATCCAAAAATCTAAGGCATCCTTGAACTAAGTTAAGGAAGAACTTGCTATTGACATGACCGGTCATAAGCAAGCTAACTGCTAATTTTCCCACATCATTGATGTGTACAATACTTCATATGAATTGCACCAATTAACTCCAGCCCAATATGACATACCCCTCTGCTGTATCTGTTTTGTGCTATATAATTATAGCTCACTTTTAATGCATCTCTTCAAGCTACATACACAATCTCACATAAGCAACATCTTGTATTGTTCTGTGGAGATGAAGTTCCAGGAAAATGTTATGTTTAGGGACATGTTGTTAAACCTGAAAACATAAAGGTGCAAAAAAAAACACTAAGATGAGACTTTATCTGTTTGGAAATAAACAGCTCAACTCTGATTGGTGAGATTTAATCCCATGGCTCTGTGGAAGGATTGTAGCCTTCTTCTTAAAAGTTGTATATAAGATGTCCTCCTAACCAGGCCTATTTTGATTAAAGCATCTGAGGTCAAGGGTGTCTCCATGTGGTGACTGTCCACACACACTAACCCCAGCAATGTTGCTGAGGGTGGGAACCAGAGGCGCGGGGCCAAAGGGCGAGCCAGCCTCCACTATCTCATGAATACACAAAAGTGGGCTGCCCCTTGAATCAATTCCTATGTTTATCTACAGAGTTCTATAGAGATGCACTACCAGTGGGGGCATCTCATAAAAAGTTACGGACTGGCCTCACACACCGCCCGGTGTCATGCTTCATCATCGGCTGTCCTCGCCCGCTATGCTTTATTCAAATGGTAAATGTATGGTGGTTAAAAACTAAGTGAACGGTGGTATGGGATATTATTCTCCCTTCACCGTATGAAATGCGGTCGACATGTTTCTGCTGAGGTGTCCCTGAAGGGTACGTAGCATTCTTCAGGACCTAAAAACGGGGGGGAAAGGGGGGTTATATACCCTATGTGTTCACTTCCTTTTAACTAGTGAAAAATGGAAGGAAAATCCTGTCGCTAGATCAGGGGAGGGGTTAAAAAAACACTATGTAGGTGGATACTTCCCTCTTGGTATATCAGAGAGGACGCCTCCGGGAAGAACAGCTGGAAGCACTGAAACTAGACAAAAGTCTAAGTAGGTCCTTCCACCTCAGTCCTCCCATGGAGCGTTTAGGGTAGAAATACAGGAGTTACTCTCAGTGGTACTATACCAAGAGGGAAGTATCCACCTACACTAGTTAAAAGGAAGTGAACACATAGGGTATATAACCCCCCCCGGTTTTAGGTCCTGAAGAATGCTACGTACCCTTCGGGGACACCTCAGCAGAAACATGTCGACCGCATTTCATTACCATTTGAATAAAGCATAGCACATGGACTAATGTATTGGTTTTTAAATCACTTATCACTCCCCCACGGCCATCACTTAGATTTAGAAGTGCATCCCTGTCTCCAGGTGTATGCCCGCCCTCTATCAAACCAAGTTTTTAGAGGGCGAGGACAGCCGATGATGAAGCATGACACCGGGCGGTGTGTGAGGCCAGTCCGTAACTTTTTATGAGATGCCCCCACTGGTAGTGCATCTCTATAGAACTCTGTAGATAAACATAGGAATTGATTCAAGGGGCAGCCCACTTTTGTGTATCCATGTGGTGACTCCCATGTTTAGGACTGTTAGGGGCTGGAGGGGCTTGAGTTAAAAACATCTGACCATCCACTTTAACACCTATAACACAGTAAAGTGACTGTGTATTATTTATACAGATGCCTGCTATCGTATTTCTGCCTAATAGCATCACGTCCTCCTCACCTTCAGGATCTCAGCACTAAGGCACACACTTACATCAATTCCTACACTCTTACTTTATTCTCAGTTCTGCTACACGTCCTGAATCTAAGTGGACTTTAAGCTGTGATGTACATATATCACATCCGATAGGATCTTATGTTATGTTTATTCTGCAGTGGCATTCCCCTCTGCACATCTATGTCATACATTCTGGCTGTGATAATGAGCTGCTCATTATCACCAGGTACGGTCTTGCTTTCTGAATTTCCTCCACTGTTTTACCATTGTTGGCTCGGGAGGAGGCTTCACGGATGTATTTCATAGTTCTGCTTACTAACCTAGCATCTGAGTCAGCGTTTCACTGTTGGACCTCAGCACTCTGAGTGCATCTGAATACATTTTGCATTGTGACTGTACTGCTGTTGCATTCATTGCCGGTAGCACATGGCTTTCTCTTGCACCCTTCTATCTATCTTCCATTCCTTCTCTCTGCTCTTAATACACCAGGTGCTTCTTAACCCCTATGGGAAGAACACCAGAGAACCACACTCATTCCCTCACATTCCCTAACTCCCATTACTAATTCAAACTTCAGTGGTTTGCTTCTAGATGGGAAATATAGGAAGACTCAGGGGCCGATTCCGATCTCGGTCGGAGGCGCACCCAATACCATTCGGTCGGGAAAAAAGCCATGCGAAAGCCTGTTTCCCGACCGATCCGTACAGCACACCGAACGAGTAAGTACGATGCGCACAACAGCACAGAATCCGGCCGAGCCGTACTCACCCAAACCAGGTCCTGTTCTCCGACCGAGGCGAATCCGGAAACGCTGAATCGAGTCGCACGGAAGGGAAAATGCAGCTCCGTCCGGCCGAACAAGTACGATGCGCTTCCCGTACGCGCCGAACCCGTCGCTACGCACGGCACGTCAAAGCATCCGGGAGAGGCGCACATAAGCTCCGATTCGCGCCACAACACGATCCACGGCTACGAGACGAACACGCCAGCGACGAGGACAACGCGAGCGACGAGGACGACGCGAAGCGGCGAGGACGACGCGAAGCAACGAGAAGGACGAACGACACGAACCAACCATGAATCCCTTCATCCCGATCATACCAATATTCTACATTTACTACCGGAACAGGCACGGACGCGTACGGCGCAGAAGGTAAGTCAGACACCAACCACAAAACACATACAACACGTACACGACACATCACACACACACAGAGGGATGCAGAATATACTTACACCAGCAACAGCAGCACCATAGGGGCGGGATGCCCATCACCAATGCCACATATGCACACAGGGGCCTGAATGCGCACCACCACCCCTACCCAGGGGGGGCAGGATGCCTACCACTACTACCACCCTTAGCCAGGGGGTGCTGGATGCCTACCACTACTACCACCCTGAGCCAGGGGGGGCTGGATGCCTACCACAACTACCACCCTTAGCCAGGGGGGGCTGGATGCCTACCACTACTACCACCCTTAGCCAGGGGGGCTGGATGCCCACCACCACCCTTAGCCAGGGGGGCTGGATGCCTACCACTACTACCACCCTTAGCCAGGGGGCTGGATGCCTACCACCACCCTTAGCCAGGGGGCTGGATGCCTACCACAACTACCACCCTTAGCCAGGGGGGCTGGATGCCTACCACTACTACCACCCTTAGCCAGGGGGCTGGATGCCTACCACTACTACCACCCTGAGCCAGGGGGCTGGATGCCTACCACTACTACCACCCTGAGCCAGGGGGCTGGATGCCTACCACTACTACCACCCTTCGCCAGGGGGCTGGATGCCTACCACTACTACCACCCTGAGCCAGGGGGGGCTGGATGCCTACCACTACTACCACCCTGAGCCAGGGGGGGCTGGATGCCTACCACTACTACCACCCTGAGCCAGGGTGGGCTGGATGCCTACCACTACTACCACCCTTAGCCAGGGGGGGCTGGATGCCTACCACTACTACCACCCTTAGCCAGGGGGGGCTGGATGCCTACCACCACCCTTAGCCAGGGGGCTGGATGCCTACCACTACTACCACCCTGAGCCAGGGGGCTGGATGCCCACCACCACCCTTAGCCAGGGGGGCTGGATGCCCACCACCACCCTTAGCCAGGGGGCTGGATGCCTACCACTACTACCACCCTGAGCCAGGGGGGCTGGATGCCTACCACTACTACCACCCTGAGCCAGGGGGGCTGGATGCCTACCACTACTACCACCCTGAGCCAGGGGGGCTGGATGCCTACCACTACTACCACCCTGAGCCAGGGGGGCTGGATGCCTACCACTACTACCACCCTTAGCCAGGGGGCTGGATGCCTACCACTACTACCACCCTTCGCCAGGGGGCTGGATGCCTACCACTACTACCACCCTGAGCCAGGGGGCTGGATGCCTACCACTACTACCACCCTGAGCCAGGGGGGCTGGATGCCTACCACTACTACCACCCTTAGCCAGGGGGCTGGATGCCTACCACTACTACCACCCTTACCCAGGGGGGCTGGATGCCTACCACTACTACCACCCTTAGCCAGGGGGCTGGATGCCTACCACCACCCTTAGCCAGGGGGGCTGGATGCCTACCACTACTACCACCCTGAGCCAGGGGGGGCTGGATGCCTACCACTACTACCACCCTGAGCCAGGGGGGGCTGGATGCCCACCACCACCCTTATCCAGGGGGGGCTGGATGCCTACCACTACTACCACCCTTAGCCAGGGGGGGCTGGATGCCTACCACTACTACCACCCCCACTCATAGGATGGACAATGCATGACACAACCAGCACACCACAACCTAGGGAATGCAAGAAAAAGACATCCCCCCAACACCATGACAAGCGTGTGTAGACTGTGTCAAATGCCTACAACACCGAACATGACTTTGAACATACAATGTGACCCCCTAGCACATGTGCCACACATATATGTTTGTGGCACCCACAATGCAAGCAGGCCATGACCATTGTGGCAATGGGGTCCAAACCCCCATCATCACAGTGAGCAAAATGTAAGTGTGGGGTCCATCGCTGAAGCACATTTTGAACATTGTGGCAATGGGGTCTAAACCCCCATCATCACAGTGAGCAAAATGTAAGTGTGGGGTCCATAGCTGAAGCACATTTTGAACATTGTGGCAATGGGGTCTAAACCCCCATCATCACAGTGAGCAAAATGTAAGTGTGGGGTCCATAGCTGAAGCACATTTTGAACATTGTGGCAATGGGGTCTAAACCCCCATCATCACAGTGAGCAAAATGTAAGTGTGGGGTCCATAGCTGAAGCACATTTTGAACATTGTGGCAATGGGGACTAAACCCCCATCATCACAGTGAGCAAAATGTAAGTGTGGGGTCCATAGCTGAAGCACATTTTGAACATTGTGGCAATGGGGTCTAAACCCCCATCATCACAGTGAGCAAAATGTAAGTGTGGGGTCCATAGCTGAAGCACATTTTGAACATTGTGGCAATGGGGTCTAAACCCCCATCATCACAGTGAGCAAAATGTAAGTGTGGGGTCCATAGCTGAAGCACATTTTGAACATTGTGGCAATGGGGTCTAAACCCCCATCATCACAGTGACCAAAAGGTAAGTGTTGACAAAGAAAGAGGTGCAACTGCCAAACTGCATGGATGATTCCTGGTCACAGAACAAAAAACACATCAGTGGCAAAGTAGTGTATGTGTCCCATTGCAACATAAATTGGGTGAGCCAAATACTGCAGTGCAAATAAGACATACCTTTGGCCATGTGCAGACAAACAACACCCATGGGGGCTGACACCGTCAACATTCATCAATGACACAATGACAGAAGTGACCATCAGAATGCAGACCCACATATTTGCACCAATGGGCACACAAATGCAGATACCCTGTGGAGACTGCAGATGTGAGGTGAACAGATACCATACCATGGCAGCAATGGGACACACAAACCATGATCATTGTGCTGACCGATGACCTAGGAGTCCCAGGGACAGCAGGGGAAACCAGCCAAACTACATATAGCCAATGGCACACCCAAGATATGCCAATGCAGTGGTGCAGATGCACAAACACAAACAGGCAGACCCACACTGCACATCATACACAACAGGTGAGGGGGGTGCCAGTGTCCCCAGGCAACCACACAACACATGAGGAGACCTGAATACCAATCATACAGATGTGCATACAGTGCCACACAAAGGTAACTCATGGATCCAAATCCCCTATGTGGGCAAGCAGGCATTGTCAGATGAGAGGGAGCACAAATCACACATGTCACACAGGCACGTAGGAACAGCAACTGACACAGCAAGACACAGACACACCACAGCACCACCACCAGGGCCCCCACAATGTGGTGACCCTGGGCTGCATTACAATCCCACTGTGATGACAAAGCTAAATGTGGTTCACACTGTGAACCACAGTCATGTGTCCTGAGCAACAAACTACCATCACACCTACACAAGCACAAATCAATCAGCATGGCCAGTAAGCCAAGGCCAACATGGAGGCAGGGGCCTAGCCGGGCAACAACTCTCATCTGCACACTCTCAACACCACACCCCTCGACCTCCAACAATGTGCAGCAGTGAAGTACACATGCACTGGTGACATTGCACATGCACCCATGACTATTCCAGGGTGGTGGGTGGGAACCAAGGTGCAGAAACACATGACACATGGCCACTCAACAAGACTCCTGAATGTCTGACACACTGCACACTACGCTGTACATGGACATGACGGCAATACCACACCAACCAATGGGATCCCAGCCACAGTCACACACCAATGAAGAAGCCAAGGTCACCCACAAAGAACACACATAGACAACAACCAACATTGCAGCCCGGACCCTGAGGAGTGCCAGCAGTCACACACACAACGTGTCACAATCACTGAAAGATAACACAAACTGGAAATCACATGACAGGGGCAAACAACAAGTGCCAAGGGAAAACCTGACTGTGACCCATCTGCGTCTGCACACAAACTCAGCCCTGACAGCAAACACACCTATGGGTGACACCCTGATGACCAGTAATGTGCCATGCACCCACATCACAGAGAACCCAGGGAGAAGACTTTGGGGGAACATAGGTCAACTCAGCAAGCATCACAAACAGGTACAACACTAGGGATCACAGCATGCACAGCTAAACGGAAGTGAACACACAGACATGCACATACAACACACACCTTGGGCGCAGGCAATGTCACAGGAGTACACACTGCCATGAGGGGACTCCACTCCTGTGTGAGGAAAGCTGTGCCATATGTTGCCTCAGTAGGGCCCCATCATGTCAGCTGAGCACTTGGTCACACAATAAACAATTAGCACCAAATGAGGGCTCCCGTCACATCAGCCTGGTCATGGAAGTGCCAACGGAATCATCAGCACAGATCCAACACACTTGTATAGCAATGTTGCACTGACAACACAGATGAGTCCTTCCCCATTGATGCCCAAACCTGCATGTCCAGTGGAGATGGCCACACGGTCAGGGAAGTAGACGAATTGAACAATGGCAGGCACAACAGATGTGCAGGGGTGGAAGCCACAGATGTGAAATAGCTAATCTAAGTAGGAAATCCCATTGCCAAATACTGAACACATGACACCCTCAGATGCTGCTATGGATGACATGGATACACCACAGGATAGGACACATTCCCCCTGGACCACATGGGTTCCTGCACAGTAACACTTCATTATCATGAGACCAAATATCACCATCACTGCAGCAAGGGCATGGTTAGCATCATCAACAACATGTACATCAGAAGCATAAGCACTAGAGAACAGAAAGTTGCTTTATTCAGCATATGTGTGGAATGAAAACAAAGTCCAGAAAAAACACAAAGGCCAATGGCCAGTCCACTGTAAAAGTCCAAACAGGGTGACAGTGGCAGATGTCACCCTACGCATGCCTGCACAAAACCAGGGACAATCCACTAGGAGGGGCAACCGGGGCGGCAGGCCAGGCACCGCAGGGACAGGATCAGGGCTCACCAGGAGGAAGCAGGGAAGGGGTGGTGGGTGCTGGAGAGCCACTGACAACTGCAGTGGAGGTGTCTGACATGGTGTGTGCTGGCACAACTGGGGGGAATGACTCAGATGTTGTGGGTGCCGGCACGACTGCAGTGGACCCTGCAGATGGAGTGGACAGCTCCGCCACTGCAGTGCCCAAGTCAGACAGGGTGGTAGTGGACTCCACTGCAGTGCCTACCACCAGGGGAGGAGAATGGGGAACAGGCAAGGTGGGCTGGACAGAGGGGGAGGACACCCTCACCACATCAGTGGCACAGACAAGCGCAGCGGGGGTGTGGTGCCGGGAGAGCAAGTGCCAGGGGAGAAGGCCGGATCCTCTTGGGGATGGTATATCTGTGGGTGGGGGAACCTGGGGCAGGGTGTGGTGGGGGCACCTGTGGAGTGGGGGCCTGAGGGATGGAGGAAGGAGACCTGGTGCCTGAGCTGCAGGGCGGCGGCGGGGTCTTGCTCTTACGACTCCGGGGGACTTGCGGGTGGGGGCCTCAGTCTGTCTGCGCCTGGGGGAGGGTGTCCGGGGGCGAGGGGCACTCTGCTCCATGTGGGTGGGCTTCCTCTTCCCCCTGGATGCTGGAGCAGCTGGATCGGAGGGAAGAGGCCGAGGTCACTGAGGAAGAGGCGCTGGGTCTTTGGGGCTGCAGGTGAGGCAAGGGAGGGTGTTTTGGAGGGAGAGGCAACTGAGGACTGCGCAGTGCTCGTGGATGCGTGTGTGTGTACCAGGGCCCCATCCCCTGTGAGTCTGGTTTCAGTCCCCTGACTGTGCGTGCGTGTGCGTTTTGTTTGTGGCGTGTGTGTCTGTGTGCTGGATGTGTGTGTGCTGGTGTGTGCCTGTGCTGGATGTGTGTGTGCTGGTGTGTGCCTGTGCCGGTGTGTGTGTGCTTGGGACAGGTAAGGTGCTGGGGAGTGTGGATGGAGCAGAGGCAGGAGGGGTGAGGGACTGTCTGAGGAGGGACACTGCTGCCGTCAGGGAGGAGTCCATGGACCTATTGCCCCTCTGTAGGTCAGACATGCCCGATGAGATGCCCTCCATGAACGACACCAGCTGAGTCAACAGAGCGGTGTGCGCATGGAGGACACTCAGCATGGCTGTCTGCCCTACATGGAGCTGGCGAAGGAGGTACACAGACTCCTCACTCAGGGCAGCAGGGGACACAGGGGCAGGGGGTGCGGTGCCTGGCCCAAAGGAGACACGCTCCCGAACATGGGAGCCTCCACGGATCTGGGGAATGGGAGCCGATGGGAGGGCGGTGGTGGTGCTGGTGGTGGCGGGGACAGCAACACTAGCTGGAGTGTGGTGGCTGCTGACACCCGCCTCCATAAGGGAGTCATCCTCCGAGTTGCTCTGGTCCTCAGCTGAGGTGGATGGTGCTGAGGACTCCTCGGTGTGGCTCCCCTCGCCCTCCGTGCCACTGGGTCCCTCCGACCACTCCTCGGCTGCTGACCCAGTCTGGCTCTCCGGCTCCTCCTGGTCCGTGGAGCTGTCCCCTTCCGTGGCCGTGGATGTATCTGCAAACAATGGGGAAACAGACAGACATCAGTCACCTGCACCAAACGCACACACCACTGTGAGCACAGCACATTACAGAGCAAGCCCTGGCATCATTAGTTGTACATTGCTAAAAGTGCCCTAACTGAACAGGAGCAGCCAATTGTCAGTCTGATGCCAACCATGGCACTCACATCCCACATGGCCTTGCACCCATCTGTCTGGTGTCTGTTGGATTGCAACACCCCAGTGTGGACACATGCACCAACTACACAGTAGTTGGACAGTGCAGAGGACACGGTGTGGCATGTGGACATGCACACATCACAGCTCTTGCCACTGAGTCAGTACAGGTTTCCGGATGAAAGGGATGCCCAGAGTCAAATAGGAAATGCATGTGATGCATACTAGCGACAGACACCATGATGCACCCATGTCCTGATAGCCATCGCCACAATGGTGTGCATGTAGCACATGTCACTCCCCTGCAGGATCACCAATAAGTAGAAACATGCCATGGCGGAGGCATGACTGCTAAGTCATACATCACTGTCTCAGTGATGTATGACTTGGCAACCAGACAACAACACTCTGCACTGTGTCACAATAGTAGGTCATGGGGAATGCAAGTCCTGGAGCTGCACAAGTGCACATGTACATCCCCCACAACAAATCATCTTAACCCTCATCTGTCCAGGTCATACCTATTGGACATATGGGAGACCTGTGACACTACCCTCTGAACCTGAGCCCCTCACAATCTGCTGTGAATGGGGAACAGCTGCCTGAACTTCACATTCGCATACCCCAGTCTGCACGGGCAGCTGATCAAACACCTATGTGACACACAAGTATCGTCTCCTATGGTCACATCTCCAGGGGCATGCTGAGCCCCTACCAAGAATCACCCCAGCAGTCCTGGCAACTAATCCACAGCACACTGACACAGAGGCAGACACCTGAGGGGTCAAATCACTGCGCACAATGTGTCAGCTGATACACGGGAGTGGGAGTACAGAGTGCATTGCATGGCCTGGAGTAGGCATGACTGTCCTGCCCCACATGAATGAGGGATGAGCCCTGGACAGTGGATAGCTGGCTATGTATGTGTGACACACGTAATCTGCACACTCCTGGGGCCCAAACATTGTTCCCACCCGCTGCATGGGCGTGTACCACATACCCCAGGCACATGTGGTGGCTCAGCTCAGCAAGTGGACCGCATATCAAAGCAACACGCAGATTACATGTCCGAACACAGGCGTTGTGTGAACAATGGACCCACCCATGATGCCCACAACAGAGTTAGGGAAACAGATGCTGTCCCCCACCTTTAGTGAAGCAAACTGCAAGGACACAGTCCCAAGTGACACAATTCCCTGAATGTAAGGGCCACACCTGGGTATCAGATGAGCAGTGGGCAGTGCACAATAGAGGGACATGGCTCCTGGACAACATGACTGCTGCACTGTGGCAGTTGAACCAGGCCAGAGGAGGGCACAAAGCATGTAATACAGAGTTCACAGTGCAGTCTTTGACTCACCCCCTCCTTGCTGCTGTCTGGCCTTCAGCTGCCCATCCAGGTCTGGAAACACCACCGCCAGGATCTGGAGTATGTGGGGGGTCAGGGTCCGTGTTCCGCCCCTCCTGTGAGGAGGCGACAGCTTCAGCTGGACCCGTGCAATCCTCCGGGTCCAGCCCCGAAGGTCCTGCCACCTCTTCTGGCAGTTGCGGATCCGGCGCTTGTAGACCCCCACGGACCGGACAGCCCGGACGATGTCCTTCCAGATCTCCTGCTTCCGATGGGCATTAACCTGTCAGGATGACAAAGTGAAAAGGCCATTACTACACATGCAACATATCCGTGCATGACACAGTTGTATATACATGTCTCAATCACAGGGGCACATGATGTACACAGGCAGTGCAAAGCTGCCCATGGACAGTTTGCCAGACGTCACTACATGGTATCATTGCATGGGAAGTAAAACCTTGTTCAAATGCACTGTCACTGCACCATACCTGTCCAGTGCATGTCACTACACACTATGGGGGGTGACAACTACTCAGTGAGCCTGCTAGCCAGTGGCGTGCAGACTTTCAGCCTTGCTAGTCAGACAATATGCACATTCAGAAAGGCAGTGCACAGAACACTCACCTGCTCCCCTGGTGTCCCATACAGCTTGCTGTACTGTGGAAGTAGGCTGTCCAGCAGGGCCTGGTTCTCCTCAAGGCTGAAGGCTGGGGCTCTTTCCACAGTACGTGCCATTGCAGGGTCCAGAGGGGCAGAGACAGCAGCAGTGCAGTGGCAGATGTCGTCCTGGAGCATGTAGTGCAGGCAAGTGAGCTCTCAGGGGAACAGCCAGCAATATATATGTGCTGGAGAGGCAGATACTGTCCCTTGTGTCCAAAGTGATAGGTCCAAGTCGTTTGCATCTTCTGAATCTGGCCAATCCATGGAATAGCAGCACCAATACACGCCCACAGCATCCTTCAAATCTTCAACTTCATGACATACATGATTTTGCAACATTGTTGTGGGTGACCAACTGAATTTCCAGCAACCGACTCGTTCGAAATTCGAAAGCAGCGTCCGTTGCCAGGCAAGGCCATTGTCAATGGAGTGCGCACCGATCGGTCCATTGCGGTACAACGCGTACAGGGGTACAACGCGTACCCGCACACATTGAATGCAATGGGCCGGCTGGGGGCACCGATCGGTCCATTGCAGTACAACGCGTACAGGGGTACAACGCGTACCCGCACATTGAATGCAATGGGCCGGCCGGGGCACCGATCGGTCCATTGCTGATCAAGCGCATACAGGGGTACAACGGCGTACCCGCGCACATTGAATGCAATGGGCGGCCAGGGGCACCGATCGGTCCATTGCTGATCAAGCGGCGTACAGGAGTACAACGGCGTACCCGCACATTGAATGCAATGGGCGGCCGAGGGCACCGATCGGTCCATTGCAGTACAACGCGTACAGGGTACTAACGCGTACCCGCACACATTGAATGCAATGGGCGGCCGGGGGCACCGATCGGTCCATTGCAGTACAACGCGTACAGGAGTACAACGCGTACCGCACACATTGAATGCAATGGGCCGGCCGGGGGCACCGATCGGTCCATTGCAGTACAACGCGTACAGAAGGTTACAACGCGTACCCGCACACGTTGAATGCAATGGGCGGCCGGGGCACCGATCGGTCCATTGCAGTACAACGGCGTACAGGGTACAACGCGTACCAGCACACATTGAATGCAATGGGCCGGCCGGGGCACCGATCGGTCCATTGCGGTACAACGCGTACAGGGGTACAACGGCGTACCCGCGCACATTGAATGCAATGGGCCGGCCGGGGCACCGATCGGTCCATTGCAGTACAACGCGTACAGGGGTACAGCAGCGTACCCGCACACATTGAATGCAATGGGCGGCCGGGGGCACCGATCGGTCCATTGCTGATCAACAGCGTACAGGGGTACAACGCGTACCCGCACACATTGAATGCAATGGGCCGGCCGGGGGCACCGATCGGTCCATTGCAGTACAACGCGTACAGGGGTACAACGCGTACCCGCACACATTGAATGCAATGGGCCGGCCGGGGGCACCGATCGGTCCATTGCTGATCAACAGCGTACAGGGGTACAACGCGTACCCGCACACATTGAATGCAATGGGCCGGCCGGGGCACCGATCGGTCCATTGCTGTTCAACGCATCACTGTACAAGTGACTGGCATATGTCACCATGCCTGTCTCAGATGGACATATGCCAGCCACAGATAGCTCCCAGGGAGTGAGGGGCACACCTACATCACGACAGCCTGTCCAAACTTTATCATAAGGCATGTAAGGCTGCATTTCCTATTGTGTGTATGTTGGTGTACATGTTGTCCTGTGGGTGTCACCTGTGGGCAGCCACCCCAGGCTGTGCACGTGTTCATGGGGACAGGATCCTGGGTGTTACGTGTACATGACCACTGTGATGTGCAACTGTTCATATCTGTGCATGTGCCATGGTCACATTTCACGGTGGTGTATGTGTATGTCATGTCACATACCCCGTGAGTCCCATGTGGGATGGTATGTTTGAGCCAGGGTGTCCCAGAGGCACAATAGTGATGGTCCTCCACAGTCTGTGTGCATGTAGTGTTTACAATGTCTCTGATTTCATGTGCACAATGGGAGACAGTCTCCACATCCACGTTGTGTGTGCATGGACTTTGATGTTGTGCGTGTGTGTGTCACAGACGTCCATGTCTGTCCTGCCGTGGCAAATGGGACCACTACCTGTGGGGGTCATGGTTGTTTTGCTGTGGTGTATACATGATACTCCATGTAATGCCAGTGTCCATGTGGCAATACAGGGTCCCTGGGAATGTACCTGTCGTTGAGCTGTGGTGCCTGGGGCACATCTGTCCTCACATGTCACTGTGGGGGTGATTGTGACACGGCAGCAGGAGATGGGAACTGTGACACGGCCTCATGATATCCAATGGGCCAACCTGGGACTAATTGATGCCACTTGTTGGACCGTGTTGACAGATGTTGGCCATGTATGTACCATACATGTCCTTACGGAACTGCACACTTCATGTAGTTGTGCCTCATAATGATGTATGTTGGGATATTGAGTGTGTTCAATGCCGCATATGTGGGGTGACTGACAATCTTGCTTACTTCTCCTCTGCACTGCAGGGCTCCTGCTGTCCATCGACCATTCCCAGACCTGGCAACGATGGTGGAACGGGACAGCATCCGACGGTACCGCTTCACCAGGCAGCTGATTGAGGATTTGGCAGTGCAGTTGTCCCCACATTTGCAGCCTGGCCGGCCGTATCCTACAGCGCTGACCCCCAAGGTGAAGGTGATGGCAGCCCTACACTTCTTTGCCACCGGTACCTTCCAACATACTGTGGCGACTGCTGGTGGGATGTCACAGACCATGTTGAGCCGTGTGCTCCGCGATGTTTTGGCGGCAATGTTGCTATTCCTGAACCGGTACATCTATTTCCCTAGACTGCGACGACTCACTGACGTGAAGAGTGACTTTTATGCCCTGGGGAGGATGCCGCATGTCATTGGCTCCATTGATGGGACACATGTGGCTTTGGTACCACCACAGGCCCAGGAGCAGGCCTACAGGAACCGCAAGCACTACCACTCGGTCAATGCACTGGTGGTGTGTCTTGCAGACATGACCATCACACACGTGTGTGCCCGTTTCCCTGGTTCAGCACACGATGCCTTTGTGATGAGGAGTAGTCGCATCCCCAGGATGATGGCACAGATGCAGAACCAGCGTGCCTGGCTTGTCGGTGTGTACTGACTTTGTGCCATTGTGTGTGATCTGATCTGTAGTATTCCGCCCACTTTTCCAAGTCAGCTAATGTGCACTTGTCTGTCCGTAGGTGACTCGGGATACCCCAACATGCCGTGGTTGCTGACACCCCTCAGGAACCCTGTGACACCAGCCCAGATGCGCTACAATGAGGCACATGGTCGGACCAGGAGAGTGATTGAGCGGACATTTGGTCTCCTGAAGAGCCGCTTCCGCTGCCTGGACAAGACCGGAGGGTCCCTCCCATATGCCCCTGCGAAAGTGTGCAAGATTATCATCGTCTGCTGCATGCTCCACAACCTGGCAGTGCGGAAGGAGTTGCCTCTCATCCAGGATGACAATGACCAACATCCGCCACCTGTGGAGGATCCTGGCCTGGACCACGATGCCAGTGACGATGATGATGATGATGAGGGTGATGTCCGCACACAGCTCATCACCAACTTCTTTAGCTGAATGTGAGTATCCTGAGGTGTCATGTCAATGATGTGAGTTGGCATGATATGTGTAGGTGGTGCTCTGGTGCTGTTGGAGTGTGTCCATAGGCTACTTGACTGGATGTGTGTTGCGATGTGTGCTTACAGGTGGAAAGTACTCCCCAACAGTGTTGACATGCTAACTTGGTTCTGGGTGGGTATCTTGTAACATGTATTGTGCATGAGTTTTGCTGTTCTGTCCTGTACTCCATTGCTTTTGACTGTGTGTCATTTCTGTCCTTCACAGGGTACTTTCAGATTCGTTTGGTCAACTGTGTCCACCGACGACGTGATTGCACTTCCAGGGTGGTAGCTGTTGTGTCCCTACAGGTGATGTGCGCCACACCCATGGACTTCCTTCCGTCTACAGTTGTTGACTGTGTGCCCGCTGCCAGGTGGGATTACCTTGCATCTGTAGTGGTTACGACATGTTGCAACTGTGTAATAAACCTGTGCTTCACTTTGTGATGTGCGTTGTCTGTGGTCACACATTTGACTGCCATTTGCTTACTGCACCTGTGGGCTACTTGACTACAACTGGGAATGGGTGTGGTGTCTGTGCATTGCACCGTCTTCCCTGGCAACATCAGTGTAGGCAATGAGTCAGATGGCCTAGGTGTGTATGTGTTGTGTAGCCCTGGTGGTGTGTCTCCCTCATATGTGTCACGTTGCCTTTACTCACATGCCTGTGTTGTACTTGCTGTTGCAGTTTGCATACACAGTGTAATTTTGCAGTTCATCATCCCCATAACAGCACCCACGTTGGAATCACAACAGAGGCAAGTATGGTGTATTAGTGTGTTTATTGTGATACATTTGTGTGAATAGTGCATAGGATGGGTAGTGCTGTACATAAATCTTGCAATCAGAAGTTCCTAGGTGAATTGAAAGTCCTGGTAGACAGAATCCCCAGTATCGGGGCCACAGTTGTCTGAGACATTGGTCCAACTTGTACTCCCCATGCAATGTGTGGGAGTAGTGTTGCCGTCAACAGGGTGAACAGTCTGTGCACAAAGGTGAACATCCAGAACAGGTTCAGGCTTCCTGGAAGTTGCGCTTGGCCATCGGCCTCTCACTTGCCCCTCTTCGGACGACCCCTCTTCTTGGGGGGGCCCCTCAAGTACAGGCTGCTGCGGTGCAGGGGACTCTCCGCCAGAGTCATCCTCCCTCCCTGTGGCAGTTGCAGTTTGGGCAGCACCAGATGTTGTTGGCACACAGGGAGGTGTGGACTCGTTGCTGTTCATCTGGCGGAGGCATTGTAAAATGTCCCTGTGCACCGCCGTCATCTCATGCAGTGCATCCCACTTGGACTCCACGCGGGACATGTGTGAGTCCACGCGGGACATGTGTGACTCCACGTGGGACATGTGAGAGTCCAAGCGGGCATGATGGGCAGCCTGCTGCTGTTTCATGTCTCTGAGGAGCCCCACTACCTGGCTGAGGTCTCCGGTGCTGGACTGGTACGCATCAGCTATGCGTACCAGTTGTGGGTCATCATGCACACCAGCAACCTCTGCAAGCAGCGACCTCTGTCTCCCACCCCTCCCACCACCCCTGCTGACATGTGCAGTGCGTGCAGTGGCACGCACAGATGACCCTGGTCCACCTTGGAGGTTGGTGGTGGTGGTGGTGTCCATGGCCCCAGGTTGGTCCAGGGTCCCTGTGCTGGTGTTGCTCCTTGTTCTGTCCATGTCGGCAGGGATGGTATTTGTGTTGACAGTCATTGGAGGGGTGGGTGCAGGGGGTGCAGCTGGTGGTCCTGCTGGTGCTGCAGCTGGTGGTCCTGCTGGTGCTGCATGTAGACTTGCACCGGATGTGCCAGGTTGGTCTTCTTCGTCCGAGGACGGCAGAGGCTGTACGACACCAGTGAGCTCCGCATCCTCTTGAGCCTGGGACTGGGACTCCTCAGCGTCTGCTGCTGTGTCCCCATCATCACCTCTTTTTGGGAGACACACACAATGTATGTTATGTTTCTGCAGGCATCAATGGTTGACACACATGACAGTTGTGACTGTGCCTCTGGGTGCGGGCCTGTACATTGCATTGTCCTATGTCGTCACAGTCAGGGGTTGATATTGGTGTGGCACATTGTCCTGCATTATTTGGGCATTTCTATGTATTTGTTGGGGTGTGAACATGGTCTGCATTGGTTGTGTTTGGTTGACAGCCGGCCCTCCTTCCCACCCACCCAGCCTGTCAGTTATCCCACCATGGACTGTGCTTGCATTGCAGGGAGTGGAAGTTGTCTCTCAGGATGTCAGTCAGTGGTGTCCTGCTGTTTGTTGGTGCACAGTTGCCAGCAGGGCCTTGTGCTCCCCACAGCAGTAGCCAGTGTCAGCCATCTTGTGAGTCCTTCTCCACTCCCTGTGATGTGAGCATGGTTCAGGGTGGTGTTGATGGGCCAGTTGTGAGGCTGAACAATATCTGTGCCTACTACTCCCATCATGCTATTGCCTCCACCCCCCTTCCCAGCATGCCCATGCTTCCTTCCTTTTGACTCTGCGTCCCTGTGGGGTGGGCTGGCTGTGCTGACAGGATGGCTGGGAGTGTTGTCCTGGCAGTTGTTTGGCTAAAAGTCCCAAGAGTGTCCCTGTGCTTTACACAACATAACCCAGGGTGGTGGTTCTTTGTGGGATCTTGAGTTAGGATGGGAGGCATTGCATTCTACCAGGTGGGTTCTGTGGAGTTTGTGTTGAGGGGGTGTGAGGGGAGGTGCTTGTGACTATGGTCAGTGCTGCAAGTCCTCCTTCCCACCCAGCCAGCCAGATATCCCACCATGGAATGTGCTTGCATTGCAGGGAGTGGAAGTTGTCTCTCAGGATGTCAGTCAGTGGTGTCCTGCTGTTTGTTGGTGCACAGTTGCCAGCAGGGCCTTGTGCTCCCCACAGCAGTAGCCAGTGTCAGCCATCTTGTGAGTCCTTCTCCACTCCCTGTGATGTGTGCATGGTTCAGGGTGGTGTTGATGGGACAGTTGTGGGGGTGACCAATATCAGTGACTGCCACTCCCATCATGCTATTGCCTCCACCCCACTTGCCAGCATTCCCATACTTACTTGCTTTTGTGGGGAGTTCAGTGTGTGTGGGTGTGAGGGCAATGGCAAGATGGCTGACAGTGGTGTCCTGCTGTTGGTTGGTGTGCAGTTCCCAGCAGGGCCTTGTGCTCCCCACAGCAGTAGCCAGTGTCAGCCATCTTGTGAGTCCTTCTCCACTCCCTGTGATGTGAGCATGGTTCAGGGTGGTGTTGATGGGACAGTTGTGGGGGTGACCAATATCAGTGACTGCCACTCCCATCATGCTATTGCCTCCACCCCACTTGCCAGCATTCCCATACTTACTTGCTTTTGTGGGGAGTTCAGTGTGTGTGGGTGTGAGGGCAATGGCAAGATGGCTGACAGTGGTGTCCTGCTGTTGGTTGGTGTGCAGTTCCCAGCAGGGCCTTGTGCTCCCCACAGCAGTAGCCAGTGTCAGCCATCTTGTGAGTCCTTCTCCACTCCCTGTGATGTGAGCATGGTTCAGGGTGGTGTTGATGGGACAGTTGTGGGGGTGACCAATATCAGTGACTGCCACTCCCATCATGCTATTGCCTCCACCCCACTTGCCAGCATTCCCATACTTACTTGCTTTTGTGGGGAGTTCAGTGTGTGTGGGTGTGAGGGCAATGGCAAGATGGCTGACAGTGGTGTCCTGCTGTTGGTTGGTGTGCAGTTCCCAGCAGGGCCTTGTGCTCCCCACAGCAGTAGCCAGTGTCAGCCATCTTGTGAGTCCTTCTCCACTCCCTGTGATGTGAGCATGGTTCAGGGTGGTGTTGATGGGACAGTTGTGGGGGTGACCAATATCAGTGACTGCCACTCCCATCATGCTATTGCCTCCACCCCACTTGCCAGCATTCCCATACTTACTTGCTTTTGTGGGGAGTTCAGTGTGTGTGGGTGTGAGGGCAATGGCAAGATGGCTGACAGTGGTGTCCTGCTGTTGGTTGGTGTGCAGTTCCCAGCATGCCCTTGTGCTCCCCACGACACAGCAACAGTGTCAGACATCTTTGATGGGCCTTTCCACTCTCTGTGGGATGTGCATGCGTGAGTGTGAGCTTGCTGGGCCATGTGGTGGGGGATGTAGAGCTGTGACTACGACTCCCATCATGCTATTGCCTCCATCCCCCTTCCCAGCATGCCCATGCTTCCTTCCTTTTGACTCTGCTTCCCTGTGGGGTGGGCTGGCTGTGCTGACAGGATGGCTGGGAGTGTTGTCCTGGCAGTTGTTTGGCTAAAAGTCCCAAGAGTGTCCCTGTGCTTCACACAACATAACCCAGGGTGGTGGTTCTTTGTGGGATCTTGAGTTAGGATGTGAGGCATTGCATTCTACCAGGTGGGTTCTGTGGAGTTTGTGTTGAGGGGTGTGTGAGGGGAGGTGCTTGTGACTATGGTCAGTGCTGCAAGTCCTCCTTCCCACCCAGCCAGCCAGATATCCCACCATGGAACGTGCTTGCATTGCAGGGAGTGGAAGTTGTCTCTCAGGATGTCAGTCAGTGGTGTCCTGCTGTTTGTTGGTGCACAGTTCCCAGCAGGGCCTTGTGCTCCCACAGCAGTTGCCAGTGTCAGCCATCTTGTGAGTCCTTCTCCACTCCCTGTGATGTGCGCATGGTTCATGGTGGTGTTGATGGGACAGTTGTGGGGGGCAATATGTGACTGCGACTCCCATGATGCTATTGGCTACACTGACTTGGCCAGCATACACAGAATTCCTTCCTTTGAGTGGTCTTCACTGTGTGTTGGTGTTGTTGTGGTGGCTACATGTCTGGATGTGTTTGTTCGTTCTATTTGTGCCACTGCCTAGCTGTAGTTGTAGTTGTGTTTGTACATGTGATGGCACAGTTGGATGTAACTTTTTTGATGGCATGTGTTGTGTTTATCTGACTGACATACACATTTTGGGATGATTCTGTTCTGGTTGCTGTGTAATTGCTATGAGTGCATGGTTTGACTCTCCCCTTGACAGTGATGTGTGTGTGTTTTGTGGCAGAATATTGTGTACATTTGTTGTGTACTCACCAGGCTCTGGGATGTTCTCTAGTCCATATACGCTCACTGGCGGAAGGATGGCCCGCACCTTCTCCTCCCAGGGCCTGAGGTATATTGGCTTGGCAGGAGGGCCACTGCCGGTGTATTGGCTGATGATGTAGTCTTTCTTGAGCAGGTCCCGTACCCTCCTGCGCACGTCATACCACCTGTTCTGGATGTCGCTCTTTGTGCGCAGACATGGTGATTGTGCGTTCACCCTGTTGATGATCCTCTCCCACATCTTGGTTTTCTGGGAGATGGGGGTCTGTTGGACCAGTGTGCCAAACAGCTGTGGCTCTACCCTGAGGATCTCGTCTACCATGACTTCCAATTCACAATCTAGGAACTTGTGATTCTTCTTGGGGGGCATGGTGATGGGTGGTGATGGTGAGTGATGTGTGTGTTGGTGTGCAGGTGAGGGTGTGTGAGTGTGTGTTTTGCTGGGTGTATGTGAGGTAGGTATTTGTTGGTGTGCTGATGGTGTGTGGCTTGTGTGAGGGATAAGCTGTGGGTGTGTGGCTGCTGTCTCTTGGGTGCTGGCAGTGGAATGGCATTTGCAAAGGATCATGGTTGTGATTTGTGTCCTTTATATGGGTGGAGTTGTGGGTGTGTCTTTGTTCTCTGTCCCCACCCCCCAGTATTTATTGGCTTTGTAATTGCTTGTTTGGCCTTTTTTTGTGTGATTTTCCTTTGGACTGTCTGTGCATGTTGGAAACGTTCTTGTGACCGAGTCGGACCCTGCATTTGTCTCGTACGGTGTTCTCCGTTTCGTTCACGCTGTGTTTGTGCAGTTTTTTATGCTGCGTACGCGTCGGTCGCGGTGTTTTGTGTTGCTTCGGCTCGGTTTTGTATGCGTGTCGGTCGTGCGGCTTGTCCTCCGTCCGACTCGGTCGTGGTTTTCGCGCCTTGCATCGTACTTTGCGGTTTGGAGTTCGCGTGTACGTTTCGGTCGGATTTGTTCCGGGTGCGTGTCGGTCGGTTCGATTCGCGTGTTTTTCCGGCCGGATTGCTGTTTTCCGTGCGGCTCGGTCGTTCGGCTTGGGTTCGGTACGTGTCGGTCGGATTTTGCACGCCTTGCATCGTACTTGGCGTGTCGGGCGCCACAGGTACGTGTCGGTCGGTATAATTTCCGGCTCCGAGTCGGTCGGTGCTTTTTCTGGCCCGAATCGGAATCGACCCCTCAGTGTAGATGTAGCCGATGAGTTTCCTGAGACACCAACACCAAGGACTCATCTCATCTGCCCTATCCTCATGCAGAGGGGCAGGTTTTCGTATTGGATGTGCTCCACCTAAACAATTGTGTTACAAATATCTGACTATGGCAAGGCCCTTCACTTTAATGCTATTTTCCTAACTTCAAAAGGCACCAATGCTGATATAAACACTTTTTTTCATTGGTGTTTGGTATAAGCAGAGGCTAAAAATTTCACTTTCTATGCATGTAGCTCAAACATTAATTACCTTGAACTCACCATAAAGTGGGGTTGAGGGTAAACTGTCCAACTCTGTTCTGGAAACCAACTGACAAAAATTCTTCTCTCCAATATATCAGCTGACACGTTAAGGCCCTAACTGATCACTCGCCATATGGTGTGTCCCTTCGGATATGAAACAATTTTAAGTTAAAAGAGGATTAGTTTCATGAAGCCAAAATTCCGTGTTCCCAAATAGACACTGTGGTTACCCCAAATTATTAGTATGCTAATGAATACAAAAAGCTTTGCTCTGCCTTCCTAAAATCTTCAGACTGTTAAGCCCAACTCTTTTTCCTCAAACTTTTTCACAGTATATCTGGCCAATTCTTTTTTGGATAAAATGTCCAATAGATTTTTTCATTGTTTTCATTTGACTTCAGTGTTTCTCAGTGCTCTTTGGGTTTTGCAGTTCTGGTGTTCCAGTGAGGGAATGCCGCCATTTTCACCTCCTCATGTGGCATGCATTCATTCCCGGGAGCTTCCTTGATATAAGTTGCCACCAGGTTCGCAATGTCGACACTCTGCAAGTTGTTTCATAAGAATCATTGGGGTTTATTTATTTTTTTGCTCTTGCAGATGGCAGACTTTTGGTGACTGCAGGTCCTAATTTCTAATATGTATGCACTCATTTTATAAGGATATATTAAGAGTTTTGCCTACAGACTGCAATCGATCATTTCCATGCAACCTTAGTTTGATGCATTTCAGATAGGGTATTCACAAAGTTGTCAACTCACCAAATCATACTGGGACGTGCAATGCCCGTATTCTTCATATTGGCAATACATCACATGTATAGAACTTTAATGCAGAATCTTTTTCTATAGGTTGAAGACTAAACAATGTCCTCAACTTTCCAGATCAAGTTTTACTGATTGCAATTTGGGGCCTCTTTTGGGCCCTTCCTATTAATTTATCAAGTAAGTATGATTTGATCATTTAACCACCGTACAGTCTTTGACTACATCGAAAATAATAGACACTCAGTTGACTCTCCTTCCACACTCTGGGAGACATTTAAGGTGGTGATCCATGGGGTTTGCATTGCCAAACAGGCTGGAGTACTTTACTCAACTGGAAACGGACACCTGTATGTTAGAACTCCAATTTTTCGCCATTGAAAACACAGGCACGATAGCCTTCCTCAAGAGTTAACGATTGGAGTATGAAGAGGCGGCACATAGGGAGACGCACTACCTTGGCAAGTAGGCAGTTGCTCGGCGCTACAGAGAGGGGGACATGACAGGTAAGACACTTGCCAGACTACTCTGTAAGCCCTGGACCAGTGATCACATCACGGAGCTTGTTGATGACCAGTAGACTTCTCATACGTGCCCCAACGATGTACGACTTGCCATGGGTACATTCAATACTAATCTTGACACCTCTTCGCTGCCACATGATCCTGCTGCTCTGACCTCCTACTTCGTTACTATACAACTTCTTTGGCTCGATGGTGAGCCCCGCCAGTTTCTGGATGTGCCTTTCACAATTGAGGACGTTATACAGGTCATCCAAAGTACGCCGGGGGACAAAGCACCGGGCTTGGATGGTCTAACTGTAGCCTTTTAAAAAGAGTATTCTCAAATTCTTGCTACCCACCTCCGGGCAATGAACGAGGAGTCACTGATGCATGGTAAATGCAGTTTTCCCTTCAGAAGGCAATAATTGTCACCGTACTGAAACCAGAAAAGGCCCCACGGAACTGTGGCTCTTATAGACCACTGTCCATAATTAATGTGGATAACAAATTTTTGCCCAAATTGATAGCCTCCCGCCTCCCTCCCTTGCCAACGAGCATGGTCCGTCCAGACCAGTTTGGCTTTGTTCCCAGCAGCTCGGACACACATCATTTATTAACTTTAATTGCACTATTCAACTCAGTTGCGCTGCAGAGGTTTTGCTTGATGCCACCAATGCATTTGACTCTCTGGAATTGCTGTATCTTCTCCTACTTATGTCCCGTACCATACTAAGTGGTAGCTTCCTACGCCTGGTTAAATTACTCTACACAAAGCCGATGGCCCGTCTGCGCATCAATGGCTCGATCACCCCTCCTTTTATAATCTCAAGGAGCACTCTTCAGGGATGTCCCCTATCGCCTATGCTCTTTACCATCGCAATGGAGGCCCTAGCTGCCAGATTAAGGCAACACCGTTCTCACCAAGGACAGGCATTCAAACCAGAAGGATTCTAGTTTCCATGTACGCTGACAATATCACCCTATATGTCAGTGACCCCAAAAATAATATCGCCCCTATCTTCTGGGAAATCATCCACTTTGGTGGTCATGCTGGAACGTCTCAGATCCAACTTGCTTGCTTTGACATGGGCTGGTAAACATCCCCGGGTAGTCTGGGAAGTGCTAACCCTCCCCTTCGTGCAGGGGTGATATGTGCTCCTGATATGGACCTCTACTTCTACTGTGCACAGGCACAGTTTGCCCACTATTGGCTGCACCCTACTATGTTTCGGCCTCACACAGCCCCTGAACATGATCAAGTAGCGCCCTGCCCCTTGAGTACTGCCCTATACCTGTCCCCAAGCTCCCTCAAGCTGAGATTGATACTGTGGCCTGCACAATATGGGTGTGGGAAAGTCTGAGAACACGTGCAGGGCTTGACTGCATGTATGCCCTTGCAATACCACTTGGGGGATACCGATCCCTGCACTAACTGACACTGGCGCTCGTAGACGCTTGAGACAGCTACGACTCCACACCTTCTGATATATACATCCGGAAAGTCATTTTATATCCCCAAAATATGTACTCGATATTCCGGCCCACACGCCTCTAGATTTGCTCACCTACCACCAGCTGTGTGCAGCCTTTTGAGCCATGCACAATACTTTCCCTACAGCCCCCGACATTCCATGCCTTGGAAAAGCGGATCACTAAACCATCTCTGAACAAACACATTGTTGTATCTTGACTCTGATGTTATTCTAGCCCTGCCAATGGAATCTTGGTGTAATGACATAACATGGAATGTTGGGAGTGAAATACTCACAGTTGGCTGGGCTGAGCAGCATGCTGGCTGCTCCTGGTGGGGTCTTGTTCTAATATTCTGGTGATCTTGCAACTATCTTGAATAAACCTCTCTGAACCACCTCTACCTGCGTGGACTTGATCACTACAATTTTTGGCGACGATCTTCAAAAGAACCTGCTTCTGTCACCTCATCAAACCTCAAGCAACATTAAGGTACAGATCAACTCAAGTTAACCTAAGGCAACTGGCATCCCTGACCCCACCAGTGACCTCTACATCGGTCGCCCACAGCAGTCTGCCAGTTGTTCGTGTTCCAGTGTCTGGGGAAGTGCTACTTCATGAGCTGCCCTTTCAGTTTTGGGCGTCTACTCCCCATCATCTCTACGCGTTTCTGCTGTGCCTTCTGTGAGGGTAAGCCTGCCATTCAACGACATCTGCGTCCTGTGCTGTGCCTTCAGCGAGGGTAAGCCTAATCTAGTGTGTTCACCTGCCACATATCTACGTCTACACACTGTCTGGGGAAGAAGTGTGCTACTATATGTGTGCTCCAGCCAAGGTGTCTCTACTATCTGGATGTTTGTTCCACTTGAAGTGTCTTGCACTGTTCTACAATTCTGCGTTTTCAAAATCTGCTGCGCCTTCAAGTGAACTGTTTTATTCAATGTACTGTTTTGGAAGGGTGTTTTTACGCTGCTACTACCACAGTCTCCTCTTACATTGGGACTGTGGCAATTTCTACAGCTCCTGTCTCTACATGGTGTTAATTCAGTGTTTTTTCAAGCAAGTTATTGCCTTTCCTGTCCAAGTACCAGCATGTCTTCGTGTTTCCAGTTCTGCGTGCCTCTTCACATGTCCTGAGTGCCTCAACGTGTGCCAGTACCTCTGCTCTTGATTTTGGTGCATTTCAGGCGCTAAACGGGTGAATTGGACACAAGGGTGGTCGTGTTTCCCTGCCTTCCTCAAGAGAGTGTCGTCTGGGGCAGAGGATGATGTTGTTTTTGATACGTTTTCACTTTTATGCGTTTTCACACGGATGTTCCATTGACTACAGTGTGAGTAAAAGAAAACTGCCAAACAGCCATTCAAAATTCAAATTTGACACGCGCTACTCACCCTTTCACGCGTATCAGCCGGTAAGTCTTGTGACGTTGCCCTTCGTTCCAGTCTTCATTGCTGCCTTTAAACGCCTTCCAGCAGCAGCGTGCCTGGATCCACCCGGCGCGGTGTCACCGTGCGTCCCGCCATCTTGCGCTTGGCAGCACTACTCTTGCATCGGAGCCTTATTGTGTCCACCACGCAGTGTTGTTTTCTGCCAACCAACGTTGCCCGTGTCATTAAAGTTTTATGAAGCGGTCTTTGAGAGGAGCAACATCTCTGCCGCATTTATTCACTGGTTATTGGAAGTTTTTGTGGACATTCATGGGGGTTTTCAAACCAAAGGTACTTTCTTATTTCGGAGTATAGATGCTGTCAACCACTGTTTTTTTTTATATGTTAGGTTAGTGACTGACAATTCACGGATAACATGTTTCGCAATCTTTGGTGAGACTCTGCATTTTGATTACATGATGGCCTTAGCCACGCTGTTACCACTACTGCTTCTACTACTAGTCAACAAGGGACTCTCTATATGTCAGCTGAGATGCATTGTATATGTTAAGTTTACAGCTTAACTTTTGTTTTCTTTACAGGTTACCTCGGGATGCACAAGTCTATTTTACAAATGTTTTCACACTTGTATGCGGAGTTTGTTCTACTTGAATTGTTCTCTAAGGGGATGCACTTACAATGTTGTTTACTTTAATTAATCTCCTGTCTGCAGAACCAGTTAGGTTACGTTTTTAAATTTTGTTACACTACACTTTTTTTCTTATACTTTACCCTACACGGGGTGTACAAGATGGGTTCCTGTCTCATTACGTCAGTCTTCAAGTTTGTTAACACGCACAGGATGTATAGTTTGGGTTACAGTCCCGACTCTACGTCATACAGTTTGGGTTACAGTCCCAGTCGCATCTCTATGGTGCACAACATTTATCCCTTACACAAGGGTTGGACTTACACATTTTTTTTTGTTGGTTTCCAATTGTTTTATGGACCCTAGGTTTATACCATGTAGTTACACGCTATCATGGTACACGCCGGCAAGAGTCCATGCATGTTTTAAGTTTCCCCACAAGGGAATCGCAGAGGGTTTCAGTCCTATCTGCTCTTTGTACATTCGTACACTTTACATGTGCACAACTTTACTCTGTCTTCCTCCTGGGAGCTATGCGAGGGTTTTAGTCCTTTTCGCATTATCATATGGGTCCCTACCCATATCTGTTTTTATCATATGGGTCTCTACCCATATCTGTTTTTCGACATCACTCAACCTCTCTTTGTTTTCACGATGTCAACTTTACAAGGATTATGGTTCCTATGGGTCTTAGTCCCATCTGTTACTGCTGTATTGCCTTATCTTTCAAGGGCTTGTTTTCGGGTTATAGTCCTCCCGAACCTCACATATAGTTATGAATTATTAATATGCACTTTTGTCTTTACATTATATTTTTAATTTTGTATTGATGATGGTGTTTCTCGTGGGTGAGGATTATCCTTATACTTTTCCTCATCTTCCTTGTTTTCTTTCTTCATTTCTGTTCTCTTGGTGATGTCTTCGTCTGATGTCTCGTGTGGAATTTGAGCTTTTCTCTACTTTTCTGCTGTGTTTTCTTTTCTCTGTGTTTTCCACATCCTGTAGTCCTGAGTTTTGTTGGTTCATTCCTCTTCTGCCTTCTTAAATTCCTGTTCTGGCCAGTGGGTATGTTTTGGGGCAGTTTTTCGTGGTTCTTTTTCTCCTTTTCTCTGATGATGTTATTTCGTTCTTTTTCTTTTGTGTACAGAAGGGGGGATGGTTCTTATATCTTGGTTTGCCTCTCTTCTTTGCTTCTCTTATTCTTTCCTGTTGCTCTCTTCTTTCGATGGTTTCATGTTTCTTATTTCCTCAGTTTTTTTTCTTGTTTCTTCTTTGTTGTTTTTTTATATATAGAAGAAAGGGGGATATGTTGTATCTTGACTCTGATGTTATTCTAGTCCTGCCAATGGAATCTTGGTGCAATGACATAACATGGAATGTTGGGAGTGAAATACTCACAGTTGGCTGGGCTTAGCAGCATGCTGGCTGCTCCTGGTGGGGTCTTGTTCTAATATTCTGGTGATCTTGCAACTATCTTGAATAAATCTCTCTGAACCACCTCTACCTGCGTTCGCTTGATCACTACACACATCACTTGACTTTACGCCACGATGCAGGAAAAAGCTCCGATTAGTGTCTTCTCCACCCGATTCACTTGGCCTGCTGACTTGGAATCCCCCTCATTGAGGAGCAGTGGTGCTACTGCTGCACTCAGATTAATCCATTTTAAATACTTACACACAGTATATCGTACACCTGTCCAGATGTATAAGATGTACCTTGCGGGCCATCTGCGCTGTCTGCTGTGTGCTGCGACTGCTGTCACTTTCTTGCACTTGGCCTGGGAGTGCTCCGGGGTCGCACATTTCTGGTCGGAGGTATTTAACACTATTGAGCTGGTTACATAGCACGCACCGCAGCGGTCTCCTTTGGTAGGTAGGCTATGTGAAGAATATGCCGTCGGAGATCCGTAAATTGACTGCGAGCTTGCTTCTGCTGGCCAGGTGCTGAGTCGATGTTCATTTGGGCAGGCGCTCCACACATCGGCTTAACCACTGGTTGCACAACGCTACCTTTTGCCAAGAACAACTTGACACTGGTAACTGAAGCCTATGCACTCAAGACCCAAGGACGTCACATGTGGGCCCCTCTGGTTACCTATCTGGCGGTGCAGCAAGATGCAACATCACACTAGGATCCGGAAGGCTCTCAGGACAGAGAACCCTCACAAACGCAGCTGATGTCTGATGAGGGATGTGACCATGACTAATGTGACGGATCTCATATACCATCCTTCAATTGTTGTGTGACACCATGATTCAAGAGACATTTCCATGGAGGGTATAAGTAATGGTAAATGCGACCGTAACCGTACTCTATGTACTGTTTTATGTGATCAGATGTACGTTTACTGGGCGACTTTATCCCTTCCCTTGTTGTACTGTTCTTTGTGCACTGTTATTATCACCAATAACATTTTATTTTTTTAAACACCGTACACCCTGCCTTCTTTGACGCACATTTTCACTGACAGCACGTTTCACTATTTTTTTCATAGTATATGTTATAGATACTGCCTAATTGTTTGGTCTCTCCAGATAATGATCCAGTGCGCTACAGCCCAAGTAGCAACGTCAACAATCTGCCAGTCATCCATCAAGAATCATCGGATCTTAAGACTGACCTAGCTTTGTCATGATGAAAGAATAGTGGTACAGTCCTACAAAATCATATTCCTGCAATTTGTCTATATCCAAGCATAATGTTTTTCTATTTTTCCTACTTATAGCTTTCACTCATCCCTTAGGATTTTTTTGTTATGCACTGCACACAATTGTAGCTCCTCAATACGTCATGTTTGATATTAATTTATACTTCTTAAACACGTCTGTTTTTTAAAACTTTTTCTAGTAGCAATTTAATGCACACATGAAGCAGGTTAACTGGATGTTTTTTCAATCTTAAATCATTTATATTAATAAAATATTGTGGTGGAAGTATTGCTTCTGCTAACATGACATAAAACAACACACATTTGTATGTGCCGTCGTTGTGACATGGGCGTGCTGACGCCACACACCAGAACATATCAGTGGAGCAGCACCCGAGGAAGCATCATGCAGGACCATGTACATCAGTTATTCCCTAATTTCTGGGGCGGTGGGGTTAGCCACATTTTAATGGGAAAATCAGGACAGCGTTACCTGTATATGACTCCACGTGATAAAAAACAAGCGTTCCAAATACTAGAGTAGGAGGGCACATGCGTACAGTTACGCGACCAATCTAGACATACAACATGCCTCACCCCAGCCACATGTAACAAAGCAGGAGTAAGTTGTAAATTTGTTAGTGCTTTACTAAAACCCCATTTGAATGAGAGATGGGTGGTCTGTCTTATTGTCCTCACAATACAGTTAAGGGAACCGAAGCACCAGGAGATGTAATCATTTGCCTTGGATCATGCAGGTTGGTAGTAGTGGGGAAGGTGGGATAAAAAAAATCATGCCTTCTGGACCTACAAACATCACTACACCTGCACGTTTCTTCTTTCTTACCATCGGCATGTGAGCCCACTGATCCACCAACATCACCAGCATGTAGTACAGTGTAAGGAGCAGGAAAGGGTTGGCATAGGCTGGCCAGGCGAGTCCGGGGCGGAGGTGCAGCTTCCAGGACTCGGTCACATTTGTGCGGACAAAAGCGGTCATGCCAAATAACCTGAGGATAGAAGGCAACAAGAACCAGCTAGAAGAACACATCTCAAAAGAATTCACATTCCAGTTTTTATACATTGCTTAATACTGTGGTGGGGGGGCATCCATTTTGTAATCATTCCCAAATTATTTGCCTGATACAGCAACTAAGATATAAGGAGAGAGTGGTTGGCCAGTGACACGTAACTATGTCAATTGCAGAACATGGGGTTTTAAGGCGTCTTCCACTTTCACAGTAGGATCAATGCTTTCTTCTCAAATGTCGTAGTCCTGTTGCCTTGTGCTGTGTAACCAGCATATGGTAAATAACGAGTATTACACTGCATGATTCCTCCTACCACTGCTTGTGGTGCGCAGCACTTGTGTCTTTAAGACATCGCATCTCCCTCCATCCCGTGTATGTCTCTTTTTATGGCTATGTCTGTAACATTATGGCAGCAACTACCAGAAGCTGGTAAACAACTCTTCGTATTTACCCATTCCAGGGCTTAATTTGTGAATAATAAATAATAACTGCCCGTACCTAAAGATAAGCCTAGGGCACCCCCACAATTACCGGTGGTGCCAAATACCAAGGCTGGCTAACCTTGATTGCACCCCCATGCCTATTTCACCTACCACCAGACACTCCCTACCTCTTTATCTTGCTCTTTCAGGTTCCTTTTCTTCTCTGCTTTCTCCCTTTGCCACAGTTTATTTCTGTCTTTCTTTTCCTCCTTCTTTACTCTATGTGTTTTTCTCCTTATTGGGGATCAAAGTCTGTTGAGGAAAAATAAGTGCTGGTCCCTATAACTAACTTCCGATGGTCTCCACCTGCAACCACCCACTCAAATTAAGCACGGAGGCATTCCCGTCAAGACCAGACAGGCATTGTATCCCACCGGGCATTTCCCTGGAGCCCTTGCAAGTCAGGTTTGAAAGCCCAGGGCCTCCTGGTGCCTCTGTCACTTTCCCAAGATCCTGTCGCGGAGGCTTCAAGAGAGAGAAAGATGGAGGAAGGGGGTAGGTAGAGAGAACGTGATCAGAGAGGGAGAAGAGAATGGGTAGATGGAAAGAAAGTGATTACAGGAGGAGATGAAGGGAGAGGGCAGGTTTGAGCATTTTTGCCAAGGCTGCTTTTGGTTTCCCAGTCCTGCCCTATTCCCTAAAAGGGTGTCTGTGCACCTATTTACTTTTTTAAAAAATTTAATGCTTTTAAAATCATACAATTATAATTAATATGCCATTTGGCTTGTCATTCACCCAAACAACTCATGTTTTGTGGCACATTTCTGGGCTATTAACGGGTACAATAATGGCTTGAAGCTTGGCATTAATGCATGCCCATGAAAGAAATAATGATAACTGTGAAAATGTAATTAATTTTTTTACAAAGTTGCTCAATACTTTGTGTTTCTCAGACAACCAAATATGATTCCTGACATGATTTGTGGTCTGCGTAGACTCGCCGGTCGTGAGGCACTGATCCTCTGAAGACAGATATCAACCCCGGATGATTAGGAATGTATCAAACTGTGTGTGCTGATCTGTGGACCCTAATGCACGGGTTGGTGTGAAGCACGTCAATGGAGCGCTGGCTTAACCAGCTTCCTGCGAGTCTAATTCCGTTTTATGGAATTGTAATAAGGTTATAAATTCTCTAACTCTAGCCTGAAAGAGGCACATGCCAGTGGGTAGGTGCCACTTTCCCTAGAAACATTTCCCTAGAAATAACATATAACTTGCAAAAGAAAAAGAAATGAAGTGTATTCTGGGCATAGCTGGAATCACAAGGACATGGCATGAGCTCGGATTCATGAAAAGATTTGCTAGGGTACGAGACCAGGAAGTGCCTATATTAAATCTGAACCATATCAAATAAAATCTCTGTGAGTGCTGCAGAGGAAAATATAAATAAGGTTCCCTCTGGTCCATAGTTACTAGTGGGATATAGGCGGACACTCTATGCTTCCCCAACTCCCTTGCTTGCCTTCGCTTTCATAAGATCATTTTGGGCTCTAGGAAGTGTTTGTGGAACTGTGCTGCCTCCTCTCTACACCTTCCAGGTTATGAAGATCACAAAGAATAGGCCATAGGGTACAACCCCACTTGTAGTATTGCCAGACTCTGCTATAATTATGGACCGCTAATGCACAGCAGAAGGTGAAGACAGTTAGGGGCTGATTACGATGGCGGACGGACTGGAGTCTGTCCGCCATCGTGATGGTAACCGGGACCGTCCGCAATACATGCGGCGGCTCCGCACACCAAATTATGATGCGACCGCTACCGTGGCGGACGCATCTTGCATTTTAACATTGCGGTGGTTGCTGCTGACAGCAGCACCCGCTGCAATGTTGAAAATGCATGTTGTGCATTTCACTGCATTACGTGGCAGGCACTACACTGTGCCTACCACTTAGTGCACTGAAATGTAGGTGGGTACCATGGGTACCCCCCCAGTGTACAAACACCTCCCCCCAACACAAGGGGGGCCCGCAACGGGCCCCCGAAACCAATCCCCGCCAGCCTTTCAATGGCGGTTTACCCACCACGGAAAGGCTGGCTTCCGCCAGCATCGTAATTCGGCGGACGGAGCCTGCTAGGCTCCGCCACCATTTTAAGCATGCTGACCGCTCCGCCAGGCAATCGTAACGATTGCCTGTGGCGGTTTAGTGGCGGACAGTCTTTGCGACCGATGCGGTCCGAAAGCGATTCCCACCGACATCGTAATTCGGCGGTGGTAAAATTGCTGTCAATTGACGGAAGGATCGCCACAGCCGGGCTAGCGGTGACGATCCTTACGCCATCGTAATCAGCCCCTAAGTCTTTGCAGGCAATGTACAGAGTTTTGAACTAAATTCTCTACCAGCAGCTGAACTATTTCAGAACAGTGTGATCTCACACTTGTGCTTGGTCTATATTACCAGCCATCCAGCTAAGTTTGGATGCACAAAAAAAGGCCACCTATCACTTCGGAAATTCCATCCTAGTCAACCTTTTCTTGGAATAGCTATACTGAAGTGTTTTATTCCTCTTCTTAGGAAAAGACTTTGTGAGAAATTGGGTAGTTGGTTGACTGGGGCATGAGCCCTGGTCAAGCAGCAACCGCAATCCTCATCAGGGTGAGGCACAAAAAAACTCCAACTTAACCTGTGCTTGCTCCCTGGTAGCTTGGCACAGAGTAGTCAGGCTTAACTTAGAGGCAATGCGTAAAGTATTTGTGCAACACTTCAAACAGTAAGGTAGTGAAAAAAAAAACACAAAAAGGAACCCACACCAGTTTGGAAAAATAGAGCTGCATTCAATAAATAAAACAAGACCAAAACAACAAAAATCCAATCAGGAGAACCGGAGTAATGAATTTTGAAAGAATAAAGAGTAAAACAGCACTTAAAAGCACAAAGCACCAACCGCGTAATTTGGTCACGCTGGACCGCGCCAAAATGAAAAGTTCAGGCTGACTGTGATGGAGCGCAGGTCGGATAGTCTATAGATCAGTCCCGCTGAAGTTTACCTTCCCAAGTCTGTGCCAAGGGTCCCATTTGCTTTGAAGAGGGCCACGAGGAGCTGGGAGAGCATCGCGGAAGGCTCGGCAAAACACAAGGGGCCGGAAAGCATCACTGGAGCTTCATGCTGGCGGTCCCCGCAAACAGTCGATGATGCACTGCAAAGAGTCGGGCTGACAGAGCATCAAGCTGATTAGTGGTGCGAGCAGCGAGGACTCAGTACGTAAGGGCCCGTTCAAAGTCATGAAGAGCCCAAAAGCTTGATTTTAGCACCCGTGAGCCACACAAAGGGTTGAGGACCAGAGAGGCACCACCTGGGGGTCAGGAACTCCCTGCAGCTGGGTCCAAGGGCTGGTACAGGATGTTGGGGAGTCTTTTACGTAAGATCAGGAGGCCAGCAGAATAGTCCTTGGAGTCACCCTGGGGTCCTGGGTTCAAGGTGTGATTCCAGGTTCAGGTGTCCTTCTTCAGGCAAGGGGCCAGTAAGCAGGTCAGCAGAGCAGGGCAGCGGTTCCTTTAAAGCAGCATTCCAGCAGAGTAGCAGTCCTTGAAGCAGCACAGCAAACTTTTGAAAATCAAACTTTTCATATGGGCCAGTAATTCAAGCCATCACAGAAGAGGTATTGTAAATGAAGCATTTTGAACATGGCTATTGCCCGTGATTGACTGGACTACAAACCCCCCACCCACCCACCCTATCAGCAGCTGGTATTTTCCTGTAAATTGCGCTCAAGTAGTCAAAATGAGAGAGCTGTATACGGAACATTTCAAAAATAAATAAATAAACAAATTCAGTAAGAATGGGGCCAGTATGTTTCATCAGAGTTTCCATTGTCTGCCTCTGCCCGACTTGCAGAGATTATCTTGAGACGGGAAGCTTCCAGGCTAACCTCAGGGGCAAACTTTGTGTGTTGCTAACTGAATGTTTTTGTAACAATCCTTCCCTTAAACCTCTTACTTTGTATATGAGTAGATTTGTGGTGTTTACCACACTACCAGGATACAGACGTGAGCTTTCACATTTTAGGGATTTAGAATATCCAAACTCTTGATCATTACTCGAGATACCTGTGATTGGATTACATGCGCAGAAACGAGTTGTCTACGTAATACTACAGGTCTCATCCCTAATTCTCCAGTCATCTCAAATCGAGTACAACTTTGAGTGTCTGGCAAACTGAGAATTACAAATAGTGTGCAAATGTCGCACTTTTTCCCAACTCACAGCGATGCTTTGCAAAATTGGCGAGGGAGAAAACAACTCTATTCAGAGTTTCCATCACGGATCCGGGGGGTGGGGATTACATGTGGCATTACTGTGTTATGCCCATTCCAAGGTGGGAATTGGGCAGTAGTAACACACCTGGTAAATACCTCCCTGAATTACGGGCAAAAAAGGGACCTTGATAAACTATGTAAAAGACTTTGCCTTTCATGGAACAAAGATCAATGTCACACCAGCTTAACTGACACAAATTAATAGATTGTATTATATCCAATGCATGAAGAAGCGCTAACCGGTAGCAAACGCTAAACGAAATACATCAATAATAAAGTAGCTGCATTGCTGAGTTCTATGGCGACAATATGTTCCGAGGGACTACCTTCCTGAATGCAGTGGCTTGACTGGGGGTGAGTGTTTGAAAAGTTTCAGCACTCCGTCCATCATCTCCTTGTGTTTACTAAACCATGTTACTACAACACTCCTCCTAATCATGTCAGATACAAGCACTGCTTCAAATCCCAACAAAACACATCACAACAACAGGCCTCACACTCCACAGCACAGCAGCCACTACACCACCGTCAGAGCCGGAGACCGTGGGGCGAGGAAGCCTCCTAGGCCGGTAGGGAGCTGTCGTGATTTACTGCCTGGATTGTCCAAAACACGGGAACATATTTTTCAAATAAACGAAATTGATTATTAGTACATATAACCCCAATTTGCCTCAATGACTCTCCGTGTGTAATTACTGCCACTTTACCTTTGTCTATATATTGATTAATGCAATAGTATATTTATAAACTCCCCCTGTACTCTTTCCAGCTGCACAGAACCCTAAACCTTGCCCAGGGAACCCATTACACCCTCCTCCTGTCTATTCATACCTCATTCTCTCACCACCAGACGAGCATCTGTCAAGCCAGAGCAGGATTCGAAAGGAAGTGTTTATCCTCATGTTTAAAGCTTTCAACGGGACCTATCCAAAGTAGCTCTCTCAAATCTTGGTCGATTACACCCTATCTATCTCTGATCAACCAGTGCTTACAAGCTCCGTCCAAATCTCGCAGCGCCAATCAAGGTTCTAGTCCTTCAACCCACCGGGCCCCTCCACTGGAACTCGCTTTCAGCCACTCTGCAGTCTCACGCTCTGCATTTTAGACATTACTCAAAACTCACTTCCCTTCAATAAAACGCTATATTGGCCTCCTGGCTTCATATGATCCCTTCCCTCTCCAGCAAACCGATTACTGTAAATACGCCTAACATGTGAAAACTGAAAAAATCGTGTACATGTACTGCCTCGTTATCATCTTTAACTAGCAACCACCAAAATGAGTTACCTTCTCTACATGTACCCACCCAATCTGACATTACTATGGGCTGTTATCCCATTTCTATGTTCAAAGTCTCTTGTCGAAAGGCTTTTGTTTGTTTAAATAAGCATAAAAAATGCACACAAATGAAAAAAGTCTGGTATCCCTCGGAAAGAATTACTCTCCAACCACATGGCAAGATGAACAGTGGAAAGATGTCATCCCTTAAAAGGTGTTACGTATTGCCAAACGTAACACTGTTCGTGTACTTTGGGGCATTCTGTCAAGCGGCCACACCTGCCAACCCGAGGCCTCCCTCATCAGTCGCTGTCGGATTTCACAAAACCTCTTGAGATTGAGACTGCCAGTCGGATGCTCAAAGAACAATTTATAAAGTTAGGCATCTTGGCCTGCTTCACACAACAGTCATACCTCGGCCCCCTCCATATGGGAAAGAGGGGCAACAGTCTAGATTCATCTCTACCTGGAAGGGCCTCATCTGCAGTCAGAGCTCCTGTATTGATAGCAGCTCCTCTCTTTCCACCAACTCAAACTCAGCTGGCTGGACTCGGAATCAGAACGGCAGAAACATTCTAACCATTCACACGGCATTCACTCTTCTTCAGCATTCTGACCAATCAGCTGGACTCTCCTCCTTATAGATTCACCAATCACAATCAGACAATGCAACTGTTAAGCAAGTTACTAACCTTCGGTAATGCCTTTATCTAGCTTCATATATCTTACATTAGATATTCCCCAAGCGCCAGACTAGATCTGGAATTTTTGAGCATTTAAAGCGAGCACCGGTAGGTGGCGTGGTTCGGCTCCAGTGGCATCGTCCGAACCGGAAGAGACGTGTGCAGTGCCTTTAAAGGAGCCACCCCAGCGCGCTGACCTCAATTCATGACTGTTTTTCTGCACCAGAAGTGGAGCCAAACTGAGGAGGAATGACCAGTGTGCCAGGTGAGGTCCTTAAGGATGTCTTCAATGTGAGACTTACAGTTCGCAGAACAGGTGGGTTGGTTAGGAATGTGCGGCTAGATACAGTCTCTACCAGATAAGGCATTACAGCAGGCAAGTAACTTGTTCATCTGATTGAGACTTCTAGCCGCAGATTCCTTACCTTAGAATAGATACCAAAGCAATCTCTCTGCGGAGGAGTGTCTGTGGACTGTGTTACACTAAGAACTCCTGGAGGACCGAACAGGCAAAATGGCCATTACACCAGAACTGTCTGTTTAGGCAGTAGTGTTTGGCAAACAGGTGCAACAATGTCCGCATAGTTGCCTGACAGATGTCCAGGTCTGGGACTCCTCTCACTAATGCAGTGGTCACAGCCTTGGCTCTGGTGGAATGAGACGGCAAGCCCTCAGTGGGCTGCTTCTAAGCCAATGAATAGCAGATTTTAATACAGAGGAAATCTATCTGGAGATGGTTCTCTTGTGAACTGCCTTGCCTTTCTTCACACCCGTACACCCAACAAAGAGTTGATCGTTGGGGGGGCGTGAAGAAAGTAGGCAGCGTGATGTTCTGTCCGGCGTTAAACGGTGTAACCACCTATGGTAAGGAGGTATGGGTCCTAAAAGACCAGCTTATCCTGGGAAAGGTTGTGTACGGGAGTGAACTGAAAGCGCCTGCAATTTCGCTAACCCTCCTGGCAAATGTTGTGGCCACCAGGAAGACTGTTTTGATGGTCAGCAGTCTCAGACGGCAGTTGTGCATAGGCTTAAATGGTGAACACATGAGAAAGGTGAGAACTAAATTAAGAACCCATTGGGGCAAAATAAAGGACACGGGGAAACATAAGTTGCAAACTTTTCAAGAAGCAAGTCACAACAAGTGACTTAAATAGGCAGGGCTGATCGGCAACCGCAAGAAGGATATACTGGCAGAAAGATACCCTTTGACAGTGCCCAAACCAAGGCCTTGCCGTGCAAGGGACAGGGCAAATAACAGAACTTCTGACAAAGGTGCAGCCAGAGTATCCACAGATTTAGCAGTACACCGAACCACAAATTTATCCCATCGGCAGGCGTAAATCATTTTGGTGGAGGGATGTCTAGCTGCCAGAATGGCATTACATACTTCGGGAGGCAGATCAAATACCCTCAACTGTCACCACTCAATCTCCATGCATGTACATTAAGAGTATGTAGGTTCGGGTGCAGTACCCTGCCCTTACACTGTGACAATCTAGAGCCACTATGATGACTTGGGCCTGGTCTTTTTGATCCTCTTGAGAACTCTGGACAGAAGTGTATTGGCGGAAAGGCATACAGGAGTCCTGAGTACCACACAAGACAAAATGTATCTCCGAGCAAGAATCGTCTTGGAAACTCCAGCATTTAAAAGTGCTGATGTTGAGCGTGCTCAGCGGTAGTGAATAGATCTAACCAAGGTTTTCCCCAGTCTCTGAACAGACCTTGCACCACCTCCAGATGGAAACACCATTCGTGATCTGCGAGGCATCAACGGCTGAGTTTGTCTGCTCTGGCGTTGAGAGAACCCACCAGATGTTCAACCCCCAGAAAAATGCCCTGAAGTTCCAGCAATGTCCAGAGACACAGGGCCTCTTGATACAGGATCCATGACCACACCCCTCACTGCTTGTTGGAATACTACATGGCGGGGGTGTTGTCCGTAAACACCTGAACCAGCCTTTCCTTGATGGAAGGAAGGAAGGCTTTAAATGCCAGACAAATCGCTCTCAGTTTCAACAGGGTGATGTGGAGCTGAGATTCGGCCAGAGACCAGAGTCCTCTGATCTCCACCCCTCCCAGCTGGCCACCCCAACCCAGATGTGACGCATCTGTCACTACTGTGAGATCTGGATGGGGAAGGGAGAGGGGCCTGCTGCTGACCCAATCGCAGTCCATGGACCACTACAGCAGATCTTTTGCAGTTCTCTCCGATATCTGGATCAGGTCGGAGAGATTTCCCTTAGGCTAGGTCCACTGGGACTTCAGATCCTACTGCAGAGCCCACATATGCCAAAGGGTGTGTATTACCAGCAGGATGCAGGAGGCCATAAAACCCAGCAGCCTCAGAGTCAGTCTCACCACAATCCAGGATAAAAGCTTATAAATCGGAATCATAGCACAAATATTCTGGATTTGCTGCTCCGGAGGATAAGCCCAAAACCACACTGTATCCAGAATAGCTCTGATGAAAGGGAGCGTCTGAGAGGGAGACAGGTGTGACTCTGACACGTTGATGAATCCCAGTGAATGCAGGTGGTCTGCCAAAATCTGGAGGTGGGGGACAACTGCCAGAGGCGGTCCCGCCTTAAACAACCAGTCTCCGAGGTAGGGGAAAACTGGAACACCCGAGGGGAGCTAATAAGGCCAAAGGGGAGGTCAGCGAACTGATAATGCTCTTGGCCTACCATGAATCATAGGTAACACCTATGGGCAGGCAAGACGGGGATATGGAAGTAGGTGTCCTGTAAGTCCAGTGCTACCATCAAGTCTCCAGAGTCGAGGGCAGTCAGTACCTGAGCCAAAGTATGCATCTTCATTTTTTCCTTTTTCAGAAAGTAGTTAAGAGGAAGTAGGTCCTGATTAGAACAGAGGCCTCCATCATTTTTTGGCTCCAGAAAGTAGCGCGGAATAGTAACCACAATCTACTTCTGATTCCAGCATCCTCTAAATAGCTCCTTGGCCAGAAGAGCCAGTACTCCCTGTCACAAAAGCGAGAGGTGGTCTTCTGTCAGCCAATTGGTGGACAGTGGGATAGATAGAGGGGGCAGTCTGCTGGAATTATAGTGCATTGCCCCACTGGACAATCTAAAGCACCCTTTTGTCTGAAGTTATTTCCAGCCATTGGGGCAGGTGGTACTGAATCCTACGACCAACGGGTGCCTGTGATGGTAGGAGGGCAAACTAAAGAGGCTTTGTGGCTGCCTCTGCCTAGGGGTGGGCGGCACGGATGTTGACCTCTGGCTCCGACAAGGGTTGTGGGAGCCGTGTCAGCGAAAGGACTATGGTGCCTGCTGGCGGTGGTGGCTTGGGGGAAAGGGATGCAGCTGACAGCCCCTGCCTTAGACACAGAAGGGACAGAAGGTGGAATGTGGCTGTTGTGGGGCCGTAGTGAGCTCCAAAGACCTAGCAGTGGCCCTACTGTCTTTGAAACACTCAAGCGCCAAATCCTCCTTGTCACCAAAAAGGCAAGTCCAATCGAAGGGCATGTCCACAAGGGATGCCTGAACATCCCCCTAAAAGCCAGTTGTCTTCAGCCAGGCGTGTCGTTGAAACACCACCATAGAAGCAATGTCTCTGCCCAGCGAGTCGTTCGTATCTAATCCTCATCCGATGGTGAACTTCGCCACATTTCTCCCATCAGCAGTAGCTTGGGAGTATGGCTCGGGCCTCCTCAAAAGCCATAGGCAGCATTTGCACAACCGTATCCCACACATGGGAATCCCAGCCAATCAGCAAGTGACATTCATGGATCTCAGTGCCAGGCTTGTGGAAGAGAAAATACTATTTACGATGGTATACAGACTCTTGGATCCCCTTTCTGGTGGTGTGTTAAGGAACGTGCCGGGATTTATCCTGGAAGCTGAGGCCTGGCCCACCATGCTCTCAGGGGTTGGGTCCTGGGAGAGGAAGGCTGGGTCCTCAGACCCAGGGCGATGGCGACGGGAGATAGTCCTGTGCACAGGAGCTCCTGTGCATGGCTTGGCCCAAGCCCCTAGCAGGACATCAGTGAAGGCTTCATTAAAAGGGAGTAGAGGTTCTGGTAGGGAACACCCCATGATGAAGCACCTCTGTCAAGACATTGGTCTTGATCTCAACCATGTGCAGCCGAAGAGCTAGGATCTCAGCCACCCTCCAGACCAACATCGTAAAAGAAGCCCCTTCCTCCGTTGCTACTGTGTGAGGTGAGAGGAGGCCAGTGTCTGGTGATGTGTTCAGACCACTGGCGTCAGACAGGTCCTCATACCAGGTGTTGTCATCGATGGAGTCAGCTAGAGGGTCAGAGTAGCCATATGGATCCTCATAACTCCTCCATTCATTTTTCTCAGAGGGCCCTTTAGGGAAAAAGGGCTCTGACCCTAATTTAGGCCTTGTTGGCTAGTAGGCCGGGCTCTGTATCAGAGTCGGGAATCACAATGGGTTCAATGGCGCTGGGAACGGCACCACTGGAACAGTCCCCGGAGGAGGCTGCGAAGTCATGGCTGTGGCTGATCCGGATCCACCAACGGATCCTGAGGGCCCGACTGGTGCCGAAGGCAAACCCGCTGGCAGGAACCCATTCTGAGCGCCTTCCGAACCCATGATGCCCAAAAATGCTCCACAAGGGTTTGACCGCCCACAAATTAAGATCCTGGCCTCATAAAACTCATGCAGTTGGGCTGGGGTTGCTCCGGCTCTTGGAAACTCGGGGAAGAGCAGTGTGGATCCAGTGTCAGACGCCGGCTCCACAGAACAACCTTGGGAGCGGGGCTTAGATTTGTGGTGTTGTTCCCCTGCATCGGCTGATGAATGGGACCTATGGGGAGAAGACAAGAAGTGCTTCAACGTCTTGGGCTTCTTCTTATGGGACTTACCTGAAGAAGTCTGGAATCGTGAAGATGACCGACGTGAGCGACTCCGGGAGTTGTCCAGAGACCTCCCTCGTGAACAGGATTTGGAGCGGCGCAGAGTCGTGTGGCGAGCGGCCAGAAGCTTCATGGCCAGCTTCTGGATGGCCTTTCAGTCCATGGTTCTGCAATCTGCGCAGGCCGTGGAGTTGTGGTCCCGCTATAGGCACCAAAGACACACCAAGTGTGGGTCTGTCACAGATATTTGCCTGTGACAGGCACCACAAGGCTTGAAATAGGTTGGTTTCTTCAGGGACATGATCAAAATGAGAGAAAAAAAAGCACACCGGTCAAGTTCGACAAAATGGTCAAAACAATTCAGTCAAAAATTGAGCAGAGCTCGTCCAGATCCGTGCTGATGGCGCAGAACGAAGAAACTGAGGTCAGCACGCTGGGATGGCAACCTATATGAGCACAGCGCACATCACTTCCGGCATGGACGACGACACCACACGGAGCGGCATGACGCCACCTAACTGGCACGTAAGGGGATTGCACAAACATTTCTGGATCCAGTCTGAGGCCTGGGTAATATTGTAAGGTAAGGAATCTGTGGCTAGAAGTCTCTATTAGATACATACTCCAGGCTGCCTGGGTTATAACATCTGATTTAAAAGGTCCGTCAAGTGAATGATGTCCCACTAGGTCTCAAAACCCCAGATGATATCATTAACAAACATATTTTCTAGAAGGAAGACCCAGGCAAAGAGACCTGTTTTATTTCTCCACAGTGGACGGCCCCTTTTAAATAAAACTTATGCTTGATTAGAGCTTCCAGGAGGCAGTAAGGGTGCCACGCTCTTTCGAGGGTAAGCATACGTTTTTTCACATGAAGTAATTGTGGCACACGCCAAATATTATAGGTGTAATATATATTGGTAGTTTGGTTTTGACAAGGGCTGATGCAACACAGGAAGTAAAAGTTTATAAAATTACTGCAGTATCTGTGCAGGGAATAAACGTAGGCATGTTGAGGTAGGCTTCAACCATGGTCAGTTTGCTGTAGACATAGTGGGAACAGATTTTGCAGTTGATGTGTTGGTAGCATGTCGGCCAGACAAATTCATAGCTGGGTGATTATACTAAGTCAGATGAAGAATTATCCATCTTACTGTGGAGTTAGAATCAAAGTGGTATTCATGATTATGGTTATTAATACTGAGGTGGGCTTGTGACTAACTGTTGAGCTCCCTCAAAGTTATCAAGCCAATTGAGCTCTAACACCATTAGGCAAATAGTGTTTTTGTGTACTTGTCTGTAGAACAATAGATTTAGTGTCAACTACAAAAGTGGCGGCCACCATAAGGGTCTATACACAACCATTAAGGGCACTAATGAAGAGTGTGGCTGAGCATGGGAAGAAGACACAGTTGAAATGAAGTCTAGACACGGTGTTAACCCCCAACTCGACTCGAGATGCGGTTGTTGTGAACTATAGCATAACTGGTTGGGATGACAGAGGCAAATAAAAGACAGAATACCCTGCACTTGTTAGAGGCTGTCAGGTTTCACAAAGGTTGCTCAGTGACAATGTGTCGTCTGTATGCAAAAGGTGACACTATGTGGATATTCGCTCCTGGAGGTTTTGGTAATCACCTTACACCGAACCCTCAATAGACATATATGTTTTACAAATAACAATATGTTAAGAGGTATATTTGGAGGTTTTTTCAATTTCCTGATTTATTCTGAGCGCTCACAGTATGGCAGCAGCCATTTTGTCTCTGATTGCATAAGTAGCGCACACCCTGAAATTATATAAAATAGTGAAATAATGCACTACCCTACAACCCCTTCTTCATACTCCGAAAGTACCATTGCAGATGGAGCTTCTTGCCATACTAAGTTCCTGCTGAAGAACTTGAGGGCAGGTTCCCCGAACCATCTGCTTTGCTGTGCAATTAGAAGAGGAAGTTTAGCATAGAGTGCTTCAGTGTGAATGGTGTGAATGGGTGTTGTGACTTGAGATGTTAAGGATCTAGTGCATATTTTTACATAACTAAATACAGTTCCTAATAAGGGCCTGTTGAACTTTTTCTACAAGGCTTGGTGTAGTTTGAGGTCAATGGGCAAAATCCTAAGTTGTTTACCAATAGTGCTCCAGGGCCTTGGGTGCTGTTACTCTGAAATTGTTAGACAAACTCTCTAATGGTAGCGTAACTAAACAGTCAAGGCTTACTCTTGGAAGATATAGTTTTCGGCCTTGAAAGAGCATAATCAATACAATTAAGGTCAATGTCTAGTTATGGTTATTTCTTTCATAAAGGAATGACATTTACTATCTGAAGTTTAAAGCACTTAAAAAAAAGCAGCCTCATAGATCCAAGCTTCCTTAGCAGCAAAATAATATGGAGTTGACTGTTCAGATAAATACTTTGAACCTCGCTGTTAGCCAAAGGCGAATGAACATGAAAAACCCTTGGAATCAGGGTACGCTTCTGAGAGAGTAGCGGACGTTAGTACATTAAAGTGGCAGAGATGAAGTTGTAACAAATGTAACAGGCCTGTGTAAGCTTTTCCCTACTTCCAATACAGCACATGCCCAGTGTCAGGTAAGCTGTGCAGGATTGGCTAAACCTTCTGAATCCTTGCAAAAAGCACACACACACATATAATGGGGGCTATTTCTGGTTGACAGAGGGGTGCTGATAGGAATCTGGTGTGGCCAGTGTGATAGAGCCTCTTTTCTTCTGGTGTCAGGTAGAGCAGCAGCCAACAACGTTTGTAGAACCAGTTAAGGGTCACAATAATAAAAAGTTCTAGTTCAGGAGGCCAAGATGGTGCTGAGAGATGTGTGAGCACTTGTGGTTAGCACTGAAAAGTTTTGAAGAGGTTCAATTCTACCGCTGGTGGTCAAGATGTTTAGGAGTCAAAGGCAGGCATGGGCCTAGCGCTACTCACTAGCTAGCAATGGGGTGCCCACTAGTGAAGTGGATGACTCTAGTTTAGAGTCTGGGTGACACTCAACCTGCAGCTCATGATCCCTTAGGACCTGTAAAGAGTAGAAAGTTGGTTCAAATGACCCAAGTTCCGGACAAGAGTATGTACTTATTTGAACACTAGATGTCTCTTGGACTCAGTCTCCTGAGAATTCATCCTTCACACATGCAAAGGTGTCAGCTGGGACTCTTGTGCTCAGCTTTGGTGCAGCTTTTGTCATGGCAGACTAGCTCCTTATTTTCCTGAAGGGCACAGCTACATCGAGTGGTACTTCTGGTCCTTCAGTTCTGGTCCTAGCCCAGGGAGAGTAGCAACAATGCAGATAAGATCTTGGTAAGCACTCTGCTCCAACAGACTTATAAGTCTCTATCAGAGACCCCAAGTGAACCAAAGTATGTAGCAGGGACCGCCATCTTGTGCATATGTCTCTGTGTCATTGCGGAGGACATTCTCACAGTACGCTAAAACAGAGCATACAATCAAACATACCTGCAATCCATGACATGATTGACTTAAACATGGGGGACTCAATTTTTGGGGGCCAGAACAGTTCAAATTCTGTATTGTCCCCCAAAACAGGGGTCCCTGGGAGAGCCAGTAGGCCACTCTCAGCAGCTTATTGGTAAAAAAGGCAAGAGCCTCTTTCTACAAACTTACTGCCACAAACTCTCAGTCTTTGTGGTGAAGATGAGTAGCCTGCTCAAGTATAAGTCTGTACACTTTGGGTGCACTCCCGAACCAGCAATGTCAAGTACACAGAGCAGAAAAACAAAAATCATGGAGCCTGTCCATCAACGAGATTCTCTGAGGGACAATAATACCAGTGAATTCCAATATTTCCCAACATTGGGCAGAATGAAACAGCTGAGCACAAAAGCATCGGCTTTCATACTTTTATGGCAGGTAGCACACATGGAATTCCTACATTGGAACAGTGCATTCCAGGGCAGGTATTTTAGGCCATTTATACAAGAACAAGAAACCATTAAACTTAGCGCAGCTAAAGCATACACTGGGTCAGTGCAAAATATACAAGACAGGTAGAAACAGAGTGTTTTGGTGTATTCAAAACCTATGGGTAGAAACATTCAAATGTTCCAAAATCACCGAACTGAGGTTAAAGCCAAGGGCCTACTGTTACGTTCACAGACCATCCACAACCTCTAGCTCTTTTAATCAAAAGCATTAATCAAATGCTCCCTACCTTCACAAAGTACACTTGCCTTCATACAGCTAATGGTCAAGTGAAAAGTCAGGCATTCATGACTGCAAAGAGTGTTGGGTTAGAGTGACTTGGATGTGAAGAATTTGGTATCGGGTGTGAGGGCCAAAAAGTACTCTGATCATGCTGCTTTGACCTTGACACAGCATCCATACAAGCCTGTTCCCTAAAAAGGTTTGAAGGATAGCAGACACTTTTGAAGATTTTCAATGGTATTCTTGACTAAGCGCTGGCAGCACATGCAGGGGAAAGAGAGTGAGTGGGGCTATTGCCTATATGAGGGGATAGGTGCTGTGCCAGAGGACCATATGTGTGCTCTGATAGTGATGCAGCAAGAGGGCCAAAGAATCTAGATGACAGGGGGGGTGGGTGGTATGCATTTAATGCATACCTTCCCTGTAGAGGTCTTAATTATTGTTGAGAAGTCAGGTTTGGGGACATAAAGGGATTCGTGTGAATTTAATGTGAGTCGATGGAGCAAGCTGTCACATGTTAAAGGTGAGATTTTAAAGGTTAGGAAGAATCAGTCACCATCAAAACTCCATGCAAGAATTCACTGGTGTTGCATATACAATCTAGAGTTACAAGCTTAGTGGCAAAAGCGCCATTCTGCTAAATGTAAACCTTACCTCTTACTGATAATCTCAACTTGTTGGCTGAGCTTTATAACCTGGTGTTATCAGCCATAACCAACCAAGGGACCCATTCACCAAAAAGCATTTTGTACTATGTGAAGTAGTACTTCAGTAGTACTACTCACGGACTATGATGGAGCAAGGTAAATAAGAAATTTTTGAACCCCTAATATTAATGCTAATAATTAATACTATTAATTGTTTTGATGACTAATCAACACTTTACGTCTTTTATAGACATCTTTTATAAGTGGTAACCGCAATTTATGTGCAAAAGCTAACCTACTTACATTTGTCAACGTGAAATAATGTTAACATAATGGTTTGCGTACTAATTAAAGTAATGTTGCATGATTTGTGCTATGTAGTAAATTGTATTGTGGCTAAAGAATGCGGATGGTAAGTAAAAATAGCTTTACCTGTCGCTTTTGCTAGGTAACACCTAATTGGGGTACGTAGAATGACGGGTGGGAAACGAAAAGGCTTATTTTCTTTATTCTTAACTATTATTGTGTTTGTTTTCATGATAGTTTGTTCGGGCCTGCTAGGCCGCGCTGTAAAAATGGCTGCCGAGGCAGATGGGCTTAATGCGCAAGTGCAAAATGGCTTCCAAGTGGAAGAGAGCTGCGGAAATATGTCACGTGATTGTTTGTAGAGCCCAGCATGAAAAGGATCAAGGTCGGCGTGACCTGTCACCAGATGGGTGCCAAAAAGGACTCAGCGAGAATGTATGAGAACCAAAGATGCAGCTGTGAATTAACAATGAACTGTTTAAAATAAGGATACAAAAGAAGATACATGTGAGGAACTGTCAATCGGATTGGTAATGTCCTAAAACCGTGTGAAAGTACAAAATTATAAACATTTTCGGAACTGGTTTGAACAAGGAGGGCAATGAGGAGATGCTTGCCACCCCTTCAATGGACCAATTAGCGTGAATCTCACCCCCAAAGATTGAAACATTTCTGTTTAGTAAGCTAGTAATAGGGTATAAGAGGACCTACTCTTAAGTAGGAGGAGCGCTATTCATACATCATTTTTGAGCACTGAACTTTGACGCTGGAGAATCGCTGCTATTTTCTATAGGCCATTTTCTTTTAAATATAATTAATCTTTTTGCTTTTAAATCTGAAGGAACGAGATCGTTGCGGGAAACCTGTATAGGTGGTCCGTCGAGGAGGCCTGTTTAGCGGGACAGACAGTCAGTTTTTGGGAGTTCTATGCTGTGATCTGCAATTTATCTGCTGTGACGAACTTTATTTTCCATCTAAAAAGGGTATGCATAAATTCTTTAAAGTTTATTCTTATAATGATAATAATGTATTAATTGATTAATAAAATTGAGACTTTTCTATGCATTTTAAACAAGTAGATAAACTTTATTATAATTAAAACTACGAGTCTGTGGTTCTTTAGCTCAATAATAAATGCAAATGTTTAATAGGTTAGAGTGATTGAGCTGGTCTTAATCACCATCAACTGATTCCTACTAGTTGGTCCATCGACCAATGAGCGGAATACCTTGATGTTTTAGAAACCAACAGGATTAAAACTAATTATGTATGATGTTTGAGAAATTATCTTGTCAACTTTAAAAAGGTATCCCGTTCTCTTCCAGCAGTCATTTAACTTTTTCTCCTAGGTAGAAGTGGATGAGATCCAGGTAATATTTGAGTGAGTGAATGTATATGCGGTGTTATGGGCCCCACCGTCATATTGGTATAGTTGTTGAAAAGGAGTGTTTTCAACCTGGATGTTATGTCCACAGGAGAAGAAATTATATTAGTCGCGCTGGATCAGATTTCTTGGTAGCAGAGTTATGGTTACTATAGATTAGTTTGGTGATTATTGATTTTTGATTATTTCATGTTTAACACTTCATGTCGAGTTGTATTACGTTATATGTAAGTCGAAAATTTTGAAGCTTCCGGGAAGTAGGACGTGGACACGTGTGGCAAGAGAAGTCACATGGAATAGTGCATTGTCTGGTTTTTCAAATTGGTGATAACACAGGTTGTGTTATGATAGGGACATTTTCTGTATAAAACGTGTATGAGTGAAATAGCAAACGGTTTTCTTGTGAAACTCTGGCCTTAATTCTCAGGAGCAGTGTAGTCTCCACATGTGTTTTATCCCCAGAGAAACGGGTTTACCCCTTGCTTGAAAGAAGGGTAAGGTAGAGGGAAGTGCTACACTTATCGAACGAAACTGTATTCTTGTACGATAGAGTAAACTATCACTTTTGTTTAGCGAAAACAGACAATGGAAATGTGTTTTATGTTGTAACTAATAAGATTTAGTCAAGAAAATGAATTGCCGATAAATTTTGTAAAGGAGGGGTCAGGAGCAGAACTGACGTTGACAAAAGGCCGCGCTGGGATTGGCCAGTGCAATAGAAACACGGAAAACGCCCTGATTGGTGCGTTGGTGTGAGACGCGCTGAGATAGGTCTGAAAAGCAGTGACGTAGAGGCTTCAGGATTGGTGCGTTGGTGTGAGACACGCTGGGATAGGTCCGAATAGCACATAGAGATCAGAGCAGAGTTACGAGCTTGCAGAAGGGAAAGAAATCGTGAAATATGGCTTATTATGAATATGGTAGAGAGAAACCGTCATGGATGGTGAAAATTAAGAACTTCTTTAAGAAAGACAAAAAGGTAGTGACTAGAGAGGGACAGGTAATTCCCCCGCCGAAAACACCAGCTTCGCATATGATGCTGAAATACGGTTATCATACTTGCATTTGGTTAGAAAATTGGACAAAATATACTCAGAATGATGGAGTATTGGCTTTTCCAGAGAACGGATCGTTTAGCATAGCGGTACTTCGAAATTTGAGAGAAAAAATGACGAAGCTTGAGCCAAGACCTAGACCGACACAGTTTGAAGCGTTAGGTGAATGGGAAGACGAGATGTATGAACGAGAAAGGTACAGAGGTGCAAAGAATCATGGTTTTGTTCCTGGAAGGATATGGGGAGTGAATCATGAGGATAGAATGAAGCGTTGGAGATAATATGACAGAAGGGTTGTTTCCAGCTTTTACAGTTGAAGAGGGTACAGGAAAGAAGTGTGCAGAGAAAAAGAAACATACAGTTACAGAAAGGTACGGGTATGGAGGTAGCGAGACAGAGGATGAATTGCTGGAAGACATTCTAAACAGAAACCCACCTCCATATCAACAGAATTCTGCGGTGGTGACACCCAATGCACCGCCAATGGAAACTGGGAGGAATAAAAGTCCAGAACGTAGATATGAGATAAATAGGTCAAATGAACAGCTAAAAACTTCACAAAGTGAAAAATGTGACAGCGACAATACAGCCGAGTTAGCAAAAACTACAAAAGAGTTGACTGAGAAAATAAGAGAGTTAACAATGAACATGGAAGCTGTGACTGTGCCAGTGACAATTGGACCAGTAATACCAGTTTTTGAGAACCAGAAAATAGACGAGCATTCCTTAGTTATTCCTATGAACTCAAATTTGCAAAGAATGAGAGAAGGAATGGAACTAGAAAATGAAGGGGCAAGAAATTTGGTCAGCTCATATAGACCGAGCCCACCTACTAAACTGACAGTAAACGAGAGTGAGATAAGGAGGATTCCTATGGGAACTGAGTCTGCATCAGAAACACCAGAAAGGAATAGAAATTGGATAGAAATAAATAGCACACCTGTAGGTCCAACTCCAGACGAATTAAGTGAATGGATGAGAAATTTGCAAAAGAAAGAGACAGAACCAAAACCATTAGATGTAATTAGGTTAAAGATAGATATGGAAGAATTAATTTTAGGGACTATTGGTACAGAAAAATTAAAAACGTACCAAGACGACGAGATAATGTTCTTGTGCAAGAGCATTACTTGGAGAGCTAGAAATCTACATGACAAATTGGAAGAGACAGCGAATGAACTAGGAGTGGAATTTGTAAAAGTCAGGAGTTTGCAGAAACCGTATAGGGTAGATTTTTGTGGGAAAGTTATAGAAAATCTGAACACATCAGGACATTTAACACAGATAAAAGAACTGATTGTTTTATTGAGAAAATGGGGTGATGTGGACAGATGGAGAAGCAGGTGGACTAAAAGGAATGAGAGAACAACTGACAAAGCGTCTTTAGCGTTTGCAGTGACAGACAAAGAACCAGTTGTAAGGGAGTATCCCATGAGAGAAACTCCAGGAGGTAGTTATGTACATGTCCCTTGGTCCAGACAGGATATACTGTCATTTACAAATGACTTTCCAAAATTGAGAGAAAAACCTGTAGAATGGTACAGACAAGTGGAAAGGTTTGTCAAAGTTTCGAAGGTGTTATGGGTAGATTTGGATGGGTTATTTGACATTGTGGTACCAGCCGATTTATGGACAGAATGTAAAATCACCATTGATTGGCCAACTGTAGAATACCCAAGAGACGCAAAAACAGGAGCGCCAGGACCCGTGGTGATGAGGAAATATGATCAGATTATTACTTTCCTGAAAAACAAAATTCCACCCAAAGAAACTGATTGGGTAAAAATTGACAGAACTACGCAGGAGAGTAAGGAATCTGTACATGCCTACTATGAGAGGCTACTTTTGGTCATCAAACAGTATAGCGGTGATGAGACTCTGAATGAGAAGGACATGAGTCATTTTGTATATAGATTTGTTTATGGATTGAAACCAGAAATAAGCGAAATGATTAAACAGCATATGATATGCTGGCAGAACAGTACAGTGGATGAAGTATTGAGGTATGCCAAGTATTGCAGTGATGACATTGAATGTAGACAGCGTAAATTAAAGGAGAAAGCAATGTGGGCACAAGTGAAAGTTGCAGAAAAACAAGAAGCTCAACTGAATAATCAGGGAAATGAGACAGGACAAACTAAATTCAAACCGAATATAGGTAAAGGCAAAGGCCAAATGAGTATAGAAGAAGCAAAGAAGAAGTGGCCATGCCACAACTGCGGAAAGTTAGGGCATTGGAGAAACGAGTGTAAATTTCCTCCAAAATCTAATGCAGAAAGTCAATCATTAAATCCACAGGTGCAGAGTGAGGTGAGTTACCAACAGCTGCAGCAACCGCAGGTAGTTACTCAGCAGAGTCAGGTGCCACAACCACCACTTCCCAAGAGTGTAAATCCACAGAGATACAGTGCAGAGACAGGATTCTACGGAGGAGAGCAGGTAACACAATTACCGCGCGCAGCTGCGATATCGCAGTATTGGTTACGACAGGATGGGAATGAATCGGATGAAAGTTTATGACGGTGCCTAGGAGAGGAGGAAGAGTGCGTACTTGGTGCAACTCTAGAGGTAGATCAGACAGGACCATTTGTGGATGGAGAAGTGAATGGTGCAAATGTAACATTCCTTGTGGACACTGGAGCTACCCGTTCTACTGTCAGATCAGTGGAAATTCCAAACCTTTCTCGCTCAGGTGAATATATCCAAGTTGTTGGTGTCTCAAATCAGCAAATTAAGGTGCCACTTACTAAATTAGTAGAAGTAAAAATTGGACCATTCAGAGAAATGCACCGATTTGTGGTATGTGATTGCAGTCCTGTAAATTTACTTGGACGCGATTTACTTTGCAAAATGAATTGTACCATCTATTGTACTCCGGATGGGATTGCATTTCAGACACCAGATGAAGATGTATTGTATAAAATGACAATGGCAGAATTAGAGCCAGGAGTGAATGACTTGTTTCCTGTGTTCGACGTAGAGAAAATCCCAAGTGAATTAAAAGAAACAGTCAAACAGGAGGTATGGGATTTTACAGGCGAAGACATTGGGTTAATGAGAGGAGTAGACCCCGTTAAAATTTCTGTTAAAGAAGGAACAAATTACCCAAATACTCCACAGTATAAACTGACGCCAGAAATCATTGAAGGAATAACACCTGTAATAAATAAAATGATTGAACAAGGAATTTTGAAAGAAATAATGAGCAGTCCATGTAATTCGCCTATAATGGGACTGAAAAAGCCAAATGGAACATATAGAATAGTGCAAGATTTACGAAAGGTTAATAAAATTGTTGTTCCTTGTTGTCCAATTGTACCAAACCCTGCTGTAATACTGTATCAGATTCCACATGAGGCAGAATGGTACACTGTCATTGATTTGTGCCATGCATTTTTCTCTATCCCGTTACATCCAGATAGCCAGCCATTATTTGCGTTCAGGTTCGGAGAGCGTATTTTGGCATGGTGCCGAATTCCTCAGGGGTACACAGAAAGTCCCTCGATCTTTAATCAGATCCTAAAGAAATCGTTGGAAGATTTAAAACTGCCTGAAAAATCTGTGATGGTTCAATACATTGATGACCTATTAGTGGCATCAAAAACCAGAGAGGCATGTGTTACTGACACCATTGCTTTACTGAACCATCTAGCAGGAGGAGGACATAAGGTGTCCCCATTGAAATTACAGTTTTGCCAACAAGAAGTTCAATACCTAGGTCATAAAATTGAAAACAGAGTGCAAAAGGTAACGACTGAAAGAATAAAAATTATCAGAGGAATGAGAGCTCCAATGACACAAAGAGAGGTGAGAATGTTCCTGGGAATGGTTGGATATTGTCGACAGTGGATAAGTGGATTTTCGCTAATTGCAAAACCATTACAGCGATTGACAAAAAAGGATGTTAAAGATCCATTTGAATTAAATGATGAAGAAATGAAGGCATTCAGAGAACTGAAAGCGAGACTGTGTGAAGCACCGGCACTGGGAATGCCTGACTATGAAAAAGATTTTGAACTGTATTGTAGTGAGAGAGATGGGTGTGCACTTTCAGTTTTAGTGCAAAGACATGGAAATATGAAAAGACCTATTGCATATTTTTCAGCTGTTTTAGACCCGGTAGCAAAGGCGTTGCCTGGATGTCTGAAAGCAGTAGCTGCTACTTGTGTGAGTCTGGAACAAAGTGAAGGCATTGTGATGGGATACCCACTGAGGGTATATGTTCCACATTCAGTCGAAATTCTCTTGACAAGAACCAAAACTCAATACATGACACATAGTCGGCTGACTAGGTACGAAAAAGTGATTTTAAGTGCAGACAATGTAACCATTGACAGATGCACAAGTGTGAATCCTTCGACATCATTGCCGGATGAAGAGAGTGTGAAAGACAAAGATGAGATTGATCATGATTGCTTGAACGTACTTGAATACTGTACAAAACCAAGGCCAGATATCAGAGATGAGCCTTTAAAAGAATCAGATTATGTGATGTTTGTGGATGGCTCATGTTTGAGGACAAGTGAAGGAGTTTTGAGTGCAGCGTATGCTGTATGTACAGTAGCTACAGTAATGGAAGCATCTTGTTTGAGAGGGATACGTTCCGCCCAAGTGGCTGAGCTGATTGCTCTAATACAGGCATGCAAATTGGGAAAGAATGTTCGAATCACAGTGATCACGGATAGCCAGTATGGCTTCAGAGTGGTCCATGATTTTGGGCAGATCTGGTCCCAAAGAGGTTTCTTGACGTCTGCAGGAACTCCAATTCGAAATGGTGAGTTTGTGAAGAAATTACTTGAGGCGATACAGCTGCCTAGACAAATTGCGGTAGTGAAGTGCAATGCACACAAAAATGGGGAAGACTACATAACTGTGGGCAACAACTATGCTGACGAAATAGCTCAGTATTGTGCCAAAAATGTAGTCTCACTGAACAGAAGGAGAGAAAGAGAGCATGTTTCATGTCCTTTGCTGTTTACTAACATTGTCGAAACATGGGATGAGGTGAGACAGTTACAGGAAGCAGCAGATGATGAGGAAAAGGATAACTGGATAAAAGCAGGATGCAGGAAAAGGGAGGAAGATGATGTTTGGGTTTATAGAGATGAAAGACCAGTTATGCCTGATAGCATGATTTCTGACATGGCACGGATGTACCATGGACAAGCTCATATTGGAAGAGATGCAATGATCCGACTTTTCAGACAAACCTGGTATAACCCAAAATTCAGAGCCATAGCTGAAAGTCTTTGCCAAAGATGTCTTATTTGTCAACAGATAAATCCAGGAAGGAAAACAGTAGTGAGTTTAGGAACAATAGGACGAGAGGGAGGTCCTTTCACGAGAATGCAACTGGATTTTATAGAAATGCCCCCAAGCAATAGACTGAGGTATGTTCTTGTGGTCGTCTGTTTGTTTTCTCGTTGGGTGGAAGCCTATCCGACCAGAAGGAATGATGGGATTACAGTAGCTAAGCTCTTATTGAGAGAATTCATTCCAAGGTATGGTTTTCCAGTAACGATTGAAACAGATAGAGGAACACATTTTCAAAATGAATTAATTCAACTGATATGTGAAGCTCTTGGTATTAAACAGAAATTGCACTGTGCATACAGACCAGAGGCTTCTGGAGTGGTAGAACAAGTGAATGGAACAATAAAGAATAGGTTAGGAAAAATGTGTCAAGCCACAGGACTCAAATGGCCAGATGCCCTTCCACTGGTGCTGATGACTATCAGAAGCATACCTGATAGGAAAACAGGTCTGAGTCCCCACGAGATAATCATGGGACGAGCAATGAGACAAGCACATGTACCTGTCAACAAACTGCTGACTATAACTGATGATCTCGTGATGGATTATTGCAAAGGATTGGCTGATGTGGTACATTCTGTGTTTCATCAGGTTGGACCGGATGCGACCACTCTTGAAAGAAAACCAGCTCATGATTTGAATCCAGGAGATTGGGTCCGCATAAAAGTCCACAGAAGAAGAAACTGTTTGGTTCCTCGCTGGGACCAACCACGACAAGTGATCCTGGTAACAACGACTGCAGTCAAATGTGCAGGAGTGAAAAACTGGGTACATGCCAGCCACACTATCAGAGTTCCAGATCCTGAAGCTCGACCTGTAAGTCGACATCTGGAGATATCTGATACCAGTTCAGCATCCGATGCAGAAGAAGAAACAAACAGGGTTCCAGAACTTGAAGATCGACCTGTAAGTCGACATCTGGAAGACCCAGGTACAAGTCTAACAACTGAAGAAGAATTTGAAATAGCAAAAGTTCCAGAACTTGAAGATCGACCTGTAAGTCGACATCTGGAAATATCAGACACCAGTTCAGCATCTGATACAGATCAATCAAATTGTGATGAAAAGCTAAAGAATAAATGGAAAATTGACATTATAAACAAAGAAACTGAACAAAGAGACAGTGATAGTGATCAGCCAAGCACAAGTTATGGTAAAGATCCTTCAGAAATTGTAAAATTAGACAAGGGAGGGATAGATTCAAATAGAGAGATAGAAGAATCGGAAGAACACCGAGGAGCAATAGGGACAGATAAACAAACAAATGAACAGGGAAATATAGAACCAGATAGAGAGATCAACGAGAATCCGGAAGAACCTCGAGGAGGGATAGAAACAAGTGATCAAACAGAAAAGACACAGGAAGAAAAAGAGCAAGACAAAGAAGGTGAAATCATAAAGTTCAAAATAAGAGGAAATGAAGTAAGGTCTGAAACAGAATCAGAAGAAAGTGAAGGAGAGAGAAAACAGAGACTAGGACCAAGAAAAAGAACTTGGAGAGCTGAACGAGAAGAAAAAGAAAGTGAACCGAAAAGGCCGAGAAAAGGAGATAATTGGCCCCATGAAGTCAAAAGATTAAGATATAAAATCATAAAGATAAACAGAGATAATGCAGAACAAGTAAATGAGATAACAAGTCAGAAAGAACAAGAAAAACAAAGTGGAAAACAATTGCAGAAAACAAAAAGAGTAAAGAAAGTTAATTTGAAATATAAGTCACCTGAATGGCTATACATCGCATTGACTGATATCAAAGAAGAAGAAATCACTCACGATAACCCCGAAGAAAGCTACAAACAAATGGGTGAAAGTGAAGTGCAACAAGTTTGAAGAGATTGAAAAGAAAAAGCCGGACTGGACATTAAAAACCTGAATAAGACAAGAAAGAGTTCTGAGAGGAACTAAAGAGAGTACCAAACGAGACTACGTGAGAAAGTAGAGTGGCTGAAACGTCATTCTGAGGTGTGGCGACACATTTTCTGTACAAAAATATATATAGGTAATAGAATAAGATGGTAGACACAGAGAATAGATGTGCGTTTTACGTAGATGGTGTAGAATGTGTTTCTTTTGTACAGGTTTATTAATGTTTGTATGGCTTATCTTAGCAATCACCATTCCAATTAGATTAGCTGTAGAAGAAACGTCCATATTAGAGAACAACACAAAGAAGGATAACATACAGAATACAGCAACACTAATAGATAGTGCAGAGTTACATAAGGATAGATCCATAACAGATTTTTCAAAGAACGTTTTCACAAAATTATTATATGAATATGTAGAAACCATGGATGTAAGAGATTGTTATGTTTGTATGCAATTACCTGCGTCTGTTTCCGAAGGTGTGACCTATCATCACCTTCCTTTGACGTATGGAATAACATGTAGTGTTTTAGCTAGTTTGTTTTATAAAACAGGTAGATTAGAATATTATTATACTGACATAAATAAGATTTTTGCAGAAATTCCTATAATTCCTGAATTGAACAAGGTGAAAGTAGCAAAGATGTTTGGTGAATTTTTCTTAGAAAATAAAGAATTGACATTAGATGATGTAGTTAAACATAACCTTACTTGTGAGTTAAAGAAAGAGGAAAAGGTATTTTTAGAGATGGTAGAAAGCAGAAGAGTAAAATTTCAAAGAAAAGTAGTAGAGGAAGAGATGAAAACACCACTATGGACATTTGAAAGAGAAAGTAATGATAAGAAAAAGACAAATGCAGCTATGACTTTAGATTGGCCCCAACAGGGAAAGTTGTGCATTAGTAGAAATAGAACTAGGTATGACAACTATTTCGTGGGTTCCAGTGACTGCCGAGACAATTATAAAATTTTAGGAGGATGGGGATTCAAAGGAGGAAAAGATCCAATATTTCCAGGGATCTATTATATTTGTGGAAACAGAGCTTATTACAGGTTGCCGGACCATTGGTATGGGTCATGCTACTTAGGCCTGGTCTTTCCAAAAATTGTTCATGTAGATAGAGAAGAAAAAGGAACACCCGAAATGGGTGCAACATTCACACGTAGAAAAAGGGAAAGTTTTTCAGAAATAGTGGGTGACATTTTTGGAGCAATGATACCAGCAGTGGGAATATCTTTGAATGCATTTAAAATTCGGAAATTGTCCACAGTAGTAGATCGTTTATCAACGAATACTGCTGGAGGGTTCTTGATGGTAAATACCGAGATGGTTGCCATGAGAGCTATGGTGATGCAAAATCGACTTGCCCTTGACATTCTTTTGGCAAAAGAGGGAGGAGTCTGTGGAATGCTGAAAGTCCAACATTGTTGCACTTACATTCCAGATAAAAGTGAAAATATACAAAAGTATATAAAGAATATTACAAATTTGCACAAAGAACTTGTTCCACTGGAGGTTGAAAGTGCTTGGGAGAAGCTTGGTAAGAGTTTTTCCTCAATACCAAAATGGTTCACTGAAATAGGTAGTTCTATTGTAGGGAAAGTTTTGATATCAGCAACAGTAGTAATTTTAGTAGTGTTATTTTTGAAATTTGTTATTATATGTATTAAAAGGAGAAAAAGACAAAACAAAATGAAAAGAGAAAATAAGATAAATAAAGAAAGAGAACGAGAATTAGGTGAAATAGAACTGGAAGAACTAAAAGAAAGCATGTATGAGAGAACAAAAAGACAAGATGAAAGGGATACACATGTGTAAAACTAACAAGAAGCAAATGGACAAGAAACAATGCTATCAGTAACATTGTGTAACATGGGTTTTTGTGGTGATATTAAAAAATCACCAAAGGGGGGAGTTGATGGAGCAAGGTAAATAAGAAATTTTTGAACCCCCTAATATTAATGCTAATAATTAATACTATTAATTGTTTTGATGACTAATCAACACTTTACGTCTTTTATAGACATCTTTTATAAGTGGTAACCGCAATTTATGTGCAAAAGCTAACCCACTTACATTTGTCAACGTGAAATAATGTTAACATAATGGTTTGCGTACTAATTAAAGTAATGTTGCATGATTTGTGCTATGTAGTAAATTGTATTGTGGCTATAGAATGCGGATGGTAAGTAAAAATAGCTTTACCTGTCGCTTTTGCTAGGTAATACCTAAGTGGGGTACGTAGAATGACGGGTGGGAAACGAAAAGGCTTATTTTCTTTATTCTTAACTATTATTGTGTTTGTTTTCATGATAGTTTGTTCGGGCCTGCTAGGCCGCGCTGTAAAAATGGCTGCCGAGGCAGATGGGCTTAATGCGCAAGTGCAAAATGGCTTCCAAGTGGAAGAGAGCTGCGGAAATATGTCACGTGATTGTTTGTAGAGCCCAGCATGAAAAGGATCAAGGTCGGCGTGACCTGTCACCAGATGGGTGCCAAAAAGGACTCAGCGAGAATGTATGAGAACCAAAGATGCAGCTGTGAATTAACAATGAACTGTTTAAAATAAGGATACAAAAGAAGATACATGTGAGGAACTGTCAATCGGATTGGTAATGTCCTAAAACCGTGTGAAAGGACAAAATTATAAACATTTTCGGAATTGGTTTGAACAAGGAGGGCAATGAGGAGATGCTTGCCACCCCTCCAATGGACCAATTAGCGTGAATCTCGCCCCCAAAGATTGAAACATTTCTGTTTAGTAAGCTAGTAATAGGGTATAAGAGGACCTACTCTTAAGTAGGAGGAGCGCTATTCATACATAATTTTTGAGCACTGAACTTTGACGCTGGAGAATCGCTGCTATTTTCTATAGGCCATTTTCTTTTAAATATAATTAATCTTTTTGCTTTTAAATCTGACTGGGAAGGAACGAGATCGTTGCGGGAAACCTGTATAGGTGGTCCGTCGAGGAGGCCTGTTTAGCGGGACAGACAGTCAGTTTTTGGGAGTTCTATGCTGTGATCTGCAATTTATCTGCTGTGACGAACTTTATTTTCCATCTAAAAAGGGTATGCATAAATTCTTTAAAGTAAATTCTTTAAAGTTTATTCTTATAATGATAATAAATGTATTAATTGATTAATAAAATTGAGACTTTTGTATGCATTTTAAACAAGTAGATAAACTTTATTATAATTAAAACTACAAGTCTGTGGTTCTTTAGCTCAATAATAAATGCAAATGTTTAATAGGTTAGAGTGATTGAGCTGGTCTTAATCACCATCAACTGATTCCTACTAGTTGGTCCATCGACCAATGAGCGGAATACCTTGATGTTTTAGAAACCGACAGGATTAAAACTAATTATGTATGATGTTTGAGAAATTATCTTGTCAACTTTAAAAAGGTATCCCGTTCTCTTCCAGCAGTCATTTAACTTTTTCTCCTAGGTAGAAGTGGATGAGGTCCAGGTAATATTTGAGTGAGTGAATGTATATGCGGTGTTATGGGCCCCACCGTCATATTGGTATAGTTGTTGAAAAGGAGTGTTTTCAACCTGGATGTTATGTCCACAGGAGAAGAAATTATATTAGTCGCGCTGGATCAACTACAAAATGCTATTCATTACCTTACAGGTAGAGCTCCCCCCCTATCTTTTCATCACAGAGATGTCCGCTCACTAAGTATACCTTTTAGTAGTAGTTTTGCAAGGGACCAAGGGGAGTGGTTGGAAAATAGGGAATACTTAGTACAAAAAGAGGAGGGATTGAAGGAGAAGTAAGGAGAGGTTTAGGGAGGGATATTGAGAGTATTATGGAGAGACATACAAAAACAAACACCCATCCACAAAAGTGTGAGCTCTCGAAAGGGGGTAGGGACACTTGAACAATGTCTTAACTTAAATCTCCTTATTGAAAAATATACGTTAGCCAAGAAGGGACCTATTTATATGGCATTTATGGACTAGACAAGCACATTTGACTGTGTTAGCCATGGTAAACTATGGTGTTTAAAGATGAGTTGGCGGCACAGATGCCAATAGTTAACTTCCATGGAAAAATTTACTCAAGGGTGAAAGCTATGGTAAGGTACGGTATTAACGGGGAATGTACCCAAGATGTTGGCATTGGCAGGGGGGGATGAGGAAGGGCTGTGTCCTTGTGCCATTCCTCTTTACCTTTTACATTAACAACCTGTGCAGAGTGTTATAGAATGAGGGAGCTGCCTCAGATTGGACATTGCCCAGTTCCCGCCCTCCTGTATGCGGATGACGCCCTGCTCAAGGCCTGGACCCTCATGTGCCTACAATCACTAATCAATGTGTTTGAGGATTTTATGGCTGACCTAGGCTTAAGGATTAACCTCCATAAAACTTCCTTTATGAAATGTGGGCTGAGCACCAAATAACCCTGTCAAAGAAGGGATGTAAAATTATCTGAGACTACCTCATTTTCTTACTTGGGGTATTACACGATGTCCGAGGTACTTGGATACAGCTGACTACAATGAGGAAAATACAATTAGCAAAATCAGTAACTGTAATTTTTAATTCTTCTGCTAAACTGGTGATGAAATCTCCGAAAGAAATGAGTGCTATTTATCGGGCTAAATGTTCCTCAATGACTATATACGGGGCAGGTGTTTGGGGTTATGCTTACCTCAACAATTTACAGAGAACAGAAAAGGCCTGCCTAAGAAGACTTCTTTTGGTCCCCAAGAGCTATTCCACTTTTTTTTTTTTTTACAGAGTTTTATATAGCACGAACTTGACCCGAAGGTATTGGGTATCAGAGCGCTTTACATAGCACCAGTTGCGTTACAAGAGGACACATTCATTTTTGTTAGGCACGGGGAGATTAAGTGATTTGCCCAGAATCACAGGATGTTCAGCGCCATTGCAGAGACTCGAACCCAGTTCCCCAGATTCAAGGTCGACCCCCTAGCCGTTAGGCCAACTCCTCTCCCCAATGTTTGTCTTAAAGAGTTGGGCTTGCCTTTCTTAGTACCTCATTAGACTTCAACCGATCTTATTATGGCATGGGATAGGGACGCAACCAGAAGCCCTCCTAAACAGAGAGATAATTATGGATTGTAAATCTTTTGACTCAGTTGTTAAAATCCCATGGATTAGTTATATCAAGTCTTTCTGCAACAGGTTGGGTAGACCCGAATTTTTTAATGATCCAGTATCCCTAAACAGTAAAGTGGACATTAAAACTCTTTGTATGAAAGTGTTAGAAGAGATTAGATTTAACAAAGAATATGGAAAGCCCAGTGTTATGTTTCATCAAATGGTGCTAACCAATGATGGCCTCCTAGCCTATTTAGAGTTTGTACACAACATTCAGCAGAGTGATCTTAGAATGATTTAGGTGCAATATTATGCATTGCCTTGTCTCCCGAGGGAGAATGATTGGTCTATCATATTAGACAAATGTCAATGCAATAGTCTTTCAGAACAATACACAATGCACTTCGTAATCTATTGTAAATTTTATGTGGCGCCGAGAAGACAAACTATGTTACCAATATAACAAAAGTTTAATTTCAAACAATGTAGACATGCTCTGATTTTTCTCCAACAATTACATTATTTTTTAAAACATACTTTCTTGATTTTACAGAGTGCCACATCTAGTGTGGGTGTGAAAATAATGGGTGCATAGGCAGAGCAACAAATATTGAATACACAGAAAATTCTAAGTTCAGATTAGATACATTCAAGCAATAGGCAGTAACCTATGCAAGACAACAATATTATAGCATCTACATGCAATTGAGGATTTATTGAAAGTTAATCGTCAATCAATGGCCGTATGTTACCCTTATAATTCGAAAGAACATTTCTAAGGAACCCACCCCCTCCCTTTCATCTGGCTCACCCCATTATCCTTTAGCATATTCCGAGCTCGGCTTGGCTCCAAAATTCTCCACACCGGAGGATCCAATAGGTCAGCAAGGCGTGTTCATTACCGCCAGGTCGTACGGCCGACCTTGGTGGGCGGCCAGGCATGGCTGTATGTCAGGGGAAGGGGAACTAGTGTTTTATTTGCGTTGTGGAATAGGGGGTTCAATTGCCTTTAGTGCCTCAAGCATTAGATCCCATACCATGGAGATCGGTGTTTTCCTTAGGCCCCTATATTCTTCTCTCCTGATGGCTGCACTTTCTGCATTGCACCATCGGACTGCCTCCCTATGCCATGAGTGTAATGTTGGGGGAAGGGCCGACTTCTACCTCATAGGGATGGAGCGCTTCGCTATGAGTAGGGCCAAATCAGCAAACTGGAGCTGTGCTTTCTGTGACTTAGGGCGCCGGTAAAGGCCTAAAAGACACTGCTCTGCTGTGTCCCAGCCAGGGATGTCTGTGATGCCCTCCAAAGTGTGGGCGACCTCGGACCAGAATCCCCCAAGACGTGGGCACGTCCACAACATGTGAATTATGTCTGCATCCGCCGTCTGGCATCTTGGGCAGGAAACCTGGGTGGTGGGGTACATGCGGTTAAGGCGGTGTGGAGTGAGGTGGGCCCTGTGAAGAATCATATATTTTATTAGCTTAAATTTGGCGTTATGGGATACTCTTTTGGGGTATTCTAGAAGAGAGGTCCAGTCCTTGTCCGTCAGGTTCCTACCCAGGTCATTCTCCCATTTTTCTCCGAGTGTGGTGAGGGGGATCCCTGCATGTGCCCTGGTGCCCCTATAAAGCCATCTAATCAGGTGGCGCCCATTACCCATAAGGTGAACCGCGTGTCAGGTCATGGGTCAGAGGTTCTTCACCATTCGGTGCCCAGTGTTTCTTCACGTAACTGACTAGAGCTGCATGCAATAGAGAGAGAGAGCACACGGTCCCTTGTGCTCGGGAGAAGTTCTCATGGTCCACCAGTATCCTGTCTGTAAACAGTGCCCCCACCGGGGAAACATGAAGTGACCAAGCCAGTGGGTGTAGGGATTCCTAATAGTGGAGTGTTAGGGGCGTAGGGGAGAGTTTGGCGCGTGTATTGTAGCGCCCGCTTCCAATAGGTAAGCCCTATGAGCAGCAGCAGAGAGGTTTCTGAGGGGATTCTACTCTGTGGCAACAGTAAGGTGTGGAGGGTGCCGCGAGATAGCAGCAGCGGTGTGTAGTCAATTTCGTGTAGGTTGCGTCCTACTAGCCAGTATGATAGCCATTGTAACTGGCTTGCATAGCAATAGGCCTGGAAGTCTGGTACCCCTAGGCCCTTGTCCGTCCCCAGCTGTAGTTTGGCCAGCCCCACTCTTCTGCAGCCCCTTCCCCATATGAGGTCTGTGAGCAGCATGTCCAGTGTTTTAAAAAGGGGGGTGGGGATCAGCACTGGTAGGTTTGTGAAGAAATATAGTAGCCGTGGGAGCATGACCATCTTGGAGATGGCTATTCTGCCCATTACCGAAAGGGGTAGTGAAGTCCAGAAGGATGTCTGTGCACGAAGCGTTTTAATTGCCTTTAACAGGTTGCCCTCTAATAGGTCCTGAGTGAATCTATATATTTGAATGCCTAAATGTTTAAATGTCTCTGGCTCTACTTTGAGAGATAGTCGCCCAAAGGTAGTGACATCCGGGTGCCCAACTGGTGGGAAAAAGAATGCGTGAGATTTCTTCTCATTAATGGCTAGGCCTGATATACGTTCAAAATGATCGAAAATGCGTGGTAGGGGTTCCAGATTATCTGCGAAGTTATTAATGTATAGTATGAGGTCATCGGCATAAGCTGACATTATATGTGATGTATTGCCCACTCGGATCCCAGTTTCTATCGCCTCCATTCGAAGTCTAATGGCCAGGGGCTCCAGTGCTAGCACGAAGAGCAATGGCGATAGGGGGCAGCCCTGTCGGGTGCCTCTGCTCACCAAATATGGTCGCGGTCTGTGAGCGCCAGTTCGGGCTCGTGCCATGGGGGCAGTGTAGAGCAGCCTGACCCATTTTATATATTCGGGATGGATGCCAACCCTATCCATTGCTTTAAACATATATTCCCAGTTGAGGGTATCAAAGGCTTGTCGCAGGTCGAGGGCGATGCATCCCGTACTCTCAACGTTATTGGAGGTGACCTCCATTACATGGTAGAGGCATCTGATATTTAAGGAGGTGCTGCGGGTTGGGACAAAACCGTTCTGGTCAGTGTGGATAAGTTGTGGCATGAGGTGGAGCAGGAGGTGAGATAGTATTTTCCCCAGGATCTTATATTCTGTTGGTAGGAGTGATAAAGGGCGGTAGCCTGACATGTCCAAGGGGTCCCTACCCGGTTTAGGGATAGATGTGACCAAGGCCTGCATAGTGGTGAGGGGGGACGCCCTCCTCCAGTGCCTTCTGATACAGTCTCTCTAGGTGTAGAACCAGTGTATCCGAGAATGTTTCATAGAATTGCGCTGGCAGGCCGTCTAGACCTGGAGCCTTATTGCTGGGGAGCTCACGGATGGCTTCCCTGATTTCCTGTTTAGTGATAGGGCCGGTCAGTTCATCTTGGTCTGACTGCGAAATTTGGGGGTAATGGAGGTCATTCAAAAAGGTTTCTATGAGCTCCTCCACTGTCTCCTCAGGGGCCTTGTATAAAGATTCGTAGTATTCACAGAATGCTAAGTTTATGTCGTGTTGTGTGTTCACCTTAGTGCCATCTGATAAGGCTATCTCGTGTATAGGGGAGGGGGAGGGAGTATCCCGCAGCAGTCGTGCTAGAAGCGGTCCCGACTTCTCGGCTTCTGTATGCCTTATTTGAGTATATGACTGGTAATCAATTGTTCGGAGGCGCTCCAGCAGCTCAGCAAGTTGTATGGGTGCTTCTTGAAGTTCCTCCTGTTTGGTGGGACTGCTGATTGCCTCTTGTTCTACCTTCTTAAGGCGTTTATGGATCTCCTGCTTGGCCCCTACAGTGGCGCTAATGACGGTCTTGAACGCGTCCCACTCTATTAGGCGTGTGGACGCCGTATTGTCATTTTCATTAAAGTAATTGGTAATGGCTGATGTCATAGTGGATCGAAAGACCGTGTCTTCTAGCATCTGTGGCCACAACTTCCAAGTGGGAACGGGTGTAGGAATTTTCCCCCATGCTAGCGTCTCCAATAATTACATTATCTAAAACTTTGTATAGCAGTTTCCACATATATATATATATATATATATATATATATATATATATATATATATATATATATACACATACATAGATATAAACATATATATATTCATATATATATATATATACACATGCATATATATATATATAATACAAAAAATGAATAATTAAAAGCTACATTATATTAACAATCACATTTATAATTTTCCAAATAATTATGACCTTATTTTTAACTATCAATTAAATTAAGATTTTAAACCTTATTAAAAATTAATTTACACACATTAAGCAAATAACTTGTAATTACATTTAGTAAATGTTAATATGCTACGGTGGGGAGGATTTGTTTTAACAAGTTGTTTAAAAATAATATTTATAAAATAAATTAATATATTTAAATTTTTGAAAGATTTAATAAAGATTTAATTTGATGAGTTAATGTGCTGTAACATTTTATGATATTAGTTCTAGGTTATTAATTATTTTAAATTAAGGTTCAATTTTATTTTGAATTTTAAAAAATTATATATTTTTTAAAACCGTTTGATAAACTTTATTAATTGTACCTATATTTTACAATAGGAAGATCACCACCACAGTGGCAGAGATCTCCGCCTACATTTAAAAAACTACCAGTAGTAATTTAAAACTTGCATATTTACTCTTAGATGTCTCCACCCCTTTGTGTCATGTGGTTACATGAAAGCCTATAATTATGTCTTAGTCTACGCTTGTAAATGGTGAACAGCGCAAAAGAGAAGATACACCGAAGTGCAAGAGTAAATTTACATAGGAGTAAATCTACACACGTAAAGTACCTCTGTGACTTGGGACCTAAGTGTCAAAATCCATAAGGCAAACATCCTTACAGTTGGATAAGAAAGGCGGTTAAAATAAGACACTTGACAGAAAACTAGCAAGTCATTACACAGTGCTTTCAGGTGCCAAAGTCAATGTATAATTAGAATCAGCAATGTTATGCTGTGGGTAGAAATCACAAAGGCATAAGCAGCCTTCCGATTTCTTTGGATCACTTTATTTTTGCTGTAGTTTCCAGTCCAATTCCAGTCCATTTGCAAAGTATTTCAGGGGAAGACACTTGTGTGGGCCTAAGGCAAACTACAGCACCCATGCCAAACCCCAAGAAATCACTCCAACACAAGGTTACTGGGAAATCTAAAAATCACGACAGGGTATTGCTAGTTTGCAAAGGAAAATGGAACAAAAATTTTAAAGTGAATAGGGTGTCCAGGTTACTGGAGTCTTCGGATTCTAGCCTATCCTTTGGGGTTACTTGATACAGTTTAGCAGACCAGTGGCCATAAACTATTCCAACCCATGGGTGCAAGGTGAACTGACAAATGAGATTTCACATCACGATTAGCAGCCAAGGCTGATCATCTCAATTACTAACAGCATAAGAGGGCAGGACCGGAGATTTCCACTGGGCAGGGAATGACCTAATGGCTTGTAGGCTTCATAGTTAGGGGTTAGGTTAGTTTAGGTGCTGCCAAAACACAGGGACCGATTGTCAAAGAAAGATAGTTTCAGTGGTCCCGAGTTCAGTGCAACTAAACCTTCACAATGTAAATCATCCCAGGGATCCTTACTAGACATGTTGCTTCCTGGTTTGAAGAACAGTATTTGCTGGTACCTCATAATGTCAACAGCAGCAAACTTTTTAAACTGCAAGTGGTCCAGGAATTTTTAAACTTTGGTTGTACATACGTTCCATATTATGATGACAGGTTTAAACCCTAAACCCTACCCGCCACATCTTCACACGAAGACTGGTCAAACCGACATACCATCTTTTCGAAAGGTCTCCAATGCAAAATGCTACATATCTTCTGAGAAGGAACAAGTTCAATTTAGCAATTCAAGTAGTTTGCTGCAGATCAGGGTTCACATACTTTCTATATAATGAGGGAGAAACAATGATTACAGCATAGACATTTCACCTCTATTCAGCAGCAAAAGAGCATTTTGCACCAGGGGAGAAGATTCTCTGAACATTGCAAACCGCTACAAATAAAGAGAGATCTAATGCCCAAGGCATTAGATTACTATAGTCTTGCCAATCTCCACTTTGGAAGCTGCCAGCATCCCCAATTCCAGAGCCCTACACCTTTGTTGGGGTCAATGGGCAGTCAGCAGCCAATATGCACTTTGAGTATGACCCAACCTTAAAGACACCAGAGTTATAGCGGAGACACCACACATTCAACCTTACAGACATACCACACAGTAGTATACACTGATGGCTCTGTGCAACTGGCAGGGGTACTAAACAAAGCTATTTCGCTGCATGTGCAGCAGTACAGGGCATGTTTGAGGATTCAGAATTTGAAGTTCAGTAGACACACACTAAACCTCTAGGAGGTTGCACTGCATAAATATTAAGTCTGGGCGGTGAACTCTGCTTCGCTCGCGGAGTCTTCCGCACTCTGCGTTACGCGGAGCTCGCGGAGTTCCGAAAAACTCTGCGTCGCGTTGCGGAGCGGAGTTTTTTTCCTCGCTCGCGTTCGTCAATGTCAAGTTGGTGAGCCAGAGCGAGGAAAATCCACCTCCCGGCGAGATTTTTCCTCGTTCGCAATCGTCAACATCAAGTTGGCGAGCGCGATCAGGGAAAATCAACCTCCCGGTGATATTTCTCAACGCAGGCGGTCAGATTTCTCATTGCAAGTGGTCGCGTATGCTCGCGTCCGCTCGCGTTGAGAAACTGTCCATTCGCGTTGAGAAAGCTGCCGCTCGAGTAAAAATCTGCTCGAGCGGCAGAAAGGAAGCAGCGCCCGCTTGCGCTGTGCATGGTGCCGTTCGCGATGATTGTACAGTGCGGACAAGCATTTTTGCACTTCCCGGAATTCCACGAACTACGCCCAGGCTCAATAAATATCCAAAATTAAAGAACTATTCCTAGCCCTCCAAAAGGGTGATTGAGGCAAGTCTATACAAAACCAGCTTCAAATCGTGCACATCCAACAATACTTCAAAGCATGGAAAGTAACTCTGCAGTGAATGCAAGGGAAGATCTTGCTGCCAAAGTGGCTTTTTAGCCATGTCATTTACCAGCCATCACTGGGTCTCAAACTAAAATACAACCCGATATCACACTACCAATAAAGGCATCACATAAGAATCGCACTGGTTGCTCGAGTCCTATAGAAGTATTCTTATTCTCGGGGTCTTGATGGGGCAATTACTGTTTCAATCTTGAGAATGGTAAACCAACATATTTCTAATGATTCAACGAGAATGATCTTAATTAAAGCAGCCCATTAATGTTGAGGGCATATAAGGGTCCCGGAAGGCCTTGGAGGACCGCATAGACACAGTTTCCATTGATGTAAATTTGCTGCGGGCAGACCTCTTTAAAGTCGCAGATAAAGTAACGGCCATAGAGGAGAACGTATCAGGCCTAAAGGGAAAAAACAAGTTACTCTCCACAACCCAAGCTCTGGAGCGCCGCACCGAGGATGCTGAGGGGCGTGTCATGCGCAACAACATTCGCGTACTGGGCTTCCCGGAGAGGGCGGACGGCAGGTCAGCAGAGCAATTCCTGGAACAGCAGATCAAAACCTGGTTGTGTCCCTCAGGCCTGTCAGACATGTTTACCATTGAGAGAGCCCATAGAGCTCTGGTGCCCCCGCGAGCGTTCATTGCCAAAATCCTGAACTACAGAGATAGAGACTGCATCCTCAGGCCTGCTAGAGAGCAACAAGACATCCATCCAGACTAAAAGCAGTAAGATCACAATATATCCCGATTACACCAAACTGGTGCAGGAACAGAGGAAATCTTTTTTAGGAGTAAAAAGGAAGCTGAGGGACTTGAACCTACAATACATGCTGTTATATCCAGCGAAACTGAAGGTTCTGGTGAAGGGCAAGGCCCACTTCTTTGAGAGCCCTGAGGAGGTCTGGGAATGGTTGGAGATTAGGGGGGAGGCCCTACCACAGCGTTAGCCTTGGATACGGTCCAAGCAATGGGGGTCCAGGCCACGGCGGGGGACGCCACCAGGGGAGAGGGCTGGGGGCCCGCCGGCTGCGGGCCTTGGCCCTGACAAACGGATCAATGTTGGGAGCGATGTAACGCTTCAGCTGAACTCAGACGTCCCGCCTGTATTAGAGGCTGAGGGGGAAGCAGCCGCCTCAGAACTTGCTGATCAGTCTTCTTGGCTGGATGCTTCCGTTGACGTGGTACCGGAGACCCTGCTCGTACAGGAGGGAGAGGCCTCAAATGTGCAGTAAAAAACAAAAAATGTAAAAACTGAGTTGGCCCCCAGATTGTGTTGGTTACTAGACCCTGCAGACTGTATGTGCATTATGTATTGATCGAAATGATACGTTTGATTGATGGGGCAGGTCCTGGTCCATATAGAATTTAGCGGGATTGTTGATGATGTGGTAGTTCTGGCGATGTGAAGAATTGCACTATGGGTCACTTTAGCTGTTTAGGCCTAATTGGTGGGAGTGGGGGTGGTGGGTCCGGATTTCGTCACTCAGGGTGGCACGTGAGTATTTTTGCCCCAGTTGGGCGTTATAGTGGGATGCGTGCGACCTGGTACAACATTGGGGTAGGCATTTTTGACATAATTGTTGTTCAACGAATGTCCGTGGGAGGGTGCAGGGGGATTGTTTTTCTAAGTATTATGGTTTTGGTTTGTTATGATGGTGTGCATTTCAGTGACCTTGTTATGTGTGGGCAGGGATCGGGGTTGGCAGAGGTGATGAGAACATCTCGTGATGGGGCTGAGTATAGATTTCTGACTTGGAATGTTCGTGGGCTGGGCATGTGTCCCAAAAGACACAGAGTATTAATCTTTCTCAAACGCCACCATATATCAATCGCTTGCCTTCAGGAAACTCACCTGGACGACAGCGGAGCTGCTAGAGTAGCTAAGAAGTGGAGTGGTCAGATTCACCATTCCTCTTACTCTACACACGCCAGGGGCACTATGATCTGGGTGGCACCGGGCATACCAGTTACACCGACATTTAGCGAATCTGATGTGAATGGTCGATATGTAATCTTGCGCGGTCTGCTAGATGGTAGGGGAAATTGCTATACTAAATATATACGCACCTAACATGGAGGACCCCGCGTTCTTTCAGGTCATGCAGGAGCTACTGTCCAACTAATTAGACGTCCGATATATATGGATGGGCAACTTTAACTGCATACTAGACTCTGCCCTCGATAGACATCCCCCCAGAGCTGAAACAAAACCTAAAATGTCCCAGATGCTTAGAAAGGTCATGCAAGATCTCGGGGCTCATGATGTGTGGAGGGATACTCATCCTACACTTCCACTCTTCACATGCCTTTCTCTTACCCACGGGACACAAAGCAGGTTGGACAGACTCCTGGTGTCGGGAGTGCCGGCCTTGCCAGAGGTGGAGGTGACCCACCTGGCGCGCTTCCTGTCCGACCATTTCCCTTTCCGATGTTTGGTACAGTGGGGATCGCCTATACTGGGCCCGAGGTGTTGGAGATTTCCTCCTGATTTGCTCGAGGATGCTGATGGGAGAGACACATTATCCAAAACAGTAGCAGACTATTTGTCAATGAACTGGGGGGGTCCCACCGGGAGGGCCACTGAGTGGGAAGCCTTGAAGGCAGTGATACGCGGGGCGAGCATGGGACTGGTGTGCGGGGTAAGGCGACAGCTACTAGGAGAACTGGACAGAGAGGAGAAAGCTTTAGTTGACATACAGGCAAGGAGCTTATCCCACACTGGGGTGGGCAAAATGGAAAGGAAACAACTTGAATGTATAGCTGACATTTGGGCTTGGCTGGATAAATACACCTTGACGCGCTATCGCCAATGACTACATGCAGAGGGTGATAAATCGGGCCGTCTGCTGGCTTGGATTATTCGTAGGGAGCGGGCTCCCCCCTCTATTACTGCATTGTTGGCCGAGGGAGGGAAACTTGAACATACTAGTGCTGGGATACTTGAGGTGTTCCAGCATCACTTACAGAAGGTATATACCGTAGATCCCGGGGTTATGGCTGAACGGTATGTTCCCGTGGTCCGGGAGTTGGCGCTTCAGCAGCTCTTGCCCTCCGCAGTAAAGGAATTAGACGCCTAGATCACAGTGGAGGAAATGCAGGAGGCGCTCCTGGCAATGCCCGATGCCAAGGCCCTTGGGGCAGATGGGTACCCAGTGACCTTCCTGCAGGCCTACTCTGGTCAGCTCCTGCAGCCGTTGTTACAAGTATATGTAGAGGCATTCGAGGCTGGAGTGGTGGCCCCGTCAATGCGTGAAGAGGAAATTGTTATGCTTCTCTAGCCGGGCGGAATGATCAGGACCCGTCCTCATATCAACCCCTGACCATGATAAATTCAGATGTAAAAATACTGTGCAAAGTTTTAGCGGCTAGGTTAGCTCCCCACATGGTGCACTTAGTGCACGAAGATCAATGCAGATTCATACCCACCCGCAACACGGGCATGAACATTAGGCAGTTAACACACTTTCTCCATGAAGTGCAGGGTAGAAATGATGATCTAGCCTTGGTCTCCATAGATTTGGAAAAGGCCTTTGACTCTGTGGACTGGGGGTACCTGTTGGAGGTGCTCAGGTTGGCGGGCTTTGGCCCGCGGTTCAGACGCTGGATACAGATTCTGTATAGTACTCCTACCGCCAGGGTACGTGTGGGGCATAGCAGGTCAAGCGAGTGGCCCCTGGGGAGGGGGACGCATCAGGGTTGCCCGCTCTCTCCATTATTGTTTGCATTAGCAATAGAGCCTCTGGCAATATGGATGCGCAGGGACATGGGCCACTGGGGCATCAAAGTAGGAGAAACTTCTCACATCATATCTTTATATGCCGATGACGCTTTATTCTATGTCTCTACTCCACAAGAGTCAGTCCCAAAGCTCCTAAAGGTGTTGGAAGAGTTTGGCAGTTGCTCGGGATTGCGGCTCAACAAAACAAAATCATTGATATTCCCCCTCGCTCGCTTGGTTTGCGGTCCCGTGTATTCTCTCCCCAGCCTGGGTTTACGTTGGGAAACGGAGCACTTCAGGTACCTGGGTGTGCGGGTGGCCGGTGGGGACCCTCAGATATAGCAGCTCAACGCTAATAAGCTGATAGATGCCTTAAAGGGGCCTGTGGGCTTCTGGAATGCAATTCCACTCTCCCTAATGGCTAGATTGGCGATAGCCAAGATGGTGGTGTTGCCTTGTTGTCTACACATGTTACAGAAAGCCCTGTGTCCCATCCCTAGGCGAATATTTTGGGCGCTGGACTCTATTCTGATAGACCTGTCCTGGGCAGGGCGTCGTAGTAGAGTGGCACGTATGAGTGTGGTGGACTCGAGGCACCAAGAATGGAGCTCTATTATTACGCCGCCCAACTACAACAAGCAGCAAGATGGTTCACTGAGGAGGACAACTGGGAAAAGAGGCTGCTCCGGGACAGAGTACAGATTGCGGATTTGCTGCCCCTTCTTTTACAGGGCTCTAGCACCTCCGGTATGGTGCCACACGTGGTCCGACAGACTGTGCACGTGTGGCAACTGTTTGTAGTGCGAATCTTGAAACGTGCTCCGTTTCACCGTGAGCTGTCCGTGTGGGATATTGCGCCGGTTAGGAGTGTGATGTCCAACATGTCATTTAGGGTGTGGCGGGAGGGGGGCTGTGACACGCTCGCAGACCTGTATCCGAGCGAAAGCTTTATTACATTCGAAAAAGCATGTGATGTCTTTGATTTGGGGCAGGGACAATATATTCAATATGCTGTTTTATTTGTGTTGCTCCATAACAATAAAAAGATTTAAACCTAATATATTCAAAGAAATATGGCCCATGTACCCAGCAATCCCGCAGCTCACGCAGACACTGGACATCACACAGACGTGTGGAGCGGGTAAACGAATGGTTTCATTACTATATAGGGCCATGAGGGAGGACGCCAGCGCCCCTCCCTCTGGGGCGGTTACCGCCTGGAATGCAAATCTGGGGGCGCCACTGGAGGATAAGGACTGGAGGGTGGTGGGCCAACTCACACGAACGGTCTCCTGCAATGCCCGTTTTCGATTAATTCATTATAATTACATGCACCGCACCTACATGACCCCGGAGAGACTACATCGCATGGCCCCTGACAGACCCAACTCCTGCCCTAGGTGCCACAAGGAGGGCGCCAATTTCCTGCACCTGGCTTGGGAATGCCCTGAAGTCAGTAGCTTTTGGACGGAGGTGGTTGATCGGATTAGGGGGAGCGTGAATGGGCAAGTGCAGCGGACACCCTCACATTGCCTACTGGGAAGTCCAAAAAGCAAAACAAGATAGCATACAGACTTCAGCAGTTGCTCTTAGTCCTAGCAAGGCGTAGAATAGCTAATGTGTGGATGGTGTTGCGTGCACCAGAGGTCTCGGTTCGGATAAGAGATGTGCGCAAATGGACATTGGCCGAGGAGGTACATTTGAAGAGCAGCCGCACTGAAGCTCAAGCTACAGTGGGAACACTGCTCTATTTTTCTTATCTGCTCAAGCCTGAATCAAACTGAGTCATAAAAGAGGGAAAACATCATAATTAAGTGGGCCTTGACTTTGAGGGCCTGAAATAATGGTGCACCTTGTTTACACAACCTACACAGTGCCCACAGACTTTTCATTAGATTAGAGTTGTACTAATGAATCGTACACCATATGAAATATCTTATGGCTTTAAAATATATGTCCCAGACCTCCCAAGGGGCTCAGATCTCCAGGATCCATCAAACCCTGATCTGTTACAGGCTTTGCAGGAAACCAGACAGTGCTTGCCCATTGTCCAAGCACTTTCTGCTTCACTACACTTGAAGATGCACCAACAAGCTGGATACCAAAGCCCTGTGAGCTGGTATATGAGTGGATCCCTGAGAGAGAAGCCTTTGAACTTGCGTTGTTATTCACTAGTACTGATAACTGGAGTTAAATATAAGTAAACTATACTTTTGCTTTTGTTGCCTGGGGCCAAAAATAGGTCAATTTCTGACTATGTTAATTGTAATCATGTGAGCAATACTCAACAGGTTCTAAAAATCACTGCCCCAATGCTTACAGAACAGTTTTAAAAGGAATACTTTTACTTGGAACCTCCTGAAGAAACCATCAAAACAGTTGAAATGGTAGGTCTATCTACGGAAGGCACAGATCCTGCATGTGACTAAACTTCTGCAGCACCCAACGGAGAGGGAATGGCCCCAGTGGGCTACTTCAGCCTGTGAACCTGTGGTGTACAACGCTCAATCTGGCAAAGCTGAAGAAAGTGAGGAGACCACCAACCTAGCAAGTATAGCTTTTCTGCCATGCACCGATGCTCAGGCCCCTGCAGTAGACTGGCTTCTTTTAAACTTACAATCAACATTTATGCTCAAACAGCATAGATAATATGTCCGGATGTTATAAATTTCCGCAGCAGTGGCCTTCATCCTGTGGCTTACTATGATTGTATATCCCTCAAAATGGTGCTTGGTCATTACCCATTTGTTCTTGAAGAATCTGAACCGCTTCAAGTTGAAATTACTCTTCTTCTGACCGTGCCACAAAAGCGCATCCCTTTTCAGCCTCACTGTGTATCCACTCTTAAGATGGAATCTACTAGAGCACACTGCAACACCAAATTCTTAGACTAAAGGAGACTATTTGAGCTCCACACACCATCCGACATCATGTATATTATATTGTATCCATGGAACCTAACACCAGTGACTGTGAAATTGAGAATGTGTGACAGCTCTTCTTGAATGTTCAATCCTACGCATCCTTCAAAGACGGTGATGCATACTTGGACACTGACAACTAGAAAGAACTATACTGCTTTAACAGGTTTGTGTCTGGCACCTTGATGTCTCTGACTCCACCAGGGAGATATTCCTGCATCCCCAGTGTGAACATTGTACCATTCTGCACCTCAACAGTACACCTTTTTCTGCAAACATTTCAGATTTTGATATGAATTACCATTTAAATTTTTAGCAGATTACTTCTATTTGCTGGGCCCTAGAATTCTGATTTATATGTATAAAGGCAGGTTTGGGCCACGTATTTCTTGTAATTTCTTGAGTCATGTTCAGAAATTGGTCATAATGGTTTGTACAATAGTGGTTTTTTTAAAAGTGCCTGAAATATTGAATTTTGGTATCTTCTGTGACCACTACTTCCAGCATCAAGATGGCCATAGGACATCATCTTTCTCAATCACAAAGTCCAAAAGCCTATCTGCAGAGGCTTTGCAACACTCACGGATCTCTAGATACTTTTAGATGCACAATAAAACTAATTACATTTCCAGGACTGGATCTAGGGTAGAGATTTATCATCCATTTGAAATGCATAATTTAGAAGATAGTACTTTGTAACATATGTTCAAAAGGAACTGTGTTTTGAGAAATTAAGGCAAATTTGTATTTAAAAAAGGATTTCTTGGTAAGGTTCTATAGGTAGTCCAGGTGCACACATGTACAAGTGGTGTCCTTCAGTATTGGTAAATGTTGTCAAAAGTGGTCTTGTAACTACTCAGTTCCTTATATTGCACCAACAGTAGATTCTATATATTCTATTAAACAAAAACAAGATCTCATGGCCCTTAAGCACAAATTTGTTTACTCACATGAAGAAGCACCCAATCGCACTTGGAAAATTGAGACCAATCACACGAAGGCTACTTTCAAATTAATCGATAATTTGCAAACATTACCAGAAAAAATATATTCAGTGCCAGAACTTACTCCCTCTACCTTCATTCTAGTTAGGGATGATTTCAAATCATTGAAATGTGAGCAGCAACAACACAGAACCATTCTGAATCACCTATCAATGGGCTCTACAAGCAATAAAAATAAAGCAGAGTACAGTGCCTTGGCCTCTTCTAAATGATGCACTATTCTTTCAACCAGATAGTTTGACTGCTCATCAACGGGATTACAGTAGATGTGAAACAATGTAGTCAGGGGTGGTCTGTACATCAATTAAAACTTCAGCCAGCTACACCTCGTGACACACCTCAGCTGTCATAGTTCATTTGTGGCATTATTTAATTTCCAATTAATTGTTATTGGTTTGTAGGAAAACTAAACACAGAGAAATTACCGCTTGACCCCACCCCCATTCAAAGAATATTTAATACAACAAACACATCATAGCCTGCTGAAAGAGCAGAACCCCTCATATGTGAGTCTTCAGGCAACATTAAGAAACAAACACTGGAAAGGCCAATAGGTAGGACACTCGCATTCAAGCGTTGACAAAAGCAAAACAAATACTGCAGAAAAGAATTGCCTTTGGTAGGCAATCCATGGATAAGATAAAGACTTGAATGCACGATGGTGGAGTGTACGTTTCAGACATAAAATAGTCCCTCTTACTGGAGGTGGAAGGATACTGCCAAACAGTCAATAGAAGGAAGATGAGCCTAAATTACTCCTATGTGATGATCCAAGATATGATTGATACTGACTCAAGCCAATGGCTAAACGTTTTGTAAGATAAAGAAAGCAATGGTTGATGAAGGGTGACCTAAAGGCCCTCAGAATATGTGCAGAATACAATATGTTTGTCATGTATTCTACAAGCATCATTATGTGCCAAATCTAAAAATAGTGTGGATTGTTGTACATGTTCCTAGGTCTGAAATATGATGACTTTGAAAAGTCAATCAATTTAGAAAAAAATCCAAGACATAGGGAAAATATGTGATGCATTTCACTTAAAAAGTTCAATTCAACTGTTAAGTTGTGAGTCCTGCTTATCCTTTATATGTAAAGGCAATTAGTGGATTGAGCAAGGCATGCAGTTCTGGTAACAGTGCTTTAATGGTGCATGAGGTTCCCTTACCTGGCATATATGTCCTCCGGTGGGACCAGTTCCTGGAAATATGGCAACTGGTATAGGTAGATGCTGGTCAGGTGACCAGCACTAAAAATGGCTGTCATCACACAGAGGCTGCTGAAGACTATCAGGGTGACACTGCGGCAGCATGCCCACCAGGAGCACAGACCCATGAAGATGAAGAAGTACACTGAGGAGGTGACCGAAGGCACAATAATACCTGCAAATGACATTTGTCAAGGACACAAAGATTGAAAACATTAGACCAACCATCAAGTCACAGCATTGATTTGTCAATAAGGTGTAATGGCCAAATGATTCTGAGATTTTTCTTTGGATTAAGTTGTTGAAACAATGATACACACTCTGCTTGAGTGCTTTGTTGTTATGAAGGCTCACACATACTCGATGTACCTCCTTCCAGAGACAAGCTGTGTTGCATGGAAATACAGACATTTATTAGCAGGCAATGTCCTGTTAAAGGTCACCAGTGCAGGAACAGAGTAGGTCACATTTGAGGTACGTCTAACAAATGGCTGATTCTGCCACAGCCCTATCATCCTTTCATGGCCAACAGGTTGTTGGGAATCTACTAAAGTTGCTACACACTAGTCTGCCTCTGACTCCTCCTTCAGGAGTCTTAAAGCGACAGACTTAATCTGCACTATGGTACCCCCCCCACACACACACACCCACACTAGCATCAACCATTGTAATTATTAACTGTCCTGCCCCCACAACTTCACTAAATCCACTGTACAATAAAATTACAATATTGTCAAAATTGGCATGAGTAATTGCGCTCTGGTAGATGAATGTGTCTATTGTCTACTTTATCTTTTACCAGACAACCAGTGATACTTTTAGACATGTGACGTGATACATATGTTTTTCTAATCCATTAATCAAACAATGAGAAGGAGCACAACCCCAACATGAATGATTGTCAATTCCCAAAACTTATTATTAATAATTATTCTCCCTCGGGCGTAACATTTGATGTATCCAGACATCTAGCAATCCTCGATTAAAAGTATATTTATTTTGTATTTGGCCAAATACACTCTTCTAAGACTAAAACCAGGCAGCTAGGGAAAGTGGAGCCTTGCAGTTGTTCAATTTCTGGGCGAGAGTGAGTGTCAGGAGGCGAGGCAGGGGTCCTCCGGACCTAATATCCAATTAATGCAGGAAAGAGGAGGCTGGGTGGGCAGTAGGGACACTTTCAAACAGCTGCAGCCCTTAATAATTTGGTAGTAAGAACATTGGTTCACCCCACTGCACTGATTGCTGTTGGCGCCTCATCTTTGGAACAGCAAATGGTATCATGATTGAAAAAGACAAAAGCCTTTTACTTCAGTATCTGCAAGGTGTGAGATCCTCTGCAGATACTCCCTGCACCAACCCCTCTCAGTCTAGGCAGAGAATTGTTAGGTGAAATGGTAAATGGTCATGGGCAGAACTGGAAGAGAAACCCAGGCATTCCAGGAAATGAAAAATAAACTAAACACTGTTTACTTTCACACTGGTGGGTAGAGAACTCTCAAGGGAACAGAACCTCTTACCATATGCAGCCTGGGCAGCTGCAGGGAGGGCAGCAGCCACCCGGCCACCACGGTAGGGATGGCTTAGCGTTACACACCCAGATGAGGGGCTCTGCCAAAGCTATAAATAAATGGATGTGGGACCACTTGTGGCCTAGACCATGCTGCATCTTATATGCCCCAGTTATGGTCACTGTTCAGTGACTGTACACTAGTGACGGGGGTCCAGGCCAGTGTGTGTGCCTGCATCTCCATTAGATCATCGCCCCATCAAGCAGGAGGTAAATTGCACATATAGTGAGCAACCTGGACACTTCAGGGGTAGCCCACTATCCCGGATATGCATGCACTACATCCTCTGGCCAGGTGCGGCCAGAGACTATAAAGAAAATGGTTCTTTGCCCACACGATAAGAGTGGTGTCCGTGTGGCTATTGTATGTGTGTCACGTATGCCGTGTAGACAAGCAATCGCGCTCGCCTGTACATTTTGGTGACGAGCGGTCACCCAACCAACATCAGTGCCTTCTTTGATCCAGAGTGAGAGACGGCTGGGCGGCTCTGCTTGGAGCGGTTTGGGCTGCCGCGAGGTGAACAGCTACACTCTCTGGTGATCTAGCCAATGGAATTAAGAGGAAGGAGAGACCCGAGGTGTTGCTGCTCCATTGGTACCGAGAAGGTGGCCCAGACCGCTCGCAGCATCAGCAATATAATCTACGGCCACACCCCAGGCCGAACCAAAGGTTCAAGAACTTTGTGAGCAACGTCCTGGAGTGAGGTTCAAAGCCAAGTAGGGAAGGGATGTGGTGAGCCAGCCGGACACTTTAGGGGTAGCCCATTGCCCCCGATATGAACGCACTGCATTCTCTGGCTGGGCGGGGCCAGAGGCTATAAATAAAACGGTCTCAGACCGCATGTGGTTCTTTGCTCGCACGATGTCAGTGTGGTTATTGTAGGTGTGTCAAGCAGGTCATGCAGACAGGCAGTAGTGCTCGCCTGTACAGCACATGCTGTGCAGTCTAGCCCCGCTATGCCACACTAAGACCACTGCTACTCTGGACAGCTTACCTGAGACCCAGCAGGCCAGACTGCCGACGTGCCAGAAGTCGTTGGCAGACCCTCCACCTCATCTGCCTGTACTGCTGAGGTTGCCCAGCACAAGTGTCAGCAGCACGGTGGGGAGCTGGGACAGCTCTCGGCTCCATTGTCCCAGCATCGCCTAGTGGTGACATAGAGTTTCCACACCCAAGGTATGCTGACAAGAGAAAACCTGGACTATTTAATACTGTACATACTTCGTCAGCCAGAGATGGCCCTTTTCAATAATCCCCATCAAAGTACGCTGTGTGTGGCCCCTGAACTCCTGCCCAGGTACAGTCCAACCCAAGAGACTACCTTCTTTACATACTGAATAAGCCCACCACTCCGCTGGCATGTCATTGCTGATAGGGTTGGATGGTTATTACATGGGTGTGCAGTGGGGATACAGGCGACACAAGTGACTTAGTCACCATGAAGTTGGCCTAAGAAGACCTAAGACAGATGTGTCTAATATCTATGACCAGCAGCACACTGCCACAGCATGGTAGATGATCAAGTACAAGCCAATGTCTCTGCTTGCGACCCGAATGATGGTATTGCGGGCAGATGTCCAGCAGAGCTATGCGGATGTGCAAGCGCTTCAGTGCATTCCCTAATCGGGTCTTACCCCCGTTTACTGAGCTGGCACTCTCAGCCACAGGCGCTCAATGAAAAACGTGGCTCAGCAGTCAGAACAACTACATCTGAACCACAAGTGCAGCAAATGCCACAGTGAAGAGGTCGTTGTTGCTGCTTTCTGTGGGAGAAAAAGCCTTCAAGCTATCTGAAAACCTCCCCGACACAGGGGATGAGGAAGCAGGGATCACTACCTTCAACTTGCACTTTGACCCTTAGATGAATCCAGACAATGAACGCTTCAAGCTGCGACAAGCAAGGCAGCATAAAGGGGAAACAAAGGACTGTTTCTACGCCCACCTCTTTGAAATGGCCAGCACATGCACCCATAAACAAGGGTGCAAATCATTCGTGCTGCGTTGGCACATCTTGCAAGAACCTGTCATGAAGATGGAAGACATGCTGGTGTTTGCTCCCTCCCATGAACTATCAAACAGCGGAGCCGACCAAATGAAAGTCAGGCGGTGAAGGGTGTCTCTGAAAAAAATTTAGTCACATCACAAAAAATCAAGGCGAAACCATAGATGCAATGCAGGGAAGAGGGCCATCCCCCAATGCGCCTTGCACAATACCTGTGCAAACTGTGGGCTACAGCCACAATTATCATCAAAGCACAAGAGAAGACCTGCTCCTAGCGCAATAAACTGAACCATATTAGCACAGGGTGCAGAATGGTGGGCGGGACTGAAGAACTCTCAGGCTACACACTGCTCCTTCACCATCACAACCAATGCGAACCGTCAAACGGGACCCTGTCCAGATGTCACTACTGAGTATGTCTCCGACTTTCCAATCTCCTATGCTGGGAAAGGAGCAAGATCGAAAAGTCCCAGCCAGTATGTGTGACTGAAATGCGAGGAAAGCGCATTACAGCTTTGATTAATTTGGGAGCACAGGTGACCGTCTTGAACTATGACCAGTTCGCTGAAGAATGCTCCTGCCACTTTTCAGCGCCTGGTGAACCATGTCCTCACAGGGCTAGAAGAGTTCTGTGTGGCCTACCTGGATGACACTGCGGTGTTCAGCAATTCATGGCAGGGCCATCTCAGACATCTAGCACAGGTGTTGGCTAGGATACAGGAGGCAAAACCAACCATCAAGACGATCAAGTTTCAGGTGGGGGCAGTCCTCTAATCTACACTGGGCATGAGCTGGGGAATGGGAAGATTCACTCGTTGGATGCCAAGATTTCAGTTTGTGATGGAGTGGGAGGTGTTACTATCCAGAATGAAATGAAGGCCTTTTTAGGACTCACTGTGCATTACAGGAACTTTGTGGCAAACTATGGAACTGTAGTTGCCCAGTTGACTGATTTGATCTCAAAGAAGCATCACAGGAAAGTGATATGGACTGCAGAGTGTCAGATAGTATTTGAGGAACTGAAGAAGGCACTTCACCTGTACTGAAAGCATCTGATTATAGTCAGCCTTTCATTGTACACTGACAAAGAAGTTGGAGCTGGGTTAGCTCAACTGGATGACAAAGGTAGAAAGCATCCAGTAGCCTTTATTAGTAGGAGGGTACCAACCAGAGAACAGAAGTGGGCGGCAACTGAGAAGGAGTGCTTTGGTATAGTGTAGGCCTTGCATAAGTTCCTGCCTTACTTGCTTCGCGCTATGTTTGTGGTGAAAATGTATCATAAGCCACTAAAATGGTCGATGGCTATGGAGAGAGAGGATCCCACTTTGTTCAGATGGTCTATATTTTTTGCAAGGGTTAGACTATGTAGTGGAGCACAGAGCCGGATTAAGCCACAGAAATGCAGATGGATTTTCCTGCAAGTTTTACCGATCTGGCCACTGAACCTTTCCAGGTTAGGAGTTGGTTCGGGGTGTTATGATCTGGGAGGGGTGTCTGTTGGGACGTAAAAGTTGCTTGCATGGTGATGGACAAGCACCCCTGCCCTGAGTGCCCCAGCTGTAATGATGTCTGGATCCCTAATGCTGGTTTTTGTTGTCATGGGCGACCGCAGATCATGTGTGTGCGCCATGACATAGGTCTGGTTCACGGACCGGAAAGGGTGCCATAAGTGCTACCCTCATAGTGGTGAAAGGCTACTGTCTTTACCAGGAGTTAAGCATCATGAGCGTGGTGGTGGCAGCATACTATGTAGTGATCAGTAGGAGTGAACAGGTTCTTCTTACCTCTGTCACTGGAGTCAGGTCTACAGGCTCACTCATTTAAAGTTCTGCTGCTGTGCGCTTAACTAATCCTTGGCCTACATCGGGTTGGTGTGTAATGCTGTGCAGTACAGGTGTGGTATACATGTGCTGGGTGTATGTGCACCAGTGAATGGTAAAGTGCAGGGAAGGTGCACTGCTGTGCAGTGCGTGTCTTATATGAATGTCCTGGCTGTTTGTGCACCTGTGAATGGTACAATATATGGAAGATTCTAGGTTGCATTTTGGGAGGCCCAGGGCTAACTGGAGTAACATGAGGAGGTAGAGGACCCCCCCACCCCCCCCACAGATTTGTGGGGTTCTGCATTCCCGTGAGCCTTGGTGGGACACACTGGAGGAATGGAGAGCCAGGTTCTTCAATACACTTCATAAGGGGTTGTTTGATTCAGAGAGGTCATTGGGAAGGGGTCTGGGCACATCTCAGGAAGGAGATGGAGCTCGTACGATAATCATAAAGAGTAGGGCTGAGGCCCTGGGGTATCCTTTTGATACATATATCATTGTGGCGGACCCGGTAGATGTGGGTAGGTCGCTTGGAGATGTGCTATTGACACAGAACAATTGAGGAACTCCTCTTGTTTGTATCCCTACCGGGCACTGATGACGCCTGGTTATACTCACTTTATGGGGTAGGATCAGGGATTGACAGGTATACTTACGTAGGTAATGAACCGGCTGCGGTGAGTATTTGGCCACCGCACCGTGTGTATGTGTAGATAGTCTACCTTTTATAGAGGTCCTGATGAATCGCATGTAGATCTTGACAACAAGCGTGAAACATGTTGACCTTCCTTTAAGAATGATGATGCCTTTACTTGAGACATAATACTCATTTTTGAGCGTCACATTATCACTCTTTTTAATTAGGGTAGGAGACCATTTGAATAAATTACATTTAACGGAACTCCCAACTCTATTTTAGATCACACATTCAATTTTACACATCTACACAATTCTGGCCCCATACCCCCACTTCACCATACGGCTATTGGAAGAAGATCTCCGATAAAGAGCCCCTACTATAGGAGCCCGTTGGGTATTGCACCGCCGACCCGACGAGGAGCAGCCCAGATGATGAAGCATGACACCCTTTTGGGTGTGTGAGGGCATTACAATCCAATAATTGGACTCCCCACCTTGAACCAAATTTGGATCAGGTCGGTGTCACTTCCCTTGTGTTGACAACCATCAGGAACAGCATATCTGTATACTTTCATTAAACCTCTGGTCACTCCCATGGCCTGTGTTGTGGGGCGATCAGATTTGGAGTCACTCCTGCTGTGACAGACTGCTTTCTGAAGGAAGAGCAGGACAGAGGAGAGGGCACTTCAAAATGAAGCAGATCCCTAACATAAACATCAAAGACTCTAATCAGATTTGGTGTCTGGTAATGGACTATAAGAAGCAAAGCTCACGGCTCTCAAAATTGTCAACTGTCAAGGAGCCAGTCAGGCTTTGCAAGGAGGAGAAGCCCTGCAAGACTTTTGCCTGTGACCAGGTTTGGGGGCCAAGGCCTGCCAGTCTCCAAGCTGAGTGAGGAGACATCAACCAGGGACTTCAAAACCACCTGTCCCTGGAGCACTAGTGCCTGACTCCGTCAAGACCAGAGGGCCCTGTGAAGAAGAGGAGTGCGCTGGAGGGAGCGATATCCAGTGGGGATCCTGTCGTTAGATTCCTGTAGCGAGGTGTGGGAAAGCAGCTCCTGCACTGATCAGGTCATTAGCAGGGAGAGTCAGTGACCCCATGCGCCAGAGGAGGGATGCCGTGAAGTAAGCCATAAATGTTGCTGCACCAATCAGGTCATTGTCCGCGTGCAGTATGTAAGTCTGTGACCTCGATCGCCAGGTGAAGCCACCATGATAAGTGTTGACATGCCGATGGGGCCATAGCCCGTGTGCGGAGCTAAGTCGGCGACCCCGTAGGCCAGGTGGGGCCATCGTGAAGATTGCTGCTGTGCCAATTGGGCCATAGCTTGTGTACAGAGTGAGGACGGTGACCCCGTAATCTAGGGTGGCCAATGGGACAGGGCAAAAAGTGCAGAGTGGTTGAGACCATCATCGGAAGGAGGAGGCCACTGTGGTGACCCGAGGGGACCCAGGCTTCGCCTGAAGACCCGCACCAGGAGAGTAGCACCCTCCACTCCTACCTGTGGGAAGGATCCCAAGAAACTTACTAGCATCGCAGGAGCATCAAGGACCTACCAGCCACTGCCTCCACAGGGCTGCTTGTGAGGAAGTCGACGACACCCAACCACTGCCCCTCCTAGGCTGGTTCAGTGACATAATATCGACAACACTAATATCATGCTACAAATTATCGAGACAAAAATATCAACCCCAACAATATTCATTTCCTATACTTATATTGCAAATGACAAAAATATTGGAAAAAAAATATCGATGTCACTAACACCATTGTCAAAAATATTGTATTATTTATATATATAAACATAAATGATAAAATTACATATATTTAAAAATAACAATACTATAGTATAAATTAAATGTATTTGATTAATTTAAAATTAAATGTAACTATTATAGTTATTAAAAAATTTAATTTATATGATAATTTACTAATTGTTTTTAAATATAATATATATATATATATATATATATACCCAATAACAAACACATTTAAAAATATAGCAATTTAATTTAAAAAAAAAAATAAACAACATAAAACATTTTACATGTAAAACATTACTAATTAAAAATATTATAATTTTAACTGCACAAAAACATAATAATATAAATGTAATTAATAAAAACTAAACTATAAAATTCCACAAATAATACATATATTACTACATATACATACTATATACTACTCTGTCCCAGTCAGGCTGCCTGACTGGGACAGAGAGGTGAATTACACTCGCCAGTAGTAGAGCTGCTACCCGGTCCTTCACAGATTTTAAGTATTTTAATTATGTTTTAAATTGGTTTTAGAATCCTTCATGTATTGTCAAATTGGTGAATTTGAATCTGCACTGCCACTTACTGCATTTTAGTAGCGATTGAGGGCTTGCTGGGGAAACGAACGGGCCGCCATATTGGTTAGCAGTCCAGCCTTCCACGACGCCGAGGGGACAAAAATCACGCTGATGCGGACGCGCAGCGGACGTGCGCAGCGGGCACGCCGCCGGCGCGCCGAAGGCGCGCTTAAGGCAAGCCCGTCTGCGCCCGTCCGCGCTCTGGTCGGGCGCAGGGCCCGTTCCCCTGGCCGGTTTATTACAAACATACCGACCTATACTAGGGATGACCTTATTAGACTGAACCCACGTCGGGGAGTCGACGTGTGCCCTTGTATACCTCCTGAGGCAATGTCTAACCGTTTGAGAAGGATCTGTCAGAACTGTAAAATACTTCTGCCATACAATAATGCTCTCCATGACTCTGTTCCTAACAACAGAATAAGCAGGAAAAATTAATCCAGATCACCAACCAGCTCTGAGGTGTATGTTGTTGAATGCTAGATCTCTTGTTAAACACAGTATGGAGTGTGCTTTGTTCATTGAGGAACATGATATTAAAATGGCTTTTATCACTGAATCCTGGACTGATATGTCATCTGGTCCTGATCTAGTGAAAGCTACCCCCCCAGGATTCCTCTGTCATACTCAGGATAGACCACATGGGAGAGGTGGGGGACTAGCAGTCATTTATCATGATTCACTGAAGCCCGCTTTTCATACTGCGTCAAATGCCACATGTGAGGCCCTTTCATTTAATCTACGCACTTCACAACATAGCACCTTCAAGGGGCTACTCCTTTATCGGCCTCCTGGCCCTAGGACAGGATTTCTAGATTTGCTGGGGGCACTGCTCGAAGATGGGCTATGTGCAGACTCCTTTACGTTATTAGGGGATTTTAACTTCCATCTGGAGGATCTATCCAACCTAGACACTATTATCCTGGGGCAAATAATGGAGGCAGGGGAAATGAAGCAACTGATCGGAGTACCCACACATGATAAGGGGCACACGTTGGATGGGATATTCTCCAATAGTCCCTTACTTAAAGTTTTATCAATTCTCCTTTGGTTTGGTCCGATCACTGTGCCATTCTTTTTAAGGTAAATGAGTGGCAAGACCACAAACTTAGTTCAGAGATCTCAGGGCTATCGGAAAAAGAGCCTGGAAAAACGTTAATTACACAGATTTAGGCGAGGCATTGAATAAAACCAAGCCAACTTTCCCCACTGAGGTTGATGAAGCTTCCTTTGTATTTACGAAGTGGCTGGAAGAAGCATGTGATAAAATTACTCCTGTAAAAGTATGGACCCCCAAAAGGGTTTTTCCATCTGCCCCCTGGTTCTGTGATGAACTAAAATTTTTAAAACAAGGCTGTAAGCGTTTAGAAAGGATATGGAGGAAAAGCTACCATAACGCAGACAAAGATAGCTACAAGCTTAGCCTTAGACAATATAAGGCTAAGCTGCTGGAATCCAAAAGAAAGTACTTCACTGAACAAATTTCCCGGGCCGAATCCAACACCAAAGAGCTTTTCAAAACTATCTCCAAACTAGTATCCCCTAAGGCCCCCAAAAGTCAGAGCAGTCCAGAGTTCTGTGAAAAGCTGGCAAAATGTTTCCAGTACAAAGTGGAAACCATCTTTTCCTCATTTAGGCTAGCTCAGGGGGATATTGATGTTGCCCCCAGTTCTGGAACAAAAAAACCAGCACTAGCCAATTTCTCTTTGCTAGAGAAATCAGATACCATCAAACTTCTGAGTTCTATTCGGTCTGGTGCCCCGTCGGATCCATGCCCTGCATCAGTACTAAAGCAATTTCCAGAAGTTATAGGATCAACCCTTACACCATTGCTGAACAACATAATAACAACGGGAAAGTTTCCTAGCAATTGGAAAAAGGCCTCTATTCTTCCCCTTCTGAAAAAGCCTACTCTTGACCCTAGTGACACAAATAATTATAGGCCAATTTCAAGACTTCCGCTCCCCGCTAAGATTATTGAAAAGACCATGAACACTCAGCTCAGCACTTTTCTGCTAACTAATAACTTACTGGACACATCACAATAAGGGTTCAGAGCAGAACATAGCACTGAGCTGGCCCTAATCAAATCTACAGAGGAGATTCGGGAAGCACTGGACGGAGGAGGGAAGGCAATTTTGATAATGTTGGATCTGTCGGCTGCCTTCGACACGGTCCATCATCTAGTTTTGATGCACCGGTTGTCGGAGGTAGGAGTGCAAGGGACAGCTTGGAACCTCCTTCGATCTTTTCTTTCTGGCAGATCGCAAATAGTGGAATTGGACAATCACAGTTCTAAACCTTTTCACTCCCGTGTGGGGTGCCGCAGGGATCATCGTTGAGCCCAACCCTGTTCAATGTGTATGTGATTTCTCTGCAGGCCTAATCAAATCTTTTGGTTTCAAAGTCACTTCTTATGCAGATGACACACAGATAGTGTTGTCAATTAGAGAAGGGGAAGAGAAGGAAACGGGGGCTCGCTTCCATGACTGCATGAGGGCCATCTCGGACTGGATGTCATCCAACTGCCTAAAACTAAATTCAAGCAAAACAGAAGTCGTCACATTCGGTAACAACCCCAACATGTGGACACCTGATTGGTGGCCAGCTAAGTTGGGCCTCTGCGCTGAAAGCAAAAAACTTAGGGGTGATTATGGATAATAGGCTCTCTTTCAGTGATCACATAAATTCGGTGGTTTCGGCCTGTTTCCGAATCCTGAGAATTATAAGGAAAATTAAGTTTTTCCTTCCTGATAACAGCCTTAGGACAGTGGTCACAGCCCTTGTCATGTCTCGAATCGACTACTGTAACAGTCTATACTTAAACGCCCAAAAACAGCATGTCAACAGGCTGCAAACTGTACAGAATGCCGCAGCCAGACTGCTTACCAGTACCCCCAAATTTGCCTCTGTAAAGAAGGAGTTAAGACAACTACACTGGCTCCCTGTGAAGTTAAGGGCACGTTTTAAGGCCCTCTGTGTAGCTTTTAAGGCCCTAAATGGAATTGGTCCCAACCATTTGAGACTAAAGTTCAATTGGTATGTTCCTGCTAGAAACCTTCGGTCCTTGGGAGCTAAACAAGTTCTAGTTCCTCGGATCAAAAGAGCCAGCTGGGGGGGTAGAAGCTTCATCACATGTACCTCCAAGGCATGGAATGAGCTTCCTCTCCATTTGAGGAATGCAGCGGATCTCCTTTCCTTTAGGAAAGGGTTGAAAACCTGGCTTTTTTCACAGTAATCTCCATTCTCTGATGACCAGCAGGCCTGCTCAGCGCCAGGACACCCTAGGGTAACCGTGCGCTATACAAGCTTAAATAACATAACATAACATAACATATAGGGCCCTATTACGATGTCAGTTGGAGTTTCCTCCGACCGACACCGTGGCGGAAATGGGACCGATCAACCTCCAGTCGGCAGTCCCGACCTCCTGATTATGATGTGACCGCACATGGTGCGGTCGCATTCCCACATTTCCCTATGGGAGCATGTATTATGCCGTAAACTTGCCTTAGTACATGCTCCCATAGGGAAAAGTGAGGTTGTTTTAATCCGTGCACCCCGTGGCCGGCACCTCAAGGTGCCTCCCATAAGGTGCAGGGATTAACAGAGTGGCAACATAGGTGCCCCCTCAGCCCCCAACCGGAGGCTGCAAGGGAAAGGGGGCCCTGCTAGGTGCCCCCAAACACACTTTCCGACAGGGTTATCCTGTCGATAAGGCTGCATGGAAACCCTGCCGGAAACTGTGCATCATAATCCGGACGGCGTAAACCGACGTCCATTTGGATTATGGCCCAGTTCCGACTGGCCGACGGGGTCCATGAGCCCGTCGGAAACCAGCCGGAATGACCGGCCGGTTTCAATTCCGACCAGCTGTATCGTAATCACCCGGTCGGAATTGAAACCGACGCCTCCGACCTAAGGTCGGAGGCTTTACGACAGACATTGCAATCAGCCCCGTAGTATAGCCACTGCAATTTATAAAAAACAGTACAAAAATCAGTAAAGTACAAATTACTATCCCCACTACAATAAATGCAACAGTAGAGAAAATATTGGATTGCGGAGGGGTAAAATGTACTATTCCCATTCCACTCAGTGCAACAGTAGGGAAAGTGTTGGATTGCAGAAGGGTAAAACTTGCCATTCCCACTCCAATCAGTGCAACAGTAGGGAAAGTGTTGGATTACTGAGGGGTAAAATTTACTATTCACACTCCATTCAGTGCAACAGTAGGGAAAGTGTTAGACTGCGGAGAGGTAAAATTTACTATTCCCACTCCAGTCAGTGCAACAGTAGGCAAGTGCTGGATTGCGGAGGGGTAAAATGTACTATTGCCACTCCAGTCAGTGCAACAGTAGGGAAAGTGTTGGATTGCGGAGGGGTAAAATGTACTATTCCGACTCCAATCAGTGCAACAGGTGAGAAAATGTTGGATTACGGAGGGGTATAATGTAATATTCCCACTCCAGTCAGTGCAACAGCAGGGAAAGTGTTGGACTGCAGAGGGGTAAAATTTACTATTCCCACTCCAGTCAGTGCAACAGTAGGCAAAGTGCTGGATTGCGGAGGGGTAAAATTTACTATTCCCACTCCAGTCAGTGCAACAGTAGGAAAAGTGTTGGATTGCAAAGGGGTAAAATATACTATTCCCATTCCAATCAGTGCAACAGTAGGGAAAATGTTGAATTGCGGAAGGGAAAAGTTTACTATTCCCACTACACACAACACTCTATGTAGTTCACTTAAAAAAAAAAATATTAACATTATTAAATAAACTTTTTTAATAGAAAAATTATATATATAATTTTATTTAAAAAATATAAACAAATTACATATTTATTACAATCTTTAATACATATTATAAATTAATACAAATACTATTATTATAATTAAAATACCAAACTATATTACCAAAATAATAACAACCAATAAATACAATCTTTTTTTTTTTATTTAAAAAGTACAATACAATTAACACATAACATAATAAAAAGCACAAAAAAAGAAAATATTTAAATATTTTAAAATTGGTTTTAATTTAAGTAACTTCTTACACTATACCTAAACAAACTACACAGCACACACCTAAAATATTATTTAAATGATAATATTTACACATTTTACATAATTAATTATCAGTTAAAATATTAATAATAATAACTATAAGTAAAATAATCATATTTAATTACCTTCCCACCATTTATTCTTACAAAATCAATAACACGCACCTAATATATATTAAAAAAACATGAATGGGGGCGTGGCCGGGCAAGATGGCCGAGCGGAGGTGAATCGTCTCGGCTCCCAGTCCACGCTAGTGGCTCGAGTGTATAGATACCCACAGATTTCGCCCATTCTGCTCATGGAGCACACCATCTACATCGGATCTGCTGGCGAGCTCGCAGGAACCATGTGGCGCTGAAAATATGCTGTCTTGAGCCTTTCTGGAGCTCGACTGTGCCTACCGCGGAACTCTACAAAATGGCGATTGCCGGACCGGAAACACGAAGAGGCTGCTGAGCGCTAGCTGTCCCCCTTGAAAAGGCGATCAACTTACCGGCGCGGCCGCCCTCCTTTGAGATCCTTGGAGCGCGGTGCTCATGAAGCGGTGAACCTCTCTCGATAGTGCGGGAATTCGGAGAAACGCGGCGAGGAGCGTGATCCCAGCCGAGAGACACGCGCATGAAGCCCGCCAGCATACCAGACAGGTAGAGACATCAGCGGGTCAATCAGGAGGGAATGTAGAGCAACGGAACCCCAGGGGACGCGGTCCGGCAGCCGCTAGAGCGTGAGATTAATACCTGGTGACTCTGCGCCTGACTATACCTGACCCCAAGATGGCGGCCCTCGTCCCGCCGTGATTATGACCGTAGGCTCTCCTGGCATAAGGTGTGCCCCCCGGGACAGTTAATACCCATTAGCAACCTCAGAGCAAGGGGCCTTGTGATATCCTGCACCCTCCTAGTGACTTGAAGCCCGCTGGTACGACCCCGCAGTAGCCACATTAATCCTCCGAGGGCTTCGCATAACGTGCATAGACTATCGTGCTGCTGAGAGTGGGAGTCAAGAGTGAGGGGCATTGCCATTGCGGTCTTGTGTTGACGGTGCTGAGCCAGGACACTGGAGCAACTCCTGCCTTCCACAACCGACGTCGCCCCCCTCCACGCAAAAGGCGGCGTTGGGGGCCGCACTTATGCCGCCGAAGAAGGCGACAACTAAAGTCACCAATTTCTTCCCCCCCACGGAAAAAAGACAGCCGTCTGAACATGGTGATTCCTCCACCACTATGGCCCTCACCAAAGAAGACTTGATGGCTTCCCTGCGCGACTTTAAGGCTGAACTGCGCGCCGAACTGAACCAAGACATGAAGGCCTCTATTGACCAACTCCGGACAGACTTAACCATGCGCATGACTACGCTCCAGCACGATGTCGACTCGGTGGGCACGAGAGTGGTAGATTTGGAAACCCAAACCCAGGAATTAGACAAACATGTAATGGTCACACATGGAAAGCTGCAAGATCTTCAAAACCAATTGCATTTCGCCCAATTGAAAGCCGAAGACCTAGAAAATAGGGCAAGGAGAGATAACATCAGGATTAGAGACTTGGAAGAAGGAGCAGAAGGGCCGGACATTCAGGCGTTCCTCGGGAGTCTCTTTGCTGAGATTGTCAGTCCGTGCCAACTTAAGATTAAACTGGAGCGCGCTCACCGGGTGGGGGGTCCGACCAACGGAGAACGACGACGGACCCGCAATGTCTTAGCTAAATTCCACTCCTTCAAGGTGAAAGAAGCGGTCCTACAGGAGGCCAGGAAGAAAAGCGATATTCCGTTTCAGGGATACAAATGCACTATATATCAGGACCTGGCACCAGTAACACTGGCGCGATGAAACCAGTTTCGGCCTATTACCAAGAAGTTCCGAGAGGAACATGTGAAATACAGATGGACTTACCCGTTCGGACTGAGCTTTGAGCATAACAATAAACTCCGTCATATCACTGAGCTCGACGAAGGGCTCCGTCTGTTGGGCCTCCCTCCAGTTGAGGCTGAGCATTCGCAGGAGACAGCGAAGGGAAAGGACAGAGGCACCGCGACGAAATCCCACTGGACAGCAAGCTCGAGGGGGGGTCACAAATGACACTAAGGACGAGAGGCCTTGATCCAAGCTTGAACAGATACCAAGGGAGCGCATGCCCACACGACAAGGACAGAGGCGCAACCTTTTCGAACGATCAGGGACTGAGCTCAGCTACCCTTACACCTGTTGGCGAGAAACTCCGCTAATTTGCAGTCGACTACCTGAAGATGGCGAATTTCTTTGAACACTCGAGACAGGCGTGGATGGGGACTCCGGTTACGTCATCCACCAAAGAGCCCAGAAGGGCTTCTACATCTATAGTCGGAGATAGACCATCTTTCTGACTTACATTGATGTTGGTATTGTTGGAGTTTGTAAAGTTGTGTTTCATTTTGTTTAGTTTGTTGGGAGGGGAAGGGTTTTGGGAATGGTGGCGGCATTTTTTGTGTACTTCTCGAAGATGTGTTTTGGTCAGGATGCATCTCTTATGGCGGGCACGACTAGGGAACCCACTAACCACGGCTACTAACGCTGGACACACGGGTCTGCCACACAGACACGAGAGGGGGGGATAACATTGGACAGATGGTACTCTCTATAGGCTCCTGGAATGTGAAGGGACTCAATTCACCCCAAAAACATCAAAAAGTTTGGAAATACCTTACAGACCATCACTTTGATATAGTGGCTCTCCAGGAGACACAACTTTCAAGGGCGGAAGAATCCCGACTTCGACATAAACAATATCCACTGATTTATAGGTCCTCCGCGCTTACTAAACACCGAGAGGTTGCACTCCTTTTTCATAGCTCCACAAAATTCCAACCCGTCGACACTCGGACGGACAAGGAGGGAAGGTTCGTTATGGTCAAGGGCACCCTGAAGGGTAAACTATGCACATTCATTGTAGTGTACGCGCCTAATGTGGGGCAGGCTGCCTTTTTAAATACGCTCATGGGTAAAATACAGGACTTTGCAGAAGGGCCAACAATCTTACTGGGTGACTTCAACCTGACCTGGCAAGCTGATCTTGATAGCACCCACCCTCATAGGCTAAGAACTAGTTCCTTCTCCACAGATGTTAAGCAACAAATCCATGACTTGGGGTTTCGAGATGCCTGGCGTACCCTATATCCTCAGACAAGGGACTACACCTTTTATTCTCACGTACACCATACATACTCCAGACTCGATTATATTTTTATTAGTCAGAATCTATTAGGAACACTCCAGGAGGCCAAGATTTTCCCTCTCTCCATATCGGACCACTGTCCCGTCTCGATCTGTCTGAAGTGGAGTGGGATTGGATCTACAACACCCAAGTGGTATTTCCCGACTTCTCTCACAAGAGATAGGGTGCTCCGTACTGAACTAAGGGAAGCGATCACGGACTTTTTTACCCTAAATGCCCCCGAAGATACATCGGTGTTCAATAATTGGGACGCTTTCAAAGCGGTTTTCCGGGGGAAATGCATAGCGCTTAACTCCACCCTGAATAAGCAGAGGACTAAGGTAGGGTCGATCTAGAGGCAGAATTGGAACTGGCCGAAACTAATCATAAAAACAACCCCACTAGAGGTTCTCTACGCACCCTCACAACACTACGGGGGAAACTCAGGGCCATCTATAACAACAGGGCAGAGCTCACATTATTGAAACTGCGTCAGCTCTCATACTCCCAGGGAAACAAAATAGGCAAACACTTAGCAAGACAGCTGAAAGAGAAGCGTGAACGGGAATACATAGGAGGCATACAGGACGGGGAGGGCGGATTGTAAAGGCCGATATCTTTGGATCCTTCTACAAGGCACTATACACCGGAGAACCACGGGACATAGATATGCAACATAGCTACCTCCAGGCACTGCAGTTCCCCCGGGTCTCGCAGGAGAGGAACGATAAACTTACGTCTCCTATCACCCCAGAAGAGGTGGCACAGTCATTAACTCCCTTAAACTCCATAAAGCACCAGGCCCGGATGGACTGACGGCCCAATTCTATAAAACATTCGCGCCCGACCTCATACCCCACCTCACACGTCTCTTTAACAAAATGGCTGAGGAGGGAGAGGTGACTCACTCGATGGCTGAGGCGTTGGACACGGTTATTCCCAAACCGGGGAAGAACACACAATTGTGCGCCTCATACCGCCCCATCGCCCTTCTAAATTTAGACGCAAAGCTCTACTCGGCTATCTTAGCTGCCCGGCTGAATGACCTTATGCCAGAACTAATCCACCCTGATCAATCCGGATTCATTAAAGGCCGTCAGACCCACGGCAATACCCGACGTATAGTACACCTCATTGAAAAAGCTACCAAACGGAAGATTCCAGCAGTGCTCGTTGGGTTAGATGCCGAGAAGGCCTTTGACAGGGTGGATTGGTCATTCCTCTTTAACACGCTCACACATTTTGGCTTCGCAGACAAATTTATTACTATGATTAGGGCCAACTATGTACAACCCCGCTCCAGAGTACAAGTGAACGGGCTGCTGTCCGCTCCCTTCTCCCTTACCAGGGGAACCCGTCAGGGGTGCCCGTTGTCACCCCTATTATTCGCCGTCAGCATTGAGCCGTTGGCGATGTCCATTCGGGCGGCACCGGAGATTAAGGGAATCCTTTTTGGTGGTGATACCCACAAAATATCGCTTTTTGCAGATGATGTGCTTTTATCTCTTACGGACCCGTCCCACTCTCTCCCCACACTGCATACTGAACTTGCACGGTTCGAAGCTGTAGCGGGATTTAAGGTTAATCTAGATAAATCATATATCCTTAATCTCACAGTTCCAGAAGAAGAGGTCGATGCATTATGGACACACACTCTACTCCAGTGGGCTTCTCGCTCTCTCCAGTATCTGGGAGTCCAATTGACACCACGCTTGGAAGGGCTCTATAAGGCTAATTTCCCGTCTTCTCTCTGCCAGCTCCAAACTGATCTTACACGCTGGAAGCCTCTTTTTATATCCTGGCTCGGCCGTATACATGCGGTCAAAATGACAGTACTCCCTAAACTCCTGTACCTTTTTCAGGCATTACCCATCGAACTTGACAGGGAATTCTTTCCTAAAGTTAGGTCCATGATTTTACGGTTTATATGGCAAGGAGGGCGGGCACGCTTTTCCTTTGCAATATTGAGGCGACCAAGGACAGAGGGAGGAGTGGGCCTACCAGATTTCGGCCTATATTATAAAGCTGCTCAACTGAGGGTAGTGACAGAATGGTCTAGAAGGGAGTCGGAAAAACACTGGCTCCATATGGACAGAGCCATTGCAGGGAGGACAATCTGGGACCTCATATGGAGACCCAAGAGGGAGAGACCCGAGAATGCTTACATTAGCACTCCCATTCGCACCACCTTGAAAGTATGGGACTCCATATCTGGGAATGACCACTGGACCACATTCCCCTCACCCTATACACCCCTCCACTTCAATCCGGCCTTCCCTCCGGCCCTTCAGGAGGGACCTTTCAATCCCTGGAAAGAGGGTGGATGTCTCGCACTGACACATTTCATAACTCTGATATTCTTACCTTCGATAGCTGCAGAAGGGACTATGGCTTGGAACCCGCTGAACATTTTCGTTATATTCAACTGAAGCACTGGGTCCTCACCCCCCACATTCGCGAAGCAGCTACACGTGAGCTCACGAAGTTCGAAACCTTTGTACAGAATGTAGGTTCTATGAAAGGGGTGATTTCATTCCTATACAACTACATGAAAATGTGGGAGGGGATAATACAACGCGATATATCCGATAGGGAATGGACTGGGTTGTGGTCAGACATCACGAAATTCAACCACTCTTTAGAACTTCGGGAAGCCCATCTTAAAACAATGATGAATTGGTATCTTTATCCCGTTAAGCTTAAAAGAATATTCCCGAACACATCTGATAAATGCTGGAGGGGCTGTGGGCTTTTGGGAGATTTCCAGCACATTTGGTGGGACTGCCCCACAATACGACCATTTTGGGAGGAATTTCTCGCACAAATTAAAAGCATGCTGGGTTACCCCATCCCGATTACTATGGCAGAGGTTCTACTAGGCCTTCGTGACCCATCTCTCGAACACCAAACCAAGGCAGACAAGGCTATTATGTGGACATGCATAGGGGCTGCGAAAGTAGCGATAGCAGCAGCCTGGAAGAAGAAGGCGGCTCCTACTAACTCGCTGTGGCATTCAAGGCTCTGGAAATTGTTATGTCTCGAAAGTATGTCGGACATCTTCCGAGACGATTATAAAAGTTTTGAATACAAATGGGGTCCGTTGGTTGCCTTTCTTACACGGGCGTTACCGCTGGCAGTCTGTCCTCCCTCCGTCAGAGATATGCACCTTTTTCAATTTTAATCTGACTGTACATGACTAGACCTTGAAACAATCTAATATTGTGTTGCCGCCACTATTATTATGTTGGTAGAGAGGGGGGTGGGAATTTATTTATTTTTCTTGGGTTCTTGTTTCCTGTGTTTCTTCTTTTAGGGGGCACTTTCCCAGTTGGAAAGTTTAGAGTTAAAACCTGTCACAAAAGAAAGACGGACTGAGCGTATACTTCTTAAGGTAGACACATGCCGTGCCTTCACAATACCAAACACTGTACTTGTTATTCTAGGTTTCTACAAGGGAGGGCCTGGACATGTGCCTTGCATAGCAAATCAACCCTGGACTTTTATTACTGCTATACTTTGTAAGTCTATCTTGATGTCTCTTCTGTCATATTGTATCGCAGTATATACCAAAATGCTAATAAACATAAGTTTGGGAAAAAAAAACATGAATGACATAATTTACATAATTATCAATTAAACAATGAATAATAAACTAATAACAAATAAATTATATTTAATTAACTCCCCACCCTTTACCCCTACAAATACATTTCACACCTCATATATAACACAAACAATATCTTAATTACACAATTTGCATAATTATCAATCAAATTATTATAAATTAACATTAATTAAATATTATAATTGATTTCCTGCACACCCTTTACCCATATAAAAACAACAAACTATACAAAATAAAAATAAAAATGTATTACACAATTTACATAATTATCAATTAAATATTTAATTATAATAATACATAATTATGATTTATAATAGTTTACTTCCCACCCTATACCACTGCAAAACCCACACCTAAAACTTACATTTAAAAAAATACAATTAACAAATAATTATCAATTAAATAATTAATATCATTTAAAAATGAATTATTAATTAATTACAATTAATTTACTTCCACCCTGTACCCTTATAAACCCCACAACCCAATATGGTACTAAAAATCGCAAAAAACTATTAAATAAAATTTTAAAACCACTAAAAATATGTAGTAAAATGCATAAAAAGTCATTAAAAATCGATATTACTAACAACAATATTTTTAACATTGCTATTAACAACATAGATATTTTTGTATTCGATATTAACATATTCTATATTACTTACCTTAAAATTGATATTCTTGTAAACGATATTCTTGCTGACGATATTTCTGTATAACGATATTTCCAACTTGATATTTCTGTAGCTCGATATTAAATTTTCTATATTTTATCTGAATATACCCCCGCCGTATGTGAAGAACTTACCGGAGACAGCCTCTGAAGCTTCAGTGCCCATGAACGGGCACTCAGAGACCACGGTCATTTGGATCCTGCTGGTGTGGATAACACTGCATTACGGACCAGACGGCCCCGGGTGAACTTCCCTGCCAGATAGCACTTCAGGGCTAGAAAACCTTTGACTTTAATAAAGAGTAGGAGTGGGGCTCCTGAGACTCGAACTACTAGTTGGGCTTAACCTGAAAGTCACTTATAGTAAATGGGGAATAACCTCTACCACAAGCGAGAGGGAAGTGGGACTCAAGGACCTGCCTATAAAAGACCGTTGACCTCAGGGGACTGTGTGTATTGTTTGTGAATGTAGTATTTTACTTCGTATATAAACACTCCTTTTTTTCATACAAGCAGGTATTTGACTGGACAATCATTTATTGCTGCTGCTGAACGTAATCTGAGTTGTGAGCCTGTGTTCACCCCCTGTGTCTACCTCTCCCCTCCCCATAAGCTTGGACTGCTCAACCCATGCTACCACGGAGAGTCAAGTGCTGAAGGAGTACTAGGCCTAGTTGCTCAGGATCCATAGTAGGTCGGTCCCAGACACATCAGGAGTTATAGGCCTCATCTCCTTCTCCTGTTTGTCCCTTGGCCCTATCAACAGGGTTCTGACAGCAGCCCAGTCCAGGTTTCTTTCCTTACGTTCTGGGGCTTGTGGACCTGTTCCATTGGAAAAACAAGAACTGCAAATCACACAACGTAAATGAAAATCCTGGAATAGAGCAACTGGTCATGACTAAACCAGGGAAACTTGTCAGCTATTGGATGTGACAAAACAGCAGAAGCCAGTGCCCGCTGCTTGCATGAGCCCCAGCCACAGAATCTCTCTTAGGGTTACTTACGCATGTCCTTCTTAGAATGAATGATGGTGTACTATAGTCTCGTTCCACAAATCACTGCAACAGCCACAAGCTAGTTACCAGATACACCCTCAGACAGTACCTGACAGGCCCAATAGAAGCGTGGCCACTACTTTTCCTGCCGTGGTAAAAAGCGTTTCGAAGATAATCTTCAGGCCGGCGATAATGGTCGTGATTCTTTCGATTAACTTAGATTTGCGGTCACTCGAGGCCTTGTCCAAAGTATCCCCCTGGCTCTCATCCTCTGTCTCCTCCTCACTAAAGTCCATTTCCGATTCTGTTTCAGCGTCCTGTTCAAAAGACAAATCATTTTTGAGGAAACAATAATGTTGGGTTAAAACATTTTCAGACAAGGTCAAGTGTAATAGGAAATCAGGAGATGGCACTGAAAGGCAGGCAGGGCAGGGGCAGTCAGTAACTTGAGGGCAAAACCTAGTCTACAGTAAGCAGAGCAGGATGCCCAAACCGCCTGTCACTCAGAGGGACCTGCCCGACAAGACATCTGCAGATATTTTCATTGGTCCAGTGGCTCGGGCTAGTCCTGGTCTGACCTCAGCACCTCCTATCAGCTTCAAGCTTGTGACAGATGTCTATGTTCAAGTTTAGTGGCAGTGGGGAAATACAGCCCAGAAAATGCTATATACAAATAAAATATAACATTTTAAGGCTACTGAGAAATCATTAAGTTAAATGAGTACACACCGTGGGTCCTTTCAAAAGAAACCTAAAGACATTGTTTGTCACCATTTCATTAAAATGTATATTAACGTCCATTCGCATGTGTTAGTTTTACTTATTTTAAACACATTTAACTACCATCTATACAATTTTTTGGGAAGAAACACTAAAAAATGTATTGCATCCCCACAGTTATGGATATGTGGCTTATTCACAAAGGCATTTTGGAGTTCGTGGAGCACTAATCCTGCGTAAAAGAGCACTCTTGCAGTACTACTTCATATACTCTTGAATGTAAACTAAGTAAATTGCGTTTTCCAAAGCACTTGAGCCCAGGCAGAGCATAACTGAATGAGACAAACTTTCTGTGTCCAACAAACACAGTAGTTCGTTTCTACGTTTTGATTATACATCATTCGCCTCGCCAAGAACTCGGCATTTATTTTTCCCACAGTGTATGGTCAATTATGGAATAGTGAAGCAGAGAACCTTTTTTCTGGGAAGTTAAACACGTGTATGAATTTTATAGTGCTTTCCACAAAATAGCCACTAATGTGTGAGCCGGGCTAGCTCTCAATCTGTAAAATCCAGAAGTGGAATCATAGAGTTGCCCAAAAATTGGTTTTTAAAGCATGCTTCCCCTAACAGCTTCAAACAGTAGGGCTCAATCAATCCTGAGTACAGCGACGAGAAGTCAAGAGAATGTCTAAAATAATACCCAGATGTTGCAGTGCTGAATACTTCAAGCGCAGTACCATAAACAAACCAAGAATAGCATCACCTATTGTTCCTGAATGTCATGATTTTGGTTATTTTGTTGTTCACTGTTAGCCTCTTATCAGTATTACACAGGGCTTTAAGTGGGATGAAAAAACTGGGGGGTCTCTCAAAGGGGCGTGGCCAATGTAATTAAGGGCGTGGCTTAAAAACACGTAAGCTAAAAATCTGTGCTTAGCATAGTGTGCCGCCCGACTTGTATTTTGCTGTTTCTGTCATTGCATCCAGATATATAATACAAGTAGCATCAAACCTACAACAAGTCAGGACTATTGGCTTTGTCATTGGTTGTTAGTTACATAAGATAAATAAGCAGCAACTATGGGCAGTATATAATATTGAAAAAGCTTCCACTTAAAGCCCTGGTGACACCACGAAAATGTTGCTGCTCCTGAGTTTCAAAAAGAGAAGGGAAATCCAGAGAGAAAATTACTCTCTTTAAAGGATTTCCCTTCCCCTACAACGCTCACCTGGCATGACGTCATGCCGTACCTTCTCCACTAGTGAGAAGTGAGCAGTGTGAGCACGCGCACATCGATGTGCCTGCTGTCACTACAGTTCGGAAAAAAACGGAGCGCCTGTGCCAGGGCACAAAACAGAGCCCGATAGAGACCCGTTTCAAGGCCCCCTTTAAAAAACTGCCGGTGCTCAGCACCGGCGAGACCCGGCACACTTAAAGCTCTGGTATTACATACAGACAATGCAACCAGCAATCTTTGGAGGCCAGTCAGTGTTTGGTCTATGAAGACAGTTGCATCGGCTAGCAAAGAAAAGGCACTATTCCCATGTGGGTAGGGAAACGTTCATGGAAGTCAGATGTCCTGCCAAGCCGGCCTTGTATAGGTTCAATTTAACAGGGGGCAAGGATGCTTTCCTGCTTTAATCCACATTGGCCATAGGTATTTGATGTGTAAGAGACCCACACCTATCCAGATAGACTTGTACCCAAATATTAAAGTGGAGATTTTTTGTGAGTTCTAGAATGGAAGGCGGAATTCCCAACAATATATGGTGATCAACGGAATAGAATGCTGCACTGTAGTCAACAAAAAAACAATGCAGCTTTTTATGTCTCAACAGATTCTGCCACTACTACGATGAAGGCTGTGATGTCAGCTGTGGAAGCATCTTTTCACTGGACCAATACATGTGTTGCTGTCATCAGACCCTGAACACTCAAACAGAACTTGGCTGGGGCTTGAGGTAAATACAGATGATGAAACAGGTTGTGTTGTAGAGTAGTTTTCCGAGGCTCTAGTAGAAAAATTCAATCTGGTCCTGTGTTGGGTCTTGCCCGGATAAACAGTTTCTCCTTTTCTAAATTGTGCTTTGATTTCTGGAGATTGATGGTAAACCCATGTTCATCAGAGATTTGCAAACCCTAGTCACATCGGACTCTGGCTTAACAAAAGAAGAGGCAGATATTAACCAGTCATCCAGATATGGATAAATATGAACACTCTTCGAATGCAATAAGGAAACTGCTGGTACTAATACTTTCATAAACACCATGGTGCAGGACTGAAAGGCTTTGAACTGGAAGTGATGACCATTCACTCAACCTGAAGATAGACTCGACTCGTGGAATGGATGGGAATATGGAAGTAAGCATCCTAAAGATCCAGTATCACCGCATAATCACCTTAGGAAATCAACAGGATTACTGCTTATATTGTGGTAGTCTTGAAAGCCATGTAGTGTATAAATTGGTTTACGGATTTCAGTTCCAACAAGCATTTGCAATGCAATAGGTCTCGCATTTGCGAGAGTTTAAGCTAGTGGCATTGTAAATGACAATGTCTTTTATTTATCTGTTTTGATAATCAACACATAAATAAAAGGCATTGTCATTTACAATGCCAATAGCTCAAACTCTTGTAAATGCAAGACCTATTCAAACAAGGGGCCGCCATTGTCGCGGGCTGCTCGGAAAGTGAAAGCGTGTATGGCGCACTGAATGTTGCAGGAAAGCATGTCGTGCCAGCAGTATGAGAAACTCATTAAAGAAAATAGTGCTTACAGACTAAAAAAGACGTACCGTGTAACAACCAAAGTAAAAGGGCCAGTCCTCATGGGAGGTTACAAATGAAGACAAGGCGGTACTAAGGAGGGACTAACAAGCCTATTAACGAATCAGAAGCCAGCATTTACGAAGTACAATGATACAAGCCAATGACACATATGGGCGGAGAGTTGGCGGGGCTTCAAGTCCATACTCCAATACAGCATGGCTCGCAGCGCATGCGCTGCCTAGGCTCGACCTAAAAATGACAAAAAAATTAAGTAATACTATCACAAAATGTGCTGCATAATTTAATTTACTCAACCCTGCCGCACAATTTGACCCTCCCCTGCCGCATAATTCCAGTGGCCCTGCCTATAGAGCGTGCTATGGCGAGCTCGAGGCAGGGGCGCGCGCTCACCAGAGGCCCAGGCGATGCACCTGTTTCTGTCCCAGCATTCCCACCCACTGCATCGGGCGAGTTCAGCAGCGTCTTGAGGTCGCTAGCCACTGGCAGTGCAACAGAGGAAGTGGCAGGGATCGGAAAGTCTTGTTCAACCTGGGCCTGCAGGGCGCCGAGACCAAGTCCTCCAGTTCAAAAGACTCCTCTGAGGTTTCGAGGAGGGGGCTTATGTGCTTCCAGGCTGTGACGTCCACAGGGAGCTGCATGCTACTAGGAGGCAAGACCCTCAAATGTCCTTGAAACGTATACACCTGCCAGGTAATTAAAACTCCGTCTGCGATAAGCGATTATGTCGATTACACAAACTATTCACCATTAGATGGGTACGACAGCACAGCGTGTTTTGTGCCTGCTGCATAGACTGTGCAGCGCCAGGCCAGGGCAGTACACGGCTTCCAGTTGTAGTAGTTCCTCTATCGGTGCAGCTCACAAGTGACCAGGAGTCCAGTCCTGGGCTTTTCTGTTACTAAATCAGAAAAATAAGGGGAGTAAGAGGGATATGCTAGGTCCACCCTCCAAAAATGATCAAGAATTACAAAACACCGAAATCTCGGTTATGGAAACCTAGCCAGTTTTTTCAGAAAATTACATTTACTAATATAAGATTCAGAAAAAATAGTTAGTAAAGGAAAAATGTCCTTTCTTGAGTCCCCTCACTCACCATGGTTTCCCATGGTGACATGCTTCATCATAGGGGCCATCCCAACCCGCTACGGGTTACTAATCATTACTATCAGGTGTGTGAGCCTGAGGCCCAGTTATTCAATATTACCAATAAAGACTACAACTCCCAGAGTGCACCAGGTCGTCAAATGACAGCCCGAGACAGGAATTGCGATATCCCAAGGAGGGGAGGCCATCTCGTTTCGTTTCATGAACCATTAATTTAGTGGTATTTGAGGCTCAAACGTGCACTGTGAACCACAATTAGACAGGGGTACGACAGTTCGGCGTGTTTTGTGCCTGCTGCATAGACTGTGCAGCTCCAGGTCAGGGCAGTACACAGCTTCCAGCTGCATTAGTCCCTCTATAGGTGCAGCTCACAAGTGACCAAGACACCAGGCGTCCAGTCCTGGGCTTTTCCATTACTAATCATTACTATCAGGTGTGTGAGCCTGAGGCCCAGATATTCAATATTACCAACAAAGACTACAACTCCCAGAGTGCACCAGGCCGTCAAATGACAGCCCGAGATAGGAATTGCGATATCCCGAGGAGTGGATGCCATCTCGTTTCGTTTCATGAACCATTAATTTAGTGATATTCGTGGCTCAAATGTGCACTGGAACCACATTTAGACAGCACGTGTCTGTTAAATGTCAGTCCAGCCGGAATCTCGGCGACATGGAGCCATGGGGTGACCCGTGTGACGCAAGCAGCCAGGCCTACATTATTGTGCAGGAGCTGATGCCATGCTGGGTCTGAGAGTCCATGCTTATAATGGAAAAAACGAAACTACAAGCCGCAGAAGGATGTTGGCGAAAACTGGTGGGTGTCCTATGAAATGGGGCCACTTGCAGGGGCACAGCTACCATTCGTGCAGTGACACCGGGCCAATAGAGGCCTGAGCATCCCACTGAACCTGGAGTATTGCAGTATCTCATAGTTCAAAAAGTGGTTGGGGGAGGGGGGGGAATCTCCTTCCTCGCACTAAGGCCCATGGTACTGGTAACGTCACTGGCCTCTTGGCAGCCAAGCTATCTGAGAAAGTTTGCACCCTGCACGTCACTGGTACGACTCACCTTGGGCCCTACTGAGCTGCGGATTTTTTTGAGTTAAAAAAAAAAAAGAGTTTGGTTAATAACACCTATGATTTACGGAGCTTTGAAGCTTTAAGGCTGCATTAAGCGTTACAATAATGTATATTATTTCCACGGTGGTCACTTTTCCAAAGGCCTGTCCGCAGCTCCCATTCATCCCCAGTGAAAGAAAGGCATTCTAAAATGTTAGCATCTAAATAAATAAGGCACGAAAGTTTCGACACTGTAGCAGACCGCCAGTAAGATAAAGATTCGGAGAATAGAGTGGCGTTTTAATAGTCTCTCCGTTGCCTAGCAGGAGTGTTCTCCATGCATTGGTGCATCGTGACTGTTTGTTTAGACGATGCTTGGATGCAATTATGAGTTGTTGTCTGCTTTTTACAGGGCGAAGATAGGGGGTTTCCGCCTTGCTCGTGTCACTTTCCTCTACACCCGACAATCGCACGTGGAAAGATTATATTAACATGTTATTAGGTCTACTTCGAAAGATGTGGATAAAAGGGTGGGGGAATTTTGTTACAGCTTTAAGTAAAAAACACACAACTAAAATGAACCAGTCCTTGTGTAATGTAATAATGTAACTGGTGCTCATGTAAAGCGCTCCAAAATTTTCGGCTCGAGTTCGCGCTATATACAACTGGGAAAAAAACAAGCATTTGCAATAGGTCTCGCATATTGCATTGCAAATGTTTTTTTGTTTACTAGCGCCCATGCGGCGCTTTCATATTTATGGATGCCGCGTCCTCTTCTTTAGAAAAGCTGCGTCTAAAGAAAGGGGTGTGGCCACTATTAAAGTAAAACCGTTGCATGCGGCACTTTGATTAAAAAAAGCATCTGTTTGTCAAGTTGACAAACAGATGTTTTTTTGTAAAAGCGCCCATGCCGCGCTTTCACTTTAATAGCGGCCGCGCACCCTTCTTTAGACACGCTTGTCTAAAGAAAGGGGCGTGGCCTCCATATATGTGAAAGCACCGCATGGGTGCTAGTAAAAAAAAAATAGAAAAATAAGTAAATGCGGCCGCTATACTTAAAGTGGACCGCCGTTAGAATGTTAAATAAATAAATAGCCGCTGCAGCTATAGTTAAAGCGGACCGCAATTAATAAGTAAAATAAAAGTGGGCAGCGTGCTGCGACCAATTGGCCGGAATAGGGGCATAACATTAGGCAAAATAGTGCTCACATCCAATATAAAGCAGACCGTGTAACGAGCCAAGTAAAAGGTCCAGTCCTTATGGGCATTAACAAATGGAGACAAGGCAGTACCAAGGAGGGACTAACAAGCCTCATAATCAATCGGAAGCCAGCGTTTTTAAAGGACAATGACACAAGCCAAGTAAAAATATGGGCGGAGAGTGGCCGGGGCTTCCACTGTATACTCTATTACAGCATGCCTCGTAGAGCGAGCAGCGCATGCGCACTGCCGCTAGGCTCGACCTAAAAATGGTTAATACTGTCCATCAGCTCTGGGAATCAGAAATGAAATCCATACCTTCATTTATTTGAGGATGTGGAACCTCTGTCATGATTGTTCCCTTGTCTATAAGATCCATTACGCCTTGCAAACTTTCCTCTTGATATCTAACCATGGTGAAGGGGTTTCCCACAAAAGTGTTTCTGGAGGCAACTCTTCAAACCTGCACAAAAACAATTCTTAGTGGTATTTTACTCTTCCTAAGTGTGCTGCAGAATACAGCACACTCAGAAAGAGGAAAAAACAAGGAGAAATAAAGATATTTCTCCTTGCTGCTCAGCTATCGGGAAGGCGTATAATTTTGACGCATTGCCAGGTTTAGTTGTCTTGATAAATCTGGAAATGCGCAAAATACCTGGGTGGATGCATGGGAACACCCACTCTCCACTCATTTAACTCCTTCCTAGCACAGACTAACGTTACTCCAGATTTACCAAGCCACGCAGGGCCACGCTAGGTGAACTTGCGTGGCTTTGTAAAGCTGACTTAAAGATTGCGTTGCCTTTGCGTCACCCTGCGTGATACAAGGGCAGTGCAAGCCTTTGATAAATCTGGGCCCAAGTCCAATGTGTTTTAGTACTAGCTGCCACACACCTTCCACCAACATCATCATCCCTTCATGTATGTCTTCAGACCTGCCTCTTTGTTGTGGCAAGTTCTGAAGTTCAATCTTTACGTGGGGACACGAGCACCAATTACTCAGTTATTTGAGATTGTGTTCTTTATGAGTAAGGATGACACTCAACTACTGTTCAAGATGGAAGCAAATGAGCAGGCTGTTGGTTGTAGACTGATGTATGTGCAACACTTGTCTTAAAGTAAACAGGTAAAAAACAGAAAAAAAACTGAAATTCTGCTTCCTTACGAAAGCACTTCACTATGGTCTCATAGCATTTGCCTGAAAGCATTAGGTCCCCCACCAGAGTCATGATGAAAAATCTGAGAGTAAAGTTAGATGCTAAACAAGCTCTCTGTCCTCAAAATAATGCCAATTTAAGCAGAATTCTCTACTACTCCTTCGGACACATAGTTGCCTTGATAATCAAATTTAGGCCTAATGTACTAAAAACGCATTTGGTAAAAGTAGTCACGATTTTCACAACGACTTTTAGAGAATGCATTTTTATTTTGTGAACCAACCTATATACTACTAATTCACCTTAAAAAAACAGTATCTTAGTGGGTAGCAATGTAACCTACCTCAATAATATTAATGAGGTAGGTCACAAATTGCGTACCACTACAACTGGCTAACAGTCGCGGCCGGCATTAATCACCGGGGCGGGGGGGTCGCGCGGGGGGGAGGGTTTAATTTAAGAATAAATTAAAAAAGGTACCTGTCCCACGTTTTCTCGGATCCTGGTCTCCTGCCTCTGGCAGGAACAGGAAGCAGGCAGCCTCCCTCCCCTAAGCCAATCACAACGCTGCAATGTGGGGACGCCGCCCAGCCAGGGGCTTACGGGGAGGACATGTTCTCCATGCAGGCTGCATTGCAGGATGCATGGAGAAACGGCAGAGTGCACATGACTGGTTCTGGCGGCCCCAGAGGGCCGACCAAACAGTCATTGCGCCCTCAGGAGTGGGGACACCACTCCTCCCCTGCTCGCAGAGCAGCCCCGAAGCAACTAAACATAAAATGGTAACAACAGGAAGTTATTACCATTTTATGTTTCTGCTTCTCGCACTGCGAGAAAGCAGTGGGGCAACACTCTTCCGCCCTAGTGGAGGAGCCGCCCCTGTCCTGCTGGCTACAATCACACATTGTGGCCTGCTGGGGTCAGCATACCACCATATCTGTGACTGATTTTAAATGAAGTTGTTTTTTTTTTTTTAAATGTACCTATTTTTCTATAAAAAGTTTAATACACTTTTTTTCAGGAGTAGGCAGGTGTCCCATGGATCACTGCCAGGTCCTGAAAAATGTTTTTGTTAACATTCACAAAAGGTGAAGGTGTTCCTTAGGGACCTCCTTCCATTTGCCAATGGTTTGCCACTGCCTTTAAGGCAGTTGTAAATTCTTGCGACCAGAATTCAGTCTCAAAACATTAATACATACCACAAGGAAGTGAAATTTGGAAGGGACATCTTTAACATGCCTCTGCCAAATACCAATTTCAAATTGTTTCCTAAACCGATTTAACGATTCGAAAAACCTTTCCCGAATCGTTAAATGTATTTTAGTACATTTAAAAAAGGGTTTTAGCGTTTGCAAACTGTCTAATTTACCAAATCAGAGGGTTTGCGAATGCTAAAACCCTTTGTGCATAAAGCCCTATGTGTCTTCTTGTGGTTACTGCAACGCTGAATAAATCCTCCTATAAACTGCAAATGATACAGAATGAGGGTCTCTGAACCCACTAGAAGTTGAAGAGCTCTGGCCACATTTTCCCTGGATAGGCTGCTCTACTTTGGCTACCAGTAGCAGGGTGCATTACATTTATATCTGTATGCTTGTTCCACAAATCAGTTTTTGGAAGCAGAATTTACCAACCAAATTTTTTTTAGAATCAATCGTTTTTATTAACAGGAAGAGCAGGCGATGAACACAGCTTACTGCCTACATCTCAAGGCCGACAGAGCGAAGCCCAATAAAAGTACCCAGTATTTAGGCTCACAACCCGGAGACCGGCCATAACTGTACTCTGTACAAAGGCATTTGCTATAGTTCCAATTTTCGAAATATTAATTAAAACCTCGTACATTAACATAGAAAGGAAACAAAGGAGATACAAAACCACAACAACGGACACCCTCCCCCAAATTTTTTTTAAATGATTCAAACCTACCACACCCGGCTGTGTTCAAGTTCGTCTGTCAATCCAAAGCTCCCAACCTTCAGGACATTTCATAAGGCGGCGTCGCCTTCTAGGTGGCAGGAACCAGGCTTTGGATCATGCGTCCTCTGGACTTAAGAAGCAAACAAAGGGTATGATGCACACATTTTCCATACGCAAAAAGTGGTTGCAAATTGTGCACCATCTTTTTGTAAATGGAAAGGAATTTTGTGAACCAACCTATCTACTAATAGGTCGTTTCACAAAATTCTGAATCATAGTGGGTCCAATTCGACCTAACTCATTAATATGTATGAGGCAGGTTGGAAATTGCGACCCACTATAACTAGCTTGGGTCAAAGGCATTGTTGCCTGCTGGGGTCAACAGATCACCATGTCTGTGATTGCTTTTAAATGAAGCAAACTTTTTTAAAAATGTGTCTCTTTTTCCCAAAAAGAAAACGGGAAGCATTAAAAAAATGTAACAGTTAAACAAACCTTAGGTAGGAGTAGGCAGCGGTCTGATGGACAACCGCCTACACCTAAAAAACGTTTTTGTCAACCTCACAAGGGAAAGGGTCCCCTGGGGACCTCTTGCCATGTGCAAATGGCTTACCAGCTGTTTTAAATTGGTGGTAAAATATTAATGTTTTACAACGAATTTAGTTGCAAATCAATAATATATATTTTAAAGAATCTGTATTTTAAAGGAACGCCCTTAGCACACCCTATACAAATAGCAATTCCTTAATGTTTACTTAACCCATTTTAACGAGTTAGAAAACGTTTTCCAGATAGTTAATTGGGTTTAGTTACAGAAAGTTGTTTAGTGGTCGCAAACCGAAAGATTTACCGAATCTGAGGGTTTGCAACAGCTGAAACATTTTGGACATCAAGCCCCAAATTTGCTTATATTCGAGAAGGCCTTAAAAGTTTGGCCTTATCCACACTAACATAAACTTTCCTCATCTTTGTTTTCTATATCACCAGGATGCCCGAGGGCTAGGGTGAATGTTGTGCTATACATCCCTAAATACATTCCTATATATATATATCACATAATAGATTATTTCTTAATAGTCGATAGGGGTTTAATTGTGTCAGAAAAACAGCCTACCCTTATCTGACCATTTGTGAATTTCAAGCAACCTCTACTAGATAGACAATTTCTTTAACGCACACAACTACTCGGGCAAGCAATGCAGGTAAAGGTGGATCAGGTTTTGTCTGAGCTAATGTCCACAAATCAAATATAATTGTAGCACATATTTGACTAAAGAGATTAATTTCATCTGTTAGGCATGAGGAGAGGGCGATAGCAAGAATGAATGAGCATTTGCAATGCAATAGGTCTCGCATTTGCGAGAGTTACAGCTATTGGCGTTGTTATTGACAATGTCTTTTACCTATGTGTTTTGGGTTGGAATGTAGTGGATGTTTGTGGTTTGGCGTGGAATTATGTGGGTTGTATTAGAATAATTAGTTGTGGTATGATGTGTACATTTGTGGTGTGTTTTGAAGGTATGTGGTATGTTGTTGAGTTGTGTTGTGTATTTGAAATATGTGGTTTTGTGTGGAATTATGTGGTGTGTTTTGTAAATGTGTGGAGTTGAATTGTGTGGCGTTGAGTGAAATTATGCTTTTCGGAAAAATATACGTTATGGCCTATATATGTATGTATGTGTATGTGTGTATATATATATATATATATATACACACACACACACACACACACACACACACACACACATCTCTACAAAGTGATCTGGCAGAAGTGTTCTGGGATCCCAGCACGCAGGCAAGAATTATTCTACAGTAATAGGATCCTATGATGCAGAGCAAGAGGACCCAATTCCATCCATCACCTCACCTACCATGACCAAAGCATACAGCTTTCTGGTCTAATCGGTGATGCCACATGCAGGGTGGTGGGATTTCTTTGTCAGTTTAGACACCAAAACCTTTTATTGGCCAGAACCTTAAGAAAAGACGAATTCCCCAAACTAAACTGAAACAGTTTTCTACTAATCCAAATTGCGTTATGGACAGTTACGTTACTTGAGAAATGTTGTATTTTTCTCAGATTGTGCGCCAAACACTCAAGAGAAACAAATGTGCAGTTCTAGATGTAAAATTCTGCGCTCTCTGTGCCACATGACGTGGAGGTTGTTGAACACAGGGGGGGAGCACACGAAGGCAGGCTTTGAATTTGCAATCTATACTGCGCTGCAAAAATGATCCGCCTGTTTGCTACCCACATTCGATAAGCAAGGAATGTGAAAGGACGCTTTATGAAACCCGTATATTAGTAGCCCATGCAAGTTCTACCTTGATAATACAAAGAAACATGATTGCAGAGACACGTTTACGTCTAACAACATGAAAACATTCCCTAAAACATGGAAGTGAGAGGTTTTTCTGTTTGTTTGTTGTTGTATTCCACGCATACCTAAAACCAGCGCTGACAGGGCGCTCGTTGCTTAGTGGGCGATGGTTTATATCCTGTTGCCTAGAACCGACGGGGGTTGAAAAGGACAACTGCGCCATTACCAGGTTGACTGCCTCCAAGAATCAATAACATGCACTAATGGGCGGCCAGATTAGTGCTGCACCTCATTAATGTTTGTGCGGTGACCCTCCGCGACAGTTCAGCGCGGAGTTACTGGGTTTAAGTCACACCCGGCAGCGGGGCAGGGGGAGGGGGGTATCATGTATACACGGGAGGGCAGTAAATCAGTGCTTGGGAAAGGGACCTGTAGGGAAGAGCAGGGCTTTAAGTGGGATGAGAAAACTGGGGGTTTCTCTCATAGGGGCGTGGCCGATGCTATTAAGGGCGTGGCCTATAACACTTAAGCTAAAAATCTGTACTTAGCATAGTGTGCCGCCCCACTGGTATTTTTCCTGTTTATGTCCATTTATCCAGCTATTTAACAAAAGTAACATTTCACCTACAACGAGCCAGGACTATTGTCAATGGTTGTAAATTGCATAATATAAATAAGCAACAACTATTACTTCATTGTATATAATATAGAAAATGCTTCTGTTCTTGTGGGCGAGGTTGTGGCTAAGGCTAGAGCTGCCGACTTTCGAGCTGACAAAGCAGGTTCGAGCCTCACATCGGCTCAATATCCTGTGATTTAAAACATGAATGTGTGCTTGTGTTATGTAACTGGTGCTCACGTTTGCGCTCTATAATACTGAAAAATGAGTTTTTTTGAAGCTACATCAAAAGCAGTGACGGATGGTACTATCGCAGATTTAAGCTTTTTTTTTTTTTCGCCCTGAAGGTAAAAATGAAGAGCCAGATAGTGACCGGTATCGGCACCTGCTTTTAAGAACTGCCGGTGCTGAGCACCGGAGAGACCCGGCCCACTTAAAGCCTTGGGGAAGAGTGTTCAGTGCTGTGAATAGTGAGGAAACATGTATGCTCTCTGAAACCACTGTCTGGGCGGTCGAGTTTTAGCTGCAGATGCACCGCAGTTTCAATACTTTTGGAAGTTAGTGAAATAATCACGTGATAGGTGATTACTGCGGCATACTGTGAAGCCCAATGCCCAACAGAACACATTAGACAAAACATATCACATCGTCCAAGGCAGCTCTGATGTGCCACATAATCAGCTAATGCCCTTCACCACGATATGATACCAGTGGCTTTGCAAGGGTGCAATTGCCTCCAAAGTGATCAAGAAAAATTAAAAAGCGCCGGCCTCCTGAAGCTGCTGTAGAGTAATGCAGCCTGAGGGAGTGGGAGGGGCTGGAATGTATGTTTCAGGAGTTTTTTTTTTATTATGCGCGACAGCAGAACAGAATTTAAATAAACAAACCTTATGAACGCAGCCCTCGTGCATAATATGGTCTTTGTTACTGCGGATATGCCTGTATTTCAAAATTAATTAATAAAGCAAAGTGCACATGCAAATGAATCTCTTACCTGACTCCGAGACGAGCCGTGCGCGTACCCTGACTCATACGCTCATTGTTTTACAAGTTGCGGGCGCCGTGCTGCAACATAAAGCGCAGTGCCCGGCGACACAACAGGGATGAGGGGCTGCAAGCCGCGGGCGCCATTGTTGATTGATTTGGGCGAAAACAAAAAGAAATGCGCGGCTGCCATTCTGGGACCTGAAGCGTGCCTCGCACTTGGAAAAATAACACAAAGCACGTCTTAAAACCATGGGGCTTTAAAGAAAGTATATTATGGCCTGACCAGCTTTAATAGTGCGGCTGCCATTCTTGAAGTAAAAAACATAAGTTAAAGCGCGGCCGTGCTGCTTTAAAAAAATAAAATAAAAAATGGTTGCAGGAAAGCATGTCGTGCGTGTAATAGGAGAAAGGCATTTCATAAAACAGTCCTCACAGACTGTAAATAAAACAACCGAGTAACAACACACGTAAGAGTGCCAGTCCTCATGGGAGGTTACAAAAAGAGAAAAGGCGGTACTAAGGAGGGACTACTAAGCCTACTGACCAATGAAAACCCACCATTTACAAAAGACAGTAACAGGAGGCAATTAAAAAGATGGGGCGAAAGTGGGCGAAGCTTAATGACCATATCCTGAATACAGCATGTCTCAAAGAGACAGTGCAAGCGCTGCCTATGCGAGACCTAAAAAGGCAGCAATTCTGAATTCAAGTTTCCACAGGATGCAAAGGTCAATGGATGTTCATTTATTATATCAAGCTTAATGCTCCCATTTCATTCAGCCAAAGATCACACAATGCGGTCAAGTAAGAAGGCAGAGTGTAGGGAATTTTGGGGACCGAGGTGAAGTGAAATTTCGTTATCTATTCCCACCTGGCACTGGCAATTAATGTCTATATATAGGAGTATAGCGATAACTCCCTGCTTCGTGTATCGCAGTACTTGAGACCTAAGTGCCTCTATAGAAGATATGTGCCTTGAGCATGCTTCTCACTTTTGCTAAACCTGATTCCTGGGTGTAGCTTGAACCACAAACCACTGTTTCCCATTAAATGATTATTGGAATGGAAGAATCAGTTGTAAGAGCTTCTAATCTTGTTCTAAATGCAAGGAATGTGCCCAGCCCATAACTGGACCAAAGATAATCAACTTGTGTTAAAAAGAGTTGAGTGATAGAATACTTTTTTCGATTCTGTAGCTGAAAGAAACAGCTTTTAAGATATAAAGACATGTGCGGTCTTTTCTCAAGGTCCTCCTTGAGGTGTTCGATCACATTATCAAGTTTTTAATATAGTCCTGCAAAAATATTGCTTCCAGAATATCGACTACCACTGTATTATCAAGGTCAGTATATATTGGAGTGTAAAGATTTACTATTTTTAACTGCACATCTAGGTGCCTTGCCTAAGATGTAGAGTTACGATTTGTAAATCTATTCTTACCTATATACAAAACTTAGATGGACAATCTAGTGGTAGTTGATATTTTAATATACAATCCTCCAATGGCAGTCAGTAACTACAGCCCAATGTGTGTGGTTTCCACTGGTGTCCCAAGGCCTTGGATACAACTGCACCCCCAATGGAATTACCAAGTGCTGCTCTAGGCTTACTTAAGCAAATGATAATAGGTGTGAAACTCCAGTGATGCAATGAGACTACAATCTAACATAATGAAAATCAATGCCCAAGCAGAGCTATATTATAAAAAACAAAAACAGGTCTTTATACTGATACTTACATTCTGAAATTGTAAAGGAGTACGAATGAAGCATATCACAGACATATAGAATGTCGTAACTGCTTGCGCGGCTGAGGTAGAACCTCAAAGACAGGTTTCCTGCTTGGTCTTCATAATCTAGTCAATTGATTCAATGCTCCACAGAGGAATTTACAAAGTGTCTCATAGAACATTGTATCTCTGAGTTCAGGGAAGGTATCTCAGAGGACCTTAGCTAATACTGCAGAGCCTACGACAAACCAAATAAACGCACCACACAAAAGTTAACTGGGTTTTTCAAATCAAGCTGGGAATAAGTTCTGGTTGGCCAAAGGAAAGCAGGACAGCATCTGTGATCTCTGTGGCATTCAGTATACTGGGGCATCCGGGCACTGGGACTGGTTGGATGGTAACTGTGCACAGTTCAAGAAACTAGTTGTGGCTCCAACTGGTCAACACAAGGTGCTAGAGGATCCCAGAAAACTTAATAGAACTTGTGATGAAACCAATAGATGTAAAAAAAACTTCAGGATTTTCATGTTAAGGTATAGCAGCCACTGAAATTTTAAACTTACTTGTTACAGGGCATATTTTGAGGCTGATTGAAGATCTTAAGTCATACAAGGGTGAAACTGTTACAAGGGCACCGAGCCTCAAGCCAATTTGGCTGCTCCAAAGACATGGAGGCTTGAATGGCCTTAACCCTGATGCAGAGTCAACCATCAAGAGTCCTATGCAAAGTATCTTCGCAGAGGACAGTGTTCACACACTGCGGTGTGACTATAGTAAGCCAAATCTGCCATGTTTTCCTGCCCTTGTTAAATGTCTCCTGGAAATGCCCATATTCGAGCTCAGATGTGAAGTGCTACTGGAACCCCAGGCAAGGGTTTTAAAATTTAGCTTGTTCGGTAGAAACTGTGCACTTTAATTGATACTTTCTGAAGGCCGTCATCTCTCACACCAGTGAGCTACTTGTACTGTAGTGAAAATCCACAGACATGTGACTGATTCAAGAGGTTTATGTATTAGGATATAAAACGTGGGCTACACCTCACCTAGGGGAGCTCGACTCCACCACACGGGCATTTGGATCTCTTGCTCCTTTCTACTGTGATTCATATACTATTTTATTGCAGAGGTCGAAGTGGGCGGGATCTGTGGGGCATGATGTGCCCATACTTTTTCAATTTGACAAAAACAGATCCCCTACAGTATGTCAATCAATCAATCAAATAGTATTTATATAGCGTGGCTCATCACCCCAATGGGTATCCAGGCGCTGTGCTGCAGGTCTCAGTCGAAGAGCCAGGTCCTGAGTCCCTTCCTGAAGTGGTTCAGCGAGGGTGAAGTGCGCAGGTGGAGAGGGACAGTGTTCCAGGTTTTGGTGGTGAGGTGATAGAATGTGCGTTCTCCAGTGGGGCTGCGGCGGATGTGTGAGCAAGGGCGAGGTGCACAGAGCGAAGGTATCTGGATGGTTGGTGGAAGGTCAGGTGGTGGTTCATGTAGTGGGGTCCTTGATTGTTTGTAGGAGTGGGTCAGGAGCTTGAACTGGCATCTCTTCTGGGGAGGAAGTAGCCCTCTACCACCTGGTCCTGGTCACTGCTCCCCGCTGCTGTTCGCTTAGCACAGAGGCGCCATCCTGGCCCTCCAGCTACCCAGCACCCAGTTCAAGCCCCCAGTCCCACCGTGGTTTGTCACCCTACTGTATGTTAAAAGGCAACAATCATAATTCTGACATTTGAGATGCCGCTGCAGAAGTGGAAGGGGAACGAGTCTCCTGTGCTGTGTAGCCGAGGATGGGGCAGACAGCTGAACAAAACACAAGCCATCTTGCAAGGGCGCCTGCTGCTTGAAAGAAATGTAAATGTGGAGAAGCGGTTAATCTGTAAATGTAAATGCTGCTTGCAAGTTGGCATTGGCTTCAATTGATGGAGTCACTTGAGGAGTATTCTCTGAGAGGTATTGTGAGGTGACCTGATGAGCTGTGGAGTGCATGTTTTTAATGGACAGTCATAAAACGTTTGCACTAGGTACCATGCATATTAATCAGATCCAGATTTTGAAAGCACCTTTTTACCTTAAACCTACATTTTTTGTGCAGTTGGTAGTAGCCTAACTGTGCACTTTGTAGCAGCCCACTGTATGTAACGCAAGTTTAAAATATTGACTTAAAATATTCACTGTGCTTTCTGTGATAGGCTGGAACCTCGAAATACTAAAATCACACGTCACTAATCCCCACTGCGCCAACCACAATTCAATTCTGTGGTGCTCTGGTTACACACACAGATATCTGCAGCGATCGCATTAACCAATAGAGGTTTCACAATGTAAAATAATGCATCTCTCACTGATTAGTTTAACTTGCATTTATTTTTCATTTAAGGCATGTGTTATTTTATATGCACTAAGTTGAAGGTGAAAGACCAACAAAATAGTTACAGAATATTCCGTTCATTTTAAGCCACGTGTTTGATCCTGCCCCCATGCTCACAGACGACGATCGCAGTTCCCATACTTTTTTTTAACGCACTTCACCCGCTGTAATAAATACATTTCACACTGAACCAAAACCGATGGCGGAGTTTCCTTACACGAAAAAAACCACCAAGCCACCCAGAGAAAACGAAAAAAGCAATTTGTATAGTGTGAGGACTTTCATTCCTGGAACATGCCAAGATTCTTAACATTTTTTAACTAAGGACTGAGTGTGAAATGTATGTGCAATTAGCCCTCCTTTTGAGCTTACAATCGCTAAATGTTAGGACATGAATAGATTGCACTGAAGCGTGGGAGGTAATAATACACATCCTGTCTCAATTAACCATAACTTAAGTCACAGTGTTTGGAGAGAGTGATTTCAATATGCATTCCAGTTTCAGCGAATGCCACACATCATTTCGTCAACCAAACTGAACTCAACTCTCCACGAGACGTGCTGTTTCTTCAGACTTTACCGGATGCTCCCGGGAGTGCTCTAAAATGGCTACCCCTGGGATGGACTAAAATGCCTGCATTTAATTCAAAATGCAAGGGAATCGCTTCTTAAAAGGTCGCCGTGGTCTTTAAGTACAGTAAAAGCCTAGGCTGATGTACATACATCCGTCATCTTGTCTTTCACTGACAGCGCTCAATAAAGTCAGAGATGTGCGGCAGGCACGTCCCGCAGCATCAGCTGAACAATGTCTAGGGCTGTGGAAAATTGGTCCTCCCAAGTCCCAGCTCCATGTCTCAGACCGCTGGTGCCCTAAGACAAGTCTTTACTTCATCAACGAGGCTAGAGGAGCCCAAGACTCGGGCGCATTTCCAGACCTACACGCATTTCTAACATTTTGACAGATTTTTAAATTTGCGGTAATAGTGCATCAAGTCAAGCAAATTCCCTTACAGGTATCCACCAGCAGATGACTGGCTGTTATAGGAACCAACAAAAATGCGGTAAATATGTGCGGTGATGGCTAGATGGCATGCTATTCCTCGTCAATCTGCACTGTAACCGGAAAGCATGCAGTCGTATTTTGTGTGATCACACATCTTGTCATTACATCAGTATTTACCAGGGGCGTAGCTTCAGGGGGTGTTTGGAGTGTTAACCCCCCCCCCCCAATAAATGTATGTTCTGATAAATAGTTGGGTACAGGTGCTTTCAGTCGGGTATGGAGAGCTGTCAGTCGGATTTCACAAGGAAGTTTTACATTCTCACGGACAAAAACGCACAATACACTCTCTCTCCCTGTTTCGAAAGTCCTCGAAAATGTTGGCTATTTTACAAAATATTGTGTTTTCTCTCTTAGTACTCCTAACAATGCATATTTCTCTCCCTTTCCACTGCCCCATAGGCCCCTCTCAGGCACCCTGCTTGTCCTATGATGTATTAGAACATTATATGCCAGCGTGATTGTTGGGAAAATCTGAAGCTCACCCCCCCCCAAACTTACTGACCAAGCTACGCCTGTCCTGTGTCTTTTTTTTTTGCGTTGCCCTGTACAAGAGCACTACTTGCATCGTAAAAATGTTTAGGCGAATTTGTTATCTCCTTCCTGCTCTTGCCATTGCCTTTGTTTTGAAAGATTTCCTTAGAGGGCATTTATTTTGTAGTGTTTCCCAAATTGTGGGTTGTGATCCACTGGTGCTCCGCAAACCGATTTTTGGTGTGTCACGAAAGTCCAAGCAATAAACAACGATGCCTTTAAATTCTGCATTTATCTTGTCACATTTGCCGAGCTTCAAAGACAGAGGTCAAATGTCAGGCTATGTCTTCTGACAAATTGCTGCTTATGTTTTTAACATGGGGATTGGTATTTACAAACTCTTCTATGTCTGACTGCAAAGTGAGAGAAGTAAAGTGAATTATGTGACAATCTTGCTGGAGTACAGGGAGTGTGGGAATAAAGGGTGTAGGATGTAATTGTTTTGTAACACACAACAAAATGTAAATACCTGTAAATGAGGTTTGGTGGCTTGTGATGTTCTGCCGCTAGGAGGAACCACAAGGGGGCGAAGTCTATTTCAATACGCTCGGGAGAGAGCACCGTAATGGCGGACTAACACATCGCTCATGTAGAACTGAAGGATAAGTCTGGTGACTGCTGGATGGTGAGGCAGTGATTTTGGCCGTGGGGTTTGTGACAGACAGCGCACATGGTCCAGGTTGGCCAACCGGTCATTAGCACACGAACTGAAGCAGGAACGGCAACCTGGCAGAATTTGGGATCTGTAGTGAGGCCACACTGGGCAGGTTTAATTACTGGAGGTATCGGCTACTGGGCCCACTTGGTCTACACTAAGAGAGAGGCTCCTGCTCAGCGGTGAGTGCTGTTTCACCACTCTCAAGGAGTTGGGAGGGGGTTTGTAGGTTCCACCCACGGTTTGTTCAAGGAGCATTCCTGTTTGCTACTTCGCTTCTGCGTGGATATATGTTTGCAAGACCTTAAAGGCTACGGAGGCTACTATTCTTTAGCTGTTCTTGCTTGCTTTGCTTGTTTGGTATCATACTTTTAGGCAATCTTTCGCCTGCTCTGGGCTGGCTGAAGCCACTTTATCCACTTCTTCTAAGGCAGCCACTGCCAAAGGAATGTTTAAGGAATCACAGGAGCCAGGTGTTGATGGCACTAACTTAGGGCTCTTCTTAGGTGACGGAGCATCAGAAGGTAGTACAGCCAAGCAGGTGGAAATGCCTGATCCCCCTGTGGGATCACAGGTTGTGTTAGGCGAGGGTCAGCAATATCCCCTTTTTGCTCCACCGAAACATATGGAGCACTCTGTCAACATAGCCTGCTCTTCTTTAGAATCATCTCAATCTGCCCCGCCTGCCTTTTTGGGTTTGAAGCTACAGGCTTCATCATTGCTTCAGAGAGTCTCTGCTAAACCGACCTCCAATGTAGATATGGACATTCAGGTTCAGGTACCTTTGTAATCTCTGACTGACCATCCTCCAGCTCTTTCTTTTTTATTTGAGAGTTTTACATAGCGCTAGCTAGACTCGAAGGTGTCAGAGCGCTTTACAACAGTAAATGATCACATCAAAGATAACAAGTATATACAGAGCTGCTACCTAGACTACTTGCCTCACAAATGTTCCTTAGATTTATTTATTTGAGAGTCTCACACAGCGCTAGCTAGACCCGAAGGCATCAGAGCGCCCCACAACAGCAAATGTTCACATCAAAGATAACAAGTCCATACAGAGCATCTGAGTCAGAGCGCTCCACAACAGCAAATGTTCACAACACAGACAAGTGTACATGGAGCAGACAAGCCACATCAGATCAAATGAATCAATCTGGGACATCACACACACAAACAACAGAAGCGTACATTTTCCCACAATTCAGGTTGATATCTTCTGCTGCAATGGCAGAATTGACACTTTAATGGATCCCTCACTCCATTCTCTGCTGGAGACTATCTTGTCAGAAGTTTGAAAACCTCACAAGACCAGGCTCTGGTCCACCTTGAAAATAAACTGAATGGAATAGACCAAACATGGCTGGCACGCTTGATAAATTGGAGCAAGGGTCTCCATTCGAAGATCTGAATGGGGCAGGTCAAAAACGTTTGGGAGACCTAGACAAAGAGCTTAGAGCGCTGAGAGATAAACAAGAGGACTTGGAAAATCATTCCCGATGCTCAAATCTCAGGTTCATAGGCATTCCAGAGAATTTTGAAAATGACTGCCGTATGATACCCTCCATTGAACACCTTATACAAAGGTTCATTGTTCCTAACTGTACTGCGGATTTCACTATAGTGAAAATATCGAGTCCCTAACCAGATTCATAAGTCTTCCTCTACGTACCCATGGACTGTATTGGTTAATTTTTCCGATTATCAGTTAAAGGAATAAATGCTGCCCAAAACAATTAAACAGAAATTGTTCGGCTGTGCTGAGGAATTCTCCTTCTAGGTTTTCTCAGAAATTACTGTTACCACTGCTAGAAGAAGGAAGGCATTCCTTAATATGCTGGTCGCTTTTAAAGCCACTGGTGCACAGCTCATTTTGTTTCAGCAGTCCAAACTGAGAGATTTTCATAAGGGCCGTTTTCATGTTTTCAAGTTGTTGAGGCTGCAGAAGACTTTTTACATGCTCTTCAGAGTAATCAGAATGGCGAGGAAGCTCAGTTTGCCTTTTTTATTCACGCTATGTCTGTTTAATTTTGGTTGGTGGATTGTGCTTACTTAAGAGCTTTCCCTTATTTGGGCTTTCTTCTTCTGCTTTATACTCTCTTCTCTCTATTGCTGTTTTGTTATCTTTTCTGGCGGGCTCTCTTGCACCCTTCCTGTGGGGAAACATCCTTTACCACGAAACCATTACAACGCGGTATGGTTACATCGTGGTTTTGACAACGCAAGTCGTTACATCGACTTGCACTGGAGGGCGCTCTAGACTAAGGAATAGTGTGAATTACTATTCCAACACCTTCCCTACTGTACGTAGACTGGAGTTGGAATAGTAATTCACACTATTCCTAAGTCCAGCGCCCTCCAGCGCAAGTCGATGTAACGACTTGCGTTGTCAAGACCGCGATGTAACATACCGCGTTGTGATGGTACGCGTTGTATCATCATACATTCTTCCTGTGTGGTGACTGGGTGTAGTGTCATGGCACCCCTTGTTGGAGGGTGGGTCTCCTACTTCCCTAAGGGAGGCACAGGCACCGCTTTGGGGAAGTGATGAGGTTAGCGGGGTGGGGGGAGGGAAAGGGGAAAAGGGTGGGGAATAGGATGGTTGGGTGGGTGTGGAAGGCATTTGGGTCTAGGGTGGTTGGTTGGGTGCAAGTTGACCCTCGGTGGTTTAAATAGAAACATGGTAGTATCTTACGGGTTTCAAGTCTTGTTGGTGTTTGACAGTGGCACTGTTTCATGTTGGCAGGATGGCTCACCATGGGGGTAGTCAGGGTGGTGTCTTGTAACATCAACGGGGCAAATAATAGGTCCAAATGTAATGCTGCTATGAGTTGGCTAGCCACTCTTAATCCTGATGTGATATTTTGGCAAGAAACCCATCTTTAACCCAATGCTCCTAACAGCACTAGACTTCCTTTACCAAAGTGGATTTCTCTGGCTTAGTTCGCTTCAGCTAACGTGGCTTGTAGGAGTACGGCTAGTCTTTTCAGACATACATTGAAGGTTGAGATTATAAATTCTGTTAGGACCCTCTGGGTAGATGGCTTTGGGTCACCGCCCTGTTACACTACTATGGTCCCATTCTAGATCAAATTGAGGCTCTGCAGCAATTGTATTCCTTTGCTGTCAATTCTAATGACCCTATTATTATGGGGGGGGCATTTTAATTTTCTTCATGATCCTGAATTAGATGCCTTAAGGTAAACCCAAGACAGGAGGCTTTATTGCTACATTCAAGTCTGACTGTGGTCTTATGGATCCGTGGCGCTTTCCATTTACATTACTTAGCCAATACCCCTGTTTTACTGCCAGGCATAGCGTGGCATCTAGATTAGACGAGTTCTTGATTTTTCAGTCTTTGTGTGGTCTAGAGTCTTGAATTATTACAATTAGTTTCTCCAACCATGTGGTGATCACTTTGGATTTCTGGTGGGACCGGGCCCCTCCCTTAGGTAAAAGGTGGAGTTTTAACAAATTTCTCCTGTCCAACCTCCATTGGGCTGCAGCAACTCGTCTATTTGTGACGAAGTTCTTTCAGTTTAATTTGGATTCTGCCCCTCTTTCTTCGGTGTGGGATGCTTTTAAGACTGCATTTCGAGGTCAAGGGATAGCGCATTCCGCACTACTGGAGAAAAAGAGAAAGAATTTGCTTTTAGCTCTTCAGAAAAAGGTTGATCTTGCTTATTTTTCCCTAGGCTCAGCTACGTCTCCAAATATTGAGTCAAATTTGCGGGAGTTGAAAGAGCCAAACAAAAACGTAAGGATTTTTTTGACGAGAGAGGAACTGTTGAGAAGGAGGAATATAAATCAACCCTGTTACAAGGAGAATGAGCACACTGGTAAATTGTTAACCTGGTCGATCAAATCCAAGATTAACGCACATTTTGTGAAATCTACAGAGGATCCAGGGACTAATCAGCCTGCATACGACCCTCATTGCATTCAGAGAGTCTTTTTGGATCACTAAAGGGCACTTTATCAGTCAGTCAGTTTTAGGGAGTCCAGTCAGATTTCTGATTTTTTACATAAAATTACTATTGACAGAATATCAACAACTCAAGGGTCAGTTCTCTTGGCCCCTATCTCAGTTGAAGAAATTAAGTTAGGTTTGGAGGGTTTTGAGAATGGGAAGGCTGTAGGAAGCGATGGGCTACCAACAGATTCATAAGACCCTTTTTCCTGAACTGCATGGCATATTAGTTATATTATTCAATGCAGTCTTGGAAGGGGGTCATGTACCCATCTCGTTTACTGAAGCAAATGTTATTAGCATCTTGAAGAAAGATAGTCAGCTGTCTACCCGGTCTCATACCGCCCAATTAGCCTTTTAAATTTGGATTACAAGCTTTTAATGAAAATCTTAGCGAATAGTGTCATGTTGGTGGCAGCTACTTTGATTCATCCAGATCAGAATGGGTTTCTCTCATTAAGTGTTACAGGCTATCGACTATTTCTCTCAGAATAAACTGCAAGCTGCCATGCTGATATTTGACCCTGGAAAAGCCTTTGATTTAGTTTTTTGGGAAGCACTGTTTCATACCTTGGGGGCTTTTTCATTCCCTTCCTGGTTTTTATCTGTGCTTAAAATCCTTTATACGAAAGGCTTCAGCTGCGATAGTAATCAACTCGATTGAAGCGGGCAAAATTAGGATTACTCGGGGTCTCAGACAAGAGTGTCTGCTGTCCCCAATTCTGTTTGCCCTGTTTATTGAACCCCTTGCGATAACTATTCAGGAGGATATCTCTCCTCCACTCCCTGGTATCTCCAAAATTGAAATTATATGCAGATGATTTGGAGGTTATCTGAAAGCTGAGAAATCAAACATCCAGAATTTCTTCGACAAAATTAAGAAATTCACCTTGATTGGGGGGGTATAAAATATATCTGGGGAAAAGAGAAAGTCCCTTTTTAATGCTTATACGGTCGATATCCCTCTGGGTTTAGGCCACAGGTTCAATCCTTTTCATCCAATTAGGTACCTGCGTATTTATGGTAATGTCAACTATGAGGATCTGTTTAAACGTAATTATATGGCTACGTTATCTAAGGTTCGTAATATACTTTCTAAGTGGATTACACTTCTAATTTCAATCACTGGGAGAGTAGCTTTAATTAAGATGTCAATTTTGCCTCTCTTTCTATTTTTATTTTAAAATGTTCCTATTAAAATACCTAAAAATTGTTTTTAAAGGTTGACCTACTTTTTTGTAAGTTTATTTGGAACAACCACCAGCCCTGGCTAAGTTTTCCTAAGCTACAACTAGGTAAAGAGCACGTGGGCCTTTACTCTGCCTAATTTGTAAGTATACTATGAGGCAGCTCTATTAGATACTCTTTCGCGTTTGCATGATAAGCTACCAGCTCCGATGTGTGACAATTGCCTAATCTTGCTACGTTGGATGATAATGGGGCTCTTACACCAGTGTTTTTTAAAATGTTTTATCTCCTGAAAAAGAGTAGCTATTCAGTAATCCAGGACCTACTCTTGCCTAAAAAATGAAATCTTTAAAGGATAGAAAATGTAAGATTGTCATGAGTTTCTTTTATTGAAAGATTGTATTGGTTTGGGTCTACATCTTTCCTCTGCATAAGTACATCATTGGGCAAATCTAGGCTTCAGAGCAGTGCCGATTTTAAGCATATCGCTTCTTGGAAGACCTGGGATCAACTTGGGTTGGCAGATAGAAGTCTGGGCAACATATTATGGATTTAGCTGTCGGAAGGTCAAAAGTTTTTTACAGTCGTATTCGGCTTCCTTGGTGGCACATGCCTTTACTATTTTAAAGATGCTGTTCGAATACACACTAGTAAGAATCAGCAGCTGGTATAAACAAATTCAAGGGGATTCCTATGTTGTTCTCCGTGGCCAATCATCTCCAGGAATTAGAAATAGAGAAATAGAGATGGGGTTTAAGATCTCGCTCAAGGTGTAGGAAGACCTGTGTCAATTTAGTTATAAGTTATTTAGAGTTGCCAATTTTAGGCGCATAGAGTTTTTTCTCAGGGGCTGCTCTATTTCACTCCTAAACATATGAATAGGTTTTGTCCGTCAGTGAGTAATTGTTGTTTTAAATGCCGTTCGGAGAGAGACTGGCTCCATGTTATTGCTACCTGTCCAGTTCTATATGAATTTTGGAATCAATTAGCTATTTTGTTTAGTTCATCTAGGAATAAGACTTTAGTGTTAGATCCTTTTATGATTCTGTTTGGGATTATTAGTAATGTGAGTCTAAGAAATAGCTCTAGGTCCGAAATTTCTCACTCCCCAACAAAGGTTTGTATTCATTGTGATGTCGGTGGCACGTTTCTTGATCCTAGCAAAAAGAACAAACGGACGGAATGCTGAACAAATCAAACATTCACCCCCAGTCACAGATCTGGGTTTCATCCATTGTTTTTTTGCTCACTACCCATCCCCAGTTTGGATCCAGCCATATGCAAATCAGTCTTGACCCTGCTCCCCTGGTGAACAGTCCAGCCCGAACTGCCAGGCCAGGTCCTCCTTGGGCCAGAAATAAGCATCCTGGGACCGGTTTCGGGGATTCACCCATCATCAGCCAGGATAGCCTGACTGCAGTGGCATGGCGAGCATGAGACCCACGTTCCTTGACACTGCAGCGAGGGAATTCAACTCTGCCACCGCTCCTGGTTCACTAGCATAATAAAATGGACTGGGTTAGATTTTTGAACAGGTCTATGCAAAACTAACTATTCAACTTAAGAAGTTTAACAGCACACGGTGCAATTTCGCCCCTGGTTAATCTTGTTTTTTGTAAGTAATTATAGATGGAATTTTGGCTGGTATTAACTCTTGTACGCTTGTGTTTTTTAACTGCATATCAGTTAGAACTATCCCAGGGCCGGTGTTTGTTCCTCTTTTCAGCCCTACTGTGGTCTTCCAGTGAGAAGAGCCGCAAACTGTATCAGTTGAACGTTTTGAGTATGGAGCGGGATGTGCTTAGGCTACGATGGAGACCGTGTTGAGTAATTGTGGTAAAGAGCAAACAGAAAAACCACAGTGGATGGGCCTGGAAGTCTCTACCTGCCGCCAATCCTGGTTATGTAAAGGATGTCCAGAAATTGGGTTACTGGGCATTTTTCCCTCCACACTAATAATTTATTCTGTGCTGGTATTACAGCACAGCTCCTGTGAATTCCCCAAAGAACTCTGCTGTCTCTGGCATACGTTTGTTGCTTGCTTGGGTGGAGTTAAAAGGGGCCAGGGGAGCTGGAAGTTTTGCTATGATAACCATTAGTAAGATATTTCAACCGGTTATTCCACAGCACTCTGAGACACATTTGAAATATTGGGCATATGGCTGCCAGAAACGTTAAAACCATGTCCTCAGTACTTTACAGAGAGTTGTACAACAGGGCCAATATCGGCTGTACGTCCGCTACCTTTACTTCTCGCATGCATTGTGTCACAAAGCTAACAGGTCATTAGCAGCAGAGGTAATTGTCAATGGGCATCATCTGGAATGAGAGTGAAAGGTTGACTGGATTCGAGGGTGTATGCCCTGAAAAGCTTGCCCTATGTACCTTCAAAAGAGAAAAAGCACTGGCAAACATAATGGGCTTTAGATTTTTGTAAGGGGAACTGCTTGTTAATAGTTGGGAGACTTTCACTGTGTACCCTACAGCTATTCTGAAAGGATAATCCCATACTGAAACAGGATTTTGGGCTACAATAACATGGTAACAGGGAGTAGGGCCTCTTTGTTGAACAGAATGCATTAGCAGAGTCAGGCTGTATCCTCAAAGTTTGCACTCTAAGGGGTTAACTTAAAAGGCATACACAGCAAAATACTGGTTGGTAGATACTTTCAACAAAGGGCCAGTATTTTCTTTGCACCTTTAAAAAAAACTTGTGCTTTCACGTCTTTACTATGAACAAAAACAAGAGGTAAATCTAACATGTCATGTCAGCAAAGTAAAATAAGAGAGATCACAAGGGCACTAGTTATCACCTACAAGCTTAAAATCACACTGCATCTCTAGTCTAACAGAAGAGATAAGTGATGCCCTATCACTAACGCCTAATGGGAACACAAATGGGGCAATATAACCAGCCACAAAACGCCACGGCCTGGATGAATAGTTAATGCAAGGAACAGCACGCCATGAAAAACACATGAAAGTCAATGGCTGAAGGAGGCTGTCCAATGCCTATTCTCTCTCTCTCGGTTTCTTTTTATTGTACTTGTTTGAAGAAGTGATGACATGAACTAAAGCTGCCTAGGATCAGATCTTAAAAAGCATTGGGCAAAAACAATGCTTCCTCTTTAAGGCAAAAAATGCCATTGTATGCTGAAAAAAGTTAACACGCACACCTCAAATATGTCAGGGATACCGTAAAGTTTGCAGACATTTTTCTTTTCCATTGTGCTGTACCCCATATCCGAGGTACACGTAGGTTCAATTTTCCGATAATAAGGATTTATAAGAACAAAAATGCAAACTGATGTGAGCAAAAAGACAGAACGGTTGCACATCTTACCAGGGGCGTAACTTGGTCAGTAAGATTGGGGGGTGTAAGCTTCAGATTTCTCAACAATCACGCTGACATCATTTGTTAAAATACATTATGAGAAGCAGCAAACGGAAGGGGACTTAAGAGGCAGTGGAAAGAGAGAGGAGTGCGGATTCTTTGGGGTACTTAAAACTCAAACGTTTTCAAACTAACCTAGTTTTAAGGCAGAGAGTGAGAGAGTGTGTGTGTGTGTGAGTATGCGTGTTTATGTCTGTGTGTGCATGTAGAAATCCAGGGTGAAATCCACTGTGGCGGCCGGCATGGCTCGCGGGTGGCGAGGCGGGCGCAGGGGGGGGGGGTATGTTTTCCATGCAGGCTGTAAAGCTGCCAGCATGGAGAACAGGGAAAGTGCGCATGACTGTTTTGGGCGGCCCAAGAGAGCCGGCCAAACAGTCATGTGCACTTAGGAGTGGGCAAACCACTCCGCCCCTGCTCCAAGAGCAGAGCAGCCCCGCCCACCCGCAAAGCAGCACAAGCATAAAATTATATTAAGTCTTAATTATTATCATTTTAAGTTTCTACTTCGCACTGCTTAAAAGCAGTGGACGACGCTCCTCCGCCATAGCGGAGGAGCAGCCACTGGAAATCCGAGAGACACCACACCATACCCGACTGAAAGCAACTGCATCCAACTATTCGCTACTGAATACATTTTTTAGGGATGTTTAACACCCCAAACACGCCCCCTGAAGACACGCCCCTGCATCTTACGCCTGACTTGGAACTGATGAAATTCTCTGCAGATGAGCACAAAGGTGATCATTTAGACCATGAGAGACCCAATTCCAGGTACAAATCAATCAATCAATCAATCACAGAATTTGTAGAGCGCACTACTTACCCGCGAGGGTCTCAAGGCGCTGGGGAGAGGGAAGGGGGGGGGGGGGGTGCTGCTACTGGTCGAACAGCCAGGTCTTGAGTAGCCTCCTGAAGGTCAGCAGGTCTTGGGTCTGTCGTAGGCTTAGTGGAAGGGTGTTCCAGGTCTTGGCGGCGAGGTGTGAGAAGGATCTGCCGCCGGTGGTTGTTCTTCGAATGCGAGGGACGGTGGCGAGGGAGAGGTCGGCGGAGCGGAGCTGGCGGTTGGGGACGTAGAAGAAGAGTCGTCTGTTGAGGTAGGCTGGGCCAGTCTTGTGGAGTGCCTTGTGTGCGTGGATGAGGAGTTTGAAGGTGATCCTCCTGTCGACGGGGAGCCAGTGCAGGTTCCTCAGGTGGGGGGTGATGTGGCTGTGGCGTGGTACGTCGAGGATCAGGCGTGCGGAGGCGTTTTGTATGCGTTGCAGTCGCTTGATGAGCTTGGCCGGGGCTCCCGGGTAGAGGGCGTTCCCATAGTCAAGTCTGCTACTGACGAGGGCCTGGGTGACTGTTCTTCTTGTGTCTGTCGGGATCCACCTGTAGATCTTGCGAAGCATGCGGAGGGTGTTGAAGCAGGAGGAGGAGACTGCGTTGACTTGCTTGGCCATGGAGAGCGTTGAGTCGAGGATGACTCCCAGGTTGCGTGCGTGGTCGGTGGGTGTCGGGGCTGCTCCCAGCGTCGTTGGACACCAGGAGTCGTCCCAGGCTGGGGGGTTGGAGCCGAGGATGAGGACCTCCGTCTTGTCCGTGTTCAGCTTTAGTCGGCTGATCTTCATCCAATCGGCGACGGCCTTCATTCCTTCATGGAGATTGGCTTTGGCGGCGAGGGGGTCCTTGGTGAGGGAGAGGATCAGTTGAGTGTCATCGGCGTAGGTGATAATGTTGAGGTCGTGCTGTCTGGCGATGCGTGCGAGCGGGGCCATGTAGATGTTGAACAGTGTTGGGCTGAGGGAAGATCCCTGGGGTACGCCGCAGATGATCTCGGAGGCTTCGGATTGGAAAGGTGGGAGGCGGACTCTCTGGGTTCTGCCGTCGAGGAAGGAGGTGGTCCTTTCCAGGGCCTTGTCTCGGATCCCTGCGTCGTGGAGGCGTGCGTGTAGAGTGCGGTGGCAGACAGTGTCGAAGGCGGCGGAGAGGTCCAGCAGGATGAGGGCTGCGGTCTCACCGTTGTCCAGCAGGGTCCTGATGTCGTCGGTGGCGGCGATGAGGGCAGTCTCAGTGCTGTGGTTGCTGCGGAACCCCGATTGGGATGGGTCCAGGATGCTGTTTTCTTCGAGGTATCGGGTTAGCTGTTTGTTGACGATCTTCTCGATGACCTTGGCTGGGAACGGAAGCAGGGAGATGGGCCGGAAGTTCTTGAGGTCTCTTGGGTCCGCCTTGGGTTTTTGAGTAGGGCGTTGATCTCTGCGTGTTTCCAGCTCTCTGGGAAGGTCGCGGTCTCGAAGGAGAGATTGATAACGTTGCACAGGTGGGGTGCCATGGAGCTGCTGGCTTTGTTGAAGATGTGGTGCGGGAAAGGGTCTGACGGGGAGCCGGAGTGTATTGTGCCCATGGTCTTGATGGTGTCATCGATGTTCACGCTGGCCCAGGCTGGCAAGGGGTCATGGTCGATGGTGTGCGGCGGGTCTGGTGTATCTATCTTGGTGGGGGCTGTCTGGGTGTTGAAGCTGTCGTGGATGTCGGCGATCTTGCGGTGGAAGAAGGTGGCGAGGGAATCGCACAGGGCTTGCGACGGCGGGATGTCGTTGGTGTTGGAGCTGGGGTTGGAGAGTTCCTTCACGATGTTGAAGAGCTCCTTGCTGTTGTGTGCGTTGTTGTCGAGGCGGTCTTTGAAGGAGATTCTCTTGGTGGACCTGATGAGGTGGTGGTGGTTACGGGTGGCGTCTTTATGGGCTGCGTGGCTGTCCGGTGTCTTATCACTGTGCCATTTCTTCTCAAGTTTCCGGCAGGTACGCTTGGAAGCTAGGAGTTCCGGGGTGAACCAGCTGGCTCTTTTGGTGGTGTCGCTGTAGGTGAGTTTTTTCAGCGGGGCGAGGGTGTTGGCACAGTCGTCTATCCATCGTCTGAGGTTGCAGGCAGCGTCGTCGGTGTTGGATGGGTCGGAGGGAGGGCTGAGAGCGAGGTTTGCCCATAGTTGGTCTTCGGTGACTTTGCTCCAGCAGCGGCGTGGGATCTGTTGGGTGCGGTGGTGTGTGGTGGGTTTCTGGAAGGTGAAGTGGATGCAGCGGTGGTCGGTCCAGAGGAGTTCCGTGGTGTGGGTGAAGGAGACGTGGGAGCTTGAGGAGAAGACGGGGTCGAGCGTGTGGCCGCCGGAATGTGTCGGTGTTGTGACGAGCTGTCTCAGTCCGAGGTTGGCGAGGTTGTCGATCAGGGTGGTGGAGTTGCTGTCGTTGTTGTTCTCCAGGTGAAAGTTCAGGTCTCCGAGGAGGATGTAGTCGGTAGAAGTCAGGGCGTGCGTGCTGATGAAGTCGGCGATGGAGTCGCTGAACTGGGGTCGGGGCTTAGGGGGTTTGTAGACAAGGGTGCCTCTGAGGGTGGTGTTGGGGTCCGTGTGGATCTGGAAGTGCATGTGTTCGGCGGTGCAGAGAACGTCGTCGGTGCTGGTCGAGACCCTGATGGAGTTCTTGTGGACGATGGCGATTCCTCCTCCTACTCCGTTGACGCGGTCTCTGCGGGTGATCTTATAGCCGTCTGGGATGGCTATGGCGATGTCGGGTGCGGAGGAGTCGTTCATCCAGGTCTCTGTCAGGAAGGCGACGTCTGGTGATGATGAGTCGAGCAGGTCCCAGAGCTCGACGGGCGTGTTTGCGTGCGGAGCGGGTGTTCAGTAGGATGCATCGGAGGTGGTTGAGGTCCTTCTTGGCGGGCGCTTCGGTGGCTCTGAGGCTGGTGTAGCTGCAGTTCCGGCAGGTGAAGGGGCCATGTGTGCGTTTCGGGGCGGCCTTGAAGCAGTTGTGTCTCCGTCCGGGGTTGAGAGCGTGGAGTGTGGTGGCATCGTAACGGCGTCGGTGCTCGAGGCTGGAGCGGGGGGCGCGCGGCCCAGGGGTTCTGGTGCTGGTGCTGGGCGCGGTCCAGGCGCGGACGGGTGCAGACGGGCTTGCCTTAGGCGCGCCTTCGGCGCGCAGGCGGCGCACCCGCTGCACGCAGCGCAAAATAGTATTGTAGGCCCATTATACCACTACACCGACCTTAGATCCAAGAGCAAAATACGGTTGGGGTGCCGCTTGCTACTTGCCAGCGGCTTTCAGTCCGTGGCGTAGATAGGGGGAGCGCGCTCTTAGCTACGGCCGCAGGAATCGCCAGCAACCCAACCCATGCCCCCCCACTCCTCCCCGTGCTCTTACATACGGCCGCCGCAGGGACAGCCACGGGAGGCAAATGTCTAGCTACGCCACTGCTTTCAGTTGGTGTGAACTTTGAGCGCAAATAAGGGAAATGCAGCAATGGTTCACTCAAAATGAGTGCAAATACAGTTCGCACAGGTTGTTCAGATGTATAAATCAGTGGCAAAACTCAGAAATCATACAACGTAAATCTTATCTGCGCCAGGAGTTTTTGGACTCATTTCTCCCTTAATGGCTCCCCAGAACGGAGCTGCCCACTTTGCACATATATAATTCAAAATGGCACACTTACCTCATCTTCATCATCCTCGTGACTTCTTGTGTGGTGAGCGGCTTGGGGCACATTGGGTTTTACCAGCTTTTTACAAAGTCTTCTTATGAAGATGCCAATGATGAACAATCCAATGTCGGGAGCAAGTAGGCGTACAATGTTCCCAGCGTCCACAAGACTTAGTCTGTAGAGAGTAGAAGACAGGGATAATTGGGCAGGGAACTCTATTACGCCATTAATGCATCTCACATACCATGATTTTATTAGATTCCATTTTAGGGGTGGGGAATTTAACATCAAAAATATTGCCAGAAGAAAAATATAGCTCCAGGAAAGAAACCGGAAAAATTCACCAGTAGGAAATGAATTAGAGAACGAGGGTTCAAGCAAAAAGCACGAGAAAGGTATGAAACAGTACGTCACATGGCTTAAGACTGCGCATTACACTAATGCAAAAAAAAAAAAAGAAATAAGTCACCTTGCCTTATGGTATGCTTTTAGGAACGAGTACAAGAATCATTAATAACACCGCTTTGAAGCTATTTTTCTGAGTAATAAAGATGGGATAGATGGCCCAAGTGCAGGGAAATAGCATCAAAGGTGATTCTTTTTTATAACTTCTTGCGCACTTCTACTGGGTAGCATGCTTTTTACAAACTCCCTCCTGTCACCCAATCTATGTATTATTTTTCTTTATTATTATTATTTTCACAAGGGTCCTGAAGCTGCACAGTGCTACAAAGCTGCTCATTTCTATTCCTTTTCGTGGCAGCCTCGCAAAATAATTTTTTAACATTTAACAAAGGGTGTTAGCCATCTTGTAAGTGTAAATAAAAGTAAAAGTGCCTGTCAGTGCGTAAGTATGCACACGCACACACATGACCATCTTTGATTGCACTTTCTTTCTTTTACATCAAGAAACCCATTCAAAGGTAGTCACCGTGCCTGCAGCGCACATGCACAACAGCCATCAGTGGAAACTGAAAAACATTTCCAAAGCCAAGAGATTTCGAGGGAGGGACCTACTGACTTTGCCAGTGCTTGTTTTATTCTTGGGGACTCATGTCACACAAAATCCTATCCCCACTTTTACTATGTTAAGGCGGAGCAACAGGCATGCACAGGGACAGGAAACGTTAGACACTAATGTTACAGAGGGTGGAACTTCAAATATTTTAATGCTAGTATTTCACCTTCTATCCTAAACATGTTCCACTCAAACTGTACTCATTATACTGAAGCTCAATGGCGCTGTGATCACTGGATAGACCACTGCATTGACACCTATGCCATTAACAAAGGTATTTTATTCTGTCGTGGCAAATCTAGGCTCTTTCCTACCTTACTCGCCACCGGATTTGGAACTTTTCTTCAGAGGATTTTCTGTTACCACCAAACTCTACATCATTCCTTTAATTGATCTGGTCTGTGACCCAGTGGATCTTCTGTAGGGCTGGGAATATTATGGTGCCTCTTTTTAGACCCATGAAGAGGCAAAAATCAAGCCTTGTAACCCTTTCCATATTTACTGAATTAGGGTCAGGCAAAGGTTTTACCTTCGTCTGCAAAATGGGATACATTTTGGGATATTCACACCGGTAAAATAGGAAAAATGCTTTCGACTTTGACTCGCTCAACCGAAATAAACATTTCTCACCTGTTAGTGGGTTGTCTAGATGCATGATTTCAAAGTGTGAAGTGCCAGAAATCCTGCAACTGGAACATTATTTGCCCAACTCTAGCTATGAGTGGGAGAGGCCTTGGATTTCGGCAGGGAGAGGCAGGCATGTGCTCTGGACTGTGCATGGGGGTGGGATGGAGCAATGAGCATGTGGCCAAGAGGTGAGGCAACGTACGTGCTAGGGATGTGGCTCTGACAGATAGCTTTCACCGAGCAATGAGCTGGGGACCATGTGAGGGGCTGAGGGGTAAGGCAAGGGAAGGTGGTACGGTTTGGGTTCTGGCAGGGAGCTGTCACTGAGCAATGTTAGGATAAGATTCCTGCTGCCACAAAGGCCCGCTGTAACAGCCACGCTTTGTTTTTGTACAAACTTGTGAGCTGATATTTTGCAAAGCTCTCAAAGTTTAAAACCAAAAAATCTCTAAGTTGTGAGTCTAAAGATTTTACAACTTTGCACATGAGTCGATGGGAGGCTTGCCTAGAGCGTTAGCCTGTATTAACACAGTCGAGTGCATCTCAGATTGGTGTATCCTGCGAGTATGTGCTTGAACAGACCTTTCATTACCAAAATAAATATATATATATATATAAATATCTCCCCTTTCTGACTTGTTTTTGCTGGTCTGTAAGAGCAAAGAAAACTGGCCCCTACTAAGCCAATGAGCTATGAGCCCCATGTTCTCCTACCGACATTCTGCTACCAAAGTGTGAAAACACGGTACTGCATATTTGCTGTTGTTGTACAAAACCAATGCTTCTACGTCAAGAGATGGTTGTTAGGGAATGGCTTCTAGACTTGCCTGGTTCGTAGAAGGGAAACGTGAATTAATACATATCCTTCGACGTATGTATAGGGCATAGCCAAACTTACAACAGCACAGTGGGAAGTTATTTTATTAAATGTTTTGTATTAACAAGATATTAACACTTGGTCATGCTAGTGCTAATGTAGAGAGAAATTATGTTCATTCATGTTTAGTTGTAGGCCTGATTTTCAAAAGTAGTTAACATTGGCTGACATCTTTGCTTTGTGACACATGAACATTTTATTTCTGGGCAAGCTGACGTTCTAAAACTATAGAGTGCAGACTTGTTTTTACTTCTTTCCCATGTAAAGAAATGTTTTCTTTTCTTTGTGGTTAGCGTGGAATGTTGTAGCGCATTCACGAGGCACCTGCAGGGTGCAGACTAGTCCATGTATCTTATCTTGTTAAGGATAGTGTGAGTTTGAAAGACACAGAGAGAAACTTGTATTGTGAGAAAACTTAAGAACCTATTGAGTATCAAATTGTATCATTTTGCTTTGACCTGACTGGACAGTCTTTTGAGACTTGCGTGTAGTCCAGTAAAATGTGCTTTTATCACAGAACAGATTAGAATAGAGCAGAAGATTTTAGAATGCTCTCTCAAAGACTTTTTCTTTGCCCTTCCCTTTGAGGCGACCCAATGCAGGTTCGTCCTCGGCTTCATAAGACTTAATCTAATTGATGGCTTATTAATTGAAGCATATGAATTCTGATTATAAATTGCTGCTCACCTGATTTTTGCCTTCTGTAACCCATTTACTTTTAATAAACCTTCATGATTTGATACTAAAATATTCTCTGTCCTTTTTGTGGAGCCTAATGGGCTTCACATAATGATGAATGTATTGATTTGTTGAACGCGCTCAGGTGTGGAGCACCAAAATCCTTAGGGGATTAACACCGCTCTCTGTCCATCCAGAGAAGGGCTTTGTGGTTCTCGAATTTGCATAAAGAAAAGCACTAGGAACAGTACATTTATTTGTACTGGAGGAAAAAGAAAAGACTGGGCCTGGCTGAACTCTGAAACATCCCTACTGTCAGACACTTTAGAGCTTTAGTCTCAAACATCTTGGCAACTGTTCGATGCCAGTTGCCCCTATTTTTGATTTTATTGAATGTTTTTAGGACATAATTAGGAAACAGTTTGGCCAGTTACAGGAACAGCTCGCCAATGAATTTATAGTTAGTTTCAAACAGAAAACCACAAGATGTCGCCAGTGACCCAAACCAGATATGAGATTTGGAATTTTTAGCCCACATCGCTTTGCATTCTGGTTCTTGTAGTTTCCTCATTATGAAGGCAGGACTGAAAGTACCAGGATGCCAAGTTTTGTGAGCATAAAAGCCATGAAGTGCTCAACATCCAGTACATAAAATGGGGCACCTTGACACCCCTCACTTTCTTCTTGCAGGCAGTACGCGCAACACCTGTTTCTGACTATGATGTTGTAAGTCTAGACTGCTAGAGGTGTGGCTTCCTGAAGTCTACATGCCTACGAGAAATCTGGTTTGGCAACTCTTTTCCCCTCCCTGATACTGTGTGTCCAATTTACATTTAATTTTCCTATATTTCCACTATAAAAACATTGAAAGTGGAATCGTGCTTTCTCGCTGTCATCCATATTCTTTGTTTACGAGAGCTTTCACTGAAGTCTTTCAGAGGCCCATGGTCTTTGACAAATTATAGCCCTACTTCTCTGACTAAGGCACGTCCTGTTTTTTGTTTTTGGAAATCATAGGTGTCATAAAAAATTGTCCAAAATGCATCTTACCTAAGGATCCCGAAGTGACAAAGAATCTTCTCCCAAAGATAGTCTATAAGAAAGGTAAAAGAGACGTTCATTTAACAGTGCAACACTATTTACAAATCCAACAACACTCTATCATCATCATCAAATAGTTTATTTCAGAAATTCATTCCTTAAAAACACAATAGAACATATACAATTGATTGCTAAAAAAAACTGGGCTCCTTGCATATATTAGCCAACTCTACTTCTATACAGACCTTCTACGTAATACATAAATACATAAAATCGAATCTAAACTTTTCAATCAAATACAAGATCAAAATTAAGCGTCTGAGTTAAAGATATCATATTAAAAAATTAAAAACAATAATTCATCATCACTTCTTTCCCATTAAAAATTGTGCTCTAAGCAGCCGAACAGACATCAGATATTTGGACATACAGTGTACAACTATGAGACTAGTATCAGATCTAAGAATTCTTAAGGCATCGCTGTAACGTGTACAAACAAAACTCCTGCATAATGGTACTATCCATTTTTTCCGTGGGGGAATATATTCTTTACAAAATAGAATAAGAAGGGCCACTGTCTCCGTCTCGGTTAAACAAGCATGACATTTATCATAAGATTCAGTTTGATGGCTCCAATTTTTGCTAAAACTCTTAGTGTTCAAAGTACCATATCTAAATTGGAAATATAATTTCTTAGCTAAGGGGGGGGTAAAGCAAGATACATAAAGTTTTCAAATGATGGTACCATTTTAAAAGCTAGACACTTGTCCACGATACCACCACTATAACAATTTCTAAAACTTTACTCCATCACAAAGGTAGAATACTGTTCTTTAATTGATGTCCTAGAGATCATAACTAACTCTTTCAAAGGTGTTCCCAGAATCTTCACAATTCCAACCTAGAAAATACAGATTTTACATCGTTCATCCAAGAGATCCTTTTAATATCTGTACAATCAAGCAATTCTCTTAGGCCACTTCTATAAGGGGCCAATTCATCCGCGGCCCAAAGGCAATGGCAGTATTAAATTGGGCGGCTATAATGGGGTTGTTGCCCAAATCTAAATACATAGGAATCAGTGGAGTGCTCTCGGAAGAGCTAACAAAGATCTAGAGACAGTAATAGAGATCAGATCACATTTCATGTGTCTCCATAATTCTATGTCAGGACCGGAGGCTTCGGATTATGCTTATACTTTGTTCGCTTTATTCTTTAACAAACTTCATAGCAGCCCAAACGAGAAAACTTTAATCAAAACATCAACTCCCATGAACCATAGGGAGATCCCATTATAGTAGTCCTTCTTCAGTGTCCAGTAGTGCCATATAGTCCTTTCACTGTGTCCTCTCCTCCTCTTTCTTCGCTGCTTCGCAGCCAGTTAAGTGTGCTTTCCTTGTTTCTCCACTTTGATATAATTGTACTTTGTATTTGAACTTGGTTGGCTTTACCGGAGGTGCGTATTTAGAACGCCCTCCGGGGAATGCCAGGGATTATCTTCATTGTTTTTTGCTGTATGCTGTTACTTGCAGGTTCCCTGGCCGCGGGAACGCTTTAGCGCTCCTCACACGGTTGCGCCATTGATTTTGCGGTGCTTGGAAAGCCCGCTAGGTGGACTGTTTCGTCTCGCTGCTCCCGCGGCGTGTCTTTTCAAATCCAGGAGACCGCGCTGCAGCAGACGCGCTGACGGAGCCTTGTCCCCGCTGTCACCGTTCACGCCCGTTTTAATGGGTCTGTATTCCCCGCATTTTCTGCATATTTGAACGCCCCGGCAGGGGTCCGTATTGCGGCTACGTCCGCGTTGACGCCTGAGGGCGTATTGATTTGCACATTTAAATTAAGTATTCTCAGCGCCGAGTGCGTGCATTATGTGGAGGTTTTAACCTCAATTACCGCGCACAGCGGGACAGCGAAGCGCAGTCGGGTTTACCTGAGGGCTTTATATATATTTATATATATTCTGTGCGCAGGGTGGTGCAAGCCCTATTGCAGGCCTTGGGTCTGCCTTGTCACTGTTCTGGGTTCCCCAGCGGCCTGTTATTTATTCTCTAAGCGTACATACGCTTTAATTCATCCAAAGCCTTTTTGTGGGGCCATACATATATATTTTTTTTTATCTGACTTACACTCTGTCAGGATAATGGAAGCTCAAGATTGTGTTTACGAGGAGGAAGAGTCCCAATCTTACTTGCAGAGGCACAATGACTTTTTTGATGCAGTTGACTCCTCTATTTATAGGGTGGTCCAAGAGGTGGTTGGTCCCATGGAGCAGCGCCTGTCGGACAGAATTGTCCAGGAATGCGCGAGGTTGGCACAGGCCCACGCAGGGTCCCCTGTCCCCCACCCGCCCCCTCTGCTGGGGAGGAGGCCCCTCCACCTAAGAAAAAACGTGCAGAAGGGGTCGACAAGGACGCTTTTGCGCGTCTTAAGAGTGCTTTTCTGGCGCAAGGGAATCCCACCCCTCCAACTCCCTTAGTGTCTCCAGAGCCCCGAGACTCCTGACCCAGCTTCTCCCGATCCCGATAGAGATTCCCCGGGAGATTCGGAGGACGAGGCGGGCCCTTCACGTCCTTGGCGCCCTGTGATCACCTCCCCCTCTGCTCAAGGAGAGGATTCCGGCATGCTGGACCCGGATGAGATTGTACATCCTCGGTCCGCTGCTTGGACACCAGGGGAGAAGGTGGCGAAGTTTGTTGCGGGTCGCCTCCGCAAGCCTCTTGAGAAAGAGGCCCGGGGGTGTCTCAAAGCAGAGTGCCCGAGACCCACCTTGGAGAGTAAGGTGGCTTTTACCCCAGAACTAGATTCCAAGATGGCCACTTTTTTGGCTAAATATATGAAAGACCCCCGTAAAGGTAGAAACAGATCTTGGCGTTTATGTCAAGATAAGCTTCTTGACGCCATTGGCCCTATGACCAAAATTTTAGATATGGCTGAGGAAGCCAAAGTTTCTGGATCCCTTATCTCTCCCGAGGTACTCTCTAACTGGGGCCAGCGGGCCACAATTTTCATGGGCAACGCTAATTGTGCCCTGTCAACGGAGCGTCGCCGCTTTTTGTTGATCAAGCTCGACCCGAAGCTCTGAGACTTGGCCTCTTCGAAGGCGGGCGCGGTCGCCCAGGGTGGTCTTTTTGGAGATCCTTTTGTTAAGGAGCTCGGGAAATTTGTAGCGACCTTTACCTCGTTAGATAAGGCGCAATCAAGTATTAAACGAGTGTTCAACCAGCGGGTTTTCCATGGGGCCGGCCGAGGCAGGGGCCGCTTGGTCGGCCGTGGCTTCCAACAGAATCCTCCCAAAGGGCAAGGCTCCGGTCGCGGTCAGTACAACACCAGCGCCAACTATACCAACTTCTACCCCACCAGGGGCCAGTGATTCAGGGGCCGAGGAGGCTTCAAGAATAACACCGGAGGCAGAAATTCAACCGGTAAGTGTTATACCTTCTTCCACAGTCCGCATTGGGGGTCGGTTGGCAGATTTTCTGGACGCATGGCTGACTATAACATCAGACGCCTGGGTCCTTCAAACCGTGCAAGGTTTCCATATAGAGTTCTGCGATCATCCTCGACAAGAGACCCATCCTCGGCCTATTTGCTTCACAGCCTGCGATGCAGAACTGATCGACGAGGAAGTCTCTGCGCTCCTGAACAAAGGGGCCATTCGCTGGTCGGTCCTGCATCGCGACGGATTCCTGAGCAACATATTTCTTATGGACAAGCCCGACGGCGGCCGTCGTCCGGTCATCAACCTCCGGGACTTCAATGGGTGGGTGGTATATCGCCACTTCAAAATGGAGGGGATTCACCTCCTTCGGGATGTCCTTCTTCCATCGGACTGGATGGTGCTTCTCGATTTAAAGGATGCCTATCTGGTGGTCCCGATACACCCTCCTCATCGCGTTTTCTGCAGTTCCGTTGGAGGGATTTGATCTACGAGTTCACCTCCCTTCCGTTCGGTCTTTCCTCGGCACCGTGGTGTTTTACCAAGGTGCTCCACCCGGCAGTGGAATTCCTCAGAGGACAGGGCATTCGAATGATCGTATATTTAGACGACATTCTCCTCATGGCGCAATGTCCCAGGACCTTGAACTCCCAGCTTCATCAAGCAGTGAACCTTTTCCAGGGGCTGGGTTTCGTCATCAACGAACCGAAATCGGTCCTCATTCCCTCTCAGAAGGTGATTTTTCAGGGCTTCAAAGTGGACTCGGTTCAAGCCGCTTTGAGCCTTCCGTCCCGAAAGAGGGCCAAAATCCACCACGAGTTACGACAGACTATGGCCAGACCTCGCACGTCCCTCAGGCAGATTGCCCAGCTGGTGGGGCTTCTTTCTTCCTCCATCCAGGAAATCTTCCCGGGCCCCCTGCACTATCGGGCGTTGCAGCATCTAAAGGCATACCATTTGCGACAGGGGTGGTCTTATGCCCAGTCAGTACCGCTTACTGCAGAAGCAAGAGAGAAAATAGCATGGTGGCTGACCCACATGGAGGCATGGAACGGCCGGGCGATTTTCGGTTCTGTACCAGACCTCATCATAGAGTCCGACGCCAGCAGAACTGGATGGGGCGCTCGTTGTGGGGAGTTCTCCACCGGCAGAGTTTGGTCATTAGACGAGCAAGCCCTTCAAAGCAATTGCCTGGAACCCCTGGCAGGGTCTTTCGCTGTCCGCTGTTGGACCAAGGACAAGGCTCAATCTTGCGTGCTTCTCAAGATGGACAACATCTCCGCGGTCCGGTACGTCAACCACTTGGGGGGCCCACGTTCCCGGGCCCTAGCGAACCTGGCGAAAGATTTCTGGGATTTTTGCCTGGCCCATCAAGTTTCAGTGACAGCAGAGTATCTTCCGGGCCAGGCCAACCAGGTTGCAGATTGGCACTCGAGGCACCTGCACGACTCCAGCCTGTGGAAGTTAAATCCTCAAGTCTTCCAATGGCTGTTGGACCTTTGGGGTCCGTTTGCGACGGACCTCTTCGCATCACGTCTCGACCATCAAGTGACGCGATTCTTCAGTTGGAGGCCGGATCCGCTGGCCGCAGCCACGGACGCTTTCCTCCAGGATTGGAGTCAGGAGAACGGTTATGCTTTTCCCCCGTTCTCAATGATCACGAGGGCGGCGGCCCAGGTCCGTCGACAGGATGCGGAGGTGGTGATGGTGACTCCGTTTTGGAGATCTCAAGTCTGGTTTCCGGTTCTACTGGAACTTTCTTGGGATTCTCCAATCCGACTCCCCCGGTTTCCTCATCTTCTTCTGAACCCGGATCGAGTGCCGCACCATCTCACGGCTCCAGGTTCCCTGCAGCTGATGGCCTGGCGACTTTCAGGCAACGCTGGTCGCTCCCAGGGCTATCACAACCAGCTGAACACCTCTTGTCAAAGGCGTGGGCAGATAGTACCACTAAACGTTACCGTTCCGCTTGGACAAGATGGGTTCGTTGGTGTCTTCGGAGGCACTTGGATCCCGTGGCAGCAGACGTCGTTCAGATTTTGAATTTCTTGGCTGATCTGGCTACAGAGGGCTTGGCGTACCATTCAATTAATGCAATTAGATCAGAAATTTCCGCAGGCCATGCTCCGGTAGATGGGGCACCCGTGGGGGAACACCCTTAAGTTTGCAGACTACTACGAGGTATTCGCCTCTCCTTGCCCCCAGAACCGCGTTACTCTTCTTTATGGGACATCAATCTGGTCTTGAACCTTTTTCTTTCCTGGCAACCGAATAAAGTATCTTTCATTGAAAGAACTCTCAGCCAAGCTGGCTATGCTTTTGTGTTTGATCTCCTGTAGGAGAGTTTCGGATGTCAGAGCCTTAGACATTTCGGCAAGAGTTTTTTCCCTGGATGGGGTTACCTTCACGGTGGGGAGTCTTACCAAGTCGCTCTCCCGCACGGTTTCTTATCCAGCATTTCCAGACGTCCCCAAGTTGTGTGTTGTGGGTTGCCTCAAGACGTATGAAGACCTGACTCAAGAGTTTCGTCCTCCGGGCGAACGTCAATTGCTTATTGCTCTAAAGAAGCCTCACAAAGCTGTCTCTTCCCCCACTATAGCCAGGTGGGTGCGCTGGGTCATGCAAAAGGCGGGAATTGACACGAAGCAGTTTGGAGCCCACTCTGCACGAGGGGCCATGGCCTCGAAAGCTTTTTCTTTGGGGGCTCGTCTGGAGGACTTGATGCGGGCAGCGGATTTGTCCTCGGATTCAACCTTCAAGAGGTTTTACTTCAAACCATTAGTAGAGGCCGCTCAGTTGGTAGTAAGTAAGCTTTAAGCTAGCATAATCCGAAGCCTGACATAGAATGGAAATTTACCTAGCTCCGTAACGGTAAGTTTCAATTCTATTAAGGACACGGAGGCGAGGATTATCCCATCTGATGCACCTTCGGTGCAAACCCTCTCCGTATGGTGGTAAGTAACTTGTTCTTGAGGTTTTAATGGTCTATCGTTAAATGCAAAATGTTGATAACCGTGCAACGAGTTTTGCTTCGGTGCCTTACGTTGTTTTTTTTTATAGGAAACGAGGGTTCGAAACAGGACCAGTGATTGTGCTCTTGGCGTACTTCGCGCAAAGAAAGAGGAGGAGAGGCCACAGTGAAAGGACTATATGGCACTACTGGATACTGAAGAAGGACTACTATAATGGGATCTCCCTATGGTTCATGGGAGTTGATGTTTTGATTAAAGTTCTCTCGTTTGGGCTGCTATGAAGTTTGTTAAAGAATAAAGCGAAGAAAGTATAAGCATAATCCTCGCCTCTGTGTCCTTAATAGAATTGAAACTTACCGTTACGGAGCTAGGCAAATTTCCATTCAACTCCATACATAGCGACCCCCATAACATTATAAATTTCCAAGGCAGGTGAAACTGCCCTTGAAACTGAGGTTCTATGCAGTTTAGTTATGCTAGAGCTATATTGCTGAAAAGTTGCTTGACTTTTCTGTATCTGTGGGATCCAAAAAAAGTTTCCAGAGAATTATATTCCCAAATAGCCAAAATGAGAGACACACTCAATTTCGTCTGTGCCTACTCTCATACGTAGTGTGGGGCCTTTTTTCTGGGGGGCCATCTATTTAGTCTTGCTCATATTCAATTCCAGACCCACTCTCATTGCAAAATAACTCAAAAGTGTTTAAAAGTGCTGGAGGCCACGAGGGGTCTTGGACAATAACAGTGTGCCGCCTGTGAATAGGAGAGCAGATACCCTCTGGCCTCCAATTATTGGTGCATCACATCCGTCCTTGTCCAACCAAGACACCACGTCATTTATACACAGGAAAAAAAGAGTGGGGGCCAAAACGCACCCCTGTCTAACTCCCCTTTCAATTGGAAATGGTTCGGTGAGCTGTCCTCCAGTATTCTATCTCTCCTGTAAATAGTTACTCATATGCAATCGAATCAATGTGGAGAAGAGATCAGAAGGAAGACCCATTTCATTCAGGTTGTCCAAACATTGTTCCTTGGAATCAAGTCAAAGGCTGTACGTAAATCAATGAAGGCCACATTCTAGTGACCCCCGTTGATTAACAAGGTTTTCCGGGAAATATTACAATAACGGAAGACCTGATCAAGCGCTTTTATCTTGGATCTAAACCCAGCCTAGTAGGTTGACAAAATGTATTTTTCCACAATCCAATCCTGGATCTTGCTTAATATTTGCCTGCAGAAAACCTTCTGCAGGCTCTCTAAGAGACCGATTGGTCTATAATTATGTGGAGATTCAGGGAATCCCTTTTTAAAAATTGTAATGATCTCAGCAGCATTCCAGGATGGTGGTATACTTGCCCCTTTTAGAATAAGATTAGAGATGTAGCTGATACATGGCACCCATGTGGAGAGGTGTGGTGCAGCGGCCAGGGCAGCTGACTTCGGAGCACAGGGTTCACGGTTCGATCCCCTGCTCTGGCGGCAGCTCAGCTCAGCACCATGTGACTCTGGGCAATAGCTCACTTAATTTCCACAACGGCCCCCAGCGCCTTGAGACCCATAAGGGTGAGTAGCTGCGCTATATAAAAACAGACTTACTTACTTTTTTTTTTCACCCAGATGTCAGAGTTTGTAAGATAAAGATCTCCTGGGATCCTTTCCGGGCCTGGTGCTACTGCACTTAGTCCCTCTTATAACATCTTGTGTGGCTTTTATAGTTAAAATTAGTATAGGGCTGTTATCAATTTTTTCCTGAAGTTGGGGATCCAATTCATTTTTCAATACGCCACCGTACAACTTATATAAGCTGCTAAAACGGACAATCCAATCTTGAGGCTGAACAAACTATTAAAGATATTTAGGGGCTTTAGCTGTTGCAATAGCAATCATATTTCAGAACAACTTATTATTATTATATTTGGTAGCCTCAGTCAGATCCTCCCATAATAAATTCTCCCAATCCCTTCTAGCCTTATACAGGGCACATTTATAGGCTTTCCTAGCAGGCTGCACTAATGCTTTATTATTGCTTTTCAGAGCTTGAAATAGATTATGTTTATCTATCCTACAAGCCTTATTGAACCATGTTACGGTAGGGCATTTCCTTGAGATTGGCTTCGCATCCAGAGATAGCAAGTTTGTTACATTATCAAGTAGAGAATTATGCTGGTCCATTATCATAGTTAATTCCCCTTCAACAGGATATAATTGGATGTTCTTAAATGTGTCATCCACCATTACGCATACCTTTTTCAAGACTTCAGGGTTTCTCTGTACCCAATCCCATCTTATAGCTTTCCTGTTCTTAGTACACGTTATATCTCCTTGACTCATTGTGGGTGGAACCTTCATAGGGGAATCATGCCAGCCATTCATAGTCAATATAAGAGGGTTATGATCGCTATCCATACAATCTAAGATGCTCCTATTTTCCGGCAGATGCTAAAGGCCTAATTCAACTAAAATATAGTTGATTCGGCTTGTACAGCCGGGCCTGTTAAACGTATGTTTGCCTATTCTGTCTGATTTACATCTACCATGGCATGCTCTTAGGGTCATGGCTGTAACTTGGATAGCTTTAGCTGACCATTTAACAGACAGCAATTCCAATGCGGGTATCTACCATTTCGTATCCAAGTCAACAGTTAGATCTCATGAATTACTTGCTAGGGGCTCAAAGGTGCTATTAAAGTCCCTTGCAATAATCAATTTCCCCTTTCCTAAACTGGTAAACAGGCTTGATTCTAACTGCAGAATTGTTTTGGATTCTGCATTCTGACCTGATACTCTGTTATACATATTATACACACTTATTGTATGGCCTTTTGATAGTTCAAGGACAAATGCCATGATGTCATTAGATTCAATAATGATCGCTTTAATTCTACAGCTAAGGGAGGTTTTAACCCAAATAGCCAACCCTACTGAAGGTCTTCCTTTCCCTGCATATATTGCAGGTTTATGAAAACAAGTAAATCCTAAACAAAAAAAAGGCCCCAAACTCCACATTTTCTGAAAAAGGCAAATATTGTCTGCATCTATAAAAGATCCCCAATCTGAGGCGACCGTTTTAGACACTATACCAGCAACATTCCATGAAAGAAGTTTAATAAATGTGGGTGATGCAGGTAAACTATCAATATATTCCTGCGAAATTTAAGTTATTCTAATCTTATCATCCCATTGCAGGAAAATACTTGCTGGCTGGTTCCCAGAATTAATACTAAGTGCTTTATCAAGACATTCAATAGTTAAGCAATCAGCAATGCTAGTTGATTGGGTGGGGAAGCTATCCAACTATTTATAAAGGGGTTCCTCTACCTGTACAATTGATGGACATACCTCTGGGTTAACGCTTTCCATTCCCTCGCTCAAAGCAGGGTCAATTCATATTGATACACAGGGGTCAGGTTCCATTATATTATAGGTTAGCCAATCAACTTTATTCAGAGATGAAGCCTTGTCCTGTCTCTCACTATGTTGAGGCCCATTTCTCAGAACCTCAGCTAGGGGTTAATATTGATCGGTTAGTCTACACCTGATGGCAATGGATGTAGGAGCATTAGAAATTGTACAAGAATTCATTGCCACTAACCCTGTAACTATATCTCTATTGTAAAACATCAATCTAACAATATCATATCTATGCTGAGGATTTGTTAATCGATCTACTTTATGGATCTCCTCTCTGATAAGACAGATATTTACGAACGGTTCTCAATCAATGGATTACCTTGTTCATTAGAGATTCCTCAGTTTCAGTCACAGACTGTGAACTTTTAGGTAAAGAAGTCAAAAAATGTCTTTATTAACTGAGTCACAGATCCTCCATGTGGGCTTTTGATCATAAAAAAATACCTTCCCGAAGGAACCTTGCTGGAGCTCCCTCTAAGGGAGCGCGTAATACAGGAGAAATGATACCTATGTTCGTAACATTCAACGCATTGTATGATTTGGTGGTAAAGCATGGTGTACATCACTACATGGCATCATGGCACTGAAAGAGACCCATACAATTGACTCAAGATGGCAACACTACAAAATAAACACTGGATTACGATAGACTAACAAAACAAATATGTCTTCAGGGCCTTTCTGAGCACAAGATGGTTTTCTAACTGTTTTCTGTTTTTCTTCCAGAGGGATGAAATTCAATTTTGTGGTCTAAGACAGTGGTCCCCAAAGTGACCTCTGATCATACGAGCGACTCTCAGGAGAAGGCAAATCTTGGACTGCAGGTAACATGTGGAGACATAATCCTGGAAACAGAAGGCTAAGTGGGACACATAAGAATGTAACAACTGGTCCTCACCCCCACACGTGGTAGCCCTAGGCTGATTGGTTTAACAACATGGTTAGAGTTAGCTACCTGACTGAGGGTGATGATACATTGCTGTTGCATTCTCAGGTCATCTTGTAGTTTCTGGCACTCAATCCAATGGTGCTTGTCTATGATTGCCTACTGTAAGAGTACTGTGCAACTTTGTACCTTTCTTGTCGTTATCCTGCCTCCTCGAGGCAGGGCGGGTATCACTGCCTCAGAGTGCCTTTCCATAGTCCTTCTGGTTCCCTTAGAATAGTAGAAGCATTGCTGGAAAGTAGAGCAGTGCCTACACAAGCAATGCATTGCTAGAAATTAAACAATCCAAGGATTCCTCCAGTCACAAAACACAAACTCTTGCGGCAGGAAATGTCTTATTCCAGTGGCCCCCAGTCACCAATGAAAACCCCAGATCAACTTTGGAATTCGGAGCAGCTGAAGAACCTGGACAGCAAGCAACATCTTTTTTATCCGTGGGATGGAATGGTCTCCAATAAAAATACAGATCTTCCTCAAAATAAGAAAAAACACAAGTGAAACATTTTGAAGGAGGCTATGTTCACTTAATAATCATAAGTCATGTTTGTTGATAAATTGCAGAAGACTGTGATGTCCTCTCATTACCAATAGGGATACTCTCTGACCAGCTGTCCAGCTCCAATCTTAAGGTTCATTAAAACCCCTGTGCTAGGCCAATCTCATGATCGGCCTGGATGTGCATGGGCAGATCAAATCACTGTATCTTTTCTGGATGCTGCAGAGGCCCCTTCAAAGAATCTACAATTAGCCAGGGTCGAAACAGTAAGCCAGAATTACAGCAACAAGCATGACACCAAGATGTACTAGTTGGCCAATGTTATGCTTTATCAAGTGTATTTCATTCACTGCTTTACGGGGATAATTCTAGCTTCGCTCTACCTTGTTACTTTTATTAAATCGACGGGTGTTCTTTTAGTTTCACAAGGAGACACCTGATTGCATTCACTGCTAGGAGTGGGTTTCTCTATATTTTCAAGTATAAATGTGATGGAAATAAGTTTAGGAAATATGTTGCCACTCCTAAGGTTAGACACACTTTCATGATCAATGCAAAGGTCACTCTGAAGACTTCCAAAGAATTTTACTTTTTAGATTAGTATGGACCTTTTATTTTATTACTGTATTTTGGACATAAATGATTTATATGAGTTACTTAAGGAAAAAAAATATAAGATGATCTGTGAATGGTAACAGCAACTAGAATTTAGGTGAGTGTGATGGGTGAGACATGAACTTATTATGCATATGACATTAGAAATTCTGTCTACAGTTACTGTGCATCGGTCCATTTACATTTATAGCAGTTCCAAAACATGTTACATCAACCACTGTTCATTAGGCTGGAAGGCGATGTATTTGAGCGTGTTTTCAGTAGTGGGTAGAGGGGGAAGACACTCCTTGAGTTCGAATGGACAGTGTTGAAGGTGCTCAGAAATGTGACAGCCCTTATATTCTGCAGGAAGGTGCCAGAAGCAAGAGTGACCGGAGGGATGGGTGGTGGACAGAAGGTTGGCTAGTGATCAAATGGATAACCAGGCTTATAGATAAAGTTAGCCTGTACAAGGTAGAAGGGCAACACTATATACTGATTTGAAAGCTAAAGCGAGGAACTGTATCATGAGTTGAAGGTAAATTGATGGCCAACTTGCCTGATACCTGCAAGACTAGGCTGAAGCAGAGAGCTGGGTGAAACAGAGTGGTGTTCGGTGGTGAAACTGAGTACGATTCTGAGGATAGGAGAAGAAGCAGGAAGGCCAACAAGGAGGCTGTTGCAGTAGCCCAGATTGTTTGGTGCAGAGTTGAGGTAAGGTGGGACCAATTTTACAGATGTTAAGGAAGTTCTAGAACAAACACAAGGCAGGGGATAAAGGAAAGAGTTAAAGAGAAGAAACAAAACGCAGAAGGGTTGCTTGAATATTGTAGGAGACTGTTTGTTCTCATTTCTTTTTTGTTCCAAAGTGAGACCACCTCGACAGGATCCAGATAAAATGTGGGACTTGGTAAGGGATTTGCCTCCTTCAGGTACCATCTGCTGTTTTTGGTGATTTCGCAATCAAACTTGTCATTGTTTTCTGAGTAAGACTGGACATTTACGTAATCTTAAAAAGATGGGGATTACGTTGGTCTGCGCAAAAGTAGACATGCAAAATTTGCAATGTTAGCTTTTGTGAAGTTTTTTTATTTTAATAGAAAACTTCCAATGTTAAAAAATGGGTGAAAATTATAATGTTTCACTCTTCTACATAAGGGTCCAAGATTTAACTGCATGACGGAAATCTTTTCCTCAAAGCCTTTTTGGAAAAGACAGCTGTACTCTGGGTGAAGGATGGACCAATGAAAATATTCCTTTTTATAGGTTCCCTCTCTTGCACATTGTTCTACTACTCCACTACTGCTATACCTATATTCATCCATGAAGTCCCCAAACTACCCAATTCCTCAATGCCCTGCCCATTCAAACCCTTGTTGTCCAGTCCCTGAAGCAGGCAATGGTGTCCAATGTCCTGGCTGTAGACCCGGGAGGATTCTGTACTGCCAGACCTCCTCCTCCTAACTACATGACAAAGAAGAGTGCATGTTTTAGGAAGACTGCCATGCCTGCATGCTATAACAAAGCAATCATTCACCAGGTCCCAGTCTGCGATTGTGACTCCCATCGTTATTTTCAGATTTAGAAGCACATTCATTGAGACCTCCCTCTCATCACTACACTGAGTTGTGTTGCAGAGAACATCCCAGTTTTGTATATTTGCATTTTTATTAATACATGATGTCTTTCATAAGAGAGACTTCCCAGTTTGTCTGTCTACACATATTACAAGATTTAGGTTTCACAATAGATTTTCCATTGGGGTGTACTCACAGGGAAGGAAGAAATATCTCTGCCCTTGAGTTTAGGAACTAGTAAATGTCTTGTGGTTTGCTAAACATCTTCTGCACTGCAATTTAGGGCAAGTGATGAATTTTGTACACTAATGGTTCATAGTTGTGTTGTTGAAAGGTTTTTCAGGGAGTATATACATGACTGCTGTTCAAAGGCCAATGGGGTTCACACTCAAAATATTTATGATTACATTGTGTTACAACAGTTTGGGGACTCCGGTTAGTTTTGAGCTCAGCTTTTCTTCTATGGTTGGAGAGTTCAGTCTGTTTTTTCCATTCAGGCTTCTCTTAAAATGTACTATCTCCTTTGTGCTTCAATGTGGGAGACCATCTCTTCTCTGGAAAGCATTGGTATCTGGTACCTTTACAGAAATTCCACTCTTTCTCCTGCCACAAGGTGACTCTTGGATAGGATAACCACTTCTCTCCAGGCCATTCAGAGCACTGCTTTCAAATGAGGACTTTTGTGTGATCGCCTACAGCAATGTTGGTGCTGTAGTCATGATTTGCTTTCACTCAACTAAACAAACACATCTGAAATCAGTGATCTGCAGGTGATAAGTTCAACACTGGAGACAGGGTCTGTAATGTCCTGGAGTGAGGTGGTCACCCCATTCCAAAGGCATATTTCAGGACCCCAGCTTCTAATCCATTTCGAAATGAAGTCTTTCAGGAAGAAGGAAGACATAAAATACCAAGGAATATAACATAAGATGAACACAGTTAGACACATCTAAACACTGGGGACACAGCTAGACTTAGGGAGACACATCAAGATATGGGAGACAAGAGGTGACAAAGCGAAACCTAGAATGGATTTGCACTAGGAAGCACAACTACTGGAGGACACAGAACACAGAAAGTGAGAGACATAAATATTGAATCCTGTTGAACATACTTCATTCTTCAAATGTCCACATCTCTAGCACCAATGCATCCTCCAGAAAGCCCACAGTACTTGGAGGCAGTAACAATAAATAAAACAAAGTAACATAACAAAATAGGTATGATTTGGGTACTTGTTCTTTCGTGTCATTTGCATTGTCTACATGTCTTACCCATACTACATATACTCCTTGGGCCACAATACACTGGGTCACAATGCATCACAGAGAGTCACTGATTTCAGCAAGTCGTATCTGGTGCACAATGATAAAAAGCTGTCCATTTTACTTTTGTGGCTAATAATTTGGCAGACTGATTATTTTACCTTGTGGCTTGACATAATGGAAAGCAATCTGGAAGGAAGACTGTATCAAAAGGAACATGAAACTGGTGTAATATATCATCTGAAGGAACCGCCCGGTGCGTCCTACAAAGGAAAGAAGCAGTAAGACACTACATTACAGGCCTGATACGTGGTGCAAGTTGCCGTTTTATACAAATCTCAAACTACTGTTTGACACTGATTATATTTTTTCAAGGAATCAATAGAGTCATGTAGGAAAGAAACATTCCCTGTAATCATCTACATACCACAAATCCAATTCTGTGTCCTTTATCCATGTTTTTACCCAAACTATCACAGGAAAAGAACATTGCCTTTCCATTATAACAGATTCTAGTCCAAAGCTAAGTATAGTGACAGACTACGGAGAAGTGTCTCATTAAAAGTGACTTCTTAAACCAAAGGCAAACATCACTTAAAGATGTTTGACAATCGTTGAAGTCCAGGTCTTAACTTCTCTTGCTAAACCACTCTTCCAGGAGATGTTGCTATGTTGTTGACCTTTGAACTCGGAGATCTGGGTTCTTGAGCAAAACGTTGTGATTCTTAGCAAATCATGTTATCTCCATGTACCTGAAGGTCTAAATCTGTGTAAAAAAAAATGTGTAATGTAAACGTGCAAATAAATATGTGACAACCACCTGTATAATGTAAGATCCCTCCCAACTACCACCTCTCATTACATCATGGATTCTCTAAACCTTTCTGAACTGCCCACCCAAACCATACTCCTCTATATAGAGCATCTACTATTTACGATAATTGTACGACAGTAAAAATGTTCTCTGCGAAGCCACTGTTCCCTGTACAAAGTCAGCACTATATACGATACATAAAACTAAACTGTAACAAAGCCCACTATTTTCTTATGCTGTGGAGTACTTAACAGATACACACACCCCTCACGGTTCATATGGTCTCTTATTCCATTGTTTATGGTAACAGCCAATACCCTGGGTGACATCCATGGATTCCTTCAAAAACAATACACAAAGGGACTCAGGAGGATGAACTTCATCTTGATAACAATGCTTTAACCACATATTTCATTTTGCTATTTCACACTGGAGCTCCCCCCACACATTGAAGACTGGAGCCTGCCCACCTACTGGTTGAAGACTATTTCTCCTCTAGAACAACCCCTTTATGTGGTCAAACAAACCTGCTGATGTTTTGGGAGGAGTCACAGATTGTTCTAAAATCATCAATACATGGGATCAACAATCCTGGAGCCTCACTGACATGTGTCTTTATTTAAATGGTGGGGGGGGGCATTTCAAACACATGGTGCACTGACCAAGCCTGCAATGTAACATACCTGTCTCTAAGACCCACATTTCTCCTTTCCTAGGGGTGCCCTCTAGCGGCACACTGACTGTGCACCACACCAAATGTGATGCACAATCAATGCACCTCCGAGTTGCTGTGTTGTCACTGTGCCCACATATATAATATGGCATAGGCACAATGGCAAAGGAGACCCTCATTTGCATGGTGTCATGCCCCTTTGTGATCATGACGGCACATATTTGCGCCGGCAAGGTTCCATATTATAGTAAGATCTGCACAAGCAACTGTTTACCCTTATCTAATACCAAAGTGCCGTGGGGGCACTAAAAGTGCGTGGAAATGCCCGTCGCACCCCTGGGCAAGACTCTATAATACAGGCCTTGGCGTTTAGGCATCTTCTACTGAAAGCAGGCATTAACTGTAGGACAATGCATCAATAAATATACAATTATGCTCACAGTAAAAAGTACAGAGAAAAGGCAGCATGCAAACAAAAAAACAGATACATAAATTTAACTACAAGTGGAAATCTTTAAAAAAAAAATTGCTTTATGCTGATGCATCAAAGGGCCATATGTATCAATGTTAGGTTTGGCGATTCTCAAATAGCGATTTTTTGCGAATCGCTATTTGAGAATCGCAAAACGAAATGTATGTAGGATTTGCAAAACAAATTGCGAATCCTACATATTCCTAGAGGCCCATAGGAATGAATGGGAAGACATTCTCAATTTGCGATTAGCAATTAGAGAATCTCAAATTGAGAATGCAATTTCAAGGTTGCAAGGGTGTCAAAAGGACACCCTGTTGCACCCCTGAAATATGCATGGGTGCACATGTGGCGCACATACATGCCCTAAGGGCATGTATGTGCGCCACATTGCACTTTGAAAAATTCAAAAAGTGAATTTTTCAAAGAAATCGCAAATTACCACCAACTTGAAGTTGGTGGTAATTTGCGATTCCTAAGGCCAAATTGCACTTTTTTGTGCTGCTTACACTGCATTTAAGGAATCGCAATTTGCGATTCCTTAAATGCATTCGCAAAATAGAGAATCGCAAATTTTGCGATTCCTTATTTTGCGAGGCAGTTTTTCCTTCATACATACCACTAAGCCAAATTACGATCGTAAACGCTGAAATTCTGCGAATTTCAGCGTTTGCGATCGCAATTTTGTTTGATACATATGGCCCATTATAATTATAACTGATGTCAGAAATGCTATAATGTCATACTTAACAATTGTGCAGTATCTAATGTATTGCATTTTCTCCCTCTCTTTTTCTCGCTTCGCTCTCAATCTCTTTACCTTCCTCTCTCACTTTCTAGCTCCCTTGCTCTTTTTCAGTTCCTATTCCCTCTCCTTCTCAGTTTCTGTCTCTCTTCCTCTTTGTCTATCTTTTACTCTCTCCTCTTTCCTGACTTTCTGTGACTATCAGGCTATTTATTAGTGGGCAAGTAGTCACTCCGAAAAGTTTATTTTGGTTCTGGAAGAAATAGAGGATACTGTGGAGCAGTCAGTAGACTATGGCCCTGTTAGAAATGTGGTTTTTGATTGAGGGGCTGTGCAAAACCTTCTCAAGCAACAACTACAATTCTTGTCACGGTGAACCACAAAAGACAATAAATTAACCTGTGCCTAACCCTCTGGTAGCTTGGCACAAGTGCAGTCAGGCTTAAATTATATGTACTGTGTAAAGTATTTATGCAGCACACAAGCAGTAATAAAGTGAAAATACAACAAAATAGATATTTCACATCAACTTAGACAAATAATGTAAAATTCAATAGCTAAAATGAGACCAAAACAACAACAATCCAATAAGTAGAACCGGAGATTTGCAATTTTAAATGTTTAAGTAAAAACAGCACCAAAAAAGAGTAAGTAACTGTGGGTATCTGGTTGCTCTAGACCATGACAAAGTCACAAGTTCAGGCCGACCGCTATGGAGTGCGGGCTAGATAGAGAGCAGGTTAGTCCCACTGAAAAAGTTGCCTTTTCAAAGTCCAGCGAGCAGAGTTCAAAACTTCAGGATTTCACAAAAAGAGCTCAACTGACGCCAATCAAGGTTTCAGGACCTGGTGAGGCACCTCTTGGGGATCAGGAACTCACTCCAGCAGAGGCCAGCAGGCCTCAGGCAGGTCCAGTTAAGTCCAGGTGCTGGCCCAGGCAGGGCCAGTTACAGCAAGCAGGTCAGCTGGGCAGTTGCAGGGAGGTCTCTGAAGCTTGTTGTATCCCTGTAGCTCAGAACACAAGAACAGCCAACTGACCATTGGAGTCACTCAGGTTAGCCTGGGATGAAGGGAGCAGGTCCAGTCTTCCTTCTCAGAGAGCAGGGCAGGCCTCTAAAAAACAAGGTAGGCTTCAAGCAGAAGATCAGTCCTCTGGGGAACAAACCAGGCTTCAACTAGCAGGGCAGTTCTCTGGTCGCAGCAGGACAGTCCTCTGAAGAACAAGGCAGGTCTCAAGCGGCAGGACAGTCCTCTGGGGAACAAGGCATTCCTTCTTCTGTAATGTCCACAGGTCCAGGAGTGTACTGATGAGCGGCTTAGGAGGTCCAACATTTATACCTGGTATCACCCCTTGAAGTGGATGTAACTTCTAGTCCACTCCCACATCTGGTTCTGGAAAGTTCCTTCTTTTCCCTATCTTCCCCTGCCCAGGCTCAAAGAGGTCTATGGAGACAAAAGGCTGGTGTCAAGTTCCTTTGTGATTGTGATGGAGGCAGCCCTTTGAAATGTAAGTGGGGCAGTGAACAGCCCCACCCAAGGCCGGACTGAGAAAACAAAGCAGTCCTGGCAATTTTATCGGACCGGCCCCCGGGGGTGGGGGAGGAGGGGTGGGGGTTGGGCGAGTGGGCAAGTGTTAAGCACTGCTGCTTAACTGAACCAGCCCCCAGCACTGCTGCTTTTGTTACTGGGGGATGATATTGCAGCACTGCTACAAAACCGGCCCCCACCGCTACAAAACCGGCCCTCATCCTTCCAGCCTCCCGGGGAAACGCCTGATACCCGCTACCGCCAGTACAGCCCTGGCTCCGCCCCTCCCATCCTGGCCGGATGGCCCGCTCCCAGCTACACCCAGATCCTACTGTTCACTGCCTAGGCATTACTGATGGGGGAGCAATTAACAGGTCCAGGAAGCTGGAAACTGTTAGAAAACCTCAAAATGTTTAGTGAAGGAAGATTTACAAGTTTGCAGGTGTACACTACAATTTCCAGTTTCCCCTGGAACTTCAAATTCCCATCCCTGCTTCCACATTTAAAAAAGCAGGAAACCTGCTTTATTGGTAGATTTTCTATATTCACAAATGCATTTTACCACAGTGAAATTGTACGAATCTTGATTCTTCTGACCACAGTATACTCTCAAAAGGTGCTTTAGGTAAGTAAAAACGTTTATGAATTGGAGCCAGAGTGTTCTGAGATGCCAGGATTTGTGCTATCAGCGCTCTACAAAACGCCTAAATAAATAAATAGGGTGTTTCTCAACAGGTGATAAACTACATTCTACTAGACCACCCTATGTGCAGTAGTCAAATAATATTTCATGCATTGTGTACACATACCTTTCAGTGTCACAGGCGATGGGTTCGGAAACAGTGGAATCAGAAGAAGAAACAGGAAGTAGACAACCGATAACCCGTTGTACCGGATTGATATAGCTATGAAGTACAAAAAACAGCCGTTAGCAGACACTCTGGTACCTTATCTAATATTGTGTACAATTATATTAAATGTTATGTTGAATTATATTATGTTGTTATAATTTGGTAAATAGGCTCTGTTATTTTTTTTATTGTGTACTGTTGTGGCATGTAATATTTATATATTATTTTTGTAAGCCATATGTTAGATTCTATTGATGCTACTTTATATTCTGGAATTGATTATTTCATGTTATGTTTAATTATTTTATGTGATATCAAGTTTTGTAATGGCATGTTAGCTATGTTATGTTTTGTTTTCTTTATTGCATAATATAGATTTTAATAGAACGATATGTAATGTTTTCTTGCACTATTTAATCTTAACGTTATCTTCGGCCGTGGATTTTCCCTCGTCGTCGTCTGTCGAAACCCCCCCCCACCTAGCCCCACCGCTCCACCACTCTTACCTGCACGAGCAGCGGCTAGTTATTTTATCCTTTGGGTGCGAATGTATGCACTAAGAACTGCGAGATCTCCAACTAAATACAGCGGAGCAAATTCGAAAATTACATGTAAATCGGATGACGATATACACCTCATACAATGGAAGAAATGCCCGAGAAGACATGAGAGAGGCCAAACGGGAATTGTGTATCCAGATATATCTATAGCAACATACGCAGATTCAGGATCTTGTGCGCCATGGGACGAGACTGCACAAGAGAGGCACAGACTAAGTCAGGGGTGTCTTACATAAACCCACGTGAGCGGAGTTCATGTCAAATTTTCTGAAAATTCACACAAAATGATATACAAGCACACCATTTAATGGGACCCATTTAAAAAGTTTGTGGTTGTGCTGAAAATGTGGAACAGATATGAATCCACGCTGGACACCCTGCACTATATCATATCCTGGTTCTAGTACTGAATGATAACTTTATCAACTTGTTTCATCGACGTTCGCAAAATACTAAGAAGCTGGACTAAATCATAACATTGGGTCACTATGAGAACCTTTTCCTGCTACAGGACTGTGACTCGGTCTGCAACACCTCTGGCCTAACGCGGTTTACTATTTCAAGTAAGCACACGTAGCATCTGCAAGTTTTTGTAGACGTGTTGAATGGAGCCTGTTATCCATTACTGTTTACTGCCTTGCTGCAGCGTCAAGAATGCAATTGCTCCACATCACGATCAAAGGACATGTGATGTCACTTCCTGTGAATTATGCAACCCTGTGATATATTCATCTTGCCCGCCCAGTATTGTTTGTTTGTATGTGTTATTCTACTAACATTCAAATGTACAAAAGTACATTTTAAGAATCAAGTAGTAATTCAAGTTTTAGAATTTACATTGAGGAATGTTGAGCTTTTTTCCGATTGTGAGTTATTTGTCCTCATCGGATGGGGAATAAATGATTCTGGCTTTGTTGACTACTGAAAGCAAGACAGCAAATTGTAAGCCATGGGCGTCAAAAGTGTCTCCAAGGATGTAGAATTCATTTAATATTTTCAGGATAAGCAGTGACTATGTAATAACGTCTCTTTAGCCCGATAATATATGTCTCTGTATCTTATGTAGATATCCTGAAAAACTGACATGGATCCAGCCCACCTGGACACAGGTTGACACACCTGGTCTAAAGAAACAGGCTAGCAAAAATCCACAGAACATCAAAATCTGAGTGAGAAAGTCTGTGAGATGCGAGTAATGGAATTAGCTAGCGCTGTAGGTTCCAGTGTAAAGGCCCTTTAGTCAGAGTCAGGATCGCCTTTTCTTCTAGACCAGGAATGTAAGGAATTGCCTCTTTGCACTTGATCACCCCCAAAGTTCTGGACTGATGCTGCTGCTGGTTTTTAGGTCGAGCCTAGCGCAGCGCGCATGCGCTGCTCTAGGAGAGGGCCTCTTGGAATCACTCCAGCTTTTCTGAAAACTCGTGCGTGTGTGTTTCGATTTTCCACACATTGTATTGGCCTTTGCGTGTGGCTTTCAAAAATGAAAGCACGCAATTGGCCAAAGGCGGGTGCATGTCCCACCTTTTCCAGTAAATGTTTCCTCCCACGGCATCCAGCTTGCGGGAGCGAGCAGGGGCGCGCAGGGTGCCATCTGTTTTGGATCATGTTACGGTCGCTTTCACTTTCGCGGCCGCGCTTGTCTCAAATGCTTTTGTTCCCACCTTGCTGCAGTGTGTTTGGTGTTTGTACAGTGTGCGCTACCCTGATCCGCATGCCGTTGAAATGACTTTGGCAGTTCTTACTTGGTAATTATCGGTCACTTTCCCCCCATCAGTGTTTTTCGCAGTCTGAAGCCTGGTGCTTAGTCTGTTTTTTGTGCACTCTGGAGTAGTGATCAGTCACTCCCGCTGCTTGTGCCGCGTGCATGAATGATGTGACACTGTCTTACTCCTCCTTCATGCAATCTGTAGTGCTCACCAGTCACTTGTGCTCAGTTTCCTTTGTTCAGTCTGCAGTAATAAGCGGTCAGTCTCACTCCCTTCCATTCGCGGTCAATCTTACTCCGTCCTTAATCACTCTGCAGTAATAACCATCCAGTGTTCCCTGTTCTTCATCTGGTCTGCGGCCATGATAGGTCAGTCGCGCTCTCCTCTGTCCATGCTCGGTAATGATGCTGTAGCTTCTCCTATCCTTGCCTATATTACCACTCAGCTTATGTTACTCCTTTCCCTTCCGCATAAAATCTCGAGTCTTCATCCTCTGAAATCACCTTTCCTCCCCCTTCGCTCTCCCTGTCACTCATATTTTCTATTTCTTAATAAGCCCAACGGTTCCCTGCTGGATCTTGAAACCACAGTGAAAGTTGTCGGTGGATACAGGGGGTCTAGGCAAATCAGGACAGGACACTGCTTCTGAAAGGCCGACGGGGCTGAGGCAGTGCAAGTCAGAGTTCGGGGTTTTGAGATACTTATTATTTTTAGATCTTGATATTCTTATTTTTTACGGTGTTTAATATGGTGCTTTGATTTTGCAACCGCCAGTGCTTTTTTTGAGCCGGTGGATTCCAGGACTCACCACAGCATTTAAATAACAACACTGGCACTTATACAGCAAACTGGACCTACAAATATTGGAATTCATTTTATGAGCATAATTTAAGGGCATATTATTTTCTGGTACAAAAGTGGAGACTAAGTGATTTACCCAGGATCACAGGATGTTGGGCCAATGCCAAAACTCAAACTTTGTTCCCTAGCTCTGAAGTCGGCACCTTTCAGTGCTATGTTATATCTTTTCCCTAATGGCATTTGCCTCTCCTAATCTGTTACTTTTTCTATAGTAGTGCTTAATTTGAGCTGGTGCTTTCCAGAACTCACCACAGCACTTAATTATAAACACTGGCACTTATAGCATAAACTGGACCCAGCGTTTTTGGAGTGCTTTTTATAAGCATTACTTAAGGACATATTACTTTATGGAACAAACACTGTTATTTTTATAAATACCACTTAAGGGCATAAGAATTTTTGGTACAAACATGGAAATTAAGTGATTGGCCCAGGATCACAGGATGTTGATCCGACGCCAAGACTCGAACTTTGTTCCCCAGCTCTAAAGTCGGCATCTTTGCCTGTTACACGATAGCTTTCCCCAATGACATTTGCTTCTCCTAATCTGTTCCTTTTTTTTATAGTAGTGCTAATTTGAGCCGGTGTTTTCCTGCACTCCCCACCGCATTTAATTGTCAACACCGGCGCTTACAGTGCAAACTGGACCCAAAGGTTTTGGAGTGCTTTTTATAAGCACCATTTAAAGATATAT